>CM038219.1:82701631-83901631 GCA_021442155.1 Cymbidium sinense
ATTTTCTAATTAATTAAGCAATAAATCTCAAGAAAATTAAGAGAGGCAGAAGTCATCCCATTAAATTAACCCATAAAGTTTGGGATTAATTGCTTAAGTAATTAAGGAGTAATTAAGTTAATTAATTTTGTAATTAATCCTTAATTATTATCCAAAATTAATTAAGAATCTTGTTAATTAATTCTATCATGAAATACCTTTAAAATGAGTATTTATTTGTATTTTTCCAATTTTTCTATAATTAGTTAGGATTTTTGCAAGTTTCAGCCATTAAAATATATTAATTAAGCCTAATTAACCTCTAATCCCATTGACGCCATGTGGTGCACTGATGTGGCACGCTTTTCACGTGTTACTGTGGGATTGGTTATTAAAATAATCTGATTGAGTGCTTGCGTGGTGGCGGTGGATGCACTTTCTCATGCATTGTCAACCAACTTAGATAGATACGATTAATCCCATAACTTAATTGGATTAAATTGGATTGATATCAAATCATGATCGTCGATTCGATCATGTGAAAGCGGGTGTGCGTGACCTATCATCATGAGTGAGATAAAATGGAGTTTGACCGCCATTGCTCTCGATCGAAACTCACCAGCTTCGGATCGAAATCAAATGGATCCCACACCTTTGCATAAAAAAGTGTAGAGATGAAACCCTGCGGATCAGCACGAGATCCTATTTGAAGTGGCTAGCTTAGAAGATCGATACCCGAAGCATAGGAGGCCGACGTTGATCAAAGTCCACCCTCTGATGATCGAGAAGCCTGGGGGATGTTTCATTCTTACTGGACTTGATCCAAGGAAGTTGTATGCAAAGTTAATTGCACTTTGGTGGAGAAATGAGCAAACGGGGATCAAGGGAAGGCTCCCTTATTTTAGCTTGAAGAAAACAGAGAATGGAGATTGTGGAGAGCTTGGGAAACCCTTCAGGAAGCTCTTGGTAGCTCATTTTGGGTAGCTAGGGCTCTCAAGAATGCAAGTGTGTGAGTTCGTGTGGAAATGAAGCAGGGGTATACCCCCCTCCCCCCTTCCCTTGGATTAGATGGCCATGGCTGATTTGGCTCCTTGGGGTCATCCAGCCATTTCAGAAGGTTGTGGGTGTTCGTAAGTGGCTGACTTGGCTTTTTGTGAAGGTGTGAAGGTGGTTGCCAAGGAGGTGAGTGGGTGACTTTGGTGTTTCAAATGCTCCAAAGTATTTAAATGAAGTGAGTCAACTTAGAGAAATAGTCTGACAACAAAGATGTTATCATATCCTTTTGGTGTCCTAAGTAACCTAAGTACAAAATTCATAAAACATCCTTCCAAAGTCTAAATGAAACAAGTAATTTTCCTTTTTGCTTAGTACTTGTGTCTTTTTTTGACTACTCTCTCTCATCATCTCTCTTCAAGTATTTTCCAACTAGATGTATTATTTTAGGTTTTTGAAATGTCTTGTTACTCTCCCTGAACATAACTCTATCATAATAAATGTTGCATGGGAGTCCTAAGAATGTTAATCTCATCCCTTTGTATAAATTTCTATCAATCAATATATAGTCACCACTTAAATTATTAAAAAATAGGTTCTTTTCTACAAAATCTAAATATGTCAAGTGAAAATTTAGGTATACTTAATAATCATCCTTTGATCTATCAAATCTTAGATTTTAAAATTTTAAAGAAGTGATTACCAAAGTGACTCTAGAAAGTGCATTTACAACTTTATTTTCTACCCTTGAAGGTATTCTACCCATTTTACATGCTTACAATTCAGTTAGCTATTGATAAATTTTAGAGTATGATTATCTGTGTTAAGGATGAATTCTTTATGCAATAGATAATATCTCTGTATTTTAAAGTTTAAACAATATCATAAAACTCTCTAACATATATAAAGTACTTTTGTTTTATATCATTTAGCTTTTGTTATAGAAGGCTATTGAATGATGTTCTAAACTATTTACACTACATATTCCAACATCAAAACATCAGTCACATCAAATGTTTTGTTAAAGTCTAGAAGTTTAAGAGTTGGTGATATTGTCATAAGGACTTTTATTTGTTCCTTGGCCTTTCATAGATGTGGTCTAATTAAATTTATCCTTCTTTATAATATAAATAATTGAAGCTAAAATTGTGCTAAAATTCATAATAAAACTTCTATAGAACGTGGCTATGCCATGGAAATGAAAAGCATAAAAAAAATTCATAGGGGTTGGCTAGTTTATTATGGCTTTAATTTTTGCAATGCCAAGTAGTCAACACTATAAATCTAAAGATTGTAAATTCTAGTTAACAAAACAAGCATTTTTTTAAATTTATATAAAGGTTATCTTCTTTGATTAGGACTACCTTAATTTGTAAAAGTACACCTTTTCACTTCTAAAGATATACAAATCTCATTAAAATAGATGACTAAGAACTTTCCAGTATATTCATCAATCTCATGAATGTGCAAAATGCATTATATAAATTGAAAGGAATGATTAGCCATTCATATAGTCTATGAAGGGTTTTAAAAGTTATATTCCACTCATCTCTTGATCTAATTCTAATTTGGTACACCCTTCAAGAGCTATTTGAGACTTTACTTGAATTCTTAATATGTCCTAACATGTCAGCCAATCTAGGGATTAAAAATCTATATGTAATGATGATTTTATTGACTACTCTACTAACAATACACATCCTTGAGGTACCCTTTCTTCGGTGTCTGTAGTCCTAGAACTTCACAAGGACATAAACTCTCTTGAATTAATCCTTTCCTTAATAACTCATATATTTATCTCTTAAACTTAGCAAGCTATATAAGGTTCATCCTATAATGTGCTAAATTTGATGACTAAGAATATGGAATAAAGTCAATGGCATGTAGAATATATTTATGAGTGGCAAAATTAGTAGGTCATATAACTATAGATCATTAAACTAAGATAAGAAGGGAGATGCAATATCTAGTAGTGATACGTAAGTGACTCTTCTACAACATCCCTCGTATAAAGTAAAAAAAGTATGACGTGGGATCAAAAAAACTCTTTAAATATGGTGTTGAATCCTACATTTTTTTACTCAAATGTCTAAAGGTAAATGTGAAGTGGTATGACTCATTATGTTATATCAAAAATAATCTCCCAATAATATGGGATAATAATACCATTAGTAGATGTTTTGTTCTCTTCTTTCAACTAAGCTTTAGTTTGATCTCAAAACTAGACATATGAGGAGAAGTAAGAGCCTTTTTATTTATTGGCTTTACAAGAAAATTTTTACAATGTTTATTTATGTTTTAACACATAAGTGTTCTCTTGATGAAAATAAATCACATTAAGATCATAAAGTCAAAGTCCGCATTAAGATATGTTCTATGTCTATAGTTAAACATCACACTAAATGCACTCTTCATAGCTACATATCTTTTATGTAATAAGGAGATACATTTAACTACATTAGATGGCTTATGATGGGATTTTGGCTTAAAGTTCACTATTAAAAAAGAGTGTGAGTATATATGACATTCATAACACTACCCCATTTATCATTAATTTACACATCTTCTCCTTACATATCACATCCATGGTGAAGATGTTTCTTTCCCCAATCTCACCATATGTTGTTATACACCTCATAACACTCACATGATTTCTCACATGCTCTATATCCTCATCTGAAAGAGGGGTCTCATCTTAGATCTACTCAACTTCATTATTTACTTCTTTGTTAACTCCATGAACCTCATTTTTTTATTCAATTAATTTTGATGATAACAAACATGTGATTGGATAAAAACTAATATTTTATTTTTTAGTGTTTAGAAGAGATTTAGTATGCTCAATCAAATTTGAAAAGTCAAGATCAAGTATGGACTAGGTAGTTTGAGAATCTCTTTAGTTTTTGCAATAATAAGAAAAATAAGAGCTAAATAACATAAAAATAATGGCTAAAATATTTTCATATCATTTATCTTATTTTTTACATATTTTTTATATTTTATTTGCATCAATTTTTTAATATCCTTTTTGAATAATTAGAGTACTTGCATGAGATTAAGCCTTATCCATTACTTTTTAAAGTGAGTTAAATTTATTACACGCTTTATTAAGTTATTTTCATACTTAGATTAATTATTTATCCATTTATTTAATCATTAAATTATTTATTCTCATTATTCAAATTATCTTTTTTCTCTCTTCTATCTTTATTTTCTCTCCTATCAATAATACCATCTTTTTTTTTTTTTCCAAAATTTTCATTTGATTTTGGTATGTTAAAATTTGTACAATTTATTTCAATGTATTATCATATTATTTTTCCTTTATTTAATAAAATTTTAAATTTACATTCTTTTAATTTTGAAATTAAGTATTTTGAAATTCAAATTACATTTTGCCATAAATTATTTTCAAATTTATTTTGATTATTTTTGTAATAATTTGGCCAACTCTTGATGTGATTTATTTATTATATTTGATTTACATTAAATTAATTTGAATTAGTTTAAACTTGAAATCAAATTGATTCAGAATTAATGCAGTTTATATTTTTATATTTTTCTAATTTTGGAAATACTCATGGTCGGCCTCCCTAAATTGTTGTTAATATATTTAAATTATGTTTATGATTAAAATTATTTTTTAATTAACCTGTCATGATTTAAAATTGATTGAATACATTAATTGGAGGTTGAGTCATTTTGGAAATGTCTTGATAGAAATATCTATGAAATTTATCTTGATTTACTTTAATTTGATTTATATCTCTTATTATTTTATTTAATTTAATAACTAGTTAACTAATCTCTCATATTTGAACTCCCTTTGGAAACTTCTTGGTCATCCCATGCATAATTTATTTTTGATATATTTTAAACTTAAATCGTTTGAATCACTTTCTTAATTGATCCTTTAATTAAATAAGAAGAGCTTATTTATGATTGCATTTCAATTAACTCCTTCACTTCTTGCTTGGCTGGCCACATCAATTAGAATTGAATTTGGGTTCAAATTATTTTCATGTTTTAATTATTCAAAATCAAATTCTTGCTTAAACTATTTTATCAACCTTTGCCTTGGTCGATCTCCTTTTGCTTGGTCTCCTTCTTATTTTCAAATATTGAATTCTTTTATTATTAATTTCCCTCCTACTTCTTCCTTCTTCCATTCTTCTTGACTTGGCTAAACCCCTATGGATTTAAAGTCTATTTAAAGAAGTGTTCTCCTAACTTAACTTCTTTTTTATTTAGCTCACCTTGGCCAACCTCTTGTAATTAATTTCTTGGAGTGTTTCTTTGATTCAAAGTGCTAAAATATTCTTCTCTTGATTGCTCCCACCTTGGGTGAGACATTGCTTTAAGTCTAAGAGCTTGAGATCATCTCCTCTCTTTCCTTCTTCAACAACATCCAAGTAGAGATCCTCTTCAATATATTTCAAGCTTCTTTCAAGGCTTGGAAAGTTCATATCAAGTATTGAATTCATTGTTTACACATACAAATAATTGAGTAAGAATAAACATTTGACTTTGTTCTTTTGAATCATTAGTTTTATTGGCTTGATTTGGATGAAAAGATCATGTGCATTATAGTTAAACGTTCTTCTTTAATCTCTTTTCATTCTCTTTCAAGTGATCCAAAAGGTTTTTTTGTTTGATTAAGTTGAAATCATAAGACATTTATAGATATTGTGTTTCATAGTTTTTATATCCAAGATCTTTGACATCTATTTTGTGCAAGTGCTTTAAGGGTTATTTTCATTCTAGCATTTTATTTTAAGAATATTTAAAGTTCATATCATTACATACTTTTAATTCATAAAATATATATAAGATTGAGCTATTTTCTTATTTGTTTTAATATTGTTTAGTGGGCTTAAGTGCAAAATTATTTTAAATTTGTCATTTAGATATTGAAATTGTATCTTTTCTTCTTCTTCTCTTGAACTTGTTTGGGATTATACTTACCTAGTGTAGGAAAAATACATAATTGGTTATGCTTGCTTGATGTAGGAAAGTACATGAGATTTATTGTAATCTCATTTTATGATTGATTTCCAAGTCAAGGTGGCTAGGCGTGGACATAGGTTAGTTTTTTGGTTTTCCCGGCCACGTAAAAATTTTTATGCCTCTTGTCTTTACTTTTTTGTATTTTATTTTTCTTTTTTGGTTGCCTGGTTGCTTTTTTATTTCATTAGAAAATATTTTTCTCTTTTTTGCAACTATATTTTCTAAAATTTTTTTTAAAATACTCAATTCACTCAACCCCTTAACACCCTCTTCTTTGTTTCTCATTGGCATCTTGGAACATGATTTTTCCCTTACATTAATTTTTATGTCTTTTTATGGAACTTAAGCACATTATGTCCCTAATCTTTAAGAGTAAATGTCATTCTTATTGGGTTGGATACTAAAGATGAAGGTCTAGGTCTAATAGTAGACTTATGGATTGTGGTGTTTTAATTTAGAGTCGTTGGGATACTCATTAGATCTTAGGGGTACTTATTGAAGTGATCGGGTATGACATTAAGGTATGATGTACCATCTCAAAGGATGGAAACATCATCCTACAATGGACTAATCATAATAAGGACTCCTAATGAAAATGGGTCTATGTATATACCAGAGATCTTTCCCCTATTTTACATGTAGAAGTAAAGCATGGTTTATTTTATATTAGGTTCTTTAGTTCCCTATGAAAGCAAGCTTCCATAGTTAATTACATTTTAAGAAATAAGAGTTTCATAACAAGACTCCCAATTAAAGTAGTCAATAAATATCTCCAAAGATTTCAAAGCAAGATTATCAAAGGATTTGGTATTTTTGGAAATCAAGTGGGAAAGTTTAATTTGGAAGACTTATTTCTAGATTCTAAAGAAAGATAAGTAGGGAGCACTCATGATACTAGAAAGCATAGTGAGCACTCAGTCTACCTTATAGTGAGGCGTTATATATTTGAAAGAGAAAGTTTGTTTTTATTTGAGTTGAAATTTTATTAGAATGATAGGTCTTATAGTCCATCAACACAAGATTATGGAAATGACTAAGAGATGAGGACTTATACTCGTAGCCCAAAATAAATAAGTAGTCTTGGAACCTAAATCTAAGATGCTTTAACATAAGCTAAAAGCATAGCCTAAGCTTAAACGGGAAAATGAGATATGATAATTTACATCTACAAGAGAGGATAAACTCATCCTAACTCTTCTGGACTTCCAACCGCCCGGAGTGGCCGCTAGCTAACACCTCCTATGCTTTAAAACCATGTAGGTCGGTCTTATGTATATGAAAGATAGCTAGGTTGTTATTTAATTAGGAAGGAGATTAGAGTCTTAAACTCACTCCCTAAGAGACTAGATCATGACTGGAATGAAGAAATGACTTAGACTAAATGCAAAATTTACAATCTTTATATCATTTTGACACAATCATTTGAACTAAGGCTTGAGAAAATTATGCCTATATTCATGATGAAATGAGATTAGGGTTAAATCAATGGGAGGAGGTGTTCTCCACTACCGGGATGCCATTAAAGGCCAAGCATTCTATCATGCAAGAATGGAGACCCTTCCTATTCAAGAGCGAAACAAGATGATATTCATAATTGTTCTAATATACATAATTTAGCTAAGGGGTTGCTAAATCTTTTATTTATCTTGATTATAAACCTGAGCTTTAAAGTGAGATTAGGAGTTATTTTAGAATTTAGTTATGAGTTATTAGTGGGGTAGAAAATTTATTTTATTTTAAAGAGTCTATCGTATCCAGGCCACACATTCAATCATCAAACTTTAAGAAACCTATAAAAATATTTTATTTCTATTGCACAAGCTAAACATGATAATCAAATATTTATAAATTTTTATAAAAGAATATAAGGTCAGTGCAGCTGGGTATCGTCATACACCCCGAAAAAGAAAAGAAGTTGGTAGCCGAGCTCTACCCTTATACAACCCAGATTATAAAGAATATTATCATTACAATGAAATTAAACGCTATAGGGGTCTTCATTCTGCTTCTTTCTTTCAACCTTTTGATTTGGTTTTACTTCAGGCTTCACAGGGCATCCTAGGTATCTACC
This sequence comes from Cymbidium sinense, assembly GCA_021442155.1. NCBI lineage: Eukaryota > Viridiplantae > Streptophyta > Magnoliopsida > Asparagales > Orchidaceae > Cymbidium > Cymbidium sinense. The sequence continues at coordinate 82,709,682 of CM038219.1, forward strand.
TTCTAGCCACTGCTCATCCTAAATCCCATAACACTAAGCCTAATTTCTATTGCAAAATTACATGTTTATGGAAAGTAAAATCTAACTACGACTACAAAATAGATGTCAGCTAAACAAACATATAAATTAAGCAATTATATTCCATAAATTTAGACTTAGCACTCTACACATAGGTAACCAAGCCCATCTCTCCTAATATGGATTATGCTAAGGGGATAAGTAACTTGCAAGCAAGAACATTTATATTTATTATTACATCAGCCCTCTTTAGCATAATTCCTTATAGAAAATATCATTAGGCTAATAGAGGCCTAACATCTAGTCTACACATAAGTAATCCTAACATCCAGTCTAAAATATTACATCATAAAACAAAATACAACATCATAATATACACCGACCTAACCTAAATCTAGAATTTGTGACTTAGTATTCTAATGTGTGTGCTAAGATTTGGTGTGGTATGTCTTAATTGGGCTTTGGAATTATGATTATTTAAGGTTTGGAATTGTTTAAGTTAAACATTAGGGATGTTCCACTTCAAGCTATTAAAAGGATTGGCAAATTTTAATTTGTATTTTTCTTTGTTTCATTTAATGCCTATTTAATATCTAATTATTATAAAGAGAAGAAAGTAGTTTGATTTCCTTCATCCCTATCTTAAGTTATTTTCTAAGGGTATATTATTATGGCTTTTGCTTTAGTGAATGGCTTATCAAGCATTTTATTAAACTTAAGTTTGGATTAGTTTTAATGAATTTTATCCAAACATGAAAGGCATCTTAAGATTAATGAGATTGAACCTATCATATGGATAATATTCCACCCTTCATTTTCATCATTAGTAACATATATATGTTTTTGTTTTTATTATTTATGATCTTTAATTTAGCATACCTATACATGTATTGTACATGTGTGTATTTTTTGCACACTTGAATGATTGTTAATGCATGTATTTTTGGTAGAAAAGAGAGATTCCATTCCTTAGCTAAGTATACATACACATGTATTAGAGATTTAAGCAAGTACGTGTCATTGTTAAACCAAGGAAGCAAGGTAATCTAAGACCTCGTTGGGGCTACTTAAAGCCTCATGTTCTGGATGTCCTAGACTATATACTTGATATCTTAAATATATATATAAATGTATACACAAGCATAAGGATGAAAATTATGTGAAAGATTGTATTATAACTAATTATTTATTCATGTAAAGTATAATTCTATCCAAATTCTAATGCATGTACACATGTGAATGAAATTAAGCAAATGCGCCATTGTTAAACCAAGTGAGGTAATCTAAGATCTCCTTGGGGCTACTTAAAGCCTTGTATTCCAGAGATGTCTAGACTATATACTTGCTAACATTCAAACACATGTAAACATACATATGAATCATGAAAATAGAACAGTCCTTTAACATGTTTAAACTATAAGTGAATGTAAATCACATAGAAAATTCATAAACAACTTCACTTTAAATTTTCATCATTGGCTTATAATTTTGAAAGTAATTTAAGATTTACTAGTGATAATAGCCACACCATATAGTAAGATTAATTCAATGCATGCAATTTAGATATGATTATATTCTTTTTTTTCTTCCTTTTTTATTCTTTTTGAAAAGGCATGAATGTATGAAACAAATTACATAAAAGTTTATGATGATTTAAAAAGAGAAATTAAACATTGACACATGACATATTCAATCACATTAATTCCTAAGGACAATCAAGTCAAATAAAACTCTTTAAGATTATCCAAAGTTTTTATGGAATCTTGATTTTGATGTTTGAATTATTAAAACTTAAAGAGGAGAAAGACATTTGATGTTTTGCCCCATCCCATGCTGGTGACTTAATGCATTTAAGGAAAAGTGGTTAAGTGAATTTTATGAATTGATTAGGTTTAAATCACCAAGCAATTAATTTAATTTTCTTTTCTTAAGTCTCTTTAATTTAATTAACTACTTAATCATGAGCCTCCAATGATATGCTTATGAAAAATTAAAATTTGCAATGCTCCTAAAGAGACATAATACAATTATTCTCATGCTTAAGAGTTAATTAGATTAAGGAAGAATCTAAATTAAGTACTCTTATGGTTTTCCCACACCTATGGGTCAACCATAACTTCCTTAATGACTTTATATTATTAAACATATAAAGGAGAATCCATGAATTGAATTTGAATTATCTTCTGGATCAAACATCATTTTAATTTGATTTAATTTTACCATTAATTTACTTAATTAACCTTTAATTAACATATACATTTATTAAACCTCCTATAGAATAATAGAAATATAATTACGAAAATTACTAGAAAAGAGGCCCTAATTATTTTTCCTCATCATTCCCACTATTAATAGTGATTAATCATCATTAATCATTTAATTTTTACTTTTTAGTAATTTTAATAAACATAAAATTGATTAAGGAGGGTAATTATAATTGAAATTTCAAATTCTTTAAATTACATGTCAATAAATTTTAAGAAAATTATGAGAGAGGCAAAGGTACCATAGAATCAACTTATCAAATTTGAGATCAACTAGTAAAGTAATTAAACCATGAGGATAATTAGCCTAAATTTCAAACCTTAATTAAGCACTTATTCATTAACCAAATATTAGTGATTTTTATTTTCATTAAATTCTCCTATATTTATCTTTTCCAAAATAAGTTTATTTGTATTTATTTGTATTTTTTCTATAATTAGTTATGAATTTCTAAAGTCTATCCATTTAATCATATTTTTAACACTTAATTAACTCCTTAAACCATCAGCCATGCCAAAGTTGACGCGACAGTGCTTTTCACTTGGCACCATGGGATAGGTAATTTAAAACATTTGATGCGACAGCTGAGTCAGCAACGACGGACGTGGTTTCATCCCCGTCGTTCGACCTCAGATCAGATGGACAAGATTATTCCCATGGTTTCTTAAGAATTAAATTGAATAATAGTGAATTAAATCATGGTCTAATTCTCACGTGGAATGATGGACCGATGATCCATCGCTCCCAGTCGGAAGACGACACCATCCAACGCCACGATCCAACTCACTAGAGCTTGTGGGATGGCAGGATCGACTCCAAAATGTGTGGGGAGGAGATCTAAGAAGATCTTATGGTGGAAATCATGTAAAATCATAATTAATTTCACAAAAGACCAACACAAAATGGAAAGATCTACAGTTGCAAGATTTTTTACCTTGTCAGAGCTAAAAAATTGATGGTCCATCGACTGAGGAAGCTTTGTCTTGAAGAGACGAAACTCTGTTGAGAATATCTCAAGCTACCTCCTCATTGATTCCTCTCTGAACCAATCACTACCGCAAAGCTCACCAGAGTTGGTCTTGGAGTGCCTTCTAGTGATCAAATCAATCAGGGATCGATTCATTTTGACACCCTGGAGTGAGGGGAAGGTGTGGGAGAGTTAATTTAGATTTGGTAAGGTTTATGTGAGGTTAGATGGACGGGGCTCTGTGTTTCACTAGGTGGTTGGTCTCGGCGATGATGGAGTGCATTAAGGCTTCGGGGAAGGGTTATGGACTACTCAGAACACTCTGAGGAAGCTCTATGAAGTTTGAATGGATGGATAAGAGTATACTCTCCTCCCTAAGTAAACCAAGGCTGAGATTGTCTCAGCTTTTAGCAACCATCCAGCCGGGTAGGTGGCCAGAGGTAGTAATGGACTGCTTAGGTAGAGGTGCTTGAAAGGTTGAAGCAGTGGCATGTACTAGCATGGGGTGTACCTCCTCCTCCAAGTGAACCAATGGAATGCCATGGGTGAGCTCACCCTCTCATGTCCAAAGGCTGAACCCAATAGCCTTGGGTTAGGTTGTCGGTGGTCCACATGTCAGTTGGTCGCCAAGGCATGAGGAGTGGGAGAACCTATCCAAATGGGGATTTTATGCCATTTTGGTGGCTTGGTTCAAGGGTTTTGACCCAAACTAGGTTCACTATGGGTTGGGTCCACTTGGGTAGACCTATGGTGACCCAAGGATGAGTCATACCAAATTTAGTTGGGTTTGGACTTGGTTTGGTATGGTTTGACTCAACTTGATCCATATGGGTCAAATGGGGTTCAATTGGGTTAGGTTGACCAATTGGTCAAATTGGGTCAAATCAAAAGTTTAGATAGGTTTAATTGATCATTTGGAATGTATTGATGCCATTGGTTCGGTATAATTTAAAGCAGATTTGATTTTGATTCATATGAGTTCATTTAGGTCAAATGGGCTTAGTTGACCAATTTGGTCAAATTGGCCAAATTGGCTTGGGTGGAGGGTTGGTTTAGGTTCAATTGATTATTTGTAAATGATTGTAGGTGTTGGTTTGAATCAATTTGAATTATGGAAGGATTTGGTTTAATTGGACCCTTTAGGTCAATTTGGGCTAAATGGGTCAATTGGGTTGGTTTAGTCAAATTGGGTTCAATTGAGGGTTGGATCATATTCAACAATCAATTTATGATTGATTGGAGGTATTGGTTAGAATCAATTTGGTTTATGATTTGATTTGACTCAATTTAGTTCTTTAGGTCGACTTAAGTCAACTTGGGTCAAGCGAGCAAATTGGTTTGCTTTTAGCCAATTGATTGCAATTGGACAATCAAGGATGATCAAAAAATCATTATGGAAGAGATTGGATGGGTTGATTCAATCCAATTTGGGTTGGATTGAAGTTTGAGTCAATTTGGTCCTTTAGGCCACTTTGGGTCAAGTGAATCAATTAGGTTGATTGGGTTGAATTGGATTGAATTTGGTGTTGAGAAGAGTTCAATGATGGATTTAGAGTTTATTGGTGGTTTTGATTGTCATTGCTTTGGGTTTGGTTGGATTTTGGCTCATTTGGACCCTTTGGGTCAAATGGGCTAACTTGGGTTGGTTGAGTTCATTTGATTTGATTAGGTTGATTCCAAGTATTGGAAGGGTTTGAAATGATCTATTGAATGATTGAAGTTGTTGAGGAAATCAAATTGGATTTGGTTTGCTTGAATGGGTTTTGGGTTGGACCATAGGATCATGATGGGGTTAGCTCAGGTTAAGGCCTAAGTTAATTTGGCTTGGAGCTTAGATTGGAAAACAAAATTCAATTGTGATTAATTAAATAGGTTTGAGATTGGTTGTGTTTCATTCATGTGAGTTTGGGGTTTGGATGAGTTGATTAGCATGGATTGGTTTAGGCCATAGGATAAGTAAGACTTATTCATTCTAGGGTATAACCTAAGCTTAGGGTATGCCTCTTAAGTCTTTAAGATTGGGTTTAGTGTTCCCTTAGTAAGTGTCCATAACTAGGGAAGTCCAAGTGCTTAGAAAGTTTCTAAGCCTAACATGAGGAAGGTGAATCCTCACCCAAAAGTGAGGGCAACATGGATAAAATAAGAGGATGCCTGATAGGAGGAATTTAAACTCTTGGATCTAGATAAAGAGGTTGCTTTCTTCTACTTTTCTTAGAGCAAATAATTTAGACTATTGGATCTAAATAAATGGCATCCTTAAGAGTGTGAGGGTCTTGTAACTCCACCTCATTCATAATGTCACTCCTAAGGCCAATAATAATTATGTTGCTTAACTGCCACTCTTGATTAGTGCAATTGGTTCTAATTATCAAATCCTTAAAAATAATTATGAATTAAACCACTTGCATATTTTTTTTCTTAGTGTCATTAATTGTTCAAGCAATTTCTTCTAATGATTTTTAGAATGGTATTTAGCCCTAAGCATCTCCTTCATCTTAACCCAAGCGAAGATATTTCTACGTTGTCTCTCTTCCTTAAGTAAAATCTTATTTTAATAAATTTTAGCATGGCCTAAAGTTTTATTTTGCCAAATATAGTTATTTGATAGTCATCCATCTAGTACTAATCAACAAACTCATCTATTTGTGGTAAGCTAGTTTAGAAATTTATTGGGTTCGTGTACTCTATCATAGGTTGGCGCATCAACCATAACCTCTTAATGGTCTTATTCAAAACCTTAGGATGTGTACAATAGTTATTCATAAGGGGATTTCTCAAAGGATGTCTCCTAGAATATAAGTGTTCCTTATGGTTTTTTATGAGCTCTTTCAATGTTTAAGTTATGGACTTGGGTCTTTGGGTTCATGAGCAAAGTCTTAGATCTTGTTAAAATTTTTCAAAGTTTACAAAAGAAGTGATAATGCTCATAAGCAAGCATAAGAACCTTCTTAGTATTGTCTATTCAAAAGTTGACACTTCAATGTGTCATTAAGGTCAAAAATAAGTTTCTTTGGTGCTAATCAAGTTTTCATCTTAAAGTTGCTCGACTTTAAGTTAAAAGGTTGATCCTTGAATTTTTGATTTAGTTTATATAAATTTTCCTTATATTAATTTGTTTATCTATTTTTCACTTAAAATAAAAGTGAATTAAGAGAAGAATGAATTTATTGAATATTTTAAGTCAATTCAATCAGAGGTTGAGATTTTCAAGTAATTGGTGAGTGTTTACCAAGTTATAGATTCACTGAATTCTTCAATAATACAATATTTCTCCCATGTATGTTCAGCTTCTAGGTATTATTAATTAATAATCAATGAGTCTCCTAAATATTTAATCATTCTCAATGATCAGTTACCTAAGAATTTACCAAGCTTCTTGGGTTGGTAATTTGTCAATAATGAGATCTTGACTTTCCACATTTATAGATTTTTAATTTGAACTATTTTTTTCAATGATTTATTTTTACTCCATATTTTTTTCATATTTATCACATCTTAAATAGTGCTAGAATCAAATTTATTTATGTTAGGATCTTAATTTAAAAAAATAATATTTATAATATTTTTATTTGGTTTTTAAAAAATAAATATTATATAAATAAATAGTACATTTTAAAATTAAGTATATTAATAAATAAAAATCATGTGATATTTTTGTGAACCCAAAAAAAAGGAAAAAGTAGAAAGTTTTTAATATTGAATTCGGCTATCCGCCTGCCGAAATCCATCACATAAGCTTCCCCGTTGCCCTTTTCTGGTCACCGTGGAATCTCGATCTCTTGGATTACGGACCACCTCGGCCATAAATCACAGCTAGTCATTTCTACTCGAAGATTTAAGAACTTTCCTTGATTTCATTCCTGTTTCTCTCTGTTTTCGCATCGTTATTCGTTGGTATGGTTTTGGCCTCTTCGATATTCAAATTGCGATCAACTCCTATCATTTTTGGATTTTAATTCAAGAGTTCCAGACAGGACCTTATATCCATGTTTGTGTTTCTCAGTTTAACCAAGTTTGAAGGAATGATTCATTTGATCTACGATTCATGTAGGGCGTAGTCATCTGTCAAGGCCCGCCTCTTTCTACCAGCGGTTTCAATTCGGAATTTAGAGTTTAGTTGTACCACAGTGTAATACACTTAAACTGTGATTTCAAGGTGAATTACCGGACAAAATCTGATCTTACGCGATATTTTGCACTTTTCATAATGATGTTGTTTTATTTTGTTATTTATTCATCCTTCACTATAGCATATGCATTTGTCCGTTTTGTTTAAAGAACTAATTTCTTTCTTTCTACTGAACTTTGTGGCTAAATATTTTCCATGCAATATATCTACGTTTTAAGGTTGCTTGCCAATTATTTATGCGGTTCTATTCAGTGAATAGCTTATTGAATTGTGTAGGCGAACTATTTGGAGCAGATTTATCTTCTTATTTAAGGCAGAATTCCATAAAGTGGCTTGTTGATGCACAATGGGTGGTGCTGTGATAACTCCTGAAGATGTGCTAGAATCTCTAATGAATGATGGCACTATGGATGCAATCAGACTAAAGATAATTAATCAATTAAAGGGCAATGTAAGTGCACTGATTTCTGACTACTCTTCTCATCTAAATTGAGTTGATGCATAACGTTTTCAATATGTTTGTTTACTAGCTTTTGGATTCAACTTTTGACATAGTATTAGTTAATTTTGTCTGTTGTAAACTCACTGAGTTCATCAGAAAGTTGAAAGCCAAAGATAAGAAGAGCGATGAAATGGATTGTAGAATTTCACTTGAAATAAAGAAAAGTTTGATGACAACAAGGATTGTACAAGAAAATGAAGTGTCAATTGGCTTATTAACAAGTTGTTTGTTGTTAAGGCAATTACAAATAGCTGTCATTTCTACTTTATTGAAATTGATTATTTTCTTTGTAATACAAATGTTGATTCTTGTTTTGTAATCAGACCATAGTTATTTAGATTACACCCTATATTCCACTTTGGAAAATCTATAAATAATTATTTGAACGAGCTGAACAATATAGCAAAAACTATGTCCTTGTATACATTTGTTTTATTTTCTTCCCCTAGAGAATTTGATATTCTTGGATTGCAATCAACTGGACATGCCCCTTTGATCTAAGGCACCTATCATCAGTGCTTTTATTGCAGCTCTTTGTCAAACAACATTGGCTCCTCATTGGCTATTGTAGTTTACATGGCGTAATGGCGAAAGGAACTTGGAATATCACCAAGACAATCAATGATTATCTTAGATTAATGAGTTGAATAGAAGAGTAGATCTCTTCCATGATAGTGATACTCAATGATACTTCACGATAATTATCCTTGGTTGAAAAAGAGATGATCAATCAACACATTTGAAATACATTGATTGGGATGATGGAGCAATGTTTTCAATGTGTTGTTTGACTATACTCCATGTCTTTTATTTAGTGTTATGAACTTTGGTAATGTGAAAATGAACATGCCACACTTTAATGGGGATAACTTTCTGGGTTGGCTTTTCAAAACTTATCATTCTTTTCTTACTACCAACTTTTGAGGAACAATAATTCACTAATGTGCTTGTATATATGGATGGATCAACTTTAAGTTGGTATTAATGGATATATCATAACAAGCAAATAAGCTCTTGGAATTCTTTTATGGGGTGTTTGGTTGGAGGATTTTTTTGAGTTGATTGCATTTCAATATAGTGATTTTAAGTTTTTGACTGTTTCATATAGAGTAAAATAAGTTTAAAGTATATGTTAAGGGGTTTGAATTTATCAACTATTTTGTTTTTTATGTATTTAAAATTCACCTGATTTGATTGAATTTCAAGTACATAACATCATGCTATGCAACTTTGCTCACATTAGCCTCCTACATGATCTTGGATCATGGGACCTCTAAATGCTAACCCTACGTTCATGCTTGCCTTTGAGGTTGAACGCCAATTGCACGACCTCGACATTGACCTCAATGCGACCTTTAATTTCTACCCTATTAGCGTTGGCCTCACCCTCAACCTTTGACCTCTACTATGACCCCATTGTTATGATCTCTGGCCTCCATCTTGATTTGTGCCCAAATAAAATAAAAAAATCAAAATACTTACCAAATACCATTATGAAATTATTTTACAACAAACCAAACACCAAAAAGTATTTCAAATACGTAGAGTTTATTTCACACTGTACTTAGAATGTAGCTAAGTTCTAAATATTTTGAACTAGTTAACAAGCGTCTCCTTAAAGAAAGTGCTTGATGTTTTAGACAATTGTATTGAGGCCTTAAAGGGGAATTCACCATGTTACATTAAACATATTTGATTCAAGATATTTATAATCACTTTGAAGGGCATTCCAAAAAATTTCAAAATTTCTACATTTTCTTCTCCTAAGTGTTTTATATCAAGTTTACACATCAAAATTTGGAAAGAGTTGTGAACATTACAATTGTAATCATTATCACATCCTTTTCAATTAGCCAAATTTAATGGACTGATTGATTGATGGTCATTAGACATTTGTGTGTTATCCATCGTCTATTTTGTTGGTTTCTCTAAACTCTACAAGCTCTATACCTACAACAACAATCAAATCCACTTTATCGATACACCATTTGACAACTCAATTGGAAGAGCATAGCTCAAAGGGCTTTTGTTTCACTACCATAATACCATTGTAATCACGCTTATAAGTCCCAAGTTGTTTGTCTTGATGTTTATTGATGAATATTAGGAACAATCAAATAAATAACATGATGCAATTAAACCATCTTTTATTGATTTCCCATAATCTAATTTCTATACTTTCACAGTATAAAATAATCCAAGAACCTTATGGACATTTGCAATCACATTGTCTAGATATTAGTAGACATTGGATCTACTCACAACTTTATTCCAAAGAAATTAGTTCGCACTTTGGGACAAATAATCATAACATCCAAATTCTTTACCTTTTTAGTGGCCAATGGCTTAACTCTATAATGCTTTGCTCTTTTTTGGTAGAAGCACATGATATTCAAGGATGCTCATTCATTATTGACTATCACACTTTCCAATTCAAGGCGTAGATGTGATCTTGGAAGTCCATAGTTTGGAGTTGTTAGATTGGTGTATTGCAAATTATAAGGATACTTAACTATGGAATTTTTATAAATGGGAAATACAACTAAATTGCAAGGTGATGTGAGCTCCTTAGTCCACAACATTCAATTGAGTAGTTCACCTGGTTATTCTCCATCAATTGCATCGCTTCTTGTTTATGTTGATATCTGATTCTAGCCAATTATCAACAAGTAGGCTACATCCAAAGAATCAAGAAGAACTCGATGCTTATTGATAGCTATTTAAGTCATCATTTGAGTTGTCATTGCGGAAGGCAGTGAAGCATTGAATTCATTGTTGCCAGGTGTGAAACCCATGTGGGTGCAACAATGTGATTATTTTCAGAATATTGAAATAAACAAGTTGTTGAAAGATATACTTGACTTAAGCATCATTCACAAAAGTGCAAGCTTTTTCCTTTCCTGGTTCTCTTAGTATGCAGGAATAGTGGCATGTGATATTTTTGTATAGGTGGAATGACAAACCATTTTTCTATGCCAATTGTCAAAGAAAAAATAAACATGTTACATTGTGCTTCCATTTCTCAAATTTGATTTGTCATCCGGTTATCACCAAATATGAATGGAGGGTGCATGCAAGATGGTTGTCCAAACACATGAGGGGGCCACTACAAATTAATGTCAATGCCCTTTGGCATGACAAATGTGCTAACCACCTTTTCAACCCTTTCTTTGCTTTGTTTTGATATTTTTTTATGACATCCTTGTCCACAGGACATCTCTTGAAGTGCTCGTAGACCATCTTCTAATGGTCTTGAACTCTCTTCCAACACATATTATTTGTAAAACCCCCAAGCACATGTTTGCTGAAACACAACTTGACTTATTTGTGGCATAAAAAATCAATCTAAGCGGTTCAATGCCAGCAAACCTCTGAATTGCTGAAACAATTGATACAATTCTATGGGTTAATTAGCTTCTAAAGCAAATTAGTTCCCTAAAGCATAGCTATTGGCACTTAGCTATTGGCGCTTAGCTATTGGCGCTGCCCTGATACAATATGCTCATCCTCTCACTTTTTATAGTAAAAAGCTATCATTGGCATTACAAAAGCATTCTTCTATGCTCGTGAACTATAGACAGTTGTTTGGGTCATTGCTGGCTGTGAATGAAGTCTGTACAAAATAAAATTTGGCAAAATAAAATTTCACCAAAAAGGACCAATAAAGCTAACAGCCATTGTGAGAACTAAATACAGATGACAAGACTTTGGCAACTAAGTAATAACACAGAATAATAAGCTGATCCCTATGACAAATATTTCACTGAACAATTTCCCAAATGCAATTGGAATAAAGCTGAACAAACTATGTGTTCCAGCATCTTGCCCTTTGAATGTGACTTCCTAACACCTCTTTAAGTGTTGTAGGTGTTATTGGCTTCTAAAATGGATTTAACCAAGAGTGCTGGAATTCTTTCTTTCAAATAAGTTCCAAAAGTAATTCACGCTTGCTTGGGAATGCCAGTGCTAGTAGTTTCTTATCTTTCTTCCTGATGGGCATTCTCTAACATCTCATGTTTGCTGGAATGCTTGCCACTAGTTTTTCAAGAAACGTTTACTCATGGAAATCACTGAACCTGTGAACAGAGCATGCCAATGCTTCTTAGGAAACTTATTATTTAAGAATTGAAATTCTAAAATTAACAAACTGGTTAAAAAAATAGATAACCTGATGAGTGAATAGTTTCTTGATTAAGGAATTTGGATTAATTTAATGTCTTGCCATTACCAAACCCAAACTTGTAAGACTTCTGAAATAAGGGCTTTAGAGATCAATAAAAGATAATACTTATTGCTCATAGAGTGCATGATACTATCTCCCGTCCAAGTCCCAGCTCTAATGGCAACTTTAAATTGCAATTTTCTATTTCTGGTTGAGATTAAGCGCTAGCAGAATCCTTAAACCAGCCTTTGCGAATCCAGATTCATTCTTCTACTACTGGTCTTCAATTCATGCAGCAAGCAGAAATGGAATACAAACAAACAAAACAAGAAATATCACCTTGTAGATGAATGATTGTCCCTAGTGAAAAATGTGATCATTACTTGTTCTCAGTAGAAATGATTTATAGATTTTTGAATAGTTTCAATACCTTAATATTCTCCTTCATAAGCATCAAAATCACTTTCTTGCCTCTATATTCTAAGGTATAGGTGTTATTATAACTGCTATAAAAATATGCCTATCATATTGCCATGGTTGTCCTAATAGTAAGAGACATCCATATGAATTACATCATATCAAACCTCCTCTTGTAATTTATTACCTTTAGAAAACTGCACTAAACATTACTTTGTGACTTTTCGATCATTTTCATTAGGAAGCCAGGACAATTTGTAAGGTGTAGGGTGCTCTTGAATAGTTAGATTTAATTTTTCAACTATATTATTGAAGCTGACATTCTCATAAGCTCCCCATCAAATGATCATATTGCACACTTTCTTTTGCACAGTGCATCTAGTTTGAAGGATATTATGTTGACACCAATCAGACTCTAGGCTAAAGTAGTGCTCAAAAGTCTTTAAGCCATCAGACGTTCACCATCATTGGCATACAATCATTATCATCAAAGTGTCTTCTAGTTCATTTTTTTTCCTTGGTTGGGGCCTTTTCCACTGGGAATACAATTCATCAATTTGGACAATTTAATGCAATGCATACAAATTCTAGACAACAAAAGCATTTTATGAGTGAGCTTTTAGTATTATAAGTGTTAAATTTATTGATTCCTAATGTTTGTGTATAATTGAGAAGGTTATTTTTAAAAGTTAAATGACAAGAGTCACCATGGGTTTCCTAATCAGCTCTATGAAATTATTGTCCTAAATTGGAAGAACAGTTCTTAGTATTATATTGTTGTTGTTCCATCCTTAGAGCTAATGCAATGACATTTGATAATGTCCAATACTGTTCTAATTTTTTGATATTTAGAATTGCAGGATATAACTCACTATTAAATTAGGCAATGGTATGCTCCTTAGGTTTGATTATATCACATTTTAACATCAATTGTTTAAATTTAGTGATATATTCTTCTACAAATAGATTTTATTGGTGAAAGTTATGAAGTTTAATAAACGCATTTTGTATGAAATGAGATGTCAAGTGCTTTTCTTTTGTATTTTCTCTCACTTGATGATCTTATTTTCATCTTCTCTATATCCTGTGTTCATTTTAGATTTTCCATCAAAATGATATGATTTTTTTTTTTTTAATTTGATGGCCACTAGTTTAACGTGCTTATCATTAAGTATTTCTTTATATTCAAATATGTGCTTTATCATATGTGGACAATCTATGAGACCATCAAGATTTAGCCCATACTCAAAATTAGGAATAACGTCTGACTGGTTCCCTTCTACGATAAAGTTCATCCTCTTCAAATAATTCTTAAAATGGTTGATGGAAAGGATTATCCATCTCATGCAAACGGGATTCTCATTCACACCTTTTATATGCCACTAACCTATTTTGTAATTGTTGAATTGCATGATGTAATTCCTCCATGTTTAGTGCTTAGCTTTGGTGGGGTAGGTTTCTCATAGGCGGCATTCTAATGTAGGCTCTGATTTGACATTGAGTGCATGGATAAAGTAGCCAACATCTCGCTCTCTGACCAAGACTTCCTAGTTCCCCCTTTGAGTGGTGTTAGTGTTATTGGCTTCTTAAATGGATTGAATCAGGAGTGGTGAATTCTTTCTCCCAAACAATTTCCATAAGTAATTCAAGCTTGATGGGATTGTTAGTGTTAGTCATTTCTTATCTTTTCTGTCCAATGGGGATTCTCTGAGATCTCAGGTTTGATGGATTGCCAAGAAATGTTTGGCCCAAAGAAATTGTTGAACTCATAAACAGAGCATGCCAGTGTTACTTGGGATTTGGGAAGCATGACCACACCTGTGATTTACCAAGGTACAATTAGGTAGTTTCTATTCAAGAATTGAAATTCTAAAATTAATAAACTAGTCAAAAAACAAATATGAGTAATCTAATGTCTTGTCATTGCTGAACCAAAGCTGCTAGTACTTTTGAATTTAGGGCAGAAGAGGTGTTCTTGTTGCTCATGGAGTGAAGCAAACCATCTCCCATTGAAGTCCTTGCTCTTGCAGCAACTCCAAAATGCAGTTCTATATTTCTGATTGAGTTAAACTCTAGCAAAATCCTCTAACGAGCCCTTTGTGAATCCAAATTCATTCTCCTGTTGCTGGTCTTCAATTCCTGCAGTAAGAGCTGGAAAAACAACACAAACAAAACAAGAAATATTATCTTGTAGAACAATGGTTGTCCCCGGTTAAAAATATGATCACTACTTCCCTTTAATGCTTTCGCATTCCCCAATAGCATCCAGATTTCTTCCTGTTGAACTACAAGTTTGTGCCATAATTTAAACTAAGCATATATAGCAAAATCTATGAAAATCGATGGCAACGTTGCATGATCGAAAGTTAAAACTCCCTAATTGCGATCGGATTCAATCAAAAGTCGTCTCAATCCAAAATTCAGCTTCGTAATTGCGTTAAAAATATCAAAATTAATTATATGAAAAATATTGGGTAAATTAATAACCAATCAATTAATTAAAATTAATTTTTAATGAAATTACACGCATATAGAGGTTGTGAGGCCTCGACAACGTTCAAACGATCTCCGCAAAATTGACTGCACTGTTGTCGCCGAAACGTTGATATCTATCAAACAACACCTCCCACGATCAATTCGACAAAGTCTACGAATGTCGGCGATTGACGGCATCACAATTTAAGCCCAATTTCGCCCCATCGACATGGTCCAAATGATCTTTGATCACGCAAGCATTTATCGTCGTTGTGTTCATAAATACCTAAAATTGACACCCATATTTTTAGGGTTCATCATTCGAAATAATTTCATAAGTTATGTTAATCTACAATTAAAATGGCTAATGGTTGCTTAAACCCCATAATATTTGCTTAATCAGTTGCCCAAATTAGCCAATTCGGCTCAGTCGCCCAATCAACCAATCAATTTAGATGTTTAGGGAGCCAGTTGGATTTGCTGCCTAATGAACCCTATTGGTTTGCCGCTTAGACCACCAATTGAAACCCGTCGGCTGCCCTAATACCCGAAACGAGCATCCTCCCGTCCAATCTCTCCCATTCATGCACGAAAGAAAGCTCTTGAGCTCTCCCTCTCTCATGTGACTCTCAGCCGAATTCCTCTCTTCCGTCCCACTGTCATTCTAAGCTGCACGAAATGCGATTATCCTTCCCGTCTCCCTCTCTTCATTCGTGTGAGCCAAATGAGCTGCCTACCTCTTGGTTTTCCTTCTTCCCGCCTGTCTCAAGCGGCACAGGAGATCCCGAACTCCCCTCTCTCGGTTCGCCCGTCCCAAGCATTGCACGAGAGCCGGATTCTCTCCTTCCCGTCCGTTTCTTCCTCTACAGCAGTCGAACCGGCTGCTCCGGCTTCTAGCACTAGCCAAACAGACCGGAGCAAATCCCTTTCGATCATCCTTCCCAATCGAACGAGTAGGCGAATGGATTCCTTATAGCCACACGAGTCGAGGCATGTCGACCTCCCTTCCTCTTCGGTTCGTCCGTCTCTCTCCTGGCCGAAACCAAGGGAATTCCTCTACCTAACATGGTCGTTGCTCCCTACTAGACACGAGCTGAGCATCCCTCTGTCCCTTTTCTGTTGCAACCGAGGGCTTCCTTTTCGGTTCTTCCCAAAATCTCTTTTCCTCCTCTTTCCAACTGGATTTCCCGCTTATTTCTATTCAACCCTAAGTTCCCTACCGTTATTTCATTTCCTTTTGCTTGGATGAAATGGGTTCAGTGAGATTTTCTTTCATCTATATTCTGTGCTTGGGCTATTCTTTTATGCAATTGCAATAGGAGGGGGAGATGGTGTTTAACATGGCATAGCTCAGGTTGTTTTGTTTTCATCACTAAGAATTCCTATGATGCATCTATTTGAGTTACCAAACAAATGAAAAAAAAATGTAAAATTAGTAGGGTTGTGATCTTTTATGAGGGTTACCTTACTTTGTTATGCCTCTTTCCTTTGTTTGATTACTTGCAATCATGAAGGTGGTTATCTTATTTTGTAGTAGATTTAGACTTTATCTTATTGTGCATTGTTTTACTCTCTTTGTAATCACTAAGTTAGTGGGCTTTTGAAATACAATCTGAAATGAGATTTTGTGCAAGTTTAAAGCTCCCATTTTTGTTGTTTAGCTTCATTAAGGTTGCATCTTGCCTAGTGATTGTTAATATTGTATTCACAAGCAATTGCCAAGTTTCTATCTTGCATTAAACTGAAATAAGTTGGCATAGATGTAGGATATGACTTGCTCTCTTGGTTTTAAAATTTTCTTAAAATTGCTTGCTTTATGTGGCTTAAATTCTACTTGGCTATCATTTTTAAAAGAAAGGGAATGAAAGGGAGAGTGATTGGCTTTGTTGGCATTGTTATTGTTCTTTTCTCTCCATTGCCAGATAATGGACATGTGAAGTGAAATTTGAAATGAGATTTCATTTGCATAGAATTTGAAAGTCATTGTCTTTCATTGGTCGAATGAATAATTTGCAAGGTTTTGCAAGGTTTAGAATGGCTACATATTGTCTTGTTTAATTAAATCTATCTTAAATTCTATTATCATTGTGAAATTGATATGAAATAGGAAGTGCATAAAGCTTTAACTTTGATTCATGGCTCTCATTCTATTATTTGAGTCCTCTTGTTTTATCTTATGTTTTGAATGAGTAGATCACTCTTACACTTTATGATCTAGTGATCATCTTGTTTATATGTTGATGCAGAATGGTTCAGTGCATTGTTTGGCTTTAGAATTCCATGGTAATATATGAAATTTGTATTTAAGATTAGCCATTCAACATCTCTTTTTGTTGATTGAATCAAAATGGAAAAATGATGAATATGATTGCAAGGTTAGTGAATTTTGGAGACATTCACTTTACTGTCTGCACTTGATTGTCAGCTAAAATTGTTCAAACATAGCTATTTCATGTTCTACTTGTTCTCACTTGTATTCAATCAGTTTGATCTTGAGACTTTCTCTATTAACATGATAAGATGGGATTATGTTTTTCATGAAGGCACATTGCTTTTGTTTTGCCTCTTTCATGTTATCAAAGTTGAAAATTCATTTGCATTTTACCATCGAAGTGTTGTTTTAATTTGCTGAATATAAGGAAGAAAGCAATATTTTTGATATTCAATAGGAAAAGATTAGATGGGGCTTGCATTTGTTGAAGGCTTATACATTAATTTGCTGATTATGCATTCCAAAAGGTAAATTTTGGATGAAATGTTGAATGAAATGGTGATAAGCCACAACATAAGGTAAAAGCTTCACTTGTATAATGCTTCTTCTGCCCTAATGCATATGTAAAGGTAAAATTTTAAAAATTATTAAGTACATGTTCACATTGTTCCGATGTGACAGGAAAATCTGCTCTGATATAAGTATCCGTTCACATTGTTCCAATGTAGCGAAGAAACTTGTGAGATAGGTATTTGCTCACGTTGTTCTAATGCGGCAAGGAAATATATTTTGTAATATAAATAACCTTTCACATTGTTTTAATGCGGCGGGAAAATTTGTGATATAAGTACTTGCACACATTATTCCAATGTGACAAGGAAATATGTTTTGTGATAAGTACCCGTTCATATTGTTCCAATGTGGTGGAGAAACTTTTGTGATAGAATTTGTTACATTGTTACGCTATCTTGATCTTTCTGCCGCGGCGTATTTTACCATGAAGCACTCCTTTCTTGGCGTGGTGGGAAGGCGTCTCACAAGACCCTACGTGGGGATGACGTCGGGAGGTTGCCGAAATTTTTAGCAAACTAAACTTATAAGGTTTAACATTTTAGATAAACTTTTGAACTTTATGTATCACAAGATGAATGTGAATTAAGATTCAAATCATGAAATGATAACTTAGAATCATAAATTGTAAGACATCAAATGAATTAGCTAAAGAGACTTAAAAGAATTTCATGACTTGCTCACTAACAAACATATGATTTGATAGCTTAATAGTAAATAAAGATGAACTTTCAACTATCACTTGAAATGCAAAGAAGATTTTGTTAATTGAATCAAAAGAGCATAAGGGAAGCTTAAACTAAGCTTGAATCCCCTTAAGTTTACTAATAAATGCAAACTAACCTTTTCAATACATACGTTCAATTTAATTGTATTATCATATTGAAAATGTGAAAAGAGTTCAAATTAGTTTTCTTCTTGGGAGGAGAATTGAATACAATTTGAGTTGAAACAAAGACTTGCAAAGAATAGCTCATTTATGAGTATAAGTAAAGTTTGATAATACATCATTGAATATGAATGAGTTGCCCTTCATTAAACATTGATGTAAAAATGAATATTTGATCGGAGGCTTATTTAAACATTCAAATGATTGAGATTTTGCATATAGTTATGATCAATCTTACATTTAAGTTTAATGTCTTATGATAAGTATTCAAGGAAAATAAATCTAAGCATGAATCATGAACCATTCTTTCATGTGAATCTATAGCTTTGAGCTTCATGCCAAGTGTTTAATGGAATGACTTATAACGTATATTCAAAATACTACTACATTTCATTCAAATTGAACATACATATGAACTTTCAAGTTAAATGAATCTTATGCTTACTTCATAGAGTAATATTTTGCTTAATCACTTGATTCATGTAAACATTTGAAAGAGTCAAGCTCATATTAGAACAAATTCTCACTTGATTCATGCAAGTATTTAAAAGAGTTAACGCATGTCTTATAGAACAGATCTATTATTGATTTATGACAAACAGTGAAAGAATCAAACTTATGTCTTATAGAACTATATTTGATCATGACAAACATTTGAAATGGTCAAATTCATATTTGGTAACAAATCTTTGATTTATGATATTGGGTATCTAACAAACCGGTACAATTTCACACATTTTCTTTATTTAATAGAACTACTTCTTAGACATTCTTATATCTATACATCATTTTAAGAGATATACTTGTATGTATATTGAAGTATCCACTAAGCTTAAATAAATATATGCAAGCCATATGCAAAATGAATGAACAAATACCTACAGTTATTCAAAACCAATTATTCGCCCGCATGTGTCCCGATATATGTGTTACAAATCTAAATGTAGTGCCTGAGAATGTTGCACGGGTTGAACTCCAGTTGGGTCTTAGGATCGGATCCGGGTTAACAAAATCTAAAAATCTAATAATATTATTATAATATTTTCAACTTTGAAATGAAGTAATTACATGTAGAATGATAAAAGATAAATTTATCGACATCATTATTAATGTAACTTCTTAAGTTTAAACTCGATAGAAAGTCTTAAACTCAATCCTTTGCGAGTTGACAAGGTTTTGTGACAATAAATCTTGAAAGAATTTAGACGATTCTACGCGAAAGAGGCAAAGTTGATAAGGTCTTCTAGCCTACAATAATCATATGATCAAAAGGCTATCATTATCAGGTTTAAGTGATTAATGATTATATGTATTCAAATTCAAATCAATTACAAAATAATCATATGTTCAAATAAAAAATAAAAAAAATATAAATTAATGAAATTAATTATTTAAATTTAAAGTTAAAATTCATTCACTTCTCCTTGTTTGTGACAAGTCAAAAAGACTTTGCTCACAAAGTATGTTAAATCAAATACATAACTATTTTCATACTTAAATAACCTTAAGTCGATAAGGGCGTGGGTGTCTCTTGTCAGGTATGGGTTTGTGATATGACACCATAATTGCGATTCGACTAAAGCCCTCGATTGGTTTGCCTCAAAATGATACTAAATTACGGTTCCAAGTATATTCGACTTTCTTCTTTGGTGTGAATTATATAATGTATCGATTGGATAAAAACTATGTTAAATTTGTTGACTTATATTTGTCCCTTTAGACAAACTCCACCCTCTAGGATATTTTGGGACGTAATGATTGAAGGAGGTCGGTCGACTACCTCTCCTTTTAGTGGGTGGACCTGACGATGATGGAACTATGGGATCTTGATCGGACACATCAACATTCCCCTAAATATAAGCTTTAAATTAAAACAATAAATTTCATAAATCCTAAACTCTACTCACTGCTACTATATGTTCGCTATTTAGCGACTTATTGACTAGCCTTAATCGAAAGTGCTCTCGTAATATTGAGAGAGGTAATTAACTATAGGTGCTTGTGTCTATGTGAAACTTGGAACCAGATCTAAAGTCCTCACAAAATGAGGGCGAAATCTCTGGGTAGCGTCTTATCTACTATTTCATCTGCCTTCTGAAAATTTGACCGATATTTTAATCATTATCTTCATTGCGAGAGGTCGGTGGCGAATTTCCAGAGCCCACACTACCTAGCACTATTAATGTCTTTTAACTGCAACAAGAACTTAGAAAAAACCTCTTGATAGTCATTGGAGGAGGAAGTGTAAGACTAGGCGCCGATGGGGTAGACTTCTGCACTTCACTATGAATGCTTACCATCACCACTTTCCTTCAAATTTGTGAAAATATGCTCCAAACAGGGAAATTCTTCTCCATCTTCAGGGTATTTTGACAATAAAACTATAAAAGACCCCATCCTCTATGAAAGAAGGTCTATTTGTAGGCGAGGTATCCCAAATAACACCTAGGCCTCTTAATTACTAAATTGTCTCCATGAAGATAATAAAGTTTTAAAGACCATAATTGCGAAAAAGACTTCTAATTGCTAAAAACAACTTATAACTACATAAGTGGCAATATCTGTTAGGAAAACATTTAATCATTCACACAAATCAATGTAAGTTAGGTGGTTTATTAACTAGAATTACCAAAACTACCAAAATGCATCCAGTTTTGATATATCTCGTTTTAAAACATTTCGTGAAGACTGCACTTTACATCCAGCCCCACTACTAGCTTTGTTCACCACCGACCAACCATTGCTTCATTCATTAGCCATCCTTAAGAAATGAACCATCATGTGCAGGGAATAGAGCAGTAGTGCAATTACTAATTCAATGGGGATTCTATCATGGGTTCGTTTGGAAGACGATGTACCACCTATCTAAATTTTTGACCTTGAGAGCAAGATCATTTTTGATGATGGTAGTGAACTCACTTAGTTCATCAAAAGGTCGAAAATGAAAGATAAGAAGAATGCCGAAATGGATGACAGATTTTCAGTCCAAATAAAGAAGCAGAACTATTAATGACAAGAAGGATTGGCCTAGCAAATGAAGTAATAGTTGCCTTGTTAAGATGAAGTTCTTTGTGTTAGGGTTGCTGCAATTACTAAAAGTGTTTCTTTGTAGTACAATTGTTGATTCTTTTATTCTATCCAAACCAACGTTACTTAGATTGAACCTTATATTCTACTTTGGAAAATTTATAAATAAAGCTGAACGGGGTTGAACAGGGGAGTGAAAAACTCTTTTCCTGTTTACATTTTTTATTCTTCTTTTCTCCTCCTGGAGACTTTGGTTTCCTTTCTGGAGTGTTCGTAGCGAAATTTCCCATTTGATCTGTGTACTTCGAAATTTCAGATTTGTTGGATAATTATATTTTCTTTGGATGTTTAGTTCTTTCATATACTGTTATCAATTGTTAACTGTTAACTTTCATTTCTTTTGCATTATCCTTTTGCTCATTTATTTCCTTCAACGCATCTTGTTATGCTTCAACTTTTCTTGTTTTGGCTTATGGGAAATACTTTGCCGCCCAACTCAGCCTAAATTGAAAAGTTCTTTGGTTTTTAACTTTTACATCTTTTTGAGGTTTTTCTTTTCCGCATGCGTGCATGCTGACCTATGTTACTTCTAAGAGCCATCCGCACCACTTGCACCTAACTCCTAGCTCAGATATTTATGGGAATGAACAACTTGAAAGAGAAAAAACATAATTAAACAATGCATATCAGAGGAACCTGGATAGTGCCAAGAAAAGTATAATATAATCTCTATCAAATTGTAATGATAATTTATCTCCATTTTCATCATGTTATCATTGCTTTATGATTTATGATAACAAATTCATTTTGTGGAAACATTGCCTGCATGCAATCTGGTTTTCTATAGCTACCATTGCTACCAAATACTAATAAGAAAAAAAAAACTTGGGATCCCATTTTCTACTTTTCATAATTTTATCATTCAGTTAAAATTTTTGAGATTCTGACCTCATTCTTTATACACAGATGTAAATGCAAATTGGTGTATAAATATGAAATACATAAACTTCACTAGATTTGAGTTACCTGAATAAAAATTTTAATGAAATAACCACAAAATTTAATAACTATATGGAAAAAATTTAAAACTTCATTTCATTTTTGTATCCAAAAGATGTATTGTTGCATGTTGCATTCTGTGTCCTCCAATCAGTGGCACAGTATTCTTTTCCTACAATGTACTCTTAAATCATCTATTGCACGTTTTTGATTATTTATGAAATATTTTCAGTTGGTTTAAATTCTTAATCCTAGAACAGAGTGAATATTGATAACTTGTACTAGTACTTAGTTTGGTTACCATGCAAAATATTACTCCCAATTTTGCTGCTTCAAAGAACTACTCTCCTCTGCATTACATTCTGATTTATTAAGAGTCTGAGATCAAATATGTGGTCTCTAAAAATTCAGGTTCAGTCTCTCATTGAGAGTTTATGTATTGATTCCTGATTAAATTTTCATAAGGGAGATTAGATTGAAGATAAAACATGACTTACCCTCATTTTCCAATGACCTTAGGTACGCTTCCAAGTTCACCATACGTGCAAGCACCTATGATTAATTAGCATTCATAGTCAATTACCCCTCATATCACAATAGAAGGTCCCTCTCGATTATGGTTGGATGTTTGTATTGATCTTTAGTGTGAATTGGTATTTAGTGATATTTGTGTGAATGACTATCTAGGATAAAGGGAAGTAGTCCCGATCAAGATCCCATGATTTTGTCATCCCATGCCCATTGTTATTCTATGCTATCAACATCAGACAACTATTACTCATAATGTCCAGGGAACTTACTTAGCAGTCATGGGTGCCTCATTCTAGGAATCGCGAGTAAATTAGAGTTATTGTCCAGGTGTTTATTGGAGTATTTAATCTAAACTTAGTTTTGTAAGTTTGGTCGATCATTTAGTTTTATGACTTCCTCTTCTTGACAAAACGATTTGAGAATTTATGAGATAAGTAGGATTTACATCCATTATATAACCAGTGTTAACTGATATTTTTCTTGCAAACATAAACTGAGCTTACATCTATTGGAATGCCTAATTGAGTTAGACTTACATCCCTTAGAATGTTGGAAGTTTGCTTTGTAAATATATATTGGGATTACATCCATTGAAATTTCATGACTTTAAGAATATGATCCGTTTTGCAGACAGTGAATGGGCTTACATCCTTCGGAAAGCCAATATAATTGTAGAGTTTGTTTTACTAGTATAAATTGGACATTCATTGGAATGTCGATTATTAAATGTAGAGTCCATTTTGTGCACATTGATTGTGCTTACATCCTTGGGAATGCCAATTATTAAATATGAAGTATGTTTTGCGGATATGAATTGGGCTTATATCTATTGGAATGTTGTGCTTAAATGTGAAGTCTATCTTGTGAATGTGAATTAGACTTACATCTATTAGAAAGCCTAATTATAAGTAAAGTATATCTTCATGACATTTGATTGTAATTATGTCTTTTGGCAAATTGATCTTAGATATGAGGTTTGTCTTGTAGACAAAATTTAGACTTATGTCCATTGGAAAGCCAATTTTTATGCGGTTTAATCTCATTTTATATTTGAGATAAAGTTTAGTTTTATTAGAATTGATTTTGATGGACTTAAACTTTCAATATGTTGTGCCCAGTGAATTGAGCAATCGATAATCATTCACGATTGTGCTTATGCATGTATTTTCATCCCAAGGCAAAAATTCTATATTTTTGTAGATTTATAGAATCCACTTATGGATCCATATGCTCAAATTCATCAAGGAATTAAATGATTTAAATTTAAGTTCACATTCTAAATTTTTTTTATTATATTTCATTAATTTAATGTGAGAGGGAGGAGATCAAGCAATTGTAAGTAATTTTAACTTGTTAAAGATTATATACTGTTTACATCTAATAATTTAATATTTGACTTCTCAATTTCAATTTTGATTTTTACATGAATGATTTTGTCATTTTTCTCATTTATATGATATTTATAAAAATGATTAAATTTGTTAGAATTTTAAGCTACGTTTGTGAAATTTAATGCAATCAACGCACTCTTCTTCCTTGATCCAGACCCAAATATGGAGGGAGAATTTTATCTCTAGTTAGACCCAAGATCGACAGTAGAGGTCTTCATAATTTTTTTGATCGGACCTATTAGATCAATGTGCATGGGTCTTCTTAACCTATATTTATTTGATTTTAAAATTCTTTAAAATTCGTGCAAATTTATGAAATTTTGGCATCATGCCGACTTAGTAGTGCTACGTTTGCGAAGTTTTAGTGTGATTACACACTCTTCTCCCTTACATCGGACTCAAGATTGATAGAGGGAGGTTTTTCATCTCTTGTTAGACCTAAGATTGATGAAATAGCTCTTCGAATTACTATCTCGGTCGGATCTATGATCGACATCCATGCTCTTCAAAATTCTCAAAAAAATAGAAGCAATTATTATCTAGAAATCTCATAATTTCACAAAATTGCCCCTTCAAAATTTGTTAAATCCTTGGTTAGGGATCAATTTAGCCCACTCACACCACCCCTCTCTTTCTCGTGTGTGGCCTTCAACTGACTTCTCCCTTCTCAAGTGAAGCCATCGATCTCCCTTTCCTTCTCAATCTCTCGACTCACTCTCTCTCTCTCTCTCTCTCTCTCTCTCTCTCTCGTTCTTGCTTCTCGTGCGTGCGTGAAGTTTTTGGCCGACCCCTAGCTTTTTGTTTATAGAGGATCGAGTCCCTTTAAGCTACGCATGCATTGTTTTGGGATCGTAGGAGGGGTGTGTGTGATGTGGGTTGTTGCCAAGTGAGCGAGGCAAGCGATTTGTGGGATGTGGGGTGGTTTGAAGTCGATCGTGGCTGAGGATGTGGGTTCATGGGGTTGATAAGGTCGAGTGAGGGAGTTCTTTTGGACAATCAAGTTGATCTAGGGTTTGTATTTTCTTTTCTTTTCTTTTCTATTATTGTTGCAAACAAATTACCCCAACGAATGTTTCGTGTCTATTGATATGATGCATTTGTTGCTTTCTTATTTTTATTTGTTGTTTAATATTACCTTAGATCAAGTTTCTTTAGCTCATATGAATCTTGAGCGTAGCTCCAAGGCTTTGAGATCATGCTAGATGGAGCTTTCTCGAGCACATCTCAAACTTTTTGATATTGCTGCCGAGTTGAGAGATTTATAATAAAAAAGATGGCCTTTATTGGAGAGGAGATTTATAATGAGATTGTTGCTGCTATAAAATAGGATTGTTTATGGATGGATGCTCAAGTATCTGAACTTAATTAGGTTCTTTCTTCATTAGCCCGTGATTAGAAGTTTGCTCATCAGCATTTTCAAGTTGTTCGGGAGAGGCAATCGATTCTAGCTTATTAATTTCATACCACTTATGTTTGTATTCAAGAGATTCAGTCTTATTATTTGTAGCTAATTTTTTTTTCTTTTAATGATTATCTCACTGTAGATTGATAGTTTAAGTTTTAAACTTTGGTATTCAAATAGAAGTCGAATTAAAAATGACGTAGGTGTGATTATAGATAGAAGTTTGAAGGATAATGCTATTAGTA
This sequence comes from Cymbidium sinense, assembly GCA_021442155.1. Classification (NCBI taxonomy): domain Eukaryota; kingdom Viridiplantae; phylum Streptophyta; class Magnoliopsida; order Asparagales; family Orchidaceae; genus Cymbidium; species Cymbidium sinense. Next base: position 82,735,883 of record CM038219.1, read on the forward strand.
TTAATAGGATTTGAGATAAAATTATAACTTTAAAGATTATTGTTGATACTAAGATTATCACTGTTATAAGTATTTATGCTCTTCAAGTAAGTTTGGATGTAGGCTCAAAAGAAAAGTTTCTGAAATGAATTAGAGAGATTAATATAAAAAATACCTCTTGAAGAAAAAATATTTATTGGAGAAGATTTAAATGGACAAGTTGGTAGAGTGGCAGAAGATTTTAAAAGTATTTATGGTAGCTATGGATTTGAGTGACAAATGAAGAAGGAAGGACTATATTAGATTTTGTTTTAGCCTTTGATTTTGTAGTTGCTAATATTTTATTTAAGAAAAGAGATGAGCATATTATTACTTATAAAAATAGATATAGTAAAACACAGATTTATTATTTTTTGATAAAAAAAATAAATAGTTTAGATTGTAAAGATTGTAAGATCATTCCGAGTGAAAGTTTAAGTATCCAACATCAACTATTAGTTTTAGATTTTAAGATGAAGGATTCAAAAATGAAAAGTAAATCAAATTATTATCTTAGGATTAGATGGTGATACTTAAAGAATACTAATGAAAATATTTTTAAGAATCTACAAGAGTTTAGACTTTGGGATATTCATAAGGAAGCTAATGTTATGTGGGAAAAAGTAGTAAGTGAAATTAAGCAAGTTGCAAAAAATGTGCTTGGAGAATCAAAAGAAAAAGTTTTTTTTAATAAAAACAGTTGGTGGTGGAGTCAAAATGTGCAAGAATAGTTAAAAAATAAGAAGTATTGTTATAAAACTAGGTTTAAATGTAAAAACTTATAGAATTGGGAAAAATATAAAGTGACCTGTAGAGAGAAAATAATATATAATGCAAAAAATTTAGCTTTTAGTGATTTATAGAATATATTGGATATCAAAGAAGGTGAAAGATGTATGTATAAGTTAGCCAAAGAGATAAGAGAAGTAAATATTTAGTCAAGTGAGGTGTATTAAAGATGAAAATCATAAAGAGCTTTTCTTAGAAGAGGGTATTGAAATAGATGGATGAGGTATTTTGATAAACTTTTCAATGAAGGATCTGACAATACGATTGATTTTATTAAATTTGAAGTTAGAGAAGCTTTAAAAAAAATGAAGTGTGAAAAAACAGCAGGACCTGATGATATTCTAATAGAAGTGTGGAAATGTTTAGGAGATCAAGGAATTTCTGCTACAAATCTTTTAATATTATTTTAAAGACTAAAAGATCTGATGAGTGAGAAAGCGTTTGTTTTTTATATTTAAGAATAAAGGTGATGCACAAGAGTGTGCAAATTATAGAAGAATTAAGTTAATATGTCATACATTAAAATTATGGGAGAGAGTAATTGAGCATAGATTATGATGTGATACAAAAGTTTCTCACAATCAGTTTGGTTTCATGCCTAGTAGATCTACTATGTATGCTATATATTTGTTAAGAGGTTTGATGGTGAAGTATAGAGAAAGTAAGGAGGATCTATATATGATATTTGTTGATTTAGAGAAAGCTTATGATAAAATTTCAAGAGATATTCTTTGAAGAGTTATAGAAAAGAAAGGAGTTAATATCGGTTATATTCAAGTCATTAAGGATATGTATACTAGAGCTGTTACTTGTGTCCAAACACAAGGGTGATTGACAAAATGTTTTTTTATTTCAGTTGGATTATATTAAAGATCGGCTTTAATCCCTTATCTTTTTCTTTTAGTTCTGGATGTTCTTACTAGACATTTACAAGATGTACCTTGGTATATGCTTTTCTTGATGATTCTTCTTGTTGATAAGACTAGAGGGAGTCAAGAGAAACTTGAATTATGGAGGTCAATCTTAGAGTCTAAAAGTTTTTGTTTAAGTAGATCTAAAATTGAATATGTTGAGTATAATTTTAGTTGTAGAAGCTCTAGTGGTAGTGTTGTAGCATTGGGTGAACAAGTCATTAAAAAGAGTGAGCGATTCAGATATCTAAGCTCTATTATTCAAAATGATGGTGAAATAGATGGAGATGTTATTAGTAGAATTCCAGTTGGATGGTTGAAGTGGAGGAATCCATTTGGTTTGTTGTGTGATAGAAAAGTATTGCTTAAACTTGAGTGAAAATTTTATAAAATGGTGGTAAGAATTCAGATATCTAAGCTCTAGTGGTAGTGTTGTAGCATTGGGTGAACAAGTCATTAAAAAGAGTGAGCGATTTAGATATCTAAGCTCTATTATTCAAAATGATGGTGAAATAGATGGAGATGTTATTAGTAGAATTCAAGTTGGATGGTTGAAGTGGAGGAATGCATTTGGTTTGTTGTGTGATAGAAAAGTACTACTTAAACTTGAGTGAAAATTTTATAAAATGGTGGTAAGACCTGCAATGATTTATGGTGTAGAATGTTGACCAATAAAAGAGAAGCATAAGACTAAGTTAAGTGTTACAGAGATGAGGATGCTCGGGTGGATGAGTGACTTTACTTAAAGTTAAAATGTGAAATGAGTATGTTCGGGAAAAAGTTGGAGTAGCTCCAGTGGTAGATAAGATTTAGAGAGGGTCGCCTTAGATGGTTTGGCCACATAAAGCGTCGGCCATCTGATGACCCAGTTAGGAGAGTAGATACATTAGATTTGTCTTATGTTAAGAAAGGTAGAGGTAGACCTAAAAAGACTTGGTTATGATGTATAAAAAATGACCTTAGTATACTTGAATTAAATGAGAATTTGACACATAATAGGACACAATGGATGAGAAGGATTCATGTAGCTGACCCCACATAGTGGGATAAAGGCTTGTTGTTGTTATGGTGGTGATTATCTCCCTGTAATTTCAAATGTACTGTATATGCACTTTATGATTAGTGTTTTTTAGTATTGTGTTCTTTTCTTTTGCTTTAATCAATCTACTTAGATCTATGAATGAATCAAATTTGTTAAGCTTTGATATGTCTTTAAGAGTCATTGAATCAATATCTAAGTGTTTCAATCCTCCTTGAACTTATTGAATCTAGATTTATGTTTAGATTTGATCTCTTTTGGATTTAGTGAATCTAGATTAATGTTTAGATTGGGGCCCTTTTAGACTTAGTAAATCTAGATCAATGTTTAGATTCACTTCCTTTTTTAACTTAGTGAATTTAGATATATATATTTAAATTCAGTCCATTTTGGACTTAATGAATCTGCATTAATGCTTAGATTCGATTCTTTTTGAACCCAGTGAATTCAAATTTATATTTTGATTCCATCTCTTTTGGACTTATTGAATCTAGATTAATAGTTAGATCCTGCTCTTTTTGGACTTGATAAATCTAGATTAATATTTATATTATGTCTTTTGGACTTGATGAATCTAGATTTATATTTTGATTCAGTTGTTTTTGGACTTGTTGAATCTAGAGTTATATTTATATTTAATTTTTTTTGGACTTAATTTAATTGCATCTAGATATTTATGCTCGACCTTTTAGACTAGTTGAGGTCATTATTATATATATATCAATTCAGCTCTTAAGGCTTGACGAATCAATGGACCTTTTCCTTTCTTTTATTTGAACGAAGTTCCTCTTTAATGGTGGATACTTCATTTGCATTGCAAGAAATATAAAATTGCCTCTTTAATGGAGGATACTTTATATCTTGCGAAACCTTTTTGGTTCATCATTTTTGATTAGGTCCCATGTCATTCTATTCCTCAATCTCATGCCTAACAAATTTGGTTCACTTGATTATGTAGATACCTATATTTGTTTAGGGTACATTAGTTTAGTTTATCTAGTTATCTTGTAAGATGGTCAAGTCCCCAATGATTTTGGCATAATCTCCTAGATCGACCTATTATGTTGGGACAAATCACCTATCGTCTATTAGAAGTCATTTAAAGAGCAGTTGAGAACTTAATAAATAGTTATTAGTTGAGGCAAGTCGTCCCTTAGTATTTGGTAGCGATACTCAGCTTCTTGTGCATGACTAATGGCACTTATCGATATTTGATTGCTAAACTCAACAACATTTGTGGTCGATGGTTGACTAGTGCTTTGTAATCATACTCATCCATCAGTACTCCACAGTTGTACTATCTAATGGTGCTTATCCAATCACTTGTCGAAAGTAACCTGCCTTCTAGTAGGCATTGTATTCAAAGCAAGGTGAAAAAGCACATCACACTTGAATCTTATTACTTTTTTGATGGCAGCTGTTCCTTGTATGACTCATCTTCTAGTATGGACATTATCATGCTTCCAGAAAAGGAGCTAAGTCTTTTAGTGCGAGACTAGGTTGACCTTTCTTTACTTTGTTGTGTATAACTCAGATATTCCTTAAGCAGGTCTAGATTCTGCCGCCCAAGCCCAGGGTTTAACCAATCTTGATGGTTAGGTGAACTGCTAGCATTTTAATAGCAACATATCTTAACTATTCAATGTGAGATTAAACACAATAGTTCCGTCTGCCTTTACAATATCTATAATAGTAAAATCAGGTTGAATGCTTTTGTGCTAAATGTACTTTGTTTCTCTATTATATGTTATGGGTGAACAATGATTGTTTCATAAATTGTTAATTGAAAGTGGCATTGATGGTCGAGGATCATTTCCTGACGGGTGAAGCAATTGATACTATATAATTGCCTCTGATTGTCTTGTTCATTTTCTTTCAGGAGGAGCTGAAGAGAAACACAATCACAATGGTGGAGCAAAGTAAAGTGCTCAACACTGCGGGTGCTGAGAAGCAGACTAAGAGGGAGTTGTTTGACGCCCTCAGACAAGAACTCGAGTGAGTTATTTTTTATTGGGTAAACGCAGACATAATTTTCTTTAAATATTTCTGATCATTCATGCTTCTGATGACTTCTGCTGTAGTAAGTTGTCCAGTCTGTCTGCTAAAAATAAAGCTCTTTGATTGATTTCTTTCACAGATCGCCAGTGCTTGAGAAAGCCTCGAAGGCAGTCTGGGAGCTAATACTGGATAATAATGGCCTGGGAAAAGAGATTAGCGAGGTGGTTGAGAGAGTCTATCGTCGCCTTAGCTGCATTGAGTTACCACTACCTCCTCCTTCAGCACAAGCAGTGAATGGCAATGAAGAAAAGGAAGAGGTGAAAGGTTCAGAATCCTCCTCGAGGAAGAGGACATTTGGTGAGATGAATGCTCAAGATTTTGCACAAACTGTCTCTAATGGAAGTGGTGATCATCATCCTGTAGTTTGACTTATTTTGCTTATTGGCCCTCTAATGCAAACTGGAGTTGATTAATGGCAGTGTGATAAGCTCTTTAGGTGTGAACACTGTAGGTTTTTTAAATTTTTATTTATTTATTTATTTTTTAATACATGTAGTTTTATATTAACTGACTCAATCACTTTTTTTTTTAGTAATTATCATATTTACATATTTAAGCATTCAATGTTGGCATGTATCGAGAACATAGATATGTTTCTATCAATGTGGACATTTGTGTTATCATCATAAATAATAGCTTTTCTTTAAAGAACGGTTAGAACCAAACAACAATAACAATAACAAGTCTTTATCCCAGTCTATGAGTTAGCTATATGAATACTTCTTAATTCTGTTCTATTAAGTATTAAATTCTTATTTAATTTTAATAAAATAAGATAATTTTATATTATTTAATTAAGTCTTCTTAAGTCTACCTCTATCTTAATATAAATCAAATTTATATATTTATTTTTCTAATTAGGTCATTAAATGGTCAATATTTTATGCCACCAAATTATTTAAGGTAACTCTCTTGAATCTTACTGTCAGTGGAGTTACTCTAACCTTTTCACTTATATATATTTTTCTCATTTTGTCTCTAAGTGTAAGGCCATTAATACACTTGTGCATCCTCATCTTTACAATATTTAACTTAATTTTATATTTTTCTTTCATTGACTAATATTTCTCTACACAAATCATTATAGATCTTATCATTATTTTATAAATTTTTTCTTAAGTCTAAGCAGTACTTTTCTATCATATAATTGGATAGATGCATTCTCACACTTCAACAATCCAACTTCGATTCCATTAATAACATCCTTATTTATTTTACAATCATTTTGAGCAATCAACCTAAAATATTTAAAACTTTCACTCTTTTTAATCATTTGATCATGTCAACCCCATCACTAGATCTTTTACAACTAAGATTACATTTTATATATTTAATTTTAGATCTACTTTAATGAAAGTATTTAGATTCTAAGGTTGACCTCGACTTTCATAACTTAAGTTTTTCTTTTCACTCTCTCTAGAGTCTTATCAACAAGAAAAGTCTCATCAACAAAAAGCATACACCAACGTACATCTTTCTATAAATGTCTAGTAAGAAAATCGACAACTAAAGCAAAAGGATATGGGCTTAAAGTCTATCCTTGATGTAATCCAATTGAAATAGGAAAATACTTGGTCAATCCTCTTTGTGTTCGAACACTAACAACTGCAGAGTACATATCCTTAATGACTTGAATATAAGAAATATAAACTCTTATCTTTTCTAGACTTCTCCAAAGCACTTATCTTGGAAATTTATCGAATGCTCTCTCTAATAAACAAATATCATATGTAGATCCTCTTTCATCTCTTTATACTTTTCCATCAAATCTCTCGACAAATGTATATCATCCATAGTAGACCTACTCAATGTGAAACCAAACTAATTCTAAGAAACTTTTCTATCATGTCGTAACTTATATTTAATTACTCTCTCATATAATTTTAACGTATGACACATTAAGTAAATTCCTCTATAATTTGCACACTTTTGTGCATCACCTTTGTTCTTAAAAAATAAGAATCAAGGAAATCTTTCTATACTTATCATATATCTTTTTTAGTTTTTAAAATAATATTAAAAAGATTAATAAGTCAATAAATTTTTTAATCCCCCGAATATTTTCATACTTCTATTTGAACATCATGTCCTATTGCTTTTTCATACTTCATTTTTTTTAAAACTTTTTAACTTTGATTTTACTAATATAATAATGAAAATAAATTTTTTTATTTTTAATTAGTATACTAAGATCGTTAAAATTAATTGTATTACTTTCACAACTCTCATTGAAAAGTTTATCAAAATATCTCATTCACTTTTGTTCAATATCCTCTTCTAAGAAAAATACTTTATGATTTTCATCCTTAATATGTTTTACTTGAACTAAATATTTACTTCTCCTATATTTTTATTTGGCTAGTTTATATATACATCTATCACTTTATTTAGTATTTAGTCTATTATATAAATCACTAAATATTAAATTCTTTGTATCATATATTATTTTTTTAGAATTCTATGAACCATTTTATATTTTTTTCAACTCACCAAACTTTAATATATAAAAAGGGAATTATTAAATATCTTTATCAGGGGAAATTATGTTGAACACCAGATTTTATTCCTAACATTGCAATAAATATACTGTTAGTGTGCTTTGTTGATTTTCTCGTATTCGGTAATAGATTTGATGTCTGATTTCCAGACTAGACACGACGTATGTTGCTTCATCCGTTCTTAAACCTATGTTTCGGTCGTGTTATTTGCCGGAAGGTTTTTTTTTTTTTTTGGTTGGCCTTTATATGAAAGAAAGGAAATAAAAAATAAATAAAAATGAAAATGCTTCGTATTGAAATTAACATTAATTGTGAACGGCCTTATGGTAGTGGGTGAAGGAAAAGCTTGCTCTTATAAAATCCATAAAATTGAGTCCTATTTTTGTAATTTATCGTTTATCACTTTTTAAAAAAACGGCATTAAACTGTTTATTTGGTTGAAAACGTTGTGAAGTTTGTTCTTATTTAATTGATGTTAAGTTTTTTACTTTTTAAAAGAAATATATAAATGAAAAAAAAAATTGATTATTGATAATGATATGAACTGAGTTCTGAAATTGAGTGAGGCTTGAGTGAATGTCAGTTTCATTGCTGGTTGGGTTCGCTTTGGTTTGGTCTGATCCGGCCGCTGTTTTGGTTTAATTGAGTACCGAGTGAACTGAACCGCGAGTTGAGTGTTGGGAGGGTTTGGTGCTCGATCCGTTGGATTTAGCGCCTTTTACTCGCTTGGATCTAGTCACTTGGACGTTTTCTTGAATTGCTTTGAACCGCCGGATTGCCTTGTTTTCTCGACCGCCTTGATTTTGGTTCTTGATCATGCGGTGGTTGATAACCGATTTAATGGATGTGTGATCTGCGCTTGATTCTTGAATAGATCTGCCTTTGATTGGGAATGGCTTCGCCGTGGGATTAATCGGAGAGAGAAGCTAACCTTATACTTTGCTTTTTGTTGCTCACCGCTCGAGAGCTCCCGAGAGAAGAGGGTTCTGGAGTCGAGGAGAAACTGGTTTTCCAGGAAACCCTAAGAGGTGCAAGGAAGAGACGAAGAAGGAGGCTGAAGAAAGATAAGTTTCCTTTCTAAAATTCTTGACTACCCACTGTTTGGCTTGTGATCTCTATTTATACTTTCTCTTCCTATGGTTAGATCTTGACTTAAGGGATCCACTTTTAACCGCTCACGAGGTTGTTATTTTCTGTTACATCTATATCAACTTGCTTGCCTTCTTTGGCTTGAGGTATGGAGTTACATCTATTAATCTTCTTGTTTTCTTGTTATCAAGCCTCGTTTTTGGCGCTTTATTTCGTGATGGGATTTACTTCCTACGGCCTCGATATGACTTTGCTTATGTTGCTTTAGTTCACCGGCTATTCTGGTTGTAAGTGCATTCTATTAGTCTTTCTCACTGTTGCCCTTGTTCTTTCAGTCATCCCGGGTCAGTAATGATTTGATCTATTCTCTATTGTATATTGTTCTTGGGTCATATTTACCGTCGCTAGATTATTGTAATGGTAATTCTTAATGTTGTATGCTGTATTTTGGCCTTGGAGGACTTGGATTCATAACATTACTCCCCTCCTCACACTGACCTTGCCCTCAAGGTCACAATTATGAATTGCTTTCTATGATTCCTCAATATATACCTCATGATCATCATAGCCTTCCCTTTCCGGATTACTAGATCCCATTGCTATAATTTCTTTTGTTCTACTTAATTGGATGGCTCTTCTGCGTAGATGTAGGAACCTATCCCTTGTAGTATTGCTTCTACCTCGTATTACCCTTGTAATGTATTGTTGATGATTCTGAGAAGTCTTGTGGCCGCCTACTTGAGGTTGGGGATTGTTGTGCCCCATGACTTATCACTATGGACTATCTTATTCTATATATTGGGCTATATCGACATATAATCTAAGCTATGTGTGTGGTTATAACTATTTGGAATGTTTACAATAATATGACCTCTCATCTATCTTAGCTGATTGAATGGTTGATATTTTAAGCGATTCTACCGCTAATTGGTTGTTGTCGATTATCATGTTGCATTTGATGTTGCTGGTCATCATTTACTGCCATTAATGCAAATAACTTGGACTTACAGCTATGCCCTCTATGGTACTTCTCATCACAATTGAAGCATAAGCCTCTTCTTTTTCTGTCTTCTATTTGAGTTGTTAAATTTTGAATGGATATTTCGCTTATGTTGACGTGTTGAGTGGCATTTGTGGGGTAGTAAGGTAGTTGGAGCACTCGATCCGCTTAATTACAAGTGCTGATTTCTATGCATATCTGTTTCATCGACAATGTTTTCCATTCTAATTGAAATGCTCTGAAAGGAAGAAGTAGGCTCTTATTTCCCTTTTAATTTCTGGTCTAAGCCCTGATTCAAAGCAGCTTTGTAGAATTTCATGTGGAATGTCTCAAATTTGGTTAGATAGGTCTTCAAATTCATTATAAAATTGTTGCCTTGGTTTCTTTGTTGAAGCTTAGCTAGTTCTCCTCTTAAATCTCAGGAAGGGCCAAATCTTTGCATAATTTGTTCTTTGAACTGTGGCCAAGAATGCAATTGTTTATTTACTCCATTGATACCAAACCAAAGTGTCCATCCATGTATATTGAGGATATTTTTCGATCCTCCTGAGGAGTTATAATCTCAAAAAAATTGCTCTACTTTAAAGAGTCATCCTCTAGGGTCTTCCATTAAACCGGGCATATCTATTTTAAGAGGTATGGACATGGGTGTGTGTGTATGTGGTCTGTTTGGAGAATAGGATTCTGAATGGGATGCATCACATACTTGGATTTGAGGTTGTTTTTCCAATCTGTTTTCTATGGCAGTCAATCTTTTTGATATTTCAGTCAATACCATAGTGACTGAGGTCATTTGCTCTTTGTTTAACTGCAACACATTCTTCAAGTATTTTGATGTGTTCGTTACTCGCCATTTTCTGAGTGTTGTAGGTGTGAATCAACAAGAGCACCAATGATATGAATGAGTTCAAATTGAGAGTGATGAATTGTTACTGTCACCGTTGGTTCGTTTGGGTTCATTTTCCGGTTTGGTCTCGATCCGCTTGGCTTGAGTGGTTTAATTGAGTTGGCTCACCGAGTGAACAACCCTACCGAACAGTGTTGGGGAGGGTTTTGGGTGCTTTCGATCCGTTGGATTTAGCCTTTTACTCACTGGATCTAGTCACTTGGATTGAGTGCTTCTTGAATTGCTCCTTGAACTGTCGGATTGCCTTGTTTTTTGATATGCCCTTGATTTTGGTTCTTGATCATGCGGTGGTTGATAGCTTCTGATTTAATGGATTACGTGTCGTGATCTGCTGCTCGATTGTCAATAGAATGCGCCTTTGATTGGGAATGGCGTCGCTTCTTGGCCGTGGGATTAATCTGTTGAGAGAAGCTAACCTTATACTTTGCTTTTGTTGCTTTTGTTTCGACTGTTCGAGCCGTTGAGAGCTCCTGAGAGGAAGAGGGTTGCGGCTGGAGTCGGAGGAGAAACTGTGGTTTCCGGCGAGGAAACCCTAGAAGAGGTGCACAGGAAGAAGAGACGAAGAAGGAGGCTGAAGAAAGATAAGTTTCCTTTCTAAAATTCTTGACTACCCACTGTTTGGCTTGTGATCTCTATTTATACTTTCTCTCACTCTTCCTATGGTTAGATCTGTTGAGTTTACTAAGTGGATCCACGGTTCTTTAACTGCTTTCTGTTGAGGTTGTTATTTTTTTATTACAATCATATCAACTTGCGCCTTCTTTGGCGGAGGGAGTTATGTTATGTTACTAATCTTCTTATTTTCTTGTTATCAAGCCTATGTTCTTTTGGCGTTTATGTGATGGGATTTACTTCCTACGGCCTGATATGGCTTTGCTTATGTTGCTTTAGTTCAATTACTGGCTATTCTCTGTTGGTTGTAACTGCATTCTATTAGTCTTTCTGTTCTCTGTAATTGCCCTTGTTCTTTCTGTATAGTCATCCTGAAAGGCTGCTGTAATGATTTGATCTATTCTCTGTTGTATATTGTTCCTGGGTTGTTATTTACAACTTACGTAATGGATTATTGTAATGGTAATTCTTAATGTTGTATGCTGTATTTTGGCCTTGGAGGACTTGGATTCATAACAGATAACATTTGAATAAAATATTTAATAAAAAACTATGTAATTAAAATAAAATTTGCATTCCCTCTAATTCCTTCGAGTCAAATGTACCTTTATATATGTTACCTTAACATCGATTTGTTTGTTTTTGTAATGCCATAAAAAAAAATAATGATAAAAAAATAAAAAAAATTGGGGACGATCAGTTTTTGAGCAGAATACTTTAAAAAATCAACTTCCGATTTTTTTTAAATATTATGAAATTAAGTGCTTTAAATTCGTAGATAAATTAAAAAAAAATGAAGATATATATATATATATATATATATATATATATATATATATATATATATATATATATATATATATATATATATATATATATATATATATATATAATACAGTATTAAGATATTTACATGTAATTAATATAATAAATGTAAGCTATTTTTAAGGGGCATGCACATATATATAGCATACTATTCTTATTTGTTTTTAGATCTAATACTTAAAATTTTCATATTTATATAAATAATACATAAATCTTTAATTAAAACAATACTGTCATTAATTTTTTAAAATGAAATATATCTTTTCGAGTATAAAAAAATGATATATGTCCAATCCAATTCTGTTTCTGGAGTAAAACGGAACTTTCTTAGTTATCTAAGAAATTGGGTTAAAAATAGAGTTGCATAAATAAAAGATAAAAGTATAAAAAGTCTCAAATTTTATCATTAAAAAAGTCTCAACATAAAGTAAATTTTTAGAGAACTATAAAGTGAGGACTCTCAGGCCTCCACCCTTAAGAAGACCAAAAAAAGTGTCCTATATTTCGGAAAAATCCTTTTTATAAGGGGAAGGGGTGTGGAGGTCTCATTACATACAGTAAATATATATAAGGTAAGTAGAATGCAGAGGGGACTCACCAGCATGAGGGGAGCACTTAGTGACGAGAGCCCAATTCACCGATCAGGGTTCTTTGAGTTATTGAGATGATCGATCCAATTTATACTCTAAGTGTGTGACCATTTTTATCCAGGCAAGTTTGTGTGTTAGGGGTAAGTCATCATCTATGTGGTCAGCTTCCATGTTTCATTTTTGTTGCTAGATTTTCTTCACGATTTATCATAAGTGTGGTGATTCTTCGCTAATGAGTGGTTCACTTGCACTTAGTGCTACAGTTGCTTGTGGTGAATGCTCGCCCAATTTGTTCGCTTATTCAAGTATACATTTAGCTCCCTGATTCTTCTTCTTCTTACAGAGGTGGCTCGCCAAAGGAACAGAAGAATAGAAAATATAATTAACTTTAAATATTTAGTAAATTTTAGAAAAAGTAGATTTTCTCATCATTAGTGTCACATCACTTTGACGTAGTTTCCTCTTTTTGCATCGTCCTGGCACCCCGAGTTATAAAAAGGTCCTTAGCCCTCAAGGCCCTTTATTCCTTATTTTGTTAGTCACTCGATTGATGTTTCTCCCTTTTTTTTGTCAAGTTTTCTTTTGAGAGAGAAACATAATTGCTTATAATAGACTTTAAGAGACCTCAAGGTGATATTGATTCTTCTAAACTCTAGGAGGGTCTTTAGAAAAAGATGAAGAAGACTAAGAGATTGATTGAAGTCAAGGCTATTTCTCTAGTCGAGACAAGTAAGTGCATATAAAGTAAGTAGAATATAAAGGGGACTTGCCAGTATGATGGGAACACCTAGTGGTAAGAGGCGAGTTCTCCAATCGGCTTTGAGTCGTCAAGATGATCCATTTAATGTATATTCTGGGTGCGTAACCATTTGTTTGCAGGGGAGTTTGCGTGTTTAGTGCAAGACGTAATCTATGTAGTTAGCTTCCATGTTTCATTTTTGTTGTTTAGTTCTCTTCTCGATTTGCCATAAGTGTGCTGAGTCTTCGCTAACAAGTGGTACACTTGAACTTAGTGTGACAGTTGCATGTGGTGAATTCTCACACAATATGTTCGCATATTTGGGTATATATTTAGCTCCCTAATTCTCTGCTGCTTGCAGAGGTTGCTCGCGAAAAGGATAGAAGAATGAAAAAGACAATTAGCTTCAATTATTTAGTAAATCTTTAAACAAGATTTTTTCTTAATTAGTGCCACATTACCTTTGACTTAGATCTTTTTTTGGCGTCTTCTAGGCACCCCCATGCTATAAAAAAGGACTTTAGTCTCCAAGGCAATTTAATCATTATTTTGCTTGTCGCTTGATCGATATTTCCCCTATTTTTATAATGATTTTTTCTTAGAGTGAAACATAATTGGTTATCATGGACTTTAAAGATCTTGTGGTGATATTGATTGTTCTGAACTCTAGGTGAGTGCTCAAAAGAAGATGAAGAGAACTAAGAGATTGATCAAAGTTGCTACTATTTCTTTAGGATACGAGTACTTCAACCTCTTATATATATATTTGATGAATTCAATTCACATCATATAAAGGCAACTTTTGACCTTCTACGTGTTGACTTGGTGGCACTAAGTCCTCCCTTGGGAGAAGACCCATTCCCTTAGGGAATGATAACTATGACACCAGCCTTGTCATCTATTGGGGTCACCAACTTCACTTTGGTAGATATTCAGGAAATGCTAGCGAGTTGTTCTCCTTCCACCCACTGAGATAGTGATGAGTTTGGGCAGAATGAGTCCTCTCACTTAAAGTAGGGAGATGTAAAAACAAAGCCATAAACATTTATTGACCTGGCCATGTTCATTGATTTGCAAAGGAGAGTCACTCTCTTGGAGGAGAGATTGAATTCATTGAAGCAAGAATTGAAAGTGCTTTGACTGATGATGGAAATTGATTCATAGTGGAGGCAAGCTATGAAAGTGAATTCACAAAAGTGTATGGTGGCCATGAATGTTGAGGTTACCATGCTCAATTGAATGAGCGGGTCTTCTCTTTTTATTTTCGTTGCCAACTTCATGTTTGATTATTTGTCTAAGAAAATGGCACTCACCAAGAATGACACTCATTGAGGAATGGAACTTAGACCCTATCATAAAATAATTTAAGAGATAATGTATAGAGGAGTTAATGAGTGTGTTGTACTATTACTATTTATTGCAATAAAAAGAAAACTATATTTATTGAAAGGATTCTTCTTACTCATCATAATTCATTAAGTCTTTTATATACTTATTATTTATACAATTATCTTTTAACTATTTTTTGTTGTGATTTATGCCGCTTAAGATTTCTATGGGATCTCATAATGATTTCTATATTTAATATTTGATTTGACATTCAAGTTATTGAGCTTTACGTACTATGTTTATAAATCTACTTTTACCATGGCGGTTGGGAATCTTTATTACATTTTTCTTCCACTTCCAGCGAGTGCTTTTTTCTTTGTGCGAGTAGCTTTTTCTTTTTTTATTTCTCCCTTTAAGTTGCTTGTTTTTCAGGTATGGTAATGGTTGCTCTAAAGAAGGCGGTGATTATGTTCATGCAATCTGATGCCGAAGAGGTGCCCAATTTTTAGCCATCAGTAGCATCATTTGTCTTCCATGGTTATTATCAAAGCAATCCAAATTCTTTGGTGTGAGTGGTAGATTAGGATGAGCAACTTAACTCCACCAAGTTAGGCAAGTTATGCATACCTTTGGACCACTTCATGTGTGGGTTTTGACCTCCTCCCAATGAGTGGGTGAAGATTTTGAATTTTATGAAGTAGTGCCCTCCTAAATCTTGTCAAACTTGATGGTGAGTATCACCACTTTCCTTTTATACCTAATAGAGGAGCATTTGGCATAGAGCTTGTGATATGTACTTAATTTCCTGATTGGGTTTGGTTGGAGAGAATGAGTCTATTCTGTATCAATTATGGTTCTGCTTGGGTTCGATTTCCCTGGTTTGGTCTGATCCGGCTTGGCTTGAGTGGTTTAATGAGTTGACTCACTGAGTGAATCTGAACCCGGCTGAGTGGAGAGTGTTGGAAGGGTCTTGCGGGTGCTTTCTGATCCTTTGGATTTAGCACCTTTTTACTCAGCCGTTGGATCTAATCACTTGGATTGAGTGCTTCTTGAATTGATCCTTGAACCATCGGATTAAACTGACCGCCTGTTTCTTTGATCAAACGATCTTGATTCAATCGTAGTGGATTCGGATGTTGCCTTACGCTTTGATCTCTGGATTGAATCTGCGCCTTTGCTTGAGATTTGCGCGGCTGCTTCTTGGTCGTTGGATGAAGTTTTGAGATAACCTAACTTATACTTGCTTTGATTTGTTTTGTTTCGACAGTTCGAGCCGTCGAGGAGCTCCAGAGAAGAATAGGGAGAGCGGCTGGGATCGACGGAGAAACTGAGGTTTCTCCGGTGGAATGAGGTGGTTTCCGGTGAGGAAAACCGAGAAGAACTCGGAAGAAGAGAAAAGGGGAAGAGGCGAAGAGCTAAGTTTCTTTCTGTAAATTCTTGATTACCCCCGGTTTGCTTTTCTTTCCTCTATTTATAGGCTTTTCTTGCAAATATCTCTGCCTTCTAGTCCTTTGTAACTACTTTCTATTATATTTCTGTTAGGGTTCTCGTTTCTGTTGTTTCTTGGAATATTAGTTAGTTGAGGTGTCGAGCCATCTGTTATTTACTCTTCTTCTGTTCTTTTGGCAGTTAAATCTGTTATGGTTCTTGACTTTCCGGAAGGCTGTGGAAATAGTTTCTGTTGATTTAGTTTAAGCTCTGGCTTGCTTCTGTTGGTCTTTGGTTCTGGACTGTTTCATATGTTGTATTTAATAAAGTCTGTTACTTTAGGTATTTTATTGTTGTTGTTGTAAAAGTCTTCATCCTACTGCTCTCTATAATCTTATTACTGTATGTGATAATTTGGTACTTAGAGGATTTGGGATCATATCATTACTCCCCCCCTCACACTGACCTTGTCCTCAAGGTCAATTTATAGATGCTTTTCAGATTTCTTTATTTGACATTCCGTAAGCATCCGGCTAAAAAAATTTTCCCGTGGTTTTAAAGTTTCTTTACTTCCTCGCATTACTTTTCTATGACCGAAATTGTAACATGCTTAGCTAAAAGCTGCCCATCTTTGAACGGAGTTGGTAATTCTACTGGTTGTAGTGTAAAAGCTTGTCTGTATTGTAGTTGGATCAAGCTCTCTTCTATGTTATTGGCCATTTGTTTCATCTTTTGAGCTTCCTGTGATTTATATGGGTCTGTCCAACCTATCTGAAAATGAATCCTCCTTTGTATGTGGCTGGATTATGTGATACTGCTCTGTTGTCCATCTTATTTGATGCTATAAAGGATTTTGTGCCAGCTGACTTATTATTATGGACTATCTTATAATATTATATCTACGACATAAAATCTAAGCTAAGTTAGTGGTTAGAACTATTTATAATGTGTATACTTATACAACCTCTATGTCATTTGCCTTAGCCTAGATTGAATGGTTGATAGTTGAAGCTTGTTGCTACTGTTTCTTCTTGTATCCATTGGTTGTCGGGCTGATTATCATGTTGCAGTTGATGTTGCTGGTCATCATTGACTACGATAAGAGTAAAGAGTTTGGATTTGCACATATGACTCCTGTGAAATTTCTCATCACAATTGAAACATAAGCCTCTTCTTTTTCTATCTTCTATTTGAGTTGCTGTTAAAATCTGAGTTGATATTTGCTCTTTATGTTGACTGTGTTGAGTGGCATTTGTGGGAGGCTGCAGTAAGGTAGTTGGAGCACTTTGATATTGCTGTTTACTTACTGGAGTGTGTGCCGCTATTTCTATGCATTGCTTACATCGAACTGCCTTCCATTAGCTTGGCTAATTGAAATGCTCTAAGGAAGAAGGTTGTGGGCTCTTACTTCCCTTTTAATCGGTCTAAGCCCCGATTCAAAGCAACTTTGTAGAATTTCATGTGGAATGTCCAAATTTGGTTTAGGTCTTCAAATTCATTATAAAATTGTGTTGTGGTTCTTTGTTGAAGCTAGTTCTCCTCTTAAATCTCAGAGGAAGGGACAAATCTTTGCATAATTTGTTCTTTGAACTGTAGCCAAGAGTACAATTATTTATTTGTTTGCATCCATTGATACCAAAGCAGTCCATCCATGTATATTGAGGATATTAAAATTGATCATCCTGAGGAGTTATATCAAAAAACTGCGCTTTAAAGAGCCATCCTCTAGGGTCTTCTCCATTAAATCTGGGCATATCTATTTTAAGAGGTATATATGGTGTGTGTGTATGTGGTCCGCTTTGGAGAATAAGATTAAGGGATGCATCACATACCGATTTGAGGTTGTTTTTCCAACTGCTTTCTATGGCCAATCTTTTTGATATTTCACCAATACCATAAGAATCGAGGTCATTTGTTCTTCTATTTTGTTTAATCTGCAACACATTCTTCAAGTATTTTGATGTGTTTCTTCGCCATTTTCTCGAAGTCAACGAGCACCAATGATATGTACTTAATTTCGATTGGTTGGAGAGAATGAGTCTGTTTCAGATCACTTGCCCCGCAGTTCGATTTCCTGGTCGTCTGATCCCGCTTGAGTGGTTTTTAATGACTCACCAGTGAATTGAACCCTACAGTGGAGAGTGTTGGGAGGGTCTGCGGGTGCTTTCGACCGTTGGATTTAGCGCTTTTACTCAGCCGTTGGATCTAATCACTTGGATTGAGTGCTTCTTGAATTGATCCTTGAACCATCGGATTAAACTGGTTTCGGATCTGCCCTTGGATCTGTTCTTTGATCAAACGATCTTGATTCAATCAGAAAGTAGTGGATTCTGATGTTGCCTTGCCAGCTGATCTGATTGAATGCTCTTTGCTTGAGATTTGCGCGGCTGCTTCTTGGTCGTTGGATGAAGTTTTGAGATAACCTAACCTTATACTTGCTTTGATTTGTTTTGTTTCGACAGTTCGAGCCATCGAGGAGCTCCAAAGAAGAATAGGGAGAGCGGCTGGGATCGGCGGAGAAACTGAGGTTTCTCCAGTGGAATGCGGTGGTTTCCGGTGAGGAAAATCGAGAAGAACCTGAGCAGGAAGAAGAGAAGAAAAGGGGGAAGACTGAAGAGCTAAGTTTCTTTCTATAAATTCTTGATTACCCCCGGTTTGCTTTTCTTTCCTCTATTTATAGGCTTTTCTTGCAAA
The DNA here is from genome assembly GCA_021442155.1 of Cymbidium sinense. Lineage (NCBI taxonomy): Eukaryota > Viridiplantae > Streptophyta > Magnoliopsida > Asparagales > Orchidaceae > Cymbidium > Cymbidium sinense. The sequence continues at coordinate 82,754,409 of CM038219.1, forward strand.
TATCTCTGCCTTCTAGTCCTTTGTAACTACTTTCTGCTATATTTCTATTAGGGTTCTCGTTTCTCTTGTTTCTTGGAATATTAGTTAGTTGAGGTGTCGAGCCATCTGCTATTTACTCTTCTTCTGTTCTCTTGGCAGTTAAATCTATTATGGTTCTTGACTTTCCGGAAGGCTGTGGAAATAGTTTCTATTGATTTAGTTTAATTTTGCTTCTGTTGGTCTTTGGTTCTGGACTGTTTCATATGTTGTATTTAATAAAGTCTGTTACTTTGGGTATTTTATTGTTGCTGTTGTAAAAGTCTTCATCCTACTGCTCTCTGTAATCTTATTGCTGTATGTGATAATTTGGTACTTAGAGGATTTGGGATCATATCAGCTTGCCTCTGTTTCACCATGTCTTCTTAGTGAAGGGTCATCTAGATGGGATCATTCAGTTCTTGACAATCCTATTCAAGATCCACGACCTAGTGAATAAGGTGAGGAAATGATGCTCAAAGCTTTGCTTTGTTAAGAACTCAGCAAAGTGGATAGTGCCATCTGCTCCCCTTCTTTTTCTTGAAAATAAGGTGATGCTTCTTGAGATGAGTGTTGAGGTGATGGATCAAACATTGAACATTTATTACTATCTTTATTTTGGTAAGATCTATGACCTTTTCTATGGTGGTAAGTACCTTATTATTTTTGTGGATTTTATGCCAATCATCAACTTGCAAATTTTTATCTCTATACTAGTATGTTTATAGGGGGTGATGCGTCTACATCTCTTCCACTTGATTCCTCAGTCATCTGATTCCTTGAAGAGGGCGAGGGCTAAGAAGGTGGTGGAGAGTCGGCTTCTACCGTAGTGGCCAATAAAGCTAGATCGAGTATAGCTCCATAAAAGTTCGAAAAAGAGTTTTTCCCCCTGATGTCACCTAAAGAGGAGAAGCGAGGTTGTATAAGAATCGAAGAAAAAATATATTATTAGTAACTTTCCATGGGATTTATTTAAGCTGACCAGTGAGGCCTTTGAGCTTGGGCAAAAGATTTTTTTCTAAGAGGTTGGACTTGCTTCTAGAAGACACTTCCAATGGTTAATTGCCCTTTATTGTGATAATCGTTCATGCTATTGTGTGGTAGTTTATTAAATAAATATGTAAGAAGTTTTTCTTTAAGAGGAAGGACTTATCAATGGCAATGACAGAATTTGCAACCGTGAAGAGCCATCTTGCATCTTCAGAAGCCAAGTTTGTCGAACTCCAGGATGAGGTGAGGTGGCAAGAAGAAGAAAAAATCAAGCAATCTTGGAGCTAACTTTTCTTGCTCATATGAAGAAGGATTTAGGAGATGAACTCTCTCACCATAACTTAGAATTTTAATGGAAGGATGCCAAGTTCTTCGATTTTCTTGATTTTGATGAGTACAAGGACTTGATGCAACAAAAATTTAAGGCGGGTGCTAACTTCGTTATCTGTAAATTAAGAAAGCATGGTCAGTTGGACACCAAGCTCTTATATATATTTTTTATTCTAGTCACCCTTTTAGAATTACATTTTGATGAGGGCAACGATGCACCAGCTAGTTTCTTCTTCTTCTGTAAATTTATTTTTATGCAAGTGAAGCAATGTACATTAGAATTGCATATTAGTAAATAATTTTGGAAATAAAAGTCTTTTACACTTCTATTTACTGAGTATTTTTTGTGAATACAATTGCTCAAATAATATTGTTACATATATATGCTTTGTATGTATTTATCTAGGATGTGGGACAAAATTACTCTATTTTGTTTGCCTAACTCGTCATTATGTAAAATGCCTTATTGAGTGTTCAAATGATATGAGTGCCAACTGCTGGGTGGTATATATATGCTCAGTATGTTTTTATTTACGAATACATTTTCTTTGTGGAGAAAATTTATGACACCACATGAATTTCAAGAATTTTCATTTAGGTAATCAAAAACGACATTGAAGGATAACATATCATCTCAAGAGATGAAAATATCGCTTTTATAATGGACTTTATTACTTAATAAAAGACTCCTAAAATAGATTGGTCTATGATGTACTAAAGATTCTTCCCTTGAACTATATGGTGAAATAAAATAGAATTTTTTTATTTTATGGTTTTGAGTTCCCTACAATGGTAAGCACTTATAGATAATTACATAAAAAAAAACCCTTTTTGAAAACTTTCGATTAAAGGAATTGATTTTTACTTCTATATGGATTTTAAAACTTGTCTTAAAAAGATTGTTAATTTAGAAATTCAAAATTGAACGTTTCAAGGAAGAAAAGTTCTTTTTAGAAGCTAATCAGGAATAAGTAGGAAATGCTTTTGGATATTAGGATGCTCAACAAACATTTCAACTATCATATTATTGAGTTTTCATTCTTTAAAATTAAAATTACTAGGATTTTGAATTGATATTTTATTAGAAATCTAGGACTTAGATTCTAATAACATAAGATTATAAAAATGTCTAGAAGTTGAAGACTTATTTTAATAGGATGCTTTAGAACCTAAGTCTAAAAGTGCTTCTAATATAAGTCAGAGGCGCGACCTAGTTTAATTTCTAGGAATTATTGATTCTTTTTCTCACTTGAGAAAATAAACTTATCTTTGACTCTTCTAGACTTATTTTTCATCTTGAAAGGGTTGTCAACTAACACCACCTAAGTGATTTTAAATCCATGAGTTCATTCTTATGAATGCAAGATAAGTTAGCTTTTATACTTAGAAAAGTAAACTAAGAGCCTATACTCACTCCCTAATCTTATGATCATGTCTGGTATATTATGTACTTAACTAATGCAATAATTTCTATTTTTATGTATTTTTCAACTCATAATTTTATTTAAGGCATATGTGAATTTATGATTAATATGAGATACTGTTAGAAAAAGGTTATGGGCCAAATAAATACGAGAAGACACACTTCCCTATGAAGGGTGGTCATCCTCACAAGTTAGATGCCCCCTTATATCCAATGGGTGAAATGCCCAATTCAAGAAGTAAGAAAAATAAGTGGTTCAAAAGTTTAATTATTTCTAGTTGACTTTAATTATTTAAACCCAAGGCTTTAATTATAGTGTGGTTATAAATTATTTATTTATATTTGAGTTATTTAAATTTAATGAGGCAAAAAAATTAGTTTTCCTAAGAGCCTAACGTATTAAGGTTTTATCACAAAATACATCAATCACAAAAAGAAACCTATGAAAAGCATGTAGTTCTATTACACACCCTAAAATAAATCAAGCTAAATTAAATTAATAAAATAGGTCAATGTGGTCGGGTACTGCTATACACCTTCGAAGAAAAAGAAAATAGGCAGTCGAGTTCTATCCTTATATTGCCCGACCTAGAATTAAAGTCTTGATCTTTGGGGTCTTCATTTAAGATCGTCACCTTCTTTAGGGATCTCCTCGAGCTCCACAGGAGACCACCAATAAATAAAGTCAATTCATATTATTCCTAGACCTTATAGATTTTAACCTAATTCTAGGCTTAAATTATAATTTAAAATTCCAAAAATAAAATCTTAAACCCTGCAAAATAAAAATTAGAAAAATATACAACACACTAGCAATTTATATTTCAAGCAATTTACACTTGTATTTTAGGTCATGTCCTAGAGGATTGTATTATCTTCAATGATTGGCATGAGAAAAGCTACAAGTTTGGATCCATCGTGATACCTAAAGAGTACTTGGTAAAACACACCATTGGGTCTATCAAAATAATATATGAGGAGCCATTTGATCTTCTTAAGACCAAAGAACATTGGGACATTTCATTGTCTTTAACCTATCAGAAAATCATTTCTAAAATTAAAGAACCTTCTTTGCATGTACTTGAACTAGCTCTGACATTTATTATACCATTAGGTCGGTTAATTATGAAGGTCAACCTAGGGAGGGTGGAAGTCGAGCAGGAGCTGTCACTACAAGCTCGGGATATAGTAGCAATATCATCACCTACTTTTCTTCTCAATACTACCACTAGGAGCATTGTATATATGGATGGGGCGTCAAACCACTCACACCATTTACCCTGTATGACATTTAAGTTTCGCCTCCTAAGGCTAATAAATTAATGAAAAATATTCCACTTATATCTTATATTTGAGTGATGATTCAAATGATCTTATCTTTAAGATAACTCTCCAAGTCCTAATAATCAAATTGATTTTGATCATTATTTTTCTCTTGATGGCTTTAACTCTGATAGTGGCATCCCTCTCCTAAATCTTTAGGGTGCTCCTATTGAGATAGAGTCATTTGACTCTAAAGGTTCATTAATAAAAGCTTTAGGTGCTCCCGACGAGCAGGTAGATACCACTACAACTCTAACCGAGGAGGTCATCAAGGTAAACCTTCAAAGTGGTTGAGTTTTACTTCTTAGGATAGCACCTCAATATAAGGGTAAATAGGTCATTAACTCCAATGAGTAGATAGCCCCTCCACAAGATACTCGAGTAATGGATATGCTTTTGGAGAACTAGCTTGTGGTTGACTACAACGTCCTAGTCCATCTTAAAAAGTTGCTAGCTAGGCTTAGTATATAAGATGCTCTCATCTTATTTAAAGAGATGAGGGAGTCCTTAAATAAACTTTGATAGATCCTAAGATATGCTTAGAATAGCTAACTGCTACTTCTATAACCATAAAAGAAGCTTGATATTTCAAAGAAGTCTTCGGAGTTACCTTCTCAAACGAAGACTTGATTTTAAGAACTCTCACCATAACGCCTTTATACATTTAAGTGAATATAAATAGCTTTAGACGACTATAATGCTTGTTGACCTAGGTGCATGTCAATATCATGAGTTTAAGAATCCTCACCAACTTGAGGATCAACATCACTAGACTTAGCTCTAATAAGATAATATTGAAATGATTCAATGAATAAGGTGAGAGGGCTTTAGTCTCAATCACATTACGGATGCAAATTGATGACATGAAGATTGAATATATTATAGATTCACACACATCCTTAATGCTTTACTCAAAAGGCTTTGGTTGCATAAGAATAAGATGGCACAATCTTCTTTACATTAGTGCATCAAGTTCATCCACAATGACTAATAGTATTGCATCGAAGGGGATCATAAACCCATTTCAGTACATGAGGTTGGGATATACTAGAATGCAATCTACTACCTCCCTAAGAAATAAATAATGAACTTTCATGATGTTCAAAATAATATCAATCAAAAATATAAAGAAAAAAGAAGAAGAATAATAAAAAGAAAAAGAAAAGGAACATAAAAGAGAAAGAGAAGAAAACTTGGGGTAGAAGGTGGAGTTTGACATTGCTTACATGCCACATCTTACCTCTCATTTCTAATGAGTAGGTAATATGTTTCGACCTCTGGTGGGATGTGAAAATAAATAATGTGACACAACATATATTTTAGGAATTTCTTATTTAGGTAATCAAATTTATCATTAAAGATAAATATATAATTTGGGAAGATAAACATGTTATCTAATAGTTAATTTGATTACTTAAATAAGGACTTCTAAGATTAATGAGTCTTTTAATATTCTAGGGATTCTTCCCTAGAACAACATGAATAAGTTTGATAAGGTTTATTTCATATTTGGATCATAGTTCCCTATAAGGGCCCTTATAGTTAATTACATCTTAGGAATAAGGATCTCTTCCTAAGAATACTCTCGATTAAAGAAATAGGCTCTTATTTCTATGGATTTCAAAGTTGGTTCCAAAGGATGGTTCAAAATGGAATTTCAAAAGGGAACACTTTAAAGGGGAAGCATTCTTTTTGAGTTCAATTGCCATAAAATAGGAAATGCTTATAGATACTAGGGATGCCCAGTAGGCATTTAAACTATCCTACCATTGAGTTTTATTTATTATTATTATTTTTAGATTGAATTTATTAAGATTTGAATTGATATTTTATTAGAAATTTAGGACTTAGATTCTAATAAAGATGAGATTTAAAATGCCTAAGTTGAAGACTTATTTTAAGGATGCTAACCTAAGTCTACAAGTGCTTCACATAAGTTAGAGGCTCAACCTAGTTCATCTTTAAGAATCATTGTCTTTTCTCTCACTTGAGAAAGAAACCTATCTTGACTCTTTTGGACTTATCACCTACTTGAAGGGCTGTAACACCACCCAAGTGAATTTTAATTTATGATACCACATTCTTATGTATGCAAGATGTAGGTCATACTTTAGGAAAAGGTGATGAACCTAAACTCACTCTCTAATCACTAAGATCATGTTAGGTATGATATGCATCTAACTAATGCAATAATTTTTAACTTTTAAACATTTTGACTCATAGTTCATTTAAGGCCTTTAGAATATGCAATTTATGCTTACAATGAGATGTAGTTAGATGCAATTTAGGGCCAAATCAAAATAAGAAGGCACACTTCCAAGAAGGTGGCCATCTTTAATGGCCGGATGCCCCACATGTGTAATGGGTGAAGCATCCAATTAAAGGATTTCAAACCAATATAACATGGTGGTTCAAAAGCTAATTGTTTCTAGTTGCTTTTATGTAAACCTAAGGCTTTAATTTATGTGTTAAGTATCAAATTTCTTTATTTTTATTTAAGTTAATTAGATTAAGTTGGGTAGAAAATTTTTTTTGAGAGCCTAACGTCCAAGCATTTTAATACAATAACATATCATAGAAAGAAACCTAGAAAAGTAGGCAATTTCTATTGCACACCCAAAATAAATCACACAAATTTAACTAATAAGAACAGACTAGTGCGTCCGAGTACTGCTGTACACCTCCAATAAAAGAGAAAAATGGAAAGCTGAGTTCTATCCTTATACAACCAAACCTATAACTAAAAGTTTGATCTATGGGTGTTTTCTTTCAGAATCATCTCCTTCTTCAGTGATCTCTAAGGCTTCAAAGGGGACCTCTGTACAAATCTATTGGTATTATTCCTAGACCCCATAGATCCTAAATTAATTCTAGGCTCAAATTACATTTCAGTTTCTAAAATAAATTATTAATCCTGTCAAATCAAACATTAGGAAATACAAACCACATTCCAACAATTATATTTGCAAACATATGAGTTTAACATTAGTTACTTGCCAAGCCCACTTGTTCTATTGGGCTATGCTTAGAGATTTAAGCATACCTGCAAGTAAACAACATTTATATAATTTTGTATTATAATAGTCCTTTTTAGCGTAGCCCTTACAGAAAATAATATTAAGCTAAATATAACGTCCTACCATGCAGACTAGTAGGCAAACAATCCTATCCATCCAGCCTAAAATAGTACACCACAAAATAAGAAAAAATATTTCACATCACATCACAGAGTATCACAGAACATTGACCTAACCTAATTCTAGGGTCGGTGACCTAATAATCTAGTGTGTGAAGAAAAATGGGCTTATGTGGTATGACTTTACTAGGCAGTTTAGGTTCAAGTTTTGATTTTTTTTTTCAAATTTTGTTTATTTTGCCATCGGATGATTTCAATTTAAATGATTTAATAAGTTTATGATTTTTGTTTATATTTTTAAGTTCACTTTATATTAGAACAAACTTTAAGTTTTAAAGAATGAAGAATAAAATAAATTCCACTTTGGGCAGAACCCATTCTGTGCAACATCCTAAATCCTAATAGGATGAAGTCTTCACCCTAAGGTAAAGATTCATTCTAAGGGTCAAGCTAAAATCATAGGTATCTTTAAATTCATTTGAGTTTGATTTAATTTGATTAATGTTTTAATTTTATTTGAAAATTTGATTAAGATTCATTCTTTTTTTTTTTTCATTTCTTTTAATTTAATTAAACATTTCTTGGTTTGCTTTATGATTTTTATTATTTATAATCTTTAATTAAGAGTTAATATATTTCTTTAAATATTAATTACAAATTTAATATTCATGTAATTATGATTTAGTTTGCATTTTAAGTTTGATTATAATTTATTTATATTTGATGTTGTTTAGTTTATGTTTATTATTGGTTTGAATTAGTTAACTTGATTTAGACTACCTTGATTACATTGAATTTTAATTACTTAATTTATTTAAATTTCAATTGATTTCATTAATGTTTATGTTCATTAGCCTAAGTAAATCCACTTAATTCATTTAAGTTGATATTATAACTAAAGCTTAATTTAAAAGGTTTTTGATTTCAATTAATTAATATATTTATTAAGAATTTATTAAAATAATAATTTAAGGTTTGATTTTTATTTTCTTTCATTTTGTTAAACCCTAAGTATGTAATTAATTAAATTTCATGACTTTGGAGTGTTGGAAATTTTTTTTCAAGTGTTCTGCTGTTAATGAGAATGTTTAAGTTGATTTTATGATTTTTATAATTTCTATGATTTTTTGATTTATTATTTTACTTAAATTGACCTAAGGATTGGAACTTCAATAACTTCTAATCGAATGGTCATTTGACCTTGACATTTTTATGGCAAGTGGGGTTTCTTGCAAGTTTAAGTTCCCTAAAGTTTCATCCTAGTCAAATGTGCAATTTAGGATTAATTAAGATTTTAATTATTTTAATAAAATCTAAATTAAGATTAAATAAAATATAATAAAATTGATTAGGGGTTTTACTTTTGTTTAAGTTTCTCTCTGGAAGATGAATCTATAGAGGGTTCATTTGGAATTTTTAAGGATTTAGTTGATTTATTATGATTTTACAAAATTCACACTAATTATTTGAATTAATTAATTCAATTAATTAATAAATTAGGTCTTTTTTGAGGATTATGGGGTTTCAATAGTTTTAACGATGTATTTAGATTCATTACAATTTTTTATGATGATTTAAGTTGATTTTATCATTTTCCATGATTTCTTAACTTAATATTAATTTATTTCATTAAATAAAAACATATGGCTTGAAAATTTTGTATTTTAAAATTTACTTGCCAATAAATCATGAACATTTATCTATGGTAGGTTATAACCTTAATTTCAATTCCCCAAAGTTTCAAATTAATTGTATTAATTATTTGAGTTTGATTATTTTTATTTAAACCCAAATTAACCCAAAATTATCTAATAGAAATTGGAGATTATAAATTTGATGGATTCCTTTTATTGAAATGAACTCATAGAGCCCTTAATTGCATTTTTGTTGAGTATTTTTGTTTTTATGATTTTATATTTTTTAATATTTTTTAATATTTATTTAATTCAAAAAATCAAGAATGTCTCATTTTAAATGGAGAGCACCATGTGACACTAATGCGGTGGTGATTTGGAGTTGTTTGCTACGAGGCACGATGCCATTCAGCTAGTTAGATCCATGTGGATATAGCTCAAAGCAGCCACCATGTGGGATGATTTATGATCATTTGATCTTCAATCAGATGATCATGATTTCACCGCGAGTCCTATATGGGATTTAATCAAACATGCAACTTGATTATCCTATGTGAGATTAAGTCTCCTCCTTTTAGCCAGAGAATTGAGAGTCGTTGACTCTTTGGTCTTGCTTGTCGGTAATCTGAGCAGCGAGAGAGTGAGATTTCAATTGAAAATTGATCAATGATCGATTTGTAAGTAATCCTTATGGTTTGATCCCTTCACAAAGGATCAAACCAAAATGCAAGTGTGGTCTGTTTGAACCCAAACCTCACTAGTGTCGATCCTCAATAGCCATCATGCTTTGAGCACATTCGCTTCGATATGATGATGCTTTGATGAAGAAATCTCGGCTTGTTTCCCAATGGATCACTATGGAACCTGTGGTGTATTTTTTTTATTTTCAAATTTGGAATTTGAAAATGTTATGTTGGGACATCACGTAGATCTGCAGATGTACTTATTTAGGTGATCAGCTGTGACATTGAGGATGATATACTATCTCGAGAGACAAAAGTCACCACCCTACAATGGACCTAATCATCTAATGAGGATGTACCAAAAATTCTTCTCCTACTTTACATGAAAAAGTAAAGTAGGGTTTATTTAAACCAGGTTCGTTAAGTTTCCAATGGAGGCAGGCCCCCATAATTAATTACATCCTAAGGAATGAGATTCCTTAAGAATACTCTTGATTAAAGTAAATGATCATGATCTCTTTTGAAGATAGGACTATCAACAAATTGGTTAATTTTGGAAAATCAAATGGGATTGATCAAAAGGAGGGAGTTATTATCGAAACCAAAGGGATATGAGTAGGGGATGCTCGGGATACTAGGAAACCTAGTGAACATCCCAAACTATCATATGGTTGGGCTTTATAATTCTAAAATTTGAGCAGAGTTAATTGTTTGAGTTAAATTTTTATTAAAAATCTTGAGCTTACAATTTCACAACACAGGATTATTCTCATATGGAACCCGTTTGTGCTGCGGTAGGGCTTTGAAATAGCCAAATTCAGAGATACGGGTTTGACCAGATGCATTTGCAACACATTCGCGTCGTGCACCCCACAAAAATCTTTCAAGATTGGGGTCATAATGGTGAATCAGATGATCGTGCTTGAACTTATGGCAATTTTGTGCGACCTCCACCGAGATGCTGGATCGCCATGGGGCAGGCTCATGTTTTGTAGTCCGAGGCATCCCATGGTCGATATTTTAGGAGTTGATAGTGATGCTTGAGTTCTCTGGCTTTAGCAGTAAAATAAAATAAAAATAAAATGAAAATAAAATGGGCGGCAACAATAGATGGTGCAACACGATGACTTCCCAGGTGGTCACCCATCAAGTACTATTCTCGCCCAAGCATGCTTAATTGAAGAGTTCTCATGGGATCTGGTGTACTAGTATGATCACACCTACTGGAGATGTGCTGCAAATTGTTCTCATGTGAAACTTGTTTGTGCTGCGGTAGGGCTTTGAAATAGTTGAAATCATAGATACGGGTCTCTCCAGATGCGCCTGCAGCACATCTGCATGTTGTGCGCCCCATGGAGATCTTTCTGGATTGGTGTCATAATAGTGAATCAGACGATCGTGTGTGAAGTTATGGCAATTTTTGTGCGGCCTCCATTCGAGACACACGGATCAGCCACGTGGGGCCCGTAGATCATGTTTTGCAGTATGAGGCATCCCATGTTCGACGTTTTTGGAGTTGATGGTGGTAAAATAAAATAAAGTTAAAAGAAAAATAAAATGGGCGGCATCAATAGATGGTGCAATATGATGCCTTCCCAGGAGGTCACCCATCGTAGTACTAGTCTTGCCAAGCATGCTTAACTGAAGAGTTCTCATGGGATCTTATGTGCTGGTGTGGTCGCGCCCGCTAGAGATGTGATGCAAATTATTCTCACGTGGAACTAGTCTGTGCTGTGGTAGGGCTTCAAAGTAGTCAAATGGGAATGAGTCCGCCGATATGCACATCTGCGCATGCGCCGAGATCTTCCGGATTAGGGTAATAATGGAGAATCGGATGATCGTGCATGGAGTTATGGAGATTTTTGTGTGGCCCTCACTCGAGATGCGCAGATCAGTCGCGTGGGGCCTATAGCTCATGATTTGCAGTCCAAGGCATCCAATGAAGACATTTTCAGAGTCGATGGTAATTACCGAGTTCTCCGACGTCAGTGGTAAAATAAAATAAACTTAAAAGAAAAATTTAGGAGGTCACCTATTATAGTACTACTCTCGCCCAAGCACGCTTAACTAAAGAGTTCTCATGGGATCTGGTGTACGGGTGTGGTCGCGCCCACTGGAGATGTGCTGCAAACTGTTCTCATGCAGAACCCATCCATGTCGTAGTAGGTCTTCAAAATAGCTAAAATTGGAGATACGGGTCCCGCTAAATGCGAGTGTGGCACATCTGTGCGTTGTACGCCCTGCGGAGATCTTTCCGGATTGAGGTCATAATGGCAAATTGGATGATCGTGCACAGAGTTATGGTGATTTCTGTGTAGCCTCCACTAAGATGCGCGGATCAGCTGCGTGGGGCCCGTGACTCATGTTTTGCAGTCCGAGGCATCCCATAGTAGACGTTGTCGGAGTTGATGGCGATCGTCGTGTTCCCCAACGTCAGCGATAAAAGAAAATCAACTTAAAAGGAAAATAAAATGGGCGGCATCAACAGATGGTGCAACAAGATGACTTCTTATGAGGTCACCCATCATAGTACTACTCTCGAAGCATGCTTGGAGAGTTCTCATGGATCCGTGTGTTGAGCGCTTCGGAGATGTGCCACAAAATTTTCTCATGCAGAACTCGTCCATACCAGTAGCTATGAAATAATAATCGAGATAGGTCCGCCGATGTGCGGCACATCTGCGCGTCATGCACACCGTGAAAATCTTTTTTAATTGGGGTCATAAAAAAGAATCAGATGATCATGCACGGAGTTGTGGCGATTTTCGTGCGGCCTCCACCCGAGATGGGTGGATCAGCTGTGTGGGGCCCGTGACTCATATTTTACAGTCTGAAGCATCCCATGTTCGATGTTTTTGAAGTCGATGGCGATCACCAAATTCTCCGGCATTAGCGGTAAAATAAAATAAACTTAAAAGGAAAATAAAATGAGCGGCATCAACAGATGGTGCAACACGATGACTTCTCAGGAGGTCACCCATAGTATCTACTCGCACGCTTAAGCAAGAGTTCTCGTGATCCGTGTCTGGTGCGGTCGTTGGAGAAGCAAATTATTCTCATGCTGCACCGTTTAGTGCTAGAGCTGAAAAAAATCAAGATACGGGTTCCATATACACACTGCTCTCGTGTCGTGCCACACGAAGATCTTTCTAGATTGACCTCATTTTAGGATGAGCTTTCAACCCCTCCATCTTAGACATAGGACTTCTCTTAGACTTTAAGATTTCCTTAGTCTTAAGACACATCTAGTGATTAGTTGGACACTCAACTTAACCCTAGAGACTTAGAAGAGTTAGCCATAGGAATAGGTCATGCTTTAGGGGTGTTAGGAAAATTTCCTACCCTTAGCTCAAACCATTCCTCAGTTTCCTTCTTTCAAGTCAAACTCTAAGTCAATCTCATTTGATTTTGTTCAAACTCAAATCAACTCCATTTGATTGAAATCCATGATCGAAATCTATATTTGAACTCTATGATTGAAACCCATGATCTAAATCCATCAAAAGTCCTAAGTTCAAATGTCCTAAGTCCTTAATCCTTTCTTAAAGACATAGCCAAAATCATGATCAAAACTAAATCAAATCTTTGAGATTTTATCATAATTCATTTATATTCTCATTTATATTAACATATATAAATAAAGTATAAATTCAAACTAATCAAATTAAACTCAAAATTTTAACTCAATTCATGAAATTCCTAAGTCCAAATTTTTCCTAAGTCCTTAATTTTTCAATTAATGAACTTAGCCAAAATCATCATCAAATCAATTCAAACTCATGGGATTTTCTCAAAACTCATTTATATTCACATATACAAATGAAATATAAATATAAATTAATCAAATTAAATGCAAAAATTAAATTTCCAATTTAAAGATTTCCTAAGCCTTTAATTTTCTATTAAAGGATTTATCCGTAACCTTAATCAAACTAATTCAAACTCATGGGATTTTCTCATTACTCATAACTCATAATCAAATTCAAAAAATTCAAATTCTAAACTCCAAAATTTTCCTAAGTCCCTTAAATCCTTCTTAATGGACTTAGCCCAAATCATGAAATTTTCTCATAATCAATTTATATTTTCATTTATATTCACATATATAAATGAAATATAAATTCAAACAATCAAAACCAATCCCAAAAATCAAACTCAAATCCACTCAAAATCCAATCTAAGTCTTTCAAGTCAAAATATTGAACTTAGCCAAATCAATTTCAAATCAAGCTAAACTCTTGATTTTCTCTCGTGATTCAATCAACCCTACAATCATGAGCTCATATGTAAATCCAAACTTCAATCAAACAATCAAAACCTAGCTCAAAAATCAAACCCAAAATCCTTTCATATTCTTCCTTTGAATATGAAATTGTCAAATGGATCAAAATCCATTTGACTTCAAACCACTTGTAAATGGATTTATATTTCAATCATGATCCATATACAAGATCAACCAACTTCAAATCAAGATTTGAGCATTTAGGCACACTTGTCCCAAAGTGACCTAAAGTAGCCTTATGAGCCTAATTCTAATCCTAACCAAATTGGATTGAACCAAACTCATATTTTCCTCTCATCATGATCAACAATCATCATGGGATGATCAATCAATAAAATTGGGTCAAACCAAGTCAAACCTAAGGGTTGACCAAGTCAACACTTAACCCAAAATGAAACCTAACATAGCCAAATTCCACCATAGGCCAAATTGATTGAAACCATTGATCTATGTTCACTCATGACCTATGTTTGAACTTGACCAAGCCAACATTTGAGCCTAACCTAGCCCAATTGGCCACTTGACTCAAGTTAACCTATTTTGAACTAAAGGGTCAAAATGTGTCAAAACTTGATCTAAGCCAAATTGATTGAAGCCAATGGGTCCAAATCACTTGTGGAACTTGACCAAAGCCTCAATTGGCCAACTAGACCTAACTCATTGATTGACCTTAGAACATGACTAAAGGGGTCATGTTGAGCCAAATTTGAACATAACCAAAATTGATTGGAAACAAAGATACCAATCCACTCCATATGTCTAACCATACCTAAACCTACTCTTGACCTACCCCAAATAGGTCAAATGGGTCAAATAAGTCAACTTGACCCATTTGACCTAAATGAAGTCATATGAGCCAAATTTAAAACTATACCAAATTGAATCAATCCAAAGCCACCAAAACATTTCAAATTGTCATATGAACTTGACCCAACCCTTGGTTTGACCCAAGTTGACCCATTTTGACCTAAATGGGTTAACATGTGCCAAACCTGTCAAATGAATTCCAAATCTCATGAAACTTGGCCAAACCTAGTTTCTCCACATACCCAACATATCCAAAATAAAAAATCAACAAAATGACCATTCTACCCCTAGGCCATAGAACAAATTTTGGACTTATCTATGGGTAATTTTATCATACCCTCTTCATATCCACTTGAGGCTTTCCTAATAGCTCAAGGGGACCTAATGTAGAGTGGTGCACCCAACCCAATGGGTTTGTGTCAGCCCAATTAATCCCTAGACCAAACCCGACCCCATTGGTCAAAATGTAAAATTTAAAATCCCCTTCCCACTCAAATTCAAGCATATGGGAGGTTGGAAATCCACTCCTTAGCTCAAACAACCATGTGCACACTTCTAACTAATCAAACAACCCACTGCCTAAGCTCAATTGGATCAAAAAGGAAAGTGTATTGATGACCGTCCAATCCTTTAAGGGGGAGATATACTCCCCTTAAACAAACTCAAATCATTTATTTCCTCAATTTTTTGAGTACTAGAGAGTATTTGGAGCCATCAGAGAGTGATCATTAGTCTCCTAGAGCTCTTGCCATTTCCCCATTTCTTAGTTTTTGAACAGTGAAAATAGGGGAGCTCAATCCATCACTCAATTTCCATCCAATTGCTCTTGCATACTTCATCAAGGAGCTAAGTAGAGTGCACCCAAGCTTCCTTTAGAGTTCCCACAATAAGGAAGAGCTGAATTGGATCAAGGCTGCAAGTTAGTTAAAGAGGAGTTGGTCCATACACCAATCCATTCAACCTCAAGTGCTCATACTCTCAACACGACTTATCTGTTGGGCTTCTCCAAGGACTCGAAAGCGATGATCACCTGAGGTATGGGATTTTTCGACCATTAAACTCAATGTGGTGTGGAGCTTTATGAAGGAAATTTTTATCCCATGGATTTTGACCGTTGGATTTGTTGCTCTTTAGCTTTAGATGGTGTGGGTTGAATTTAGTTTGAATCTGAGCTAGATCGAGTTTGGATCTTCCCATTGATCATGGGCGGTCTCTATTGATCAAGGGGAAGAACTTGGGAGATCTTAGTCATCCATCCGCACATTTTGGATGGACGACCGAGATAATTCCTTACTTTTAGATATTCGTTATCTATTTTTAAAACTGCAAGGAGATCTTTGGCCATCCGATCTTTGATCGGATGGCAGAGATCAGACCGCATGCATCGCCAGCAGTCATTTGGGATTTGATATTTAAGTAAACCTCTTATGATGTGATGCATGTAAATCGTGCTGACCATCTCCGCCACGCATCACACTGTAAGCTAAAGGATCAGTTAAATTATTTTAATTAATCCTAATTTACCTAAGGATCTTCTAAAATTCATAACTCCCTCTAGAAAATTCAAAAAAATATAAAATAAAATCTTATGAAAAGATAATTCAACCTAAAATGTTTTAAAATTAATTTCAATGGATTTTGACTTATATTTTTTTTGGAATTTGTGTTTTATTAAAAAGTTTATTTTGCTAATTACTTTTTAATTAAGCCTCTGATTAATCCCAAATTTATTAGGTATGATTTAGGAGATGACTTCTGTCTTGTCTAATTTTCTTGGGATTTATTGAAGGCTTGATTAGAAGAATTGCATATGAATTTCTTAATTATCCTCCTTATCTAATTAAGGATAATTAAGGTGTAATTAGTGATTTTAATCCATGATTAGGGTTGATTGAGGTCAGATTCAATAAGTAGGAGGTTTATAAAATATTTTTGGGGCATTCCCCTAAGCTATTCCCTAAACCCCCTTTTCTCTCCTTAATCCTCTCTTAATTAAGAGCTAATTCATTAATTATCCCCTTAATTAATTACTAAAAATTCTAAAAAGTTCTAGAACTTAATTAATCTACTTTGGGTACATGCTTAGGTGTTTAATAACTTAAGTTCAATTAAGGAAATCAAAACCCAATTCATATGTGTGGAAGGGTGTTTTGAAATTACTTAAGCTAAACCCCTTAGCTTAATTAACCTTTAATTGTGAGCCAAATTGCATTAGGCCTCTTTCTTATTAGGTGCATTACAAATTTAAATTTCTTATGAGTTTTATGTCATCTCATTGGCTCATAATTATTTGATTAATTATTCTAAGGTGGTGTAAGTAAGGGTTAATTAAGTTAGTTAATTCATACCTTAACCTAATTAATGCATAAAAATGCCTCTAATTATCAAACAATTAAACAAAAATATCAAACACATGTGGGAATGGATTAGGAATAGAAAACTCATCTCACCTTTTCAAAATTAAATCAAACTCTGAACTTAACAAAAATCACTTTGAATTCACTTTAATTTATTTTAAATTTTCTTATTCTATAAGAATGTCTTTAGGATTTAAGTGAAGTGAATTTGTTTACATGCTTTCATTACTTTGAATCTTTCCCCAACATGTTAAATTTGTATGTCATGTGGTTGCATGCATTTATATTTTTCAAATTCCAATTTTAAATGAAATTGTTTACTTTATGTCAAATTTGCATGTGTTGGTTAAAGTAGGACTTGAGCGAAGTGGTTCCCAACACTATCGGTCGCTTCAATTTGCAAAAAAAAAACCTTTAGCAATATGAGTGGAAATTATCACTACTAAATCCAAATTATTTTTAAAACATATAAATCAAATACCAAATATGCTTATACTTTTATTTATGAGTTTGCATGTGATAGAATATAAAGGTATGCATAGCATAAGTTTCCTTTCTTTCTTATGTTGGTATAGTTTTGAATAGGAATTTGGTGAGGTGTATGTTTCATTTGAAAAGATCCCAACACTCACCTAATTTTATATTCTATTCATCTCTATGCAACCATTTAAGAAGGGTTACCTATACTAACATACATAAATTGCATAAACAAATTGAATTCATTAATGCAATTTTTGCATTCTCCTTTTCCATTTCATTTCTCTTATACATATGTTTGTATTTAAGAAAAGTGATATAATAGTCTGGACAACCTTGAGGTTGCGAGGCTTTAAGTAGCCCTAAGTAGGTCTTGTATCTTACACCTTTGGTTAACAATGGCATTGTACTCACTTATGCCTTTCTTACTTTCATGTGTATATGTGAAAATTTGGATAAGAAAACGCCCTTTCTACTTAAGAAAAATCATGCATATTCAACTTCTAAATTTTTTTAAATGGATTACTTAGCATGCATCATAAACTATGTTAAATACTCTCATTTGTATGTATTGATATGCTTATGGCCCATCCATAAGCATGCTATATATATGTTGAGAAAGAAATAAAGTAATGTGTGTTATGTGAATTTTGATTCATTTTATTTAATCTTAAAATGCCTTTATTTTTGAATAAGTTTTTTAGAGTTTATCTAAACTTAGGATTCATTAAAATATTTAATCAAAACATTCACCAAAATAAAACTAAAATGTGAATCTACTTCAAAAATTACTTAGGTTAGGGAAGGAAAGAGAAGTTCTCTTCTCTTTCTCTCTCTTTATAACTTAGTAATTAATTATAAGATCCATTTAAACCAAATAAAAATATGAAATAAAATCAACCCAAAATAATTAAACAACTTAAGTGAAATCCACCTCTAAGTTGAACATGTTCTTCAAACTTAGAAAATTTAAACCTAAAGCCATAGCTAAACATACCACACAAACTTTCAAAGCACAGACATTAGCCTAAGTCACCACTTCTAGCCTTAGGTTAGGTCGGTGCATGGTTTGATGTTTTGTTTTATTTTATGATATATGTTTTAGACTGGATTTTAGGGTGTATGATCGTAGAATGAATGGTAGGACGTTCTTAGTCTAACTATTCTTTTCTGCAGGGGATTGTGCTTAAGGGCACTATCATAAATAAAAATATAAATATTTTTGCTTGCAGGTGCTTTATACCCCTAAGCATAATCCAATAGGCCAGGTGGACTTAGTCACCCATGTGTGGGGGTGGTAAGTCTAATATACATGCTTGGGATTTGTGTGGTTTATTTTAGCTAACCTTTATTTTGCAGGTGTTAGTTAGATTTCCACTTTTCTTTTTGTATAAATTTGTGTAACTAGGATTTTGGAATAATTGTTATGGGGATTAGGATGAGCATTGGTCATAAGATCCTATCTTATGTACCATGTGAAGCCATTGGAGCATCTACCTTCCAACTATCCAAAAGAAGGAACCAAAGAAGAAGAAAGAAGAAAGAAGAAATAAAGATTGAAGGCCTCCATAATAATGAATTCCTTTCTAAATTATAATTCATCTGTAATCTAGGTTGTACAAGTGTAGAGCTCGACTACCCATATTTAATATTTTCGGGTTTGTGCGGTGGTGTCTGACCACAACTGCCTTTTATTCTTTTTTGCCATTAGTTTTATAAATTGGTTGATGATTTGTTTAGCTTTTGCATTAAGTGGCATGCTCTTCCTAGTTTCTTCCTTGCTTTATGTATGGCCTGGATGTGGATTAGGCTCTTTGAAAAAAAATAAATCTTTTACCCAAATTAACAACTCAAAATAAAAATTAAATAACTCATAACCTCACCTAAATCTTAGGTTTAAAATCAAGATAAAATAATTAGCAACTCCTTAGCTGGATGAGCATTTCTTTTGTAATATCATGAACAACAGTATCTTATTTCACTCTTGATTAGAGGGCTTCCACATTTGCCAGAGAAACTTGGCTTGACCTTTGAGAGCTATGGTGGAAACTCACCTCCTCCCTTCTCACTGATTTTGGCCAATAACCTTCTTGCTCATGCATTAGTCATATGAATCATATTAGCCTGAATCAAAATAATTGTCCAAAAATAAAAATAAAATGAAATTTGAATTGCATTAGATTTAGGTCATTTGAAGCATGTCCCTTTACATGATCTAGTCTCTTTAGGGAGTGAGTTTAAGGACTTAGTCTCTTTCTAAATAAATAATAGCCTAGCTATCTTGCATAAGCATAATGACTTGCCTACATATATTTAAAATCATAGGAGGAGTTAGTTGGCGGCCACCCCTAGGTGGTTGTATGTCCAAGCTGTCGGGTGATTTTTCCTCTCTTGTGGAGACAAACCAATTACCCATTTTCACCTTAGATTTAGGTTGTGCTTTTGGCCCTCACTGAAGTTCCCTAGATTTAGGTTATGAGGTTGCTTCTCCCCTTTGCAAGTCATAAGCATAATTCCTCACCTCTTAGGCATTTCCTTAATCTTATGTTAAGGAATCATAAGTCCTAAATTTCTAATAAAAATGTAACTTAAATAAACTAAATCAATTTCAAAAATGTAAAACCCAACTATAGGATAGTTTGAAATGCTCGCTAGGTTTCCTAGCATCATGGGCATTTGCTACTTATCTCCTATTTTGGCTTTGATAATAACTTCTCCTTTTGATTAATCCCATTTGATCTTCCAAAATAACCCAATATTGATAGTCCCTATTGAAATCTTCAAAGATAACAATCATTTATCATAATCGAGTTTTCTAAGGATCCGCCCTAAGATGTAACTATGGGGGGCTGAAACTTAATGAACCCGGTTTAAAATGAACCCCACTTTACCTTTCAATGTAAAGTAGGAGAAGAATCTCTAGTATATATATGCAAACCCATCATTCTTAGGAGTCCTTATTGAGGTGAATAGGTCTATTAAAAGGTAGTGACTTCTCTTTGAGATAATACACTATTTCCTTGATGACGTACCCGATCACCTGAATAAGTGCATTTGTGGATCTGCATGACATCCTAAAAAGATGAATTTTTATAAGTCTTGCCTTTCTTTCTCTCCACAGATTTGAAGGTGACTCCTATAGGAATTTTAAACCAACATATTTTTCTGGCGACTCCACTAGGGATGGTTTCTCTCTCCATCTTTAGTAAATGATCATTGTCTTTGAGTATTGATAGTGGGTTTGTACTTTGGTATGAATCCAAGACTATCCTTCTTTTTGTTGGCACTTAGCTCATTTCATTGTTGAGTTGGCTAACATCTTTAGGTTTTAGGACCGCATTCCTTGTTGGTCTTAAAACCCCCGATGGGTTCTCTAATGGGTAAAATAAAAGATCTAAATAAAAAGAGAAAATATTTTTAAAGACTTCCTCTTTATCTTTTTTATGATAAGGAAAGGTTCATCCTAAAATAATAAATCTTTCATAAGAACTTTGCTTTTCAAAAAAGTACATTTTCAAAAACGCACTTAATAAAATATTTTCCACAAAAAGTTTATCACCCTCATTTAACAATTCCCATAATTGTTACATGTAGGGATTTTCAAAAATAAAACTAATAACATTTTCAAAAAGCACAAATGAACATCTTCTTTCAATTCACTTTGATGAAGATTTCATGTTTATATAAAATGAACAATCATCTTTTCCAAAAATCACAATCATAATCATAAAGTTTTGAAAAGCACACATGAATTTTTCTATTCAATACACTCACACTTATTGAATGAAAATTTCATTTTTCAAACATAATCAAACTTTTCAAAAAGCACATATGAATATCTTCATTTAATATATTCAAAACTATTAAATGAAGATTTTGTTCCCAACTAAAATAAATATCATTTAAGAAATCCCACTTAAATATATCCCACATATGACTAAGTTGGAATTCCTCTCTTTCAAAAAAGCAATAATCACACACAAAACAAAAATTTCACATTTTAAAAATAATATTGATCTCCATTCTATATACTTAAAGTTGTTGAATGAATTCAAAATTTTCAAACACATTTGGAACTTCATTTAACATACCCAAATTTGTTAAATGAAGTCTTCAAATCCAAAATTCAAAACTTTCAAACACATTTGGAACTTCATTTAGCATAATCAAATTTTTTAAGTGAAGTTTCCAAACCCAAAATAAAAAAAAAAAATCAACAATCATATTTCAAAATTTTCTAAAACACATTTGGAACCTCACTTAACATACCCAAATTTGTTAAGTAATGTCTCCAAATTCAAAATCAAAATTTCAAACATTTTGTATTTGGAACTTCATTTAATATTTAAAAGTGAAGTTTTCAAATCCAAAATCAAACATTTTAAAAAACATATATTGGAACTTCACCTAACATACTCAAATTTATTAAGTGAAGTTTTCAAAGTCAAAACTAAAATTTTCAAACACATTTTGGAACTTCTTCCCTTAGCATACCAAATTTTCTAAGGAGAAGTTTCCATTTTCAAAACCAAAATGAAATCAAAATTTTGAACACCATTTAGAATTTCATTTAGCATACCCAATTTTGCTAAATGAAATTTTTTCAAGTGGGACTTCATCTTTAAAATACCAAATTTGCTAAAGTTAAGTCTCCACTTTCAAAACACATCAAAAAAACAAAATTAAGCACCTTAGTATTTCCTTAGCATACCAAATTTGCTAAAGATCCTACCCTTTTCAAAAATCAAAACATTCCAAATAAATGAAACACTTAGGATTTTCTTAGCATACTTAAATTTGCTAAGAATACTATTTTCAAAAATCAAACAAAATAGACTTAGATTCTTCACTAAGCATACCTAAATTTGCTAATTAAGAATTTCAAATTTTCCAAAATCAAAACAAAATTCACAAAAAGAAACAATCAATTTCTCAAAATACTTCACTTAGCATACTTAAATTTGCTAAGTAAAATTCCAAAATAATCAAACAAAAATAAAATCATTTGACCCTTACTTTAACATACCTAAATTTGTTAAAGGAAAGGGTCCTCAAATCAAAAATTCAAATTCAAAACAACAATGAACCTATGGAAGCATCCTTATCAAAATTTTGAATCCATATTTTAACATACTTGAATTTGTTGAAGTTGGATTCATATTAAAATTCTTCTTTCAATCAATCTTCTCAAATCCATTTGAACCCCACTTAGCACTTCCAAGTTGTCCAATGTGGGTTCAAATTTTTAAATTCAAAATTCAAAAATCTATGGAGATAGAAATCTGATACAAGTTTATTTCTCATTGCAGATCTTTACAGTTAGTGTAGTACAGTTTAGTTTTTGATTATTATAGCTGTTGAAATGGCTGGTTCTCATAAGTTTGTATTCACCTTCCCACATGGTATGGATCTAGCTTTAGATCAGGCTGACTTCCCCCATCTAGACCATACCCACCTGATTCACTTTGGCTTGGGATTTGAGGGAGCCAGGATCACTTGTGAGGGCACTCCCCTCACCACATTTAGCAGGACCAAGGTGACCGGGCAGAAGTTGATCATCAAGATTGACTTACCCTCTGATTTTTATGTCTCCTCACTAAAGAGAAAAGTTGTGGCAGTACCACTTTGTTACTGCATAATGCCAAGTGCACCAGTTCAGTTCATCCTAGAGTTGCTCATGTTGCCCCAATGAGGGCTAGTACCCTACCATCTGTACCCTCTAAGGGTAAGGCTCCCCTGGTCTTAAGGCTTGCCTATCTTACATTTGAGTATGGGTCTAGCTCGCATTCCTACCATCCTACCCGTACCCAATGTAGGAATAAGAACCGCATGATCAAGCGGTATCACACCGGATAGAGCTAGAGGGACCTCGTCGACCATGGATGAGTTTCCCATCATCACTTCACCGTTATAAACTAGTTTCATTCTCTCTTTGGATCGAATGAGAGGATGCGAGGAGGATTTCATCACTCCTCAATTCTGTAGTCTCAAAATTTTCATCCATGTAAAAGTCGATAAGACCCGCTTTTTTGATTAATTTTCAGCCGGACATTGCAGCGGTGACCATCGCGATAGTATTCTTCTCACAGGACTAGCCACCACCTGAGCGGTTCACATTGCATAGAGTCGATGGTGTCTCCCACTCACCCCATGTCCATATCGCAGTTACAACATCTCCCATTCCATCTAAGGCAGCCGCATCCAAGGAAAAACTCACCCCGTTGGTGATCCGGCTATGGCCAAGGGATCCTACCCCTCCTACACCACCCATTGTGGTAGGGCTAAGCTCTCCTGCTCGACCTTCTACCCTGTGGTGGTGAGGAAGGAGTGGCAACCCTGAAGCATCATGGTCGTCCCTTCACCAACTCTACCCATACAGCCAGATGTGGAGATGGTGATAGTTATTATAGATATTCCATATGACAGTTCAACTGCACCAATTGTAAAGGAACATCCTAGGATTGTTACCCCTCTTATAGCTAGTAGCAGCAAGGAGTGTCATTCATCTAGAGTAAGGTCCACACGATTGACTCTCAGTGATCGATGCTTCTCGGCTGCGATAGTGATCACACTCACCTAAACTATTTGTACCGATGAGTTTGATCGTTACATAGGATACTTGGTCGATGAAGAGAGAGTCGACAATGAAGATGAATTGATGGGAGACTCAGTTGGAGTCCGCATGGTTAACACTAGAGGATCTCTTCTTAGGGAATAACAAGCCATGAAAGGTGATGAGATTGATCAAGGAGACACCGCAGAATCAACCCAATACCTCTGATAGTAGTTGAGGCAAAAGGATGAGTAGATTGATAGGATGACACAACAGTTACAAGACTTGTTAGTAGTAGTGTCAATGCTTCAGAAGCAATCCACTTTAGTTCATCCTATTACAGTCGATGTTAGTCAGCCTGAGTTAGTGCATGTCTTAGACCTAGCCAAGACTCTACCTCTCGTTGAGCAAGGTAGCACTAGCATGTATAGGAAGGTAGTGGAAAGTACCTCCATACAAGAAAAAGATATAAAATCCATGGTTAAGCAATAGGTGAAGGAAGCTTTGGCTCAAGCCCGGGGAGGATCATCGGTTCCAAAGAGTAGACCCTACATAGAGAAATTCGATGCTATCCAATATCCTAAGGGTTTCATGCCTCCTTCCTTCAAAAGCTTTGATGGAAGTGGAAACCCAAGGCAGCACATAGCTCACTTCATGGCCAGTTGTTGCAATGCAGCTATCAGTGATGCTTTGCTTTTTCATCTTTTTGTTAGCAGCCTAGCGGGTATTGCTTTTGCTTGTTATGCTGAGCTTCCAACGGTTCAGTAAAGATACTTACTGAGTTAGAGCAACTCTTCATCAAGAGATTTGTTGGAGCTCAATAAAGGGTTACTATAGGTGATCTCATTGTAGCACAACAACACTCCGGTGAGTCACTTATTGATTATATTCTCCGATGGCATAACCTGAGTATGAAGTGTGAACTGCAGCTGTATGAACAACATGCCATTGAGATTCTCTTGAAGAATATCCATGGCTTGGTCGCCTTCATGCTTAAGGGCTTTACTATCAAGACATTTGAGAAGCTAATCAACAAGGCGGCTTCTCTACAATGAGAGGCCAAATAGTTGCCTTTTCAAGATCAGTTGCCTAAGCAGAAGTCCAGTCCCAAAAAGTCTATGAGAAGAAGCTAAGAGTAGTAGCAGTGGTTGACAAGGGGAAGCAGCCAGCTAGAGATTAGTCTAAGAGATCACGACCTCACAGCCTCCACCTCCTTTGCCACTATCGAGGCAACCCTACCACCTCCGCCGTAGCCTCCACGACCAGCACAACCATGACCTTAGCCATACCACCACCAGCAGCGACATGCATATTCGCTGCCAGCTAGCTATGGTCCACCTACTCTTTTAAATAAGTTAAACAAACCTTATTCTTTTAAGAGGGAGGTAATCAGGAAAATCTTTAAGAATCTCTTGCTACCCGAGCCTAGGATACTGGAGGAAGTAGGCAAAAATTATTATCTAAACTTTTGCCCTTACCACTGTATGCTAAGCCACATTTTGGAGGATTGCTTCACATTCAAGGACTGGCTTGAACATAGTTTCAAGCTCGGTGTTGTAGTTATCCCAAAAGAATACCTTGTGGAACAACCTTCCAGTTCCATCAGGGTAATCCTTAGGGATACATGTGATCCTACCAAAACCAAATAAGGTTGGGATATTTCTTTGTCCAAAACCTCTAAGAAAATAATTCAGAAGATCAAGAAGCTTTTCTTGCAGGTGTCTGAGTCAGCTCAAACCTCCAACACCAAGGAAGGTTTGTAAGTTGTCAGTGCCAACTTTAGGAAAGTGGGAGCTCAGTAGCAGCAGCAGCAGCATGTGTCGGCATGGGATAGCCCCTTAGCACATCCACGACCGTCCGACCTCTAGCCATTCGACTTCCACACATGACTTCTTCCATTTCTAGCTCTTCTTTCTTCTACTAGTAAACTTTTGCATCGTGGGCATCAAATTCCTTACTCCACTCACTCTACTTGGCTTCTACTTTATACCTCCAAATAATTCCAAGAAATTGAAGAATAAAGGTAGTTTGAATTACATCTGTGTCACTTCTGATGGGTTGTCTTCTTCTATTCCTAACGATAACTCTTTAAGTATAAATAACTATAATAATTTTGATCTTTCTCTTTCTAATTCAGAGTTGGACTTTCCAACTATGAATACTAAGGGTTCACCTCTTTAGAGAGACTTGGAATCATCTGATTCTGAGAGTCTCATAGGAGAAGCTATAGGTGAGCCTGAAGTGCAGGTAGAACCTTCCACCACCTTGCCTCAAGAGATTATCGAAGTCAACCTTCGTAGTGGCAATGTTCTATCTCCTAGGGCAACACCTCAAGATAGAGGGAAACAAGTCATTGGTACTGAAGTACCTATAGAAGCCCTTCCATAGGATGCTCTACCCTTGGATATGCTTGTGGAAGACCAGCCAAAGATGGACTACAATGTCCTTTCTCATCTAAGAAATTTGTCATCTAAGCTAAGCATATATGATGCCCTTGTCTTATCCAAAGAGATGAGGGAATCACTATTCAAGGCCCTCATTGATCCTGTAATATGCTTAGCTCAGTTGAATACTATAAGTTAGGAAGCACATTATGCAAAAGAAGCCCAAGGGATCACCTTCACAGATGAAGACCTTCTTCTAGGGGACTTGGAACACAACTGCCCCCTCTATATTACGGTCTACATGGACAGGTTTAGACTCGCCAGGGTTCTTATGGATTCATGTGCATCGATGAACATTGTGAGTCTAAAGACCCTTGCCTACTTAAGGATCAAATATCTACACTCCGAGGAGATCGGATGATGTTGAGAGGATTCAATGATCAAGGTGAGCGGGCTTTAGGTTCTATAGTGTTACCTTTTGAGATAAGTAACTGGAAGACTGAAGCCAAGTTCTACATCATTGATTTGAATACTTCATTCACTGCTTTGCTTAGTAGGCCTTGGATATATCAGAATAAGATCATTTTATCCTCCCTTCATTAGTGCATCAAGTTCAAAAAAGATGGAATTGTGTACCGTGTCAACGGAGATGAAAAGCCATTTTCAGTTAGAGAGGTTGAGATTTATGAGGATGCAACCTACTATCTTCCTCAAAATACCCTTTCTTGTGAACTTGGATAAAATTCAAATGCAAAACTAAAAGAAAAATAAAATGAAGCAAAAGAAAAGATGAAAGAAAAAGAAAAGAAAAAGGAAAGTCCAAGTACACAAGAAAGGGGAATTGAAGAAGAAATAGATCAGCATATCACATTCCACCCATAGTTCATTCCATCATATGGATATGTGGGTAGAATGGCTTAACCTCCACCAGGTATAGGCAGAGGCAGAAATAGAGACAGTTATAGAGGTGGGAGAACCCCTAGTTGGCCTTCAGCCAATATTGGCTGTGTTCCACTTCATAGGAGTACCCCTACTATTCACATAGACTTGGAATCTAGCTTGAAGGACAAGTCCAATGTGATTAGTATACCAGCCAACCCCTCTCAGCGGGTTCCATTGGAGGTGACTTTTGATCCAGACAGAGACAAAGACTAGGCCTCCAAGCAAAGCAAAGTATTTGAATATGATTTATGTGAAACTATTAGGCAGCAGTTGGGAACCTTAGCTCTTTCCTCACTTACATCTCAGAAAGTTGAAGTTTTAGTTATTAAGGAAATCCCTAAATCTTCTAGTGACATGAAACAGAAGAAGTTCTTTTTGGGATCATCCTCCTCAAGCCCTGAATTTGATGTAGGGCTTGAGGAAGATACATTTAAAGAATTATTGAAATTACTTTTTGACTTTTACTCATCTTGTGTTCAAAATCTTATACAGAAAGGTTTAGTTCCTCACACATGGTTTAAGCATAAGTAAGAATTCTTTAAAAAGCTATGGAATAATACAGGCAGGGAAGCACAATCAAGAGCAGGACTAGGATTTGGTACAGTGGGTTCGGTAAATGATGAAGATTATTGCCTAGTTGTTACTAACCATTTAGAGTCTGATAGGTTCTTCTCATACATCCCCAATTCTTATGAGAATGTGTGTTTAGAAACCTTAGATGATCCAGATGATCTCCAAGTCAAAGAGGCACCGCTAGAATTTGAATAGGAGACTCATTCAATAATAGACAAGCTTAAAGAAATCAACCTCGTGATAGAAGAAAATCTACACCCGACATACATTATTTCGTTGCTGAATGAAGAAGAAACCAGTGACTTAGTTAGGCTATTGACTGAGTTTAAAAACTGCTTTGCATGGAGTTATGTGGAAATGCTTGGATTATCTCCTGACATAGCAATCCACAAGCTACCAATAGACTCTAACGTTGCCCCTATTAAACAAGCTCCTAGACGCATGCGATTAGAAATTGAACAACAGGTTATTTCTAAAGTCAAAAAATTGATCGATGCTGGTTTTATCAGGGAAGAAAAATATCCTACCTGGTTAGCTAGTGGCATCCCAATTAAGAAGAAGAATGGCCAAATTCACATTTACGTTGATTTTAGGTACTTTAATAAGGCATGTCCTCAGGATGAGTTTCCTCTTCCTATACTAGAATTAATGGCGGACATTTTCAGAGTGTTTTACATTCCGAAGCATCCAATGGAGATGTTTTTAGAGTCGATGGTGATCGCCGAGTTCTCTATCATCAACGGTAAAATAAAATAAACTTAAAAGGAAAATAAAATAGGCAGCATCATCAGATGGTGCAACATGATGACTTCCAAGTTTGTCACCCATTATAGTATTACTCTCGCCCAACCACGATTAACTGAAGAGTTCCCATGGGATCTGGTGTGCTAGTGTGTTTGTGCTTGCTGGAGATGTGCCATAAATTGTTCTCATGCAAAATCCATTCGTACAATGGTAGGGCTTCGAAATAGCTAAAATCAAAGATACAGGTCCCGCCAGATGCACCTGTGGCACATCTGTGAGTCATCGCCCCATGGAGATCTTTCTGGATTGGGGTAATAATGGCAAATCAAATGATCGTGCACAAAGTTATGGTGAATTTCATGCGGCCTCCACCCAAGATGCGTGGATCAGCTACATGGGGCCTCCAGCTCATGTTTTGCAGTCCGAGGAATCCCATGGTCAACCTTTTCAAAGTCGATGGCAATCACAAAGTTCTCTGGCGTCAACGGTATAATAAAAAGAAAATAAAATGGGCGACATCAACATATGGTGCAACATGACAACTTCCCAAGATTTCACTTATCATAGTACTACTCTCGACCAAGCGCACTTAACTGAAGAGTTCTCATGGGATCTGGTGAGCTGGTGCGGTCACGCTTGTTGGAGATGTACTGTAAATTATTCTCAAGTGGAACCCGTTCGTGCCATGGTAGGGCTTCAAAATTGATGAAATCGGAGATACGGGTCTCGCCAGATGTGCCTGTGGCTCATCTGCGCATCATGCACATCGCATAGATCTTTTCAGATTGGTATCATATAGGCAAATCGGACGATCGTGCACGGAGTTATGGTGATTTTCGTGGCCTCTACCGAGATGATGGGCCACGCAACTGCGACTCATGTTTTATAATTCAAGGAATCCCATGGTTGACATTTTTGGAGTTGATGGCGATTGTCGAGTTCTCTAGCGTCAGTGATAAAATAAAATAAACTTAAAAGGAAAATAAAATGGGCGGCATCAATAGATGGTGCAACAAGATGACTTTCCAGGAGGTCACCTATTATAGTACTGCTCTCTCCCAAGCATGCATAACTGAAGAGTTCTCATGGGATCTATTGTGCTGGTGCGGTGCAGTCGTGCTCACTAGAGATGTGCCGTAAATTTTTCTCATGTGAAACCCGTTCGTGCCGTGATAGGGCTTCAAAATAGCCAAAATCGGAGAAACGGATCCCGATAGATGCGATTGTGGCACATCTGCGCTTCATGCGCCCTAC
Organism: Cymbidium sinense; assembly: GCA_021442155.1. Lineage (NCBI taxonomy): Eukaryota > Viridiplantae > Streptophyta > Magnoliopsida > Asparagales > Orchidaceae > Cymbidium > Cymbidium sinense. Next base: position 82,784,316 of record CM038219.1, read on the forward strand.
AGAGATCTTTCTGGATTAGGATCATAATGGAGAATCGGACGATCGTGCGCAGAGTTATGGTAATTTTTGTGTGACCTCCACTCGAGATGCACGGATCAGCCGAGTGGGGCCCGCAGCCTGTGTTTTGCAGTCTGAGGCATCCCATGTCGACACTTTCGGAGTTGATGACAATCGCCGAGTTCTCCAGTGTCAGTGTTAAAATAAAATAAACTTAAAAGGAAAATAAAATGGTTGGCATCAATAGATGGTGCAACATGATGATTTCCCAAGAGGTCACCCATCATAGTACTACTCTCACACAAGCACGCTTAACTGAAGAGTTCTCATGGGATCTGGTGAGCTGGTGTGGTCATGCTCGATGGAGATGTGCCGCAAATTATTCTCATGCGGAACTTGTCCGTGCCGCGGTAGGGCTTCGAAATAGGCCAAATTGGAGATACAGGTCGCGCCAGATGCGCCTGTGGCTCATCTGTGCATCATGCACATCATGGAGATCTTTTCGGATTGGGGTCATAATGGCAAATCAGATGATCATGCACAAAGTTATGGTAATTTTCTTGTGGCCTCCACCCGAGACATGCTGATCAGCCACGTGGGGCTTACGGCTCGTGTTTTACTCTCCGAGGCATCCCATAGTCGACATTTTCAGAGTTGATGATGATTTTTGAGTTCTCTAATGTCAGCGATAAAATAAAATAAAAATAAAAGAAAAATAAAATTGGTGGCATCAACAACTGGTGTAACACGATGACTTTCCAGGAGGTCACCCACCATAGTACTACTCTCGCCCAAGCACGGTTAACTGATGAGTTCTCATGGGATCTGGTGTGCTGGTGCGGTTGCTCCCGCTGGAGATGTGCTGCAAATTATTCTCATGTGGAACCCGTCCGTGCCGCGGTAGGGCTTCAAAATAGCCAAAATTGGAGATACGAGTCCCGCCAAATGTGCTTGTGGCACATCTGCACGTCGTCCACCCCACGGAGATCTTTTTGGATTGTGGTCATAATGCCGAATCAGATGATTGTGCATGAAGTTTTGGAGATTTTCGTGCGACCTCCACCCGAGATGTACAGATCAATCACGTGGGGCCCGCGACCATATTTTATAATACGAGGCATCTCATGGTCGACATTTTCAGAGATGATGGCAATCTCTGAGTTCTCCGGCGTCAATGGTAAAATAAAATAAAAATAAAAGAAAAATAAAATGAGTGGCATCAACAGATGGTGCAACATGATGACTCCCCAGAGGGTCACCCATCGGAGATACGGGTCCTGCCAGATGCGACTGTGGCACATCCACACGTCGTGTGCCCCGCGGTGATCTTTCCGGATTGGGGTTATAATAGCGTATCAGATGATTGTGCCCAGAGTTATGGCAATTTCCATGCGGCCTCCACTCAAGATGCACGGATAAGCCGCATGGGGCCTGCGACTCGCGTTTTGCAATCTGAGGCATCTCATGGTTGACATTTTCAGAGTCGACGGCGATCGTCGAGTTCTCCGGCGTCAGTGGTAAAATAAATTAGACGTAAAAGGAAAATAAAAAGGGTGGCATCAATAGATGGTGCAACACGACGACTTCCCATGAGGTCATATATCATAGTGCTAATCCCGCCCAAACACGCTTAACTAATGATTTCTAATGGGATTTGGTGTGTTGATGCAGTCACGCCTGCTGGAGATGTGTCACAAATTATTCTCATGTGAAACCCGCCGCCGCTGAGGACTTCAAATAGCCAAAATCACAGTCCCACAAGTGTGCCCGCAGAGTATTGCCGGGTAACCCCACGGAGATCTTTCCGATTCATAATAATCGATGATCATGTGTGGAGTTATGGCGATTTTCATGTGGCATCCACCTGAGATGTGCAAATCAGTTGTGTGGGGCCTGCGGCTCGTGTTTTAGTGTTCGATGCATCCAACGGAGACATTTTCGGAGTCAATAATGATCTCCGAGTTCTCCGATGTCCGCGGTAAAATAAAATAAACTTAAAAGGAAAATAAAATGGGTGGCATCAACAGATGGTGCAACATGAGGACTTCTCAGGAGGTCACCCATCATAGTACTACTATTACCCAAGCACGCTTAATTGAAGAGTTCCCATGAGATCTGGTGTGCTAGTGCGGTTGCGCCCGCTAGAGATGTGCCGTAAATTGTTCTCATGCTGAACCCATTCGTACCGTGGTAGAGCTTCAAAATAGCCGAAATCAAAGATACGAGTCCTGACAGATGGGTCTGCAGCCCATTTATGCATCGTGCACATCACAGAGATCTTTTTAAATTGGGGTCATTATGGCGAATCAGACGATCTTGCACGGAGTTATGATGATTTTCGTGCGCCCTCCACCCGAGATGTGCGGATCAGTCCCGTGGGGCCCACGGCTCATGTTTTGCAGTCCTAGGCATCTCATGGAGCCATTTTCAGAGTCGATGATGATTGCCAAGTTATCTAGCATCCGCGATAAAATAAAATAAACTTAAAAGGAAACTAAAATGGGAGGCATCAACAGATGGTGCAACACGATGAATTCCCAGTTAGTCACCCAACATAGTACTACTCTTTCCCAAGCACGCTTAACTGAAGAGTTCTCATGAGATCTGTTGTGCGAGTGCGGTCGCGCTCGCTGGAGATGTGTCGCAAATTATTCTCATATGAAACCCATCCGTGCTACGGTAGGGCTTCAAAATAGTCGAATTTGAAGATACGGGTCCCGCCAGATGCGCCTGCAGCACATCTCTATGTCATGCGCCCCACGGAGATCTTTCTGGATTGGGGTCATAATGGCGAATGAAACAATCGTGCGCAAAGTTATGGCGAATTACTTGTGGCCTCCACCTGAGTTGCACAGATCAGCCACGTGGGGCCTGCGGCTCATGTTTTGCAGTATGAGGCATCCCATGGTCAACATTTTTGGAGTTGATGATGATCATCGAGTTCTCCGGCATCAGTGGTATATTAAAAGAAAAATAAAATGGGTGGCATCAACAGATAGTGCAACACAACGACTTCCTAGGAGGTCACCTATCATAGTACTACTCTCGACTAAGCATGCTTAACTGAAGAGTTCTCATGGGATATGGTGAGCTGGTACGATCATGCCCGCTGGAGATATACCGCAAATTATTCTCATGCAGATCCCATTTGTGCCACGGTAGGGCTTCAAAATTGCCAAAATCGGAGATACGGGTCTTGCCATATGCTTTGTGACTCATTTGCACTGCTTACACCAAGAACTTTTTTTGGTATCATAAAGGCGAATCAGACGATCGTGCATGGAGTTATGGAGATTTATGTATGGCCTCCACTCGAGATGTGTGGATCAGCCACATGGGGCCTGCGACTCATGTTATGTAGTTTGAGGCATCCCATGGTTGACATTTTCGAAGTTGATGGCGATCGCCGAGTTCTTTGGTGTCAGCGGTAAAATAAAATAACCTTAAAAGGAAAATAAAATGGGTGTCATCAACAGATGGTGCAACACGATGACTTCCCAGGAGGTCACCCATCATAGTACTGCTCTCTCCCAAGCATGCTTAACTGAAGTATTCTCATGGGATCTGTTGTGCTGGTGCGGTCATGCTCGCGCTCGCTAAAGATGTGCCATAAATTGTTCTCATGCGGGAGCCATCCGTGCTATGGTAGGGCTTCGAAATAATCAAAATCAGAGATACGGATCCTACTAGATGTGATTGCAGCACATCTGCGTGTCGTGCGCCTTGCGGAGATCCTTCTAGATTGGGGTTATAATGGATAATCGGACGATTGTGCACAGAGTTATGATGATTTTCCTACGGCCTCCACTCGAGACTCACGGATCAGCCCAGTGGGGCCCTCTCATGTTTTGCAGTCCGAGGCATCCCATGTAAATAATTTCGGAGTCAATGGTGATTGCCAAGTTTTTTGGTGTCCGCGTTAAAATAAAATAAACTTAAAAGGAAAATAAAATGGGCGTCATTAATAGATGCCCGATGACTTCTCTTAGGATCTTGTGAAGATTGTGCGGTCTTCTTCTTTGGAGATGTGCCATAAATTGTTCTCATGTAGAACTTGTTCGTGTCGCAGTAGGGCTTTGAAATAGCTGAAATTGGAGATAAAGGTCCAGCTAGATGCTCCTGCGGCTCATCTACGCATCATGCACACCACGTAGATCTTTTTGGATTGGGGTCATAATGGCAAATCGAACAATCGTGCATGAAGTTATGATGATTTTCATGCAACCTCCACCCAAGATGTGTGAATCAGTCGCGTGGAGCCCGCGGCTTGTGTTTTGATTGAGGCATCCCATGGTCGACATTTTCGGAGTCGATGACAATCCCTGAGTTCTTAGGCATCAGCGGTAAAATAAAATAAAAATAAAAGGAAAATAAAATTGGTGGCATCAACAACTGGTGCAACATGACTACTTCCTAGGAGGTCACCCACCATAGTACTACTCTCGCCCAAACACGATTAATTGAAGAGTTCTCATGGGGTCTGGTGTGCTGGTGTGGTCGCTCCTGCTGGAGATGTGCCGCAAATTATTCTCATGTGGAACCCGTCCGTGCCGAGGTAGGACTTCAAAATAGCCAAAATTGGAGATACGGATCTCACTAGATGTGTCTATGGTACATTTGCACGTCTTCCGCCCCACAGAGATCTTTTTGGATTGGGGTCAGAATGCCGAATTGGACAATCATGCACAGAGTTATGGCGATTTTTGTGCGGCCTCCTCCCAAGATGTGAGGATCAGTCATGTGGGGCCCGCAACTCATGTTTTATAGTCCGAGGCATTCGATGGTTGACGTTTTCAGAGTTGATGGCGATCATCGAGTTCTCTGGCGTCAATGATAAAATAAAATAAAAATAAAAAGAAAATAAAATGAGTGGCTTCAATAGATGGTGCAACACGATGACTTCCCAGAGGGTCGCCCATTGGAGATATGGGTCTCGCTAGATGCGACTGTGGCTCATCTGCACATTGTGCGCTGACATAGCGAATAGAAAGATCGTGCATGAAGTTATAGAGATTTTCGTGCGATTTCCACTTGAGGCATGCAGATCAACCGCTTGGGGCCCGTGGCTCATGTTTTGCAGTCCGACGAATGACATTTTAGGAGTCGATGGCGATCACCGAGTTCTTCAACATTAGTGGTAAAATAAAATAAACTTAAAAGTAAAATAAAATGGGTTGAATTAAGAGATGGTGCAACACGATGACATATAGTTGTTCACCCATCATAGTATTACTCTCACCCAAGAATGCTTAACTGAAGAGTTCTCATGGGATCTTGTGTGCTGGTGCGGTCGCGCCCGCTAGAAATGTGCTATAAATTGTTCTCATATGGAATCCGTCTGTACCGCGGTAGGGCTTCGAAGTAGCTGAAATCAGAGATACGAGTCCCGCTAGATGTGCCTGGGCTCATCTACACGTCGCGCACACCGCAGAGATCTTTTTGGGGGTCATAATGGCGAATCAGATGATCGTGCATGGAGTTATGATGATTTTCATGCGGCCTCCACCCAAGATGTGTGGATCAACCGTATGGGGCCTACGGCTCGTGTTTTGCAGTCCGAGGCATTCCATTAAGGCTTTTTCAGAGTCGATGGCGATCGTCGAGTTCTCCAGGGTCAGCAGTAAAATAAAATAAACTTAAAAGGAAAATAAAATGGGTGACATCAATAGATGGTGCAACACGATGACTTCCGAGTTAGTCACCCAACATAGTAGTACTCTCGCCCAAGCACGCTTAATTGAAGAGTTATCATGAGATCTAGTATATGTGCGGTGCTGAGATGTGCAATTATTCTCTTCGCCCGTCGTAGGGCTTCAAAATAGCCGAAATTGGAGATACGGGTACCGCCAGATGAGCCTGGGGCACATCTGCGCGTCATGCACACCGTGAAGATCTTTTCGGATTTGGGTCATAAAGGAGAATCTGACAATTTTGTGCGAAGTTATGGTGATTTTCATGCGGGCTCCACCCGAGATGCGCGAATCAGCCGTGTGGGGCCCGTGGCTCATGTTTTACAGTCTGAGGCCTCCCACTGATAACATTTTTGTAGTCAATGGCGATCGCATAGTTCTCCGGCATTAGCAGTAAAATAAAATAAACATAAAAGAAAAATAAATTGGGTGCATCAACAGATGGTGCAACACGATGACTTTCCAGGAGGTCACCAATCATAGTGCTACTCTCACCCAAGCACACTTAACTGAAGAGTTCTTATGGGATCTGGTTTGATGGTGCAGTCGCGTCTGCTGGCGATGTGCAACAAATTGCTCTCATGTGGAACCCGTTCGTGCCACTGTAGGGCTTCAAAATAGCCAAAATTGGAGATACATGTCCCGCTATATGCGCCTGTGACACATCTGCACATTGTGCGCCCCACAGAGATCTTTCCGGATCGGGGTCATATTGATCGATTGGATGATCGTGCACGACGTTATGATGATTTTCGTGCAGCCTTCACACCCGAGAGGTGTGGACCAACCGTGTGGGGCCCGTGGCTCCTATTTTGCAGTTCGAGGCATCCCATGGATGATTTATTTTGGAGTTGATGGTGAACCCCGAGTTATTTGGTGTCACCGATAAATTAAAACAAACATAAAAAGAAGATAAATTTGGCCCATCAACAGATGCTGCAACATGATGACTTCCCAGGAAGTCAGCCATCATAGTACTACTCTCTCCCAAGCACACTTAACTGAAGAGTTCTCATGAGAGATCCGGTGTCTTTGCGGTCCACTAGAGATGTCCAAATTATTCTCATCATGCGGAACCTCCATCAGTAAGTCTTCGAAATAGCCTAAATCGGATATATTGGTCCCGCTAGATGCGCCTGCAACACATCTACGTGTCGTGCACACCACGGAGATCTTTTCAAATTGTGGTCATAAAGGCGAATCAGACAATTGTGCGTGGAGTTATGGCGATTTCTGTGCGGCCTTCACTCGAGATGAACGAATCAGCCGAGTGGGGCCCATGACTCGTGTTTTGTAGTCTGAGGCATCCTACGGATGATGTTTTCGGAGTCGATGGTGATCGCCGAGTTCTCCAGCATCAACAGTAAAATAAAATAAACATAAGAGGAAAATAAATTGGGCGTATCAACAGATGGTGCAACACGACGACTTCCCAGGAGGTCACCCATCATAGTACTACTCTCGCCCAAGCATGCTTAAATGAATAGTTCTCATGGGATCTTATGTGCTGGTGCGGTCGCATCCGCTAGAGATGTGCAACAAGTTGTTCTCATGTAGAACCCGTTCGTGCCACGGTAGGGCTTCGAAATAGCCAAAATCGGAGATACATGTCCCGCTATATGCGCCTATGACACATCTACGCATCATGCCCCCCGTGGAGATCTTTCCGTATTGGGGTCATATTAGCCGATCGGATGATCGTGCATGACGTTATGGTGATTTTTGTGTGACCTCCACCCAAGAGGCACGGATCAATCGTGTGGGGCCTATGACTCTTATTTTGTAGTCCGAGGCATCCCACGGATGACATTTTCGGAGTCGATGGCGAACCCCAAGTTCTTCGCCGTCACTTGTATGATAAAATAAACATAAAAAGAAGATAAATTGGGCGCATCAACAGATGGTGCAACACGATGACTTCCTAGGAGGTCACCAATCATAGTACTACTCTCACCCCAGCATGCTTAACTGAAGAGTTCTCATGGGATCTAGTGTGCTGGTGCGGTCGTGCCTGTTAGAAATGTGCGGCAAATTATTCTCATGTGGAACCCATCCGTAATGTAGTAGAGTTTTGAAATAGTAGAAATCAGAGATACATGTCCTATTAGATGCATGACACATCTGCACGTCGTGCGCCCTGCAGAGGTTTTTTTGAATTGGGGTCATAATGGCAAATCAGACGATCATACGCGAAGTTGTGAAGATTTTCGTGTGGCCTACACCTGAGACGTGCGGATCAACACATGGGGCCTACAGGCTCATGTTTTGCAATCCGAGGCATCCCATGGACCACGTTTTCGGGGTCGATAGCGATCACTGAGTTCTCCGGCATCAACGATAAAATAAATTAAAAATAAAAGGAAAATAAAATGGGTGGCATCAACAGATGGTGCAACATGATGACTTCCAAGAGGTCACCCATCATAGTACTACTCTCACCCAAGCATGCTTAACTGAAGAGTTCTCATCGACCGGTGTCTTGTCATGCTCCGGAGATGCCGCAAATTGTTCTCATGTGAAACCCTTCTGTGCCGCAGTAGGGACTCGAAATAGCCAAAATCGGAGATACAGGTCCCATTAGATGCGCTTGCGGCACATCTACGCATCATGTGCCTTGCGGAGATCTTTTCGGATTGGGGCCACAATCGTGAATCGGACGATCTTGTGTGAAGTTATGGCGATTTCTGTGCGGCCACCACCCGAGACGTGCGGATCATCCGTGTGGGGTCCGTAGCTCATGATTTGCAGTATGAGGCATCCCATGGATGACATTTTCGGAGTCGATGGCGAACGCTGAGTTCTCTAGCATTAGCGGTAAAATAAAATAAACATAAAAGGATAATAAAATGGGCAGCATCAACAGATGGTGCAGCACGACGACTTCCCAGGAGGTCACCCATCATTGTACTACTCTCGCCAAAGCACGCTTAGCTGAAGAGTTCTCATGGGATCTGGTGTGCTAGTGCGATGCCCGTTAGAGATGTGCGGCAAATTGTTCTCATGCGGAACCCGTCTGTGCCGCGGTAGGGCTTCAAAATAATCGAAATAAGAGATATAGGTCTTTCCATATGTGTCTGCGGCACATCTTTGCGTCATGTGCCTTGTGGAGATCTTTCTGGATTGGGGTCATATTGGTAGATCGGACGATGCGTCTTGCTGACGTTATTACCAATTTTTTTGGCCTCCATCAAGATAATGCGGATCACCGTGTGGGGTCGGCGGCTCATATTTTTTTGCGTTTGAGGCATCCCATGGGCCAATTTTTTAGGTCGATGGCGTCAGTTCTCCGGCGTCAGCGATAAAATATAATAAACATAAAAAGAAAATAAAATGGGTGGCATCAATAGATGGTACAACATGACGACTTCCTTGGAAGTCACCCATCATAGTACTACTCTTGCCTAAGCACGCTTAATTGAAGAGTTCTCTTGGGATCTGGTGTGCTGGTGTTATCGTGCCCACTGGGGATGTGCGACAAATTATTCTCATGCGGAACCCATCCATGCTACAATAGGACTTCAAAATATTCAAAACCAGAGATACAGGTCTCGCCATATGTTCCTGCGGCACATCTACGTGTCGTGCGCCCCACAAAGATCTTTCCAGATTGGGGTCATATTGGTGGATCAGACGATCATGCATGACGTTATGTCCATTTCGGTGCGGCCTCCACCCAAGACGCGCGAATCAGCCGTGTGGGTCCTGCGACTCTTATTTTTGCAGTTTGAGGCATCCCACGGATGACATTTTTGGAGTCGATGGAGATCGCCGAGTTCAACGGCATCTGTAATAAAATAAAATAAATATAAAACGAAAATAAAATGGGTGGCATCAACAGATGGTGCAACACGATGACTTCCGAAGAGGTCACCCATCATAGTACTACTCTTTCCCAAGCACACTTAATTGAAGAGTTCTCATGAGATGTGGTGAATCGGATGGACGTGCCAACTAAAGATGTGGTGTAAATTGTTCTCATGTGAAACCCGTCTGTAACACGGTAGGGCTTCAAAATAGTCGAAATTATAGATACGGGTCCCGCCAGATGCGTCTGCATCACATCGGCACATCGTGCGCCCCGCAGAGGTTATTTCGGATTGGGGTCATAATGGTGAATCTGATGATCGTGAGCGAAGTTATGGTAATTTTCGTGCGGCCTCCACCCAAGACGCGTGGATCAGCTGCGCGGGGCTCGTGGCTCGTGTTTTACAGTTAGAGGAATCCCACGGATGAGATTTTTGGAGTCGATGGCAATCGCCGAGTTCTCCGGCGTTAGCGGTAAAGCAAAATCAACATTAAAGGAAAGTAAAATGGGCAACATCAACAGATGGTGCAATAGGATGACTTTTCAGGAGGTCACCCATCATAGTACTACTCTCGCCTAAGCACGCTTAACTGAAGAGTTTTCATGGGATTTGGTGTGATGGCGCGGTTGCGCCCGCTGGAGATGTGTGGAAAATAGTTCTCATGTGGAACTCATTCTTGCAGCAGTATGGTTTCGAAATAGTCGAAATCAGAGATACATGTCCCGTCAGATTCTTTTACGGCACATCTACACATCATGCGTCCTGCGGAGGTTTTTCTGGATTGGGGTCATAATGGTGAATCAGACAATCGTATATGAAGTTATGGCGATTTTCATGCAGCCTCCACCCGAGAGACGTGAATTAACCGTGTGGGGCCCGCAGCTCGTGTTTTGCAGTCTGAGGCATTCTATGAACGACAATTTCGGAGTCAATGACAATCACCGAGTTCTTTGACGCCTGCGATAAAATAAAATAAAATAAACTTAAAAGTAAAATAAAATGGGCGTCATCAACAGATGGTGCAACACGATGACTTTCCATGAGGTCACCCATCATAGTACTACTCTCGCCCAAGCACGCTTAACTGAAGAGTTCTCATGGGATCTGGTGTGTTGGTGCGGTCGCATCCGCTGGAGATGTGCTGTAAATTATTCTCATGTGGAACCTGTCCGTGCCGCGGCAGGACTTCAAAATAACTGAAATTTGAGATATAGCTCCGTCAGATGCGCTTGTGGCACATCTACGCGTCGTGCACCCCACGGAGGTTTTTTCGGATTGGGGTCAAAATGGCGAATTGGATGATCGTGCACGAAGTTATGGAAATTTTCATGCGGCCTCCATCTAAGACCCGTAGATCAGTCGCGTGGGGCCCGTGACTCATGTTTTGCAATCCAAGGTATCCCATGGGCGACATTTTTGGAGTCGATAGCGATCACCAAGTTCTCCGGCGTCAGTGCTAAAATAAAATAAAAATAAAAGGAAAATAAAATGATCAAGCATCGATGTTGCACAACAAGGTCACCCATCATAACTACTCGCTTAGAAGAGTTCTCATGGGATATGGTGTCTTTGGTGTGTTGCCGGAGATGTGCTACAAATTCTCTCATGAAACCCATCCCTACGTAGTAGGGCTTCAAATAAAATTGGAGATACGGTCTAGATGCTCTACGACATCTATGCGTCGTCATCGGAGATCTTTTCGGATTGGGGTCATCATGGTGAATCAGACGATGGTGCGTGAAGTTATGGCAATTTTCGTGCGGCCTCCACCTGAGATGCGCGGATCAGCTGCATGGGGCCCACAGCTCGTGATTTGCAGTCCGAGGCATCCCATGGATGACATTTTCAGAGTCGATGGCGATCAAAAGATGGTGTAACATGACAACTTCCCAGGAGGACACCTATCATAGTGTTACTCTCACCCAAGCACGCTTAACTAAAGAGTTCTCATGGGATTTGATGTGCTGGTTTGGTCATGCCCGCTGGAGATGTGGTGTAAATTATTCTCAAGCGGAACCCATCCGTGCCGCGGTAGGGCTTTAAAATAGCCGTAATTGAAGATACATGTTCTGTCAGATGCCCCTACGGCACATCAGCATGTCGTGCGCCCCGCGGAGGTTATTCTGGATTGGGTTCATAATGGCGAATCGGCTAATCTTGCGCAAAGTTATAACGATTTTTGTGCGGGCTCAACCCAAGATGCACAGATCAGCCGCGTGGGGCCCATGGCTCATGTTTTACAGTCCAAGGCATCCAAAGGATGACATTTTCGGAGTCGATGGCGATCGCCGATTTCTCCGACGTTAATGGTAAAACAAAATCAACATAAAAGGAAAATAAAATTGGCGACACCAACAGACGGTGCAGCACGATAACTTCCCAGGAGGTCACTCATCATAGTACTGCTCTCATCTAAGCACACTTAACTAAATAGTTCTCATGGGATCTAGTGTGCTAGTACGACCGTGCCCGCTGGAGATGGGCGAAAAATTGTTCTCATCCAAAACCCGTCCGTGCTGTAGTATGGCTTCTAAATAGTCAAAAGCAGAGATACATCTCATCAGATTGCCCTGTGGCACATCTACACATCGTGCGCCCTACGGAGGTCTTTCCGAATTGCAGTCATAATGGCGAATCGGACGATCGTGCATGAGGTTATGGCGATTTTCATGCCGCCTCCACCCGAGATGTGTGGATCAACCATGTGGACAACATTTTTAGAGTTGATAGCGATTATCGAGTTCTCTTGCATCAGCGATAAATTAAAATAAAAATAAAAGAAAAATTAAATGGGCAGCATCAACAGATAGTGCAACACGATGACTTCCTAGGAGGACACCCATCATAGTACTACCTGGCCCAAGCATGCTTAAGTGAAGAGTTCTCATGGGATCTGGTGTGCTAGTGTGGTCACCCCAGTAGAGATGTGCAGAAAATTATTCTCATGCGACCCCGTTCATGCCACGGTAGGGCTTCAAAATAGTCAAAATCAGAGATACATGTCCCACTAGATGTGCCTACAACACATCTGCGTGTCGTGCGCCCCACAGAGATCTTTCCAGATCGGGGTCATATTGTCGAATCAGACGATCGTGTGTGATGTTATGGAGATTTTCGTGCAGCCTACACCCGAGATGCGCGGATCAGCCACGTGGGACCCGCGGCTCATGTTTTGTAGTCCGAGGCATCCCACAGACAACATTTTCGAAGTTGATGGTGATCGACGAGTTCTCGGCCATCAGCGGTAAAATAAACTAAACATAAAAGGAAAATAAAATAGGTGGCATCAACAGATGGTGCAACACGATGAGTTCCCAAGAGATCACCCATCATAGTACTACTCTCGCCTAAGCATGCTTAACTGAAGAGTTCTCATGGGAACTAGTATGCTGGTGCATTCCCGCCTAGAGGAGATGTGCAGTAAATTGTTCTCATACGAAACCCCTTTGTGCCATGGTGGGGCTTAAAAATAGACGAAATCAAAGATACATGCCTTATCAGATGCTCCTGAGGCACATATGCGCGTCATGCGCCACACGGAGGTCTTTCCAGATTGGGGTCATAATGGCAAATCGGACAATCTGCACGAAGTTATGGCGATTTCAGTGCAGCCTCCACCCGAGATGCGTGGATCAGCCGCATGAGGCTCGCGGCTCACGTTTTGCAATCCGAGGCATCCCATGGAAGACATTTTCTGAGTTGACAGCGATCGCCGGATTCTCCGACGTCAGTTTTAAAATAAAATAAAAATAAAAGGAAAATAAAATGGGCAGCATCAACAGATGGTGCAACACGATGACTTCCAGGAGGTCACCCATCATAGTACTACTCTTGCCCAAGCACACTTAACTGGAGAGTTCTCATGGGATCTGGTGTGCTGGTGTGGTCATGTTAGCTGGAGATGTGCTGCAAATTGTTCTTATGCGAAACCCATTCATGTCATGATAAGGCTTCGAAATAGCCAAAATAGGAGATACGAGTATTGCTAGATGCCTCTAAGGCCATTTACGTGTCGTGCGCCCCGCGGAGATCTTTCCGGATTGGGGTCATAATGGTGAATCAAACGATCATGTGTTAAGTTATGGCGATTTCTGTGCGTCCTCCACCTGAGACGCGCGGATCAGCTGCATGGGGCCCGCAGCTCGTGATTTGCAGTCCGAGGCATCCCATGGACAATATTTTCATAATTGATGGTGATCGCCGAGTTCTCCGGCGTCAGCGATAAAATAATATAAATATAAAAGGAAAATAAATTGGGCGGCATCAATAGATGGAGAAACACGACGACTTTCGAGGGGGTCACCCTTCATAGTACTACTCTTGCCCAAGCATGCTTAACTAAAGAGTTCTCTTGAAATCTGGTGTGCTGGTGCAATTGCTCCCTCTGGAGATGTGAAACAAATTGTTCTCATGCGGAACCTATCCGTGTCGCAGTCGGGCTTCAAAATAGTCAAAATCATAGATACATGTCTCGCGAGAGGCGCCTGCGACACATCTGCGCATCGTGCGCCCCACGGAGATCTTTTCGGATTGGGGTCATATTTGCAAATCAGACGATCATGCACGACCATATGTCAATTTCTGTGTGGCCTCTACCCAAGACGGGTGGATCAGACACGTCGGGCCTACGACTCCTGTTTTGTAGTCCGAGGTATCCTACGGATGATATTTTTGGAGTCGACGATGATCACTGAGTTCTCCGGAATCGACGTTAAAATAAAATAAAGATAAATGAAAAATAAAATGGGAAGCATCAACAGATGGTGCAACATGACGACTTCCCAAGAGGTCACCCATGATAGTACTACTGTCGCCCAAGCACATTTAACTGAAGAGTTCTGATGGAATCTGGTGTGCTGGTGTGATCGCGCCCGCTGGAGATGTGAATAAATTAGTCCTTTCTTCCTTCCTTCAAGTCAAACTACAAATCAAATCAACATCAAACCTAAATCAATCCAGCCTTATTGATTTTCTCCAACCTCAAATCAATGCAACATGATTGAAAGTTATGATTGAAATCCAAAATTCAATTCCAAGTTCAAAATCTTTCCTAAATCCTTTAACCCCCTCTTAAGGAATTAGCCTAAATCATCTCTAAATCAATTCAAATTCATAAATTTTTCCCATAACCTATTTATATTCTCATTTATATTCACATATATAAATGAGATATAAATTCAAATCAATCAAACTAAATCCAAAAGTCAAATCCAAATTCACAAATCTTTCCTAAGTCACTTTAATTTTCTCTTAAGGACTTAGCCTAGATTATGTTCAAAATCATGAAATTTTCTCATAGCCCATTTATATTCTCATCTATACTCACATATATAAATGCAATATAAATTCAAACAACCAAAACCAACTCCAAAAATCAAACTCAAAGTCAATCAAAATCCAACATAAGCCTTTCAAGTCAAATCCTTGAACTTAGCCAAATCAACTTCAAATCAAGCCAAACTCTTGATTTTTCTTCATGATTCAATCAATCCTTCAATCATGAATCAAAATATATGTGGCTGGAATCCATGTTTATTTTTCTTGATTTATTATATTATTTGTATTTCATGACTTGCCTTAATGTTTCAAATCTATATTAGTTAATTGATCTCTCATATTTGTTGCATTAAATCATGGATGAACTCTTTTGGTAAATGCTTTGGCCGTCCCATGCTAATTGATCCTTACTATATTTTAAATTCAAATTATTTTGAATCACTTCACAAATTGATTCCTTAATTAATTAAGGATAACTTGTTTATGTCAAATGGATTCAAAATAATTCCCTCCACCCTTGCATGGCTGACATCATTAAAGTTTTAATTCAATTAGATTTAAAAATTAAATCATGTGCTTAATTATTCAAGTTGAAATTTTTACCAAATTAATTTTCCCTCTCTTTATCCTTATTTCACCAAAAATTATTGATTTATTCCCTTAATTTTATTTGATTGGACTGATTAATATTCTTCCTCATATCTCTCTCTCTCATTCCAATCATACGGTTGAAATTTTCAAATTGAAAATTTTGGATTATATGATTGAGATATTCAAATAGAAATCAAATAATTTCCTAATACAATTTAGCTGACCCTCTATTCTATTTAAAGAGGTTTTCCCTTAGCTTTTAGTTCTCTTGCTTCCTCTCTCTAGACCAAACCCTTGCAATTTTTTTTTAAATGTCTCTTGAAGATTAAGTGCCAAATCTCTTTTCTTTCTCATTAGAATCCTTTGGCCAAAACCTTGCAAATTGTTTGGTAGAATCAAAGTGCTAACAAGTTAACAATTCCCATTTAATTCTTGTTTGGTTGAAACTCACTTGTTGCATCTTCAAGATTTGGAAAGATCAACTCAAGTCTTGCCCTCATTTCTTACATATATAAAGATATGAGTAAGAGTTTTCAATCCATTATATGCTTTTAATTTTTAGTTTTTCAATTGTTTGATTTGGATGAAAAGAACTTTTATGAATTATTGTTAAAGTTTTTCTTCTTAAGATTTTTCATTCTCATCTCATGTGATTTGAAAACAATTTATTTTATTGGATTGAAATCATTTTGTCTTGCAAGTGTTATAGCTTTCATATCATAAAAGAGTTTTATAAGAGTACATTGATTCTTAAATGGATTTCTTGCTTTATTATTTCAAAGTAATTTCTCAACTAAGGAATTCACATTAGCTTATTTATTTGAAAGTATTCATTGCACAAGTCTTTTGGATTACATATTCATGTAAATATTTTAAAGTCTAAATAATCCAAGTGATTCAATATCATATAGTTTTTTCAAGTTCATTCCTTTTTCAAATCTTTCCCTTTTTTGAAGTCAAATATTTTTCAAATATTTATTTACTTCATGTGCTTCATAGAAAGATAATTCAACAAGAAATATATTCACTTTGAACTCTCTTGGTTATTTATCTCAATATTATTTTAGTTGGGACTTGAGTGCAAAATTATTTTAAATTGAGAGTTAGATATTTATATTGTATCTTTTCTTCTTTTGTTCTCTTTTACTTGGGGTTGTACTTGCCTATTGTAGGAAAGTACGGTGTTGGAGTTATCCTTTCTCGATGTAGAAAAGTATATTTGGAGTTGTACTTGCCTGAAGTAGAAAAGTATGGGAGATTAGTTGTAATCTCATTTTATTTAGCGAATTCCTAGTCAGGATGACTAGGTGTAGATGTAGGCCAGTTTTTAGGTTTGGTCGAACCACATGAAAATCTCTATGCCTCTTATCTTCTTACATTTCTATTTTTTATTTATTAGTGTGCTTTATTTTATTATCATAATTTACAATTAACTTTGTTACAAAGTTTAAAAACTAATTTTTCATTTGAAAATATTTTAAAATATCCAATTCACCTCTCCTCTTGAGTGTCGTAGCCTTTTAAGAAGGTTGTCTGTGGAGGTGGAGTTAATGGTTGGGCAATAGTGGGAGCACTACTGGCAATCCAACCGGCATAATTTCCAACAATCTGTTGCAAGACTTGTGATGGCTTATCTCGCTGTTCATTTGTTGAAGTCTGCTAGAGCCCTTTGTCCCACAGTCGCTTACACCAGTCTCACAATTCACATCATTGCCATAATCTTGCTCGGCCCACTCCAAATCTCATTAAATAATGTAAATAAGTGACAGAAGCACTAATAAAACGTTTTTAATATTGGAGCATTACTCGAGGAATTCAATTAAAAGAGCAATACTTTTTTCATTATGATATCAATTTAAATTGTGCCATTTAAAATTTATTTTAAACTATTTCTGCATGAAATTTTTAAGTACATAATCGATTTTATGCTCTATTTATACTCAAAAAATTATTATTTAAGAAAGATCATAAAAAAGAAGTGTTTTATCCTTGAAGTTTGCAATTAGTTCTACCATGATACCAGATCAGTGAAAAATTATAAGCATAAACACCTAATTAAAAAAGTGCAGCAAAGTAAATTACTAAATTATAGCAAACCAATAAGCTTTTATTAACGATTTCTTAAATTTATTTAAGAATTGGAGAATTGCGTCCTGTTTCTTAAGTAAAAATAATAATTTTGATAAATTAATAATTAACTTATTTTGCTACTAGATGTCTTCATGTAACTTATGAATTCTAAGTGTTGTCGGCAGAAAATATTTATTTGATTTAATCATTTGTTTTAGTTAATTTTGTAGTGTTGAGCATTGTGTTTAAGTCAGTAATTACATTTTTCCAATTCCGAGCTACAAGCAAATAGTTGAGCTAATTCCATTGAGAGAAACTTTCAAATAATAATAATAATAATAATAATAATAATAATAAAATAAAAACTATTACTACCATTACAAATAAATTATATAGATTTAATCTAGAATAACTAGATGAATTTAAATATTAGTTAGATTGTAGTTTTGCCAAATATAAATTGCAATATATTGCACAATCAACTTGATAATTTTATCATTGACTTAAGATCAATTGTTGATTTTATGAAGTTGAAAATGATTGAAGAGCGCACAAAAAAAAAGTGAAGACTAGAAAAAAAAATGACATTTATGCTTTAATATACGTAATTGTCATAATAAAAATTTAACATACATTTTTTATTATAAAGATTATAAAGAATCACTTTCACAATCTTATTAGAGACTCTATGATGAAGACTTGAAGAAAAAATTATAGGCGTCATTCTTAAGTATAAGTTTTTTATGAACTTAAATTATATCTTTTTATATCAAATCTTTAATAAAAGTTATTTTTAAAACTACCACTGTAGGATCTAAGGTTAGATAAAAGCTATTAAGAATTTTTTTAAAAAAAATTGTTGATTTGTACCTCTGCTAAATAAAGTTCTCGGCTCCACCCTTAGGTGGAGTCTCAGAAAAAATTCGCAATGGGCTAAGCTGACCCTGCTTAACAGCTCGATCAAGTTGCAAGGGGCTCCCTCCTCCTTTCCAGTGCAAACTTATTGTATGATTATATGTGTAAGAAAAGTGGACTTGCTAATGATTGGCACTTAGACCCCATTATAGGATTTCTCAAAAATTGATGTATTGGGTTAAAATGAGTATGTTGTTTCTTTATGTTTGTATAATAAAATATTACTTTGCTCTACTCACTTTTTGTTTTGATGAATTTTCACTATGATGCAAGTAAACATTTTGCATGTGTCTCGGGATCAAGTAATCATTCTCTTCATTAATGCGATGTGACATCCGTGTTATTAGGCCTTTCTTTTTGCATCTATAAATTCATTCTTACAGGGGTAGTTGAGTCTTTATTACTTTTCATTTTTAAGCTAGTGGGTCTCCTTCTCATTCAGTAGAGCTTGCTTACATTGTTACTTTAAGTGATATTCCTTATAATTGTGCTCTTCAAGAAGGAAATTTCATCATTTCTTCAGGCATAGGCTAAGGAGGTGCTCGATTTAAAATAAGCTGTTGCAACCTCTGCCTTTTATGGCTATTACAATGACAACCCCAACTTCATTAAGTGGGTAGCCGATAAGCATAAGCAGTTCAACACAACTCAAGTCAATAAGTTGTGCATCTCGCTCCATCACTTTAGAAATGGGTTTTGGCTACCTCTGCCTTGCAAGTGGGTTAATGTTCTCAATTTTTATATATTAGTGTTGACTCAGCTCCTTCTTAACTTATTGGCGAGTATTAAGACTTTAATCCTCCTCATGAAAGAAGAAATTCCATGGATAATGAGCCTTTTTAGGTGAGTATTCATGGTAATTGGCCATCAGGACGGGACTATTCTCAGCGACTTTGCTGAAGGTTCACATTCTAGTGAACAAGGTGCGGTGCTAGCACTCAAAAAACTTTTTTGTTAGGAGCTCCTCAAATGTTTGATATTAACTCTCCCTCTTCACTACTTAGTGAGTAAGGAGACCGAGCTTAGTGAGCTTCATGCTGAAGAAAATGTGGTGGATAGGTAACCTTGAAACATCTTTTCTATCTCCACTTCAAATGTTACGTGAGTGTTTCTTTCACTACTCAATTTGATAGTTATCTTTATAAGTCAATCTCATCAATTATTTTTTCATGTTTTGCTATAATAGAGGAAACCTTATCTTCACTAAGCTTGATGATGACATGGTTAAGTTCCTCGAGGAGGGCGAGCATGAAGTTGGGGAGCCCGAGCTTGGCGACGATGGTGAGTTTGCGGGGAGGAAGAAGAGTGTCTGAGTATAGCTCTAACAACTGAGGTTGAAGTACAACTCCTTAAAAGTCTAGGAAGAGATCTACAAGCTTTGCTCCTTGGGGTCGTCAGCAAAGGAGCAAGCTTAAGGGAGAGGAGAAGGATGAGTATGCAGAGGAAAACTATACTCTAATATTAACTATGTTAACTAATAAAGCATATGAGCATAGGTAATCTACTCCAAGGAGTTTGATGAGCTTTTGGAGGAGATTCTTAATGGGAAACTTCTCTATTCCATCATGACCGCTCAAGCAAAGGCATTGCAAGTGACCTGGAAAATCAACCACAAATTTCTTGCTAAGAGAAAGGAGGCTTACTATATAAAGTCCCAGCTGTCAACCGTGAAGAAAAATCTTTTATCTCTAGAAGCTTAGCATAAGACCTTTTGAGGTGTTTAGCAAGAAGGATAAAGCAACTTTGGACCTTACTTACCTGGCCAACTCTAATAGAGAGTTGCATGAATAGCTCTCTCATTGTATCAAGGAGTTTTAGGAGAAAAAAGCTAAGTTCGCTGGATTTTTAGATTCTAGTGAGTACTATGATTTTCTTAAGCAAAAATTCAAGACATGCACCGACTTTGTTATTGCTAAATTAGTAAAGCATGGTCAATTGGATGCTAAGTTCTTGGATTTTTCTAATGTACCCACCCTTTCAGATTCTAATGATGATGTTGAGAGTAGCGCAAGTTGACTTCTTTCACTTTTTTTGGCGAGTGTAAAGTGTATATGTACTTTTTACTCATTCTTTTTATGATATTTTACTTCATGGATGAAAAATATTTTTTTATGTTAAGTACAACTTTAAAATGTTCTCTCCTTTCTCTTGAGCAACAATCAAGGCTGCTTCCTGCTAGAATTAAGAACTTACTCATGCCATTGGTGTATACTCTTATTATCTATTCTGGGACTTGAGACACATTGATTAAATATCTCTAGGTAGTCTTATAATTACTATCAGTTAGATAAATTCTTTACTTGACTTAGTGGGTAAAACACTTAGGTGCTTAATGGTGAATTTATTTTGCATTTTAGTTGATGCTCATGGTGTGTCAATTTTACACTATTTTCGCAAACCACATAGAGAGTTGATCTTTGTTTCTTAAGTTTAATTGTTGACCTCACAAGGAGTCGGTCTTGCATTATAATCGCTAACCATATAGATTATTAGACTTTTTATTTTAAAGTTAATTTTTTGACCTTAGCAAGGTCTTGGTCTTATACTATAGTTTGAGTTGATCTTTAAAACTCACTCTGAATCCTTCTTTGTGGGAATCTCTTCTCTCTCTTTGAGAACTTCAATTCTAGTTCTTGCAGTCTCTAGCTATAATACTTCATCTTTCTTACTAGATCTGCTAACTACCTTTTAGTGGCAGGCTCGAGACTGATTGAGATTTTATTTAACTTTGATTTCCTCACATCTAGTTCAAAATTTGATGGTTATGTGGAAAGTTGATAACACTACTTGAGAAGTGTTGAGTAAAGATCGACCAAAGATGGTGTTGTAGGTGGCCAAAGCCTCTACATGATAAAGTTAGTCATAGCCATGAATTGTTTACTCCCTTCTCCTTAAGTCATGGGGAGGGTAATCATCCCTTTAATTTCTCTTCACTCTTTCTAATAAATCGTATATCAATCCCTAGTGGGGTGAATTTAGAGTTAATTAATCTTAGCTTGTTGAATACCAACTAAATGATTATGTTGACCGAGCTTCTTATGTTGATCAAAATACTTTTAACTTGATAGTTGGCAATCAATTTGTTAATTAGACTTTTTAGGTTTCTACACTCTTTAGTCTCATGACCGTGCTCATGGTGGTAAGCATAGTGCCTTGATCGATCATGAACTATATCGAGTTTCATTAGTAGTGGTCTCTTAAAATATTCCTTATTTTAATTGGCCTCTACTAACTTCGACCATTAATAGAGGAGTTAATGCGGTTACAGTATAGCTCCTTGGTAACAAGTTATAAGATTCTTAAACCCCGTGGTGGTGCCTCATACCTTTCTTTTATTATCTTCTCTTAGCTTCGATACCCTCCACCTTGCTTGGATTCTTTCCTGGGCCGGTGTTGGTTGAATAACTTCATTGTATTCTTTCGTATTTACATAGTTTTTTTTCCAGCTCAACTATTTGGCGAGTGTCTTTGGTTGTTAGAATCTAAGAACATATCTAAAGGGTCCTTCTTTCAGTCATTTAGCAAGTGCAGCTTGGGCAATTGTGGATTCCAAATCTTTAATTTCCAATATCTCTTATTAGAAATGTGTGTTGAACCTCCTCAAGGCTCATCAAGTTCTTACCTCATTTATGGAAGAGCTTGAGAAATATACAATGGTTTTTGAGCACTTTCAAATTGCATAGCAAACATCCTCTTGAACTCAGCAAATAAGGTAATGACTCCACTGGGAGGCACAAATCACCTGAAAGTGGTAAAGAAGAGATGACACTTCATTACATCATCAAAATCTAGCAGCAATGTCATTTATTTAAAGTAAGCGATGTGGTTTGCTAGATCTATCTAACCTTTGTATGGCTCAAAATATGAGACCTTGAACTAGTGTGGGGGGGTGGGTGACTTTTAGTGATATTCATGGAGAAAGCATTAGTTTGTTGTGACTATTTCTTTTGTTGTCCCTTTTCTTCTCCACTCATGGTGTAATACTCGTCGTCCATGCTAGGAGTCTTTGAAAATTTTCTTCTTGCTCGATGAGCCTATCAAGTGGCCAATTTTTGGATCCATCATTTTCTCTAATCCTTGGTTCTTCATGGTGCACCCTTTCTATGGCTACCTATATAAGGTAAGTAATCCTAATGCAGCACATTAAAGGAGCAAAGGACTTATCGCAAGGTGTGGTGTTTATTTTTGATATGTATATGGGGGACACCACGCAGATATGAGGATGTACTTATTGAAGTGACCGGGTACAACATTGAGGTATGATGTACTATCTCGAAAGATAGAGGCACCACCCTTCAATGGACCTAATCACCTAATAAGGACTCCTAAGGCATGATGGATCTTTGAATATACTAGAGATTTTTCCCCTACTTTACATGAAAAGTAAAGTAGAGTTTATTTAAGCCGGGTCCATTAAGTTCCCTATGTAGGCAAGCTCCCATATTTAATTACATCCTAAGGAATGGGAATTCCTTAAGAATACTCTCGATTAAAGTAGACAATTAGGGTCTCTAAAGATTTAAAGGCTAGACTATCAATAAATTGGTTATATTAGAAAATCAAGTGGGATTGTTTAAAGAGAAGACTTAATTTTGAAAGCCAAAAAGAATAAGTAGGAAATGCTTGTGATATTAGGAAACTTAGTGAGTATTCCAATCTATCCTATGGTTGGATTTATGTATTTGAAATTGAAGAGAATTATTTGTTTGAGTTGAAATTTTATTACATTGCTAGGGCTTAAAATCCATCAATATAAGATTATGGAAATGCCTAAGAAGTGAGATTTTATGCTCATAGCCTGCAGGAAACAGCAACCTCATATCCTAAATCTAGGGAGCTTTAGCATAAGCTAAAGCACGACATTAATCTAAGTGAGAGATGGATTACCTCCACAATAGAGGATAAACTATCTGACTTCTAGACTTACAACCACCTGGAATGGCTGCCAGCTAACACCTCCTACAATTTGAAATCATGTAGTTTGGTCTCATGTAAGTGCAAGATAGTTGGGTTGTTATTTAATTTGAAAGAGACTAAATTCCTTAAACCCACTCCCTAAGATACTCGAGTATGAGTGGTATGAGTAATGACTTAATCTACAAATGCAAATCTTTTCAAATTTTATTTCAATTTTGACACTTCATTTTGACAAAGGCTTTAGGATTTGGATGCTTATATGCATGATGAAAGTAGGTTATAGGCCAAATCAGCTAGAAGAAGGTGTTCTCCACCACAAGGGACGCACTCACTGGTCAAGCATTCCCCTATCATGCAAGGATAGAGATCCTTCATGTTCAAGAGAGAAAGAATATGTATGCATGTTTTGAGACATTCAACCATTCAGCTAAGGGGTTGCTAAATATTTTAATTATCTTATTTAAAACCTAGGCTTTATGGTGAGGTTATGAGTTATTTTAAGTTTTAATTATGCATTATTTATTGGGGTAGATAAATTAATTTTATTCTTAGAGCCTAATCCCATCTAGGCTACACATTAAAATATCAAACATATAAGAAACTAAGAAAAGCATGCTATTTCTAATGTGCAATCTAAACACAACATCAAATAATTTTACAAACAACTACAAAAGATTAAAAGGCTGGTGTGGTCGGGTTCCGCCTTACACCTCTAAAAGAGAAAATGGGTAGTCGAGGTATACCCTTATATAATTTATATAAAAGAATAATTATAATTACAAGTAAAATGCTATGGGTGGGGTCTTCAAATCTTCATTCTTCATGTCTCCTTCATTTCATCATATATTTGTTCCCTTTGATGTGGTGGGCTTCAAGGCATCACATGGCACCCCAAGATTAAGCCTTCTAGCAAGTGCTCATCCTAAAATCTCATAACTCTAATCTTAATTCATATTATAAAATTATATTAAATTAGGAAAAGTAAACCTAACTACACCTACAAAATAAGTGTTAATTAAACACACATTCAACCCAAGTAGTTATATCATAATTTGGACTTAGCACCCTACACATGGTTAGCCAAGCCCACCTGTCCTAATTTGGATTATGCTTAGGGGCATAAGCAACCAACAAAGAGAGAATTTATATTTATTTGTAAGCTGCCCCTTTAAGCATAATCCCCTGTAAAAAATAAGATTAGGCTAATCACGGTCTAACATCCAGTTAACGGAGCATACACCCTAACATCTAGTCTAAAATATTACATCATAAAATAAAACATACACCAAACATACACCGTCCTAACCCATGACTAAAAGTGGTGACTTAATTCTAATGTGTGTGTTAAGGCTTGTGAGGTAAATCCTAACTAGGCATTAAGGTTATGATTTTCTAAATGTGAAAGGATGTTTAGTCATAAGAGGTTGATTTCAATTTAAGTGGTTTAATTGATTTGAAAATTTAACTTAATATTTTCTTTTATTTCATATGCCTTACACTTAGTAACTAAGTTTTATAAAGAGAGAAAAGAGAATTGCTCTCATTTATCCCTACCCTAAGCCACTTTCCAAAACATGTTAATTTAATTTATTCTCTTTAGTTAATTGCTTATTACACATTTTAAATTAAACCTAAGTTTAGGTTCACTTTAAATGATTCCATTCAACATGAAATGCATCTTAAAAATAACTTGATTGAACTACTAACACATGACATACATCACATTATTCCTTTCCATCACATGTAACATGCATATGATTGAATCCTAAGTATGACTAATACATGCAATATATTTCTTTTAACACCCTTTAAATGAAAGATACATATGTGTATTTTGTAGAAAATAGAATTTTTACTCATTAGCTAAATGCACACTCAAGTGTATAAAAGTTTTAAACAAGTACTTTTCCATTGTTAACCAGGGGAGTGATGTAAAGACCACCTTGGGCCTACTTAAAGTCGTGCATCCTCAGAAAGTCTAGACTAGATATACCCGCTATTCTTAAATACACATGAATGTATAAATGACTACAATAATGAAAAATCATGTAAAAGTTGTATCTTTCTTAATTTAATTTATTTATGCATATGAGTTAAAGTTCTATCAAAATTCTAATATAAAAATGTGTAAGGATAAATTCAAATTAGTGTTGTCTTTTTAAATAGATTATACACGTATGTATGTTCAAACTTATGTAAATCTATATGTGAATTAAAGAAAGAAAACTCCACACCATATGTTTAAACTAGAACACATGCAAGCTTATATATACTTATGACTAATATTACTCCAAATATTGTAATTGATCTATAAGCTTTTGAAAATAATTTTTGATTTAATAGTGATAATAGCCACACATATTATAGATTAAATTCAACACATGCAAGCTCAACATAAAGAAAATTTCATTTGATTTAATTGATTTTTGAAAAAGATGAATACATGATTACAAGTGACATATAATATTTAATATGATTGGAAAGAAATAAGCAACATAAAACACATGACTTCATTCAACCAAATTAATTCTTAAGGACAATCATATTAAATACATTCATTTAAAATAAACCAAAATTTATTATTAAATTAGTTTTGGATGTTTGATTTGACTTAAAGAAGAAAGGAGATTCAATCATTTGCTGCTCCTAACCCATTTTCATATTGGTTAATTAATTTGGTTCAATTAAAAGAAGTTAAGTTGATTTTATGAGTTAATTAGGTTGTAATATGAGTTAAGTCCATTAATTACCCCTTACTTATGTTACCTTAAAGTTATTAATCAATTAATTATGATCCAACATGATGTGCACATGAATTGAAATTTAAAATAAGCAATGACCTTAGGAAATAAAAGGCCTAATGCAATTGGCTCATAATTAGTGGTTAATTAGATTAAAGAACTTGATCAAGTGCTCTTATGGCTTCCACACACATGTAGGTTAGCCATAATTTTCTTAAATAACTTTAGGTTATTAAACACCTAAAGATCTACCCAAGAAATTTAATTAGATGAGTTCCAGAATGATTATAATTTTAATTTGATTAAGTAAGCCATTTTTAATTAATGAATTAAACCATTAATCCCAAATTACTTAATTTCCATTCAAATGAAATAAACTTAGAGTAAAAGATTAGGAAAGAGGTCCTAATCTTATTCCCTATGCTCATTCACTGTTATATAATAGTTAGAATAATTTTCTTACTATTTAGCATGTCAAGTAATCATTTAATTAAGAAAGTAATTAAGGATAAGATAATGTATTTCTTTAATTAATCTAACAATAAATCCCAAAAAGGCAGGGGTCATACTATTAATTAACCTCAGAAAGTCTGAAATTAATTACTTGAGTAATTAAGGAGTAATTAAGCTTATTAAGTTTTTAATTAAACTTTAATTACTATTTAAAATCAATTGGGAATATTTTTAAATTAACCTCCTCTAAAATACCTTTAAAATAAGTATTTATTTATATTTTTATGGTTTTTCTATGATTTATTATAATTTTTAAAAGTGATTTTTTTTTCAATTTTAAGTTGAGTCAATATCTTTTCTAGAAATGTTTTGACTTGTGGGTATTTCCAATCTAAATTTTAACTTCAATTTGTATTTTTTGGTTTAATTGATGATATTTGATTTTCAATAAAACTCAAATTAAGCTCAAACCATTTATTAAAATCTCGGGATTTTAGTTTGTTCGATTTCTCTCGAAAAGACAAATCCAATGAGCCCTTAATTGTAATTTTTTTGTTAAATATTTTATTTTTTATACAATTTCAAAATTTCAGATAATTTAAATAAATTTTAAAATAAAAATGACCTAATTCTTACTTAACCCTTACGCGCGTGTGTACCGGCTGTTCCATGTGACATCACGAGATTGGGCCACACAGATCCACATGGAATGCACCGATTAAGCATTGCGGTGCCATGTGGCATTTGAGCAGAAAATGGGGGATTGCGTGTGGTTCAGATCGGACAATCCAGATTGATTCGCTTGATCTAATGGCTAGAATTCGGTGTATCTAATGTGAAATCACAGTCGTCCGACCCTTTTAAGGGGAGATCAGACAATTGTTGTCCTTTCTCCCATGATGCCGACAAACTAGGCCATCCGAACGGTAAAACTGAGCACCAAGCTTAGTTTTGGGTGCAATTTTCTAGTGAATCTCACTAGAAAACACCCTGATTCGCACTACGGTAATATAAAATTAAAAATGCAAGGGAAATCTAAGAAAATTTCCTTAAATTATGCATACATTTGAGTAAATGGAAGATCCTACGGTTGATAAAAGTTTGATGAAAATACCTCACCAGGGATGGTTTCCAGACAGTGAAGATCTGAGCGAGCTCCTCGGTGTGAGAGGAAGCTTTGGAATAAGTTTGAACCCTTGCCTCCCTTTAGAATATCGCCTTTACCAATGGTTGTCACCTCCTCACTGAAAAAGCTTTAGTTTGATATTTTTTGGCTCAAATCGAGTGGGGGAAGGTTGCTCCTTGGTTGGGGAAGCTCCTGGAATGTGTGTGAGCTCAAGAATTATTAGAATGAGGCCTCTTTCTCTCCTTTCAAGGGAATGACCGAAATTTTTCATTAAGGGTGATGAGGAGGTGGTTGTGATAGTGATGGCTTGATTGAGGACTTTGGATTTAGCTCCAGAGTCTTTGTCTTCACTTATAGGATCAGCTCCGTTGAATGCAAAGGATGGGGAGGAGTGGACTTTGCTCTCTTTGGGTAAGATCACATGTGGGATGTCATTTCCAAGAGGGATTACCACGGGTTTGGCTCCAATTAGGTTTGAGCTAATTTTGAGTTGATCCTAAGTGGGTTTGGGTGCTTCAGTTTGGGGATTTGGCTCAATTTGGGTCACATGGGTCATGTTGGGTTAGGTTGACCAATTGGTCAAATTAGGATAAAATAAGCCTTAAGTTAAGTTCAAATGATGATTTAAAGTATTTTGGTATGATTAATTTGATTTAATTTGGCTTAAGATTGATTTTGGATCATTTGGAATCAAATGGGTCAAATGAGTCAAGTTGAGCAATTTGACCTAAATTAGTTAAGTTGGCTTGGGTTATGGGTTGACTCATATTTAGTTGGCTAATTGAAGATGAATGTAGTCTTTGGTTTGAATCAATTTGTTTTTAATTTGAATTTAAGCCAAATTGACCCTTTAGGCTAATTTGGGCTAAATGGCTCAATTGGCCCCAATTGATCAAATTGGGTTCAATTATGGCTTTGGTCAAGTTCAATAATCAAATTGGAATGAAATCAAGCCATTGGTTACAATCAATTTAGGTTAGATCATGATTTGACCCAATTTGGTCCTTTAGGCCAATTTGGGTCAACTTGGGTCAAATGGCCAATTTGGTCCTTTTGGATCAATAGGTGGTCAAGTCATGATCAAATATTGATTTTGAGTTGATTTGAATCATTGGTTTCAATTAATTTGATGTAGGATGGGTTTTGGTTAGTTTTGGTTCATTTGGACTAAAGGGTTGACTTGGTCAGGTGATTAGGTTGACTAGATTTGACTCAATTCATGGCAATTGATCATGCTTGGGTGATCAATGACCATGGTATGAGGCTTGGATGGGCTTGGTTAAATCTAATTTGGGTTAGATTAGAACTTGGTTCAAAGGGTACTTTAGGTCACTTTGGGTCAAGTGAGCTTAAGTGAGTCAATTGGCTTAGTTTTGACTTGATTTAAGTTTAGTTGAACTTATATATGAGCCTAGGATTGAAATATAAAGTTAACTACAATCAATTTGGAGCCCAATGGACTTTGGTTCATTTGAAAGTTTCAAGTGAAAAGGGCTAAGTTGGCCTTGACTTGGATTTAGTTTGATGATTGTAGGTTTTATTTATACTTAGATAAATAATTGAAGGAATGATTAATTCAAGAGAAAATCTATTGATTTTGGCTTGAATTGGATGTCATTTGGCCAAGTCCAAAGAATTGGCTTAAAGAGCTTAAATTTAAGTTTTGATTTGATTTGGATTTAGTTTTGGCAATTTAAATTTATATTTCATTTATATTTGTGATTATAAATAAAGATATAAATGATTCATGAGAAAATCAATTGAATTTGGAATGATTTCAAGATAGATTTGGCTGAGCTTATGAAGATAGGTCATAAGGCTTAGAAGGGGATTTGATTTAGTTTGATTTAGTTTTGATGATTTGAGTGTAGATTTTATTTATATTTATGAAGATGATTGAAGATGTGATTGATTTATAAAGAAATCAATCAAATTTGGGTTGAATTGGATTAATATTTGGCCATGTTCATGGCACTAGCTCAAATGGCTTAAGAAGGATTTTGGGGTTTGAGTTTGATTTTGGGTTTCAATCATTTGGAGTTAGATTTGGAATTAGATTTGAAATTTGAATTTGAATTTGAATTTGAGGTTTGGTTTGAGATTTGAATCTAGGTTTGATTTGAGAAGGTGTATATGGATTGGGTTTAGGCTATAGGATAGGTGATTTCCCTTAAGTCCTAAGGCATGGCCTAATCCTATGATTAACCCTTATAAGTTTCTAGGCTTAGGTTAAGTGTTCACCTAATACTAGAAGTGTCTTAAGACTAAGGAGCTCTTAGTTTCTAGAAGAGTCCTAAGTCTAAGAAGAGGAGGTTGAGAGCTCACTCAAAAAGTGAGGTCAACAAAAGGTTCCAAGCAAAAGCTTGAACTTAGAAGGATTTTTATTAGACTTTATTTGTTGTGGTATTTATCTCTCATGTGTTGTGTTGTATTATGTAATAATATATGCATTTGATTATGTTTAGATGTTGTATAAGAGTTGTGGTTAAAAATATATGAGTTCATGTGCTAAATTATATATGTATCAACCTAGCACCTAGGCACTACCTTTTTAGGGCCTTGGCACTACATTCCATTGTATTTAGTGCTTGGGCAGAGAACCTAGCACCTTGGTGCTACACTGCAGCGCCTCAGCACTGGAATGTAGTGCCTTGGCACTGCGAAAAGATAGGTTCTAATTTAATTTTTTGATAGTTTTTCCCTCAAGGGGCACATCTTTTTGAGTATTGGACTTATTTAAACATCTATTCTTACCTAATGGAGAATAATTCTTATTTGGTGCATGAAAATTGAGTGAAAACTCTTTGGTTGGAGCTTGGTGGCTGGCCATCCTAGGGATTCGATGATTTCTCATTATCATTTTACTTTGGTAAGTATCATATTTCTTTCACTTTGGTGAGTAGAAGATCCATGGAGCATTTCTTCTTCACTATCTACTATGATGTCTTCTCTCCATAAATAGTTTGCCTAAAGATTATTAGTCTATCAAACAAGGTGAGTGATTAGTATACTAATCTTTGCTTCATCAAATCCTCAATTAGGTGGGTATTCAATTAACCAGTTATATGACAAAAGTCCAAATGTTGAATTTCACACTTATTTTTGTGTTATTAGAAATATAAAAAAATATTTTTCTTGTCGGCGATAGACATAAAAAATATCTATTACTTGATTTTAAAAACTGTTGTGATGCTAGTTTAAATTTGCTTTCTTTCAAAAGTACACATGATGATGTTTGGTTGTGGCATAAATGGTTATGCCATATTAACATGGATTTTTTTAAATAAAATTACAAAACTTGATTTAGTAAATGATTTGCCAAAAATTAAATTTTATTCTCATTATGTTTGTGATGCATGCATATATTAGAAATAGGTAAAACATTTTATTAAAAATAAAAATATTTTTTTACTTCTACACCATTAGAACATTTGCATATGGATTTGCTTGGACTTATTAGCATTGCTAGCTTAGGAGGTAAATTTTATGGATTTATTATTATTGATAACTTTTCTAGATTCACTTGGGTTACATTCTTAAGGCATAAAAATGAAGCATTTATTATTTTTAGAAAATTTACTAATATATTCAACGAGATTGATGATATTTGATTAGTAGAATTCAAATAAATCATTTGGAGAATTTGAAAAAAAATCTATTTAAGGATTTATGTGATGAATGTGGAATTAAGCATAATTTTTCTACTTCTAGGACTGTTTAGTAGTATAATGTTATAGAAAGAAAAATAAGAATTTTGATTGAGTTGGGTAGAACCATGTTGGATGGTTACAGATTACCTAAATACTTTTGGGTTTAAGCTATTAATATAGATTATTATGTGATCAACAGAGTTTATTTGAGACCTATCTTGAATAAGATTGTCCTATGAGTTATTCGTTGAAAAAAAATCTAAGATTAGTCATTTTCATATTTTTGGTTGCAAGTGTTTTATCTTGAATAATGAAAACAAAGTTGATAACAAATCAGACGAGGTAATCTTTCTGAGTTATTCTTTGTATGGTAGATCTTATAGAGTAATTAATAAGAGAAAGATGATTGTAGAAGAGTCTGTACATGTAATATTTGATGAAAATTTTGTCGATTTTGTTAGAGATGATTTGGTAGATGATGAGGTAGGAGATTTTAAGAAAATTTAATTGAAAGAAAAAGTTGATGATGCTAAGCCTAAAGAGTGGAGATTTAATAAAATCATCATAAAAAATTGATTATAGAAGATCCATCCTAAGGTGTTAAGACAAAAAAAAATATTTTAAGGACTAATTTTTTATCTGAGATTGAACCTAATTCTATTGATGAAGCCTTGAAAGATTATTATTGGATTGCATTTATGGAAGAGGAATTGAATTAATTTGTTAGGAATGATATTTAGGAGTTAGTCTATAGACCCAAAGATCAAAATATTATTGGAACTAAATGGGTCCTTAAAAATAATTAGATGACTCAGGCTATATTATTAAAAAATAAGGTTAGGTTACTTGCTCAAGAGTATAGAAAAGTTCAGAGTATAGATATTGAGGAATCCTTTAACTTGTAGCAAGATTAGAGGCCATTAGGTTGCTTCTTGGTTATGCTTGTTATAGAAATTTTAGACTCTTTCAAATGGATGTAAAAAGTGCATTCTTGTATGGGTTTATTGACCAGGATATCTTTATAGAGCAACCCACAAGTTTTGAGAGCATAGAATTCTTGGTCATGTTTTTAAATTGAAGAAAGCTTTCTATTATTTAAAATAGGCTTCTTGAGCTTAGTATGATAGCTTGAGTAGTTTGTTTATTAACTATAGATTTATAAAGCGTAAAGTATATATGACCTTATTTCTCAAAAATATAGGTGATAGCTTAATTATTGTGTAAATATATGTGGATGATATTTTATTTGGAAGTACAATTAAATCATTATGTCTTTAGTTTTCATCTTTGAGGTCTAAAGAATTTTAAATGAGTATGATGAAAGAACTCAACCTTTTCTTAGGTCTTCAAGTGAGACAATAAGAAAATGGCACATTCATTTGTTAGACTAAGTATTTAAATAATTTGATTGAAAGGTTTGACATAAAAAGATTCAAATCTAGGAAAAGTTTCGTGATCCCTTCCACTAAATTAGACTTAGATTAATCAAGTAAACCTGTTGAACAAAAGCTTTATAAGAGTATGATTGGTGTACTTTTATACATTGCTGCTAGCAGGTCTGATATTATATTTATTTAGTTATGTGTTTATTTTTAAGCTACTCCTAAAGAATCTCATCTAACTATAATCAAGCATATAGTTTATTATATGATAGGCACTTCTAGGTTATGTTTATGGTATTCTAAAATTTTTTATCATGTG
Organism: Cymbidium sinense; assembly: GCA_021442155.1. Lineage (NCBI taxonomy): Eukaryota > Viridiplantae > Streptophyta > Magnoliopsida > Asparagales > Orchidaceae > Cymbidium > Cymbidium sinense. Next base: position 82,817,250 of record CM038219.1, read on the forward strand.
ATTTGGTTTCTTATTCTGATGCTCACTTTGTAAGTTATAAAATAGATAGGAAAAGCACATCAAACACATGTCAATTTTTAGGATTATCTATTGTATCTTGGTCTTATAAGAAATAGAGTTCTATTGTTCACTATTGAAATTGAGTACATAGGTGTTGGAAGTTATGTTTCTCAGGTTCATTGGTTAAAGCAATAATTAGAATACTTTGGCATAGGACTCGATCAGCTTCCGTCAATTGCAAGAGTTCACTGGCAGTGGAAGAAGAAGAAAGACATCTAGTGTTAAGTTGAGCTGAAGAATCATAGGGTTGGAAGAGAAATCTCTATGTGATGATTAGAGTTATCAAGAGAATCTGTGAGAAAATGGTGAGCCTGACAACCAAACATTTAGCCCTCTGCATCACAATGCTCAAGCAAGAGTGAGAATTGGAGTGGTGATGGATTTTGTGGATATTGAATGTTTGAGCATGAGCTCATCTTCGGGTTGGAGCTTGAGAGGTGAAGGATGGCTTCCAGCAACTTGGGATTCGAGGTTGGGCTAGGTTCTGCTAAAGACAACCAAAGTAGGAGAGGGAAATCACGTGTAGTGCTCGGCTATTTTGGATGGATGGGAAGAAGGGAACTCGAGACTAATGGAGGAGGCCGAATGGAAGAGGGAAATGACTTTCGCCAGCCTGGCTTGCTCCAACGGAATGAGGGAGAAGGAGCCTTGTTTGGCTTCAGCATAAGGGAGTTTGAATGGAGAGGAGAGTTTGATCGGTCGACTAGGATGGAAGGATGGAATGAGCAAGGGTGTCACCCATTCGTTCAGCCACTTGAGAGGGACGCAATAGGAGAGAAAGCCACGCGAGAGAGGAATGTCATGTGAACGGGGGAGGTCGTCACTCATTTGGCTTTTAGGGTAAGTCGAGCATTCTAATTGGCTCCCCAAATGACATCCAATGGCATGGATTTGGTGGCAAGCTTGATTGAAGAGTTTAAGCAGCTTTTAGTTGCTTAATTATGAATGATAACATAATAATATGATTATCAATAATTTTGTGTTGAATATTATGAAATTATTTCTTGCGATGAACCATATCAATATGGTTATCAATTTTAAATATTTTTGTTGTGTCGGATACAATGATGATTTCTGTTTTATGATCAGAGGTCATTTGGACCATGTCGGGATGGCGGTGAATTTTTCGATGTTCACGTAGACTTTGTCGAATCAATCGTGGAAGGTGTCATTTGATAGACTTTGATATTTTGGCGATAATGACGTTATCAATTTTACGAACGGAGGTCGTTTAGATATCACTGGGGTTTCTTGATCTCGATATACATATAATTTCATTAAAATTTGATTTTAATTTTTTAATTGGTTATTAATTGATCCAATATTTCTTATTTAATTAATCTTGATATTTTAAGTGCAATTACAAAGTTGAATTTTTAAATCGAGATGATTTTGATCGAATCCGATCGTGATTAGGGCATTTTAAACTCGATTCATGCGATGTTCCTCTCGTTAATTATTTATTTTAACTTTCATGATTCATTTGACTTGTGAACCATATGTGGAGGTCAATAAATGTCCCCCAACAAGCATGGTATGTGAGTGGAGCGGACCATGTTTATTATGAATAAGTTGGCCTTGCAGATCTCCAAGAGATTTTCTTGGATGTCACGCTAAAGTTGTAATTTTGATAACTTTTAATAATACCTGATTGATTCCCTTTGATGGAAGTGAATATAACTCTCAGGTTGGACAAGCATTTAAATTTCATCAGTTCGGCTACAATAGATCATTGAACTGATAGTTATTATCATTAATCCAATGCCTTGTGCTTGATGGGCTAGATGAAGGAGATGATTTGACTTATCATTATCAACTTATCGAGAGAATGTGGAGTGTCTTTGGTCCTATGCTTTATGTTCTGATGGACTTGTTGAAGATTTCCTCCTAGGGGTTTGAAATTTGTATTTTCCTCCTATCCTAGCTTCGTGCCTTAGTAGACTTAATGGAGTTGATGACTTATTGCTGAGATAAGAATGTTTTTTGTCCCGTGCATTGTGATTTAACGGACTTGTTGAAGATTTAATTCTTGAAATTTAAAATTTATATTTTTCCTCCTATCCTGACTTTATGCCTCAGTGGACATGATGAAGTTGATTGATTTATTGTTGAGATAAGAACATCTTCGGTCCTATGCTTCGTGCTTTGATGGACTTGTTGAAGACTTCATCTTGGGGATTCGTATCTTGTATTTTCTTCTATCTTGGTTTCATGCCTTGACGAATTTGATGGAAGAAAATCCTGAATTATCTTGAAGACTTGTCAAGTGATACAAAATTACCTTCTGCCCCAGCTTTCTACTTTTGTGAGCTTATAGAAGGATGCTTGTCGATGACTTAGCCCTCAGAGCTTATGTTGGGTCAATGGTGAAGAGTCATCAGTCTTATGCTTTGCTCATAACAGACATGTTGATTATGTAACTCCCTTAGTTCAGTCTTTAGCTTTATATGAATATTAAGATGACTTCATTGGTCCTTACTTTTTTGCTTGGTTGGACTTGTTGAAGAAGAATTTTTTTCAATCTTTGCTTTCTACTTAATATACTTGTTGAAGGAGTTTAGATTTCATTTTTCTTATTGATACTAAACTCAGATTAATGCTTTCTTGAGTGAGAATTTTTTTATTGGATTTTAGAAAATGACCTTACGACCATTATGGATGATTTCTTAGTCTGGGCCACTTGAACTCACCAAGTTGGAGGGATTTGGAGATATTTATACTTTTGTCTTTGAACTAACAAAGTAGGAGGATCCCTTACTATGACCTTTGTGGCATATAGAGTAAGCAGACCTGTCAATGACTCAGCTATATTTGGGTGTGTTGACTCATACCTTATGCATCAACTCGAGCCCTGGATTTGATGTATGGATGAAAGATGTATCTCTAACTTGATTTGTTAAAATTTGTAAACTTAAAAATTTCTCTTTTTGGTCAGTAAGACATTGAAACTTGTGAATTTGAATACATAATTTGAACATGTATATGATAATCTTAGCTTTAGGTGAGATGTCAACTCAAAGACAAAAGGAAGCCCCCTATCTTACAGGGGAAAGCCTAATATTTTGCTATAAAATTTAAAAAATGCCCCTATCTAACAAAGGGATGTTTGTTTTATTTTAGAAATGCATTCTTGTGTTACAAGAGAGTTTTCAAACAAAACTAACATATATAATGATGTTAAGGAATAATTGATTTTCCCAGCACTAGGACCAATTCCCCATCTTGAAAGGTTTGAGGATGCACCATATGATCGAATGCATTGGACATCCTCACTTGATAAACTTTTAAATTTTGTTGAGCTTGGAGCCTAACTCCATCAAGCTCATCAAGCTCTTCCATCCATAGACGGTCATTTCCATCTTGAGTGAGATTGTGTTGAATGGCTACTCAGAGTGAAGGTAGTTCAACTTCAAGTGGCAGTACTGCTTCAACGCCAAACACTAGTGTATAGGGAGTGGATTTTGTGGGTGTCTTGTAAGTGGTGCGGTTAGCCCATAATGCTTCCATGAGCTTGGTATGCAACTCCCTTTTATTCCTTGTGAGGATTTTTCTAATTAACTTGACTAGTGTTTTATTGAAAGCCTCGACCAAGCCATTTGCTCTCGGATTATAAATTGATGAGTATTGCCAATCAATCTTATGCCGATCAGCAAATCTATAGATTTTAGTGCTTTTAAAGGCTAAACCATTATCTGAGATAATTCGGCGTAGCACACCAAATTTGTAGAAAATGTTGTGGGTGAAGAAATTGGTCACATGCTCGATTGTGACTTCTTTGAATGGGGCGGCTTCAGCCTACTTAGAGAAATAATCAGTGACTGCTAAGATGAAGAAGTGACCAGCTGATGATGGTGGATCAATTAGTCCTATTACATCCGTTCCCCTAGCACTCAAATGACCAAGATGTTATCATTAGCCACAACATATTTGGAGGCTAATGAATGATGTTTCCATAGACTTGGTATTCATGGCATCTCTTGGTATGATCAATACAATCATTTATCATAGATGGCCAGCAGTATCCCATTCTTTTGATTTTGAAAGACAGTTTATGACTTGATTGGTGTGCACCATAGAGTCCTTCATGAATTTCAATAATTACTCTATTAGCTTCTTCTATTCCCAAGCATCATAGTCGCATCTGTTCAAAGGATCTACAAGGTATTGTCAATATAAACATATAGTCAAAGTCTTTTCTTGAGTTGTGCATCCATCGACTTATTGCTTGGTAATTTGCTTTCCTTAAAATAGTCAACAAAGGGTTGTCTCTAATATTTCTTCTCTTCTATTATTAAGATTTCATTTTGTGGCTTTAGAGTTTCCTCAGATTGAGGTATTTCCTCCTGAATAGTCAGAGGCTTGTCATATTGACTTTGAGAAGCAATTTGTAAGGGAGTATGAGGAGTATCGGGAGTTGTGTCCTACTGATTTGTGTTTGATGACCCCTCTTATAGCAGGGATTTTAGACTTCTTTGTTCTAGGACCTGATGAGTGTAAACACTAATTAGTATGTAGTCGCTGTCCACTTTTAGCTAACCCAGCTAAGCGATGGAAGCTATTCTTATTCTTGGAGACTCAGTCATAGTACATTTGGGATTTGCTTCATAAGCTCGAGAACTCACTTATGGTAATGAGCCAATTCAAGTTTGTTGATTTTGTAAAGGCCCAACACTTGACTAATGACAAGCTGAGAATTACCAGAAACTTGTAGATTTTGGACTCCCATAGAGATGACTTCCTCCAGACCTGCCACCAATGCTTCATACTCTACTTCATTGTTGGTTCATGGCTCAGTTAATTTGTAAGAGTGCCTTATTTCTACCACCTTTTTTTGTGATCAAGATGCCATTGATGCCAGCATGAGCCTTCGAGAGGTTTGAGGGTTGAGTGCACTTGATGGATGAAGCTTCATCAAAATACAGTTCCCACATTTATTACTTTTCTTTTTCATATATATGTATGATCTTCACATTAGGAAGATTATCATTTAGTGATGAATCTACCGGGATAGGGTGTACAACAAGAAAATCTACTAGAATTTGTCCCTTCACCGCTTTCTGGGTGACATACATGATGTTAAATTATAGCAGAAGGACAGCCCATCATGTCAAGTGACCTGTTAATGCTAGTCTTGTCATTAAGAACTTCAGTGGATCGATCTTTGAGATGAGAGTAAATTTATGAGATAGCATATAATGGTGGAGCTTTTAAATAGTAAAGATTAATGTGAAGCAATGCTTCTCTATTGGAGAATATCACATTTTCGCTCTTATTACTCTTTGACTGATATAGTAGAGAGTGTTCTCCTTTCCCTTTTCATTATGTTGTGCCAGCAATGCACCTAGAGATTCTTCCAGCGTTGTTGTGTACAAGATGAGAGGCTTCCCTGGGATTGGTACTGCAAGAATAGGAGGATTCAACATATATGTCTTAATACTTTCAAAAGCCTATTGACATTCTTTATCCAATTTGAAATGAGTATCTTTCTTCATCAATCTTGCAAATTGTTGACATCTGCCTCATAGATTATGTTGACCTTATTTTTAGGATGAGCTCTTAACCCCTCCATCTTTGACATATGACTCTTCTTAGACTTTAAGAGATCCTTAGTATTAAGACACATAGTGATTAGGTGGACATTCAACCTAGCCCTAGAGACTTAGAAGAGTTAGCCATAGGAATAGGTAATGCCTTAGGGGTGTTAGGAAAATTTTCCTACCCTATAGCTTGGACCACTTCCCTTACTTCCTTCCTTCAAGTCAAACTCCAATTCAAATCAATATCAAACCTAAATCAATTCTAGCATAATTGATTTCACCAAACTCAAATCAATGCCATATGATTGAAACCTATGATTAAAATCAATGATTGAATTCCAAAATTCAAATTCCTAATTCCAAATCTTTCCTAAGTCCTTAAATTCCCTCCTAAGGATTTAGCCTAAACCATCTTCAAATCAATTCAAATTCATGAATTTTTCTCATAATTCAATAATATTCTCATTTATATTCATATATATAAATGAAATATAAATTCAAATTAAATTCAAAATTTAAATTCCTAATTCAAAAGCCTTCTTAAGTCCTTAATTCCCTCTTAAGGACTTAGCCTAAATCATCTTCAAATCAATTCAAACTCATGAGATTTTCTTATAACTCATTTATATTCTCATTTATATTCACATATATAAATGAAATATAAATTTAAATCAATCAAACTAAACTCAAAAATCAAATCCAAAATCCAAATCTTTCATAAGTCACCTTCATTTTCTCTTAAGGACTTAACCTAAATCACCTTTAAATCAATTCAAATTCATAAAATTTTCTCAGAACCCATTTATATTCTCATTTATTTTCACAAATATAAATGAAATATAAATTCAAATCAATCAAACCAACTCCAAAAATTAAACCCAAACTCATTCAAAATTCAACCTAAGCCTTTCAAGTCAAATTCTTGAACTTAGCCAAATCAACTTCAAATCAAGCCAAACTCTTGATTTTTCTCCATGATTCAATCAATCCTTCAATCATGAATCCAAATATAAATACAAACTTCAATCACTTAACCAAAACTCAATTCAAAAATCAAACCAAAGTCTATTTCATGTTCACCCTTTGAACTTGAAATTGCCAAATGAATCAAAATTCATTTTACTTCAAACCACTTGAAAATGGATTTATATTTCAATCATAATTTCATATACAAGTTCAATAAAATTCAAATCAAGCTTTGACCAAGCCATTTGACCCGCTTAGGCTCACTTGACCCAAAGTGACCTAAAGTACCTTTCTGAGCCAAATTCTAATCCTAACCAAATTGGATTGAACTAAGTCCATCTATGCCTCTCATAATGATCAACAATCATTATGAGATGATCAATCACTCAAATTGGGTCAAACCAAGTCAAACCTAAGGGTTGACCAAGTCAACACTTAGCCAAAATGAAACCCAACATAGTCTAAATCCACCATAGGCAAAATTGATTGAAACCTTTGATCTAAGTTTATTCATGACCAATATTTGAACTTGACCAAGTCAACATTTGAGCCTAACCTAGCCTAATTGGCCACTTGACCCAAGTTGACCCAACTTGACCTAAAAAGTCAAAATGTGTCAAAACTTAATCTAAGCCAAATTAATTAAAACCAATGGGTTAAGTTCATTCCAAATCACTTGATGAACTTGATCGAAGCCTCAATTGGCCAACTAGACCTAACCTAGCTCAATTGACCTTGAACCCAACTTGACCTAAAGGGTCATATTGAGCAAAATTCAAACTTAACCAAAATTGATTGGAAACAAAGATACCAATCCACTTCATATGACTAACCAAACCTAAACCTACCCATGACCTAGCTCAAATAAGTCAAATGAGTCAAATTGGTCAACTTGACCCATTTGACCTAAATGAAGTCATATGAACCAAATTCAAACCTAAACCAAATTGAATCAAACCAAAGCCACCAAAACATTTCAAATGGTCATATGAACTTGACCCAACTCTTGGTTTGACCGAATTTGACCAATTGGTCAACTTGACCCAAGTTGACCCATTTTAACCTAAATGGGTCTACATGAGCCAAACCATACCAAGTGAATTCCAAATCTAATGAAACTTGGCCAAACCTATTTTCTCAACATGCCAAACATACCCAAATTCAAAAATTAGCTAAATGACAATTTTACCCCTAGGCCACAGAGTAAATTTTGGCCAATTCTACTTGAAATTTGGTCAAATCCTCTTCATACCCGCTTGATACTCTCCTAGTGGATTAAGTGAACACTAGGGAGAATGGTGCACCCAACCCAATGGGTTTGGGTTAGCCTAACCCAACCAAATGGCCAAACTGACCATGTGCATGGAAATGGCCATATGGCAAACCTCTTCCCAGTCAATTTGAGCACATGGGGAGTTCGCCATTCCCCTCCCTAGCCTAAAATGAACTCAAGGACAGTTCTAACAGCTCAAACAACCCACTGAATCAAGGTAATTAGATCAAAATGACAAGCTTATGCTCGACCGTCCGATTGCTAAAGGGGAGATATACTCCCCTTAATTCATTTGAATCTTCATAGAGCCATTGTCGATTGAGTGAGAAGAAGTCATAGGAGCTATTTGCAAGTGATCCTAAGCTTCCTAAAGGGAGATCCAATTTCCATCTTCTTTATTTTCCTTAAGTGAAAATAGGGGAGCTCCATTACTCCACACCTAAAACCAAGCCAATTCCCTTTGCACACTCCCTCAGGGACCCCAATCGAGCTTGCCCAAGCTCTCTTTCAAGTTCTTGAAGCAAAGGAGGATTCACCTAGAGCAAAGCCATGCTCACTTGAAGGAGGAGTTGGTCCATAGGAGAAGATACTCAACCTCAACCCCTCAAACTTTCAGCAAAGCTTTGTCTCAACTAAACAAAGCTTCTCGAAGGGAATCGAGCACCGGTGATCACCTCCGATAAAGTTACCCATTTTTTGAGTATTAAACTCAATGTGGTGTGGAGCTTTGTGAAAGAAATATTAATCTCATAGAATCTAGACCGTTAGATGTAATATTCTATGCATGTTGATGGTGTGGGTAAAATTTCGGATCAATCCGAGCTCAATCGAGCTCAGATCATCCCCCAGAATATGGACTGCCTCCATTGTTCAGAGGGGAGAACAGGGATGGATCTCTGTCCATCCATATGTGCATTTTGGATGGAAAATGCACGATATATTCATTTTTAATCCTATGATATGCGACTTTAATTTTTTGGCGTCGATCTTTGATCGGACGAAAAGCATAGCATACACCGCGTGTATGATGTGATGTTTTAAATTACAAATCAGGCAGTGATGCGTGTAAAGTGCATGCCACGTCAACCGCGTGCATGCCACCAGTAGATTAATAATAGGATTAGGGATTTATTTAATTCTTAATTAATCACCTAAGGTTCTAAAATTTATTTCTCAACATAAACAAATCAGAGAAATATGAAATAAATTGCATTAGAAAGATATTTGAACATAGAATATTCTAAAAATAATTTTGATTAATTTTGAATAGTACTTTTCTCTGAATTTGGGTTTTATTGGAAATATTAATTTGCTGATTACTCTCTAATTAATCCATTGATTAATCCCAAACTTCTTGGGTAGAATTATAGGGATGACTTCTACCTCCCCTAAGTTTTTTGGAATTTATTGGTGGCTTAATTAAGGGAATTACTTGTTCATTCCTTAATTACTTCCTTAATGAAATTGAGATTAATTAAAGTTGTAATTAATGGCTTAACCCTCTAATTGAGTTGATTAAGGTCTGTTTAAATGAATAGAGGGTTTAGGGAATAATTTTTGGGCATTCTCCTAAGCTATTCCTTAAACCCCCTTTTTCTTCCTTAATTCATCCTTAATTAAGGGTTAATTCACTATTTATCCCCTTGATTAATTTCATAAAATTCTAAAACTTTTCAGAACTCAATTAATCCTTCTTGGGTAGATGCTTAGGTGTTCAATAGCCTAAGTGCAATTAAGAAAATCAAAATTCAACTCATATGTGTGAGGGGTGTTTTGAAATTACTTATGTTAAACCCCTTAGCTTAAGTAATCATTAACTATGAGCCAAATTGCATTAGGCCCTTTTCTTCCTAGGTGCATTACTGATTTAAATTTCATGTGTGATTTTATGACATCTCATTGGCTCATAATTATTTCATTAACTATGCTAAGGTGGTATAGGTAAGGGGTAATTAACATGCTTAATTCATACATTAACCTAATCAAAATATAAAATGAATCTAATCATCTAAAAATTGAACAAAAATATCAAACACATGTGGAAATGGGTTAGGAATAGCAAACTCATCTCATATTTTCCAAATTAAATCAAACTCAAAATTAAACACAAAAAAAATCATATTAAACAAACTTTGATTTACATTAAGCTTTCTTATCTCATACGATTGCCTTTATGAATTAATTAAGGTGAATGTGTTTACATGCTTTCATTACTTTAGTTCTTTCCCAACATGCTAAATATGTGTGTCATATGATTTCATGCATTCAGGCTTTTCAAAAATCAAATTCAAAATGAAAATGTTTCCTTTTATGTCAAATTGCACGTTTTGGCTAAAGTAATAATATGAGTGACTATTATCATTACTAAATCCAAATTATTTTCAAAAATATATGAATCAATTATCAAAACTAAAAGTGTGTTACTTATATCTTACTTATAAGCTTGCATGTGATTAAAATATAAGGATGTGCTTAGTGTAGTTTTCCTTCTCCTCTCTTTTGGTATAGTTTTGAATAGGATTTGGAAAAGTGTAAATTTCACTTGAAAAGAACACAATACTTGCCTAATCCCATTTCATATTCATTTCTATGCTATGAATTGAGAAGGACACCTACACTTACATACATAAATTGCATAAACAAACTGAAAATAAAACAAATACAAACTTTTGCATCTTTCTTTTCCATTCATTTCTTTTGTATATATGTTTGTATTTAAAGAAAGTGGTATATTAGTCTGGACAATCCTAAGGTTGCGAAGCTTTAAGTAGACCTAAGTAGGTCTTGTACCTTACACCCCTGGTTAACAATGGCGTTGTACTCACTTATGTCTTTCATACATTCATATGTGCATGTGAAAATTGGATAAGAAACCCCTTTGCTACTTAATGAAAATCATGCATCATAAACATTCAAATTTTCTTAAGTAACTTACTAAGCATGCATAATAAAGTGTGCTAAAAATTCATATTTGTATGTATAGATATATTTAGGACTTATTCAAATGCATGTTATACAAATTGGGAAAGAAATGAAGTGATGCATGTTTTGTGAATTTAGTTCATTTACTTAATCTTAAAATGCCTTTCTTTTTTAATAGGTTTGTTTAGAGTTCATCTAAACTTAGGATTAATTAAAAAACATAATAAAATATTCACTAAATAAAACTAAAATATGAATCCACTTTAAAAATTACTTAGGTTAGGGAAGGAAAGAGAAGTTCTCTTCCCTTTCCTTCTCTTTATAACTTAGTAATGAATTGTAGGATTCACTTGAACCCAATCAAAAAATAAAATAAAATCAACCCAAAATAACTAAACCACTTAAATGAAACCCTCTTCTAAGTTAAACATTCATCATACTTAGAAAATTCTAACTTAAAGCCATAGCTAAGCATATCACACAAACCTCTAAAGTACACACATTAAGCTAAGTCACCACTTCTAGCTTTAGGTTAGGGCGGTGCATAGTTTGATGTTTATTTTTATTTTGTGATATATGTTTTATTCTGGATGTTAGGGTGAATGTGCTAGAATGAATGATAGGATGATTTAGTCTATTCATTATTTTTTGTAAGAGATTGTGCTTAAAGGGCACTGTAATAAATAAAAATATAAATCCTTTATTGTGCAGGTGCTTATACCCCTAAGCATAATTCAATAGGCCAGGTTGACTTAGACACCCATGTGTGGGGTGATAAGTCCAATATACATGCTTGAGATTTATGTGATTTGTTTAACTAATCTCTATTTTACCAGTGTTAGCTAGATTTACTTTTCCTTTTCATGTAATTTTTGCAATTGGGATTTTGGAATGATTGCTATGTGGATTAGGATGAACATTGGTCATAAGATCTCATCTTATGTACCATGTGAAGCCTTTGGAGCAACCACTTTCCAACCATCCAAAAGAAGAAACCAAAGAAGAAAGAAGAAAAGAAGAATAAAGAAATGAAGCTTGAAGACCCCCATAATAATGAATTCCTCACTTAATTGTATTTAATTCATTTATAATTCGGGTTGTATAAGGGTAGAGCTCAGCTACCCAATTTTTTTTTTTGGTTTGTGCAGTAGTGCCCGGCCATAGATGGTCTCTTATTCTTTTGAGTTAGCTTTATAAATTGATTGATGATTTGTTTAGCTTGTGCATTAAGAAGACATATTTTTCTAGTTTCTTCCTTGCTTGATGTATGACTTAGATGTGGATTAGACTCTTAGGAAAAAATAAATCTTCTACAAATTTAACAACTCAAAATTAAAAATAAAGAACTTATAATCTCAGCTAGAGCTTAGGCTAAAATCAAGATAAAAAATTATCAACCCCTTAGCTAGATGAGTACTTCTTTTGTAACATCATGCACAAATGCATATTATTTTCACTCTTGATTGAAGGGCTTCCACCTTTACTAGAGAAACTTGGCTTGACCTTTGAGAGCCATGGTGGAAATACACCTCCTCCCTTATTAAAACCCATTAATCGAGTTAAAACTCGAACTTGCCTTATTAAAACCCATTAATCTTTAGTAGCTTTAATCGGGTTAAACAGATAGTGAGGTCAAAACTCGAACCCGTCGTTAAAAATTTATCGGAAGAGCCGGCGCTGGTGAGTTTGCTAGAAACCCCCGAGAAATCCCTAAAGCACATTCGCAAAGTTTACTAAATTAATGGGTCTCTCGGTTAATGGGCACAAGTCAACTATCTATTTCTCAAAAGAAGTTAGTCTTGCTCTTCAATTTAGCAGTATGCTTAAAGCAAATCTTGCCAAACTCCCATTCACCTACCTGGGTCTTCCTCTAATGACTGGACTTCCCAAGGTGATTCATTTTAACTCACTCCTTGATAGCTTTACAATTGGTTGGCTGGGTGGATGAGTAAACTGCTATCTCTTAGAGGTTGATACAAACTTATTAGATCTTCTATTAATAGTCTCCTCTCATACTGGTTTAGATCAGTGGCTTGTCCTAAAGGGGTTCTCAAGAAGATCAATTTCATTACCTCTAATTTCTAATTTCATAGTGGTGAGAGCAAGAAGCTCCATACCATCTCGTGGAATAAGACTACTTTGCTTAGGGATCATGGAGGTACTGGTCTTACATCCTGCTCTACCTTGTATTCGGTCTGTAAGGTTAAGATCATTTGGAGACTACTTAATGGTCCCTCAACTTTGGCTTGTTGGTTCTTCAATAAATATGGCTCCTTATGGAATAAACTCCCCATTTGATCCTCCCCCCACTGGAGAGATTTAAAAACTTTTCTAGCCAGGTTTAGAGATAACCTCAATTTGAAAGTGGGACTTAACTCCACATTTTCTCTTTATTTTGACCCTTGGTGTGAGGGCCTCTCCCTCTTAGAAATTCTAGGTCATGAATGCTTCTCAATTTTCAATTTGCATCCCCACTCTTTTCTTAAGGTCTTGCTCCCAAATGGAACTTGGGTCCTCCCTGATGTGCTGAGATCTAAATTCCCATCTTGCTTTGACCAAATTTATAGAGTGTCAGTTTCTAATGTATGTGACTCTATCCTCTGGAAGGGTAAAAATGCTATTACTACTAACATGATTAAGCTCTCTTTATTTGATAACTTACCATTAGTTAGCTGGTATGAGGAGGTATGGTTTAAGGGGATGGCCATTAGTCAAGCTTTGTATTGTTGGATGGCTCTCCTGGGTGGCCTTAAAACATCCGAAGTCTTCTCTACTAGGGGGCTGGGTCCAAACTTACCTTGCTGCTTTTGTAAAGAGGTAAACGAAACTCATGTTCACCTATTTTTTGAGTGCTCTAATTCTATGTATTTGATCAGACAACTCCTGCCCAATGGCTCATTTTTCCTTTTAAATACGACCCTGGCTCAAGTTCTAAGCTCTTTTTCTTCTTTGGAACATAAGGTCCTAAAAAGATTAAGCTACTTGATTACAGCCATGACTGTTTATCATATATGGAAAGAAAGAAACAAGAGATATCACCATCAGGGAGAGTCTCCCTCTTCTGAACTCATTGATCATATTAAAGCTCAGATTTGCATTAAACTCAAGAGATGGAAGTTCAAACCCAACTGGCCAGCTCCTGTCGGTGCTCTATTGGAGAATTGGAGGAACTTTGTTTCTTAGCTGCTCGTGTCTCCTTGCTGGGGGGTTCTATGGATGCCTTTTCTGTTTCCTCCTTTCATCTCTTCTGTTGGTTCCATCGCTTATTGCTGATCTGTCATTTTTGTCTTTTTTGGAATACCTGGACGATGATGAATTCTGATTTACTGAGTTTTTTTTTGGCTATTGCTGTTGTCTCCTTGCCCAGTTGATTCCTCTTCCTGGCGGCCTTCCCTGCAACCTCGTCCCCCTATTTCGAATCAGTTGGCTTGGATGGAGTTGTACCATGTCTATTATTATGCAGGATGATTGGATGGCAGGGTGGGATGCCGTTGATGAATCTGTTTTGTTTTTTTTGGGTCAAGATTTTGTGATGTATTAGCCTGAATGTGGCTTTTTCTTATATTTGTTCTTAGTCCAGGTGAATCATTTTGATTCTGTGTCTTCTCCGTTTTCCCCCCTCTGTCCCCCTTTCTCTTTGGTTTCCTTACATTGTAATCAGGCTTTATTATTGGAATGAATTGGGCTAATGCTCTTAACTTTTCCCAAAAAAAAAAGAATCTTTAGTATACATGTAAACCCATTGTCCTTAAGGGTCCTTGTTGAGGTGATTAGGTCCATTGTAGGGTGGTGACTTCTATTTTTCGAGATAGCACACATCTCCTTAATGTCATACACAATCACCCTTAATAAGAACATCTATGGATCTACATGGTGTCATATAGTAGCCCTAAACTTGTGTTATAATCATTATTCTGCATAACTATTGAAATTCGAGTCTATTGAGATTTTGATGAACTAGCTTTCTTTCTTTTTTTTCAAGTGACGTGGCCGAAAACGCTTCAAAACGTCTTTAAAAGGGCATTTTTGATCTATTTAAGTGCCACGTTAGAAGTGAAAATTCCTCACGTTTTCACCTCTTTTTAATTTATATTATATTACAGCTCATTTCATTTATATTTCGCGAGTGTTTCTCTTTAAAATTTGTATGTTGGTCTTCTCGGAGTTCAGAATCCTCCCTGCTTTTATATATATGTTTAACTTCCCTAATGTGCTTTCTCAACTATTGTGTGATCTTTCATTTTGTAAGTACCACCCAATATTAATAAAAGTTTATTTTTATTATTGTAGTTTTATTAGAGACTCTCCCTTTTTATTTATCTTAGTTCGTGAATTTGTGCATGAATAATATCAGAGCTATGAGTGGCTAGATTAGCTATGAAAACTCTATAACTGAAGATACAAGTAAGATTATTTAATAGTTTTTAAAGTAGGATGCTTAGATAAAGTCTAGTATGATTATCCTTAACCAGGTAAATCATTGACAGATCTCTTAAGAATATGAATGAAATTTTTCTTGAAAAATTATTCATAGATTATTATTCACGATAAAGAATTGTCAGCCGAATCACGGCAGTAAAGCCAAGCTATTTATTATGAATATTAAGACACTACTTTTTCAGTAAATATTAATTAATTAAACGTATACTCCAGTTATAGAGTTTCTCTCTTGCTCAAATGGCTTCTGAGTCTTTAGAATTATCAGAAAATAATATAACTAGGATATCCTCAATGAGAAAAACATTAAGAATGCATAATTATCAGAATACCCTATAAATGAAGAGAAATTAAATAAATGGATTATTCTAAAAATTTAAAAAAAATGTTATCTATTAAATCGATACCTTCGATTTTAAAGTCTGCAGTCAAAATTTTAAAACAATTCATCATTGTAGACAACAATATCATATGCATATGCATTTTGAGTGGTAAATTAATAAGAATGCATAAATTATATTGATATCCAACATCTAAGAAAAAATTTGAATAATATCTCAATAAAAGAATAAATTTCAAATAATTAGCATAAAATATCCTTTAAATAATATCTAAAATTTTATCCATAATTATAGAGATAAATGGGGAGAGAATAAATCCAATTAATTTATAAGTATATTTGAAGAATGACCAATAAAAATTTAAATGACTAAATGTCGGAGGCCCCTTCATCACATTTCTCCCACCACAATATTTTATCCTTTTTATCACATAAATTATCTCCTCTTTTGAAGACATGTAGCAAACAATCGTTGAATTTCCATCAAAATCTTTCCTCTGTCCACCAAATCCTAGTCATAGACCAATCATCTTTGTCTTCGTCATAGACTTTTATAATGTAGTCTTCTATCCCTGATGACAACATTCCATCCTATCCATCTTGGTTGAAAGCTCAAACTCTCAATCAATAAGCTAAGGTGTCTTATGATCCTATCCATCTTTCCTTCATCTCTTCCCTCATTTTTTGACACTATTTGATCTATTTTTTTAATGACAAATGACATGCATCTCCTCCCTTATTTCTTCCTAATCATCTCTCCTCTTGTCATAGATTGTCGTCACTTTAATGTGAAGATATATGCCAATTCCTCTCGTAGATACATCCTTGAACCCATCATTGCCACATCCTTGAATGATTCTCTCCTCTAATCATAGATTGAGTCACCTTTCATGTGAAGCTATATGCCAACTTTTTAGTGAGAAAAATTGTGTTGGGCTAGAATATGTGATTTAAATTTTCTTGGAACGGATATATAATCTATTTATGAGATTAATATAATATAATATAATATAATATAATATATAGATAATCGATAAAAGTGGAGTACATAATTTATGTTAATGTTTATAAACTCTGCATCATTGCCTGCTCGCATATACTCTTTAATTTCTCTTATATCTCAGCACTTTAAATAGTGAGAGGGCATTTTAAGTTTGAAGTATAAATAACAAAAAATTAAATTTCTTTGGGCTTCACGCTGCTCATTATAATATTTAAGAGAGAAATTACACACATACTACAAATATTTTTATTGCGTATTAGAAAATCAGTTACGTTAGAATAAAAGTTTACGCCTTAATTTTATTGTGAAATTCAGCACACACATAAATGTTTGAAGAATGAAAAAGAAAACTCTCTCTTCTCTTTAGCTTGGATCGGCAGTGGTAGCCAATGGCGGCGGTCGGCGGTGGTTAGCGACCGACGACGGTGGTCAGCAACCGTCGAGTGGTGGCACTATTATGCTTGGAGGATTTTTAAGCTTTAGAGCTCTCTCTTCTCTTTAGCTTGGACTCACCTCATGTGAAGAATGAAGGGTTATTTATATATTAGAGGGATGACGTTTCTGTAAATACATGCAAAATCCAAACCACACTATCGAATGGCTCAAAATAATTCCCTTGATCATCTGATATATTTTAAGTATTTGAATGCTCAAATAAAGTTAGAATCAAGAGATCTTGAACTTGTTAGATTCGGCTCATCAAGATGCTCGATTTGATCATAAATATTTCATATTTAGGAACTATTTGGGGATTTAACTAATATCCCAAAGTTTCCAATAATATTTTAGGTGTTTGATCTAGACTAGTTTCCACTTAGGATTAGATTACTTTTGACATTAAAATTCGTGCTTCGACTAGTGAAATTTTTAGTGTCATATCAATTTTATTTATTTATAAGTTTAATATATATAGATAGATATATATATATATATATATATATATATATATATATATATATATATATATATATATATATATATATATATATATATATATATATATATATGTGTGTGTGTGTGTGTGTGTATGTGTGTGTGTGTATATATGTATATATATAAGTATACATATACTGTAATTTGGTCTGTTTAGAATTGTTGCAGAAGAAATAAATGTTTAAAAAATTATAATTGAATAATAAATTTATATTTATATTATGTTCATCTAAATAAAATAAAATAAATTGATAAGTTTATTTGATTAAAAATTTGCTGAAAGGCTTATTTTTTATTTTAATATTATTAAAAATCCATTCATCAATTCAATGAAAGTGAAAAGTTGCCTAACATATTTAAGAATCTTAACGAAAATATCCTACTGTTTACATAAATGCAACATAAGAAATGTAGAAATAAAGGGCTGAGGCTTTGTGCCCAGACCCATGCTCTATCTCTCTATATATTACTTTGAAGATTATAAAAGGTCTAATATTTCTTAGAAAATAGGATAATTTTATTGATGTATCAATTAATAAAATGAACTAAGTTATCGATCCATTTTGAGTGGTACAATAATAAAAATGCATAAATCATATTCATGTGAAAAATTTAAAAAAAAAAATGAATAATATATTAAAAAAAGAGGGATTCACATAAATATCAAACATTTAAAATTTATTATTTACGTAACAATTAAACTCTCTAATATCTCAAAAATATAACTATCGTTACTTAATTTAAATTAAATTAAATATCAAACAAACTCAGCTTCTCTCTTTCCAGTTGCTCGTAGATCGACTTAATTTAAATTTTGATGATAGCAAATATATATGTAGAATTATTATTGATTTATTTTGAGATATTCAAAAAAATTACAAGACTTAATCAGAATCAATAAGCAAGAGAAACTAAAATAATATTTCTTAAAAGTTTAACTAAAAATAGAGCTTTGTTTTGTATATTTGCAATAAAATTGACAAATAAACTCACTTTAAATTAAATTAAATATCTATCATCATTTTATAATCACATTAATCATAATTTTGATTTTTTAAAATCAATATGTGTACTTTCATTTTACTAAATCATATGCTCATTACTTAACTTATAATTGTTTTAATTACAAAATTAACAATTGAAAAATTCATTTTGTTGAAAATAAATTTTGTAAAAAATAGTTTAAATTATTTCATTTTGAGCATACTTTATTTTATTTTTTTCGTAAATTTATTAAATTTATTTAGGCTTGAATTTCTAGTTTTTGTAATTTTTCTATTTGTTTATAAATTTAATGAACATTTACCTTGATAAATGTCATTTAAATTAAATATAAATTCATGACAGATTATTTTTTACTAATTTAATTATTTTATTTCTATTTTTATTACAATTTTTTTAGTCATTAATTTCACATGGTTTTTATTATAATTGCATGAATAAAATCCCTTAATTTACTAATATAAATCTCCATTATTCCCTCCTTAATTTGGCCAAAATTCTCAAGATTATTTTCTGATTTTAATTTTTTTAAATTTTTTTAAACTCTCTCCCAAATAAATTCAAATGATTTCTTAATTTTTCTTGGACCGTTTTAATTAAATTTATACATGAAAGCCTTATTTTAATTATTGTCAGGGCCGACCACATATTGTTTTTGATTCACCAAACATCAATTCTTTATTGAAAATTTATTCTTCTTCAAATTTACTAAAATTTATTCTTCTTCAAAGCTATTTATGTGATTTGTGTTGAAATTATTATATCTTGATTTAATTTAATTTAATTTAATTTTTTTTTGCATAATCCTTGATATGACTCTGAAAATTCCTCTAACAAGAATCTTGATGCAAACAAGCCGATCGAAAATGAACTGGTGAGATCAAGCACTTAAAATATCATTGGAAACTTTGGGACATCGTTAAATTCTTAAAAGCTCTCAAATATGGAGTGTTTATAGTCAAATCGAAGCCTCGATCGGTTCTAACAAGCCAAAGATCTTACAACTTCATTTGAGCATTCAAATACACAAAATACATCATATGATCAAGGGAATCATCATGAGTCGATGGAGAGTGGTTGATTTTGCATGTATTTACATGACGCCTCCTCCACCTATAAATAGCCTCATTACTATATGAGGAGTCAAGAAGAGAGAGGAGAGAGCTCTAAAGATCTTCCAAGCACAATCGTCGCCACTGACGCGTCAACCACCGCCGCCGGTTGCCGCCACCGCCGATCCTCGCCGTCGTCGACCATTGTTGCCAGTCATTATCACCGACCACTATCGTCGGTCATCATCGTCAACATCGTCGTCAACATCGTCATCAACATCATCGTCAACATCTTCGTCAACATTGTCATCAACATTGTCTATTACTAGCAAATGTTGTCCCTTTCTCATATACAATTCTGTAATCCAGTATCGGAAAGATCGCATCTGACATAGTGCTTTTACTAGCAGCGTGGTTTTCCATCTTTTGAGGTTTTTCACGTAAAAATTCTGGAGTTTTATTGTTCACTCTTTAAATATCTCATTTCACAACAAAAGCAAAAAACTTTTACTCGACCGCAACCAATTTTCTAGCACGCAACAATCCTTATTGTTGTTTTGTTAAATCTTTTACGCACATATATTTTTGAAAGAGCACATCTTGATTGAAAAACTGTTGTGATTGTTTTTTAGTTTGCTAAATTTCTTTCACCTACAAAAATTATTGTGTGCTCAAAATTATTTAATCTAAAATTTATTTGAGAAGTCCTTTATTAATAGAATCATTTTAGAATTTTATTTTGAGTGAAACAAAGCTTGATTTTTCTGAGATTAATTTTAATTTATTGAACATTTTATTTTATTGCAAAAATATTTGATTTGCATAAAATTGTTTGACCATAGCTTTAATTCGAAGTCCTATCATCATTTGAATTGCATTGGAGCATGATTTTAATTTAAATAAAAGTATAATTTTGCTAGAATTATTTTTTATTTGTTGAATTTATTGAAGTTATCATAAAAATTATTAGATTGTTAAGATTTAAATCATATAAATTATATTTGATCTTGTTTTCACCAATCATTACATTCTAGACTTTAATCCTTATTTAAACTTAAATTACCACTTGCTATCATTTATTTTATCTTATTGATTTTATTGTTCCATACTTAAGAAAAAATCATTTTTGTGGAAACTCAATCACTCTTATATTGTCATATTGAAACTAGTTATAATCTCTCTTGAAAGTAAATTTGTTATTTGCTTAAATTTAATTTTTGGCATAATAGGTACTTGTTTTTCATTTCAAAATTATTTTTATTAGTCTATTATTTGCATAAGCTAAATAATTTTTAATTTTAATTTTTAAAAAATAAATGTGTAAGATCACCATTTCATTCAGGATAGATTACTAGATATTTTGGATTTATTGTGACAAAACTTATAAGTTGCATTCAGATATTATACTGTTTTGGCATGTTACGTACCTAAATAATGAATTTTAGGTGTTAGATTTGCAAATATAGGAATTTTAAGCTGTACATAAGTTTGTAAATCCCCCAAAAAAAACTATAAATTTGAAATGATACATAGAGTTTCTTTGAAAAGGTAATAGAGTAAACTAAACTTTATCAAAAGTTTAACGCATAATTATAATGATAAAACAGTGAAGATAAATTTGGTTAATTTTAAGCAAATAAGATTACCGAATAGAAGGGAAACAATTTACAAAAGGCCGGCGGCCCCTTCAACACCACATTCCACTTCACCTTCCATCTATTTTGCTTTTCTGTTCCCAACACTGCAATCTCTCCTAGCGCAACATTTAACCCTCTTCCCACCACATAAATCGTCCCATCATCCATCCCAGCGACAGTGATTGGCCTTTGGATTTCTGCTGGAACGCCACCACCATCCACCTCATCCCAAACATCTTTATCCTCATCGTAGACCTTCATATGAGCATTGCTTAATTCAGGGATGACAAAAAGTCTCCCCATTATGACGACGCTTGATCCCCTCCATCCTTCCCTCATCCCCTCCTTCATTTCTTCCCATTCATCTCTACTCCTATTGTAGACTGCTGCCTTCGGTGCGATGTTGAATGTCCTTCGCCATCCCTCTGACACGTACAGCTTTGAACCTATTACTGCAACGTTGTACCTGTTGAGATGAGATTATGATGAAAAGAATGCAAGACATGTGTATGCTAGCTTTTACAAGTTGTAATTTTTTAGTGAAAAAAATTAAGTGGGGCTAAGATGTGATTAAAACATTCTTGAAAAGGGTTTATATTATTTCAATGTATTATGAAATTAATGTAATAGATATTTAAATAATTAGTTTTATATTATATTTATTTTAAAATCAATTTGAATATTAAAAAAAGTATTTTGATCAAATTTAATTAGAATACATTTAAAATTTCTTTTTTTTTTCTTAGAAAAATTAATTGGAGATATTTTTTTTATCATTTTTTTAAAGATAAAGAGGAGATATTTGACTGAATGATGTTAGTTAAAATAGATTGAAACTCCTTAGATGTATTTTGAGATTAACATAATATATAAATATTCAATATTTTTATATTATACTTATTTAAAAATAAATAGATAACATACATACATACATACCACATAATTATTATATATTTATATGTAACATCTAAATTTTGATATTCACTTCTATAATACTTTAACACTATAATTAGTCAATCACATCAAAATATATACAAGAAAACATATATTTCACTTTAAAAATTATATTTATTATATTTTTAATATGAAATTAAATATTTTGATGCTATGCAATTACATATCAAAATTTAAATATTAAAATATAAATACATAAGAATTATATGGTATATACAAAATTAAACTAAATAGAAATGTACAAATAAGTTAAATGGTATTTCAGCACAAATGCAAAATATGCTTATATTTTAAAATTAACATTACTTTATTAAAGAGATTTTCTATCCTTTTCTAAGAGAAAAATTAGATTTGAGTATTTTAATAAAAAAATATTGAGAATAAATTTTAACACAATTAAATTTATAAAAAAATAATTAATTATTAATATTTTATAAATCTAATAATTTTAAGATATAATCAAAATTTAATTAAAATATACTGCTTTATTTTTTTTGAAATATATTTGATTGAATATCTACTTACATATAAGATGAACTTAAGCCATAAAAAAGTGGAATACATAATTGACGTAAAATTTTCATATATCTCAGCCTTTTAGTGGGAGAGCATTCGATATAATATTTATGAGAAATTACATACATATTATTTCAAAATTTATTTATTTAGAATTATAATTTTTTGTTATTTTTTAACTATCAAATCTATATATTTACACATGCAATTATTACAAATTAATAAACATAAAACTATCCATTAAAACTTATTATAAATTTTAAAATTTAAATAAAAATATAAAAAATTAGAGATAAGAGAATGATAATTTAAATTTATATTTGACATTATGTCTACAAAATTGGCAACTGACAGTGAATTTCTAACTGATTTATGTTAAATTTATTTTTTGGGCTGGCTCAAATTCAGCTCCTTGAAAATTAAAACATTATTACAAATTATTATGCTGTGAGTTTAATGGCTTTATGTTTATCTTCTTAAAAAATAAATACAGATTAAAAAAAAATTTCAAAGAGTAATGCTTCACTACCTTGTTGAATGGTTCTTTCTAAAAGATTCTAATCAAATGTGATCAGATGTCTTTATGCTAAAGATGTTTTTTCTCAAAGAGATTTTTATAAGTGAAATTGTTTAAATTAAAAAGTAAAATAATGTCACATTGATCTTTTGTTGTCGTTTCTTTACACAAAAAGATTTTTTTTTTCAGAAAGATTTTTATCAGAAAGTTTGTTTAAATTAAGTAAAATAATCTCACATTAATGGTGCATACAACTGCCACCATCTAGACAAATACATATCTTCAAAATCGAAAAAAGAGAGATATCACCTAAAAATTACCTCTCGATTGCTTCAAACTCCATCCCCGCTGCCGGCCGCCATGTACCTCCTGGCTCCCACCTCTCCACACTATCCGTTCCAAATTCTCCACCCACGACGACTATTTCTCTTCCATCAATGGTTGCAGCAGAGAAGAAGGCACGCGGCTTGCTCATCGGTTCCCCCACGGACCACGAGTTGGTGCTAGCATGATAGATCATGACAGATCGCAATAGATTGTGGGTCACATTATGGAGGCCGCCAAGAACAAAGAGTTGGCCAGAGTGTGGGATCGCGGTGAAGGCAGATGCTGGTGGGCAAGTCATTTCGCTGTCAGAGTCAGGTGGTGAGGGAATGGGAGGAAGGAGGAACCACCGAAGAGAACGGGGGTCGAGTGATTGCCATTGAGAGCGGCGATTATTGGGGTTGAAGGCAAAGACGAAGAGATGGGTGTGGAGGGATTTGGAGCGAAGAAATGCGGAGCTCGAAAGGACACGATTCCATGAGGAGGAGACAGAGCGGGCGAGGAAGTGGTAGGGGAAAGGCAAGTGGATGAGACAGCACATGGCGAGATCATCGGGGAGGTCGGGGATTAGAGGCTGTGAAAGAATATTAGAGCTCATTTCATATAGTTGGTTTGTGTGATTAGGGAGAAGTGTGGCGATTTATATGGGTGGTTTGATTTGTTATAGTAATAGTGTAAAGTAATTACACCATATTTTAGAATTTATATAGTTGATCTCAATGTATTCCTTTTTTCCAATAGTTTAAATACAATGCATCCTTTAATAATTTCAAAATTCACCAACTATTATAGTAATTTTAACTAAACAAAATAAAAATATTTTAAATATATTATTTTCATTTTGTACTTAATTCCTATTATATTATATTTCTTTTTAAGCCAATCATATATCTATGCGAAGAATGTTAAGGAGAGAAAGCAATTGACACAATTGTTGTCATGCACTGAGTGGAACATTGGGATGAACACGATAACAGCTTTAACTATTATTATTGCTAGAGGGTTGGTGGACGGAGGATAAGGGTTTTTGAATAATTTAGTGACATAGGTCCCTTAAGCAGTTATTAGGGAAAATGATTACTTCAAAAGCTTCTTTTGGACAAATATAAAACATTAAATTAAATTAAAAGAATTTATATAAAAATTCTAAGATTGTTTTCACCCTTATATAACACAAAATTAATTTTTAAAATCAAACTTAATTTAATTTATTTTTTAAATATTGCTAGTTATGAGTAAATATTTTTCTTTGAATAATTATTAAAATATAATTGTATTTGTTCTATTAATTGTTGATCACATGTGTATGAAAATTGCTAGAGATGGGGAAAGGGAGTTCGAATGAGAATGACTAAGCAATGTCTTACTCGGAAATTCATCTATATATTTGATCAATTATCTTTTTAAATTATATTTTCATAAATTAGAGATATTTTAGATAGAAATAAAATTTTGATCATAGTTTTCTAAGAAAATCAACAAGACTTTTTTCAAAATTTCAACTATTATAAATTATAAGACTTAAAATTCAAATAAATAAATAAACATATATATATATATATATATATATATATATATATATATATATATATATATATATATTATATACACATATATTGATTTTTGAGAAGATCTTAGACTTATTTAGGTAATCAAATATGTCATTAAGAGATAAATATATTATCTTAAAAGATAAACATATTACCTTATAATAGATTCAATTACATAATTAGAACTCCTAAGGCTGATGACTGTTCGATATACCAGAGATTTTTCTCTTGAACTATATGGAGAAGTAGAACATAGTTTATTTTAATGCAGGGTTTGTAATTTCCTATAAGGGCAAGTCCTTATAGTTTTACACATCTTTGAGGAAAAAAGAATTTCTTTTGAGAGTACTCTCGAATAAAGAAACTGACTTTTATTTTTACAGATTTCAAAGTTTGATTTAAAAGGATTTCTAATTCAAAAGTTTAATAGGGAACACATCAAGGGGAAGAGTTCTTTTTGAAAGCCAATCGGGAATAAGTAAGAAATGTGTATGGATATTGGGTTTTTAGTAAGCATTTCAACTATCCTATAATTGGGCTTTAGATCTTTGAAATTGAATTTAATAAAATTTGAATTAACATTTTATTAGAAGTCTAAGGCTTAGATTCTGATAGTACAAGACTATAGAAATGCTTAGTGGTTGAAGACTTATTCTAATCGGATACTTCATAACTTAAAACCTATAAGTGCTTTCGATATATGTCAAAAGCTCGACTTAGTTTTATTCTGAGAATTATTGGTTCTCTTTCTCACTTGAGAAAATGAGCCTATCCCTAACTCTTTTGGAATTACTACCGACCTGAAAGGGTTGTTAGTTGACACAACTTAAGCAATTTTAAAATCATGTGTCTGGTCTTGTGCTATGTTAGATGGCTAGGCTATTGAATTTAAGGAAAGAATCTAAGAGCCTAAATTCACTCCCTAACCCTAAGATAATGACTGGTATGTTATGCATCTAACTAATGTAATAATTTTTAAGTTTTATGTATTTTGACTCACAATTTATTTAAGATTATAGGTATACAAATTCATGCTTAAGGGTCTATTTGGGGAAACTGTAGTTTTTTGAAAAGATGGTTGTGAAGTTGTTGTAGGGAAAGTAAATTTTTGAAAAGATGTTGTGTGTGTTATAAATATTTTTCTTTTTGAAAAATTCAAACAACAGTTTTCTCACAATCACCACACTCTAATAGCTCTAGTTCTCAAAAGTAACTTTTCACCACATAACTTTCTTAAAATAACCAAAATGTTAGTACCCAAATGCAGTTGTGGTTGCTTTTTGTCTGCTTTGTAAAAAGAAAAGCAATAAAAAAGTTATCCCAAGTGCACCCTTAATCTCAACTTACAAGATATGCCTCAGGAGTCAAGACCAAGTAAAATAGTTTAGTTATTCAAAAAAAAAAACAACATCTAAGATGAGATGTAGTTAAAAAATAGTCATGGGCTAAATCTGTAATAAAAGACCTTTAAGATTGTCACTTCCTTTAGGGACCTACTTAGGCTCCACCAGGAACTATTGAATAGGTGCAATCAGTGCTTGTTAACCATAAGCTATATAGATCCTAACTTAATTTTAGGCTCAATTTACATTTTAAAATTTTAGAATAAAATCCTAAACCTTGCAAATATACGTTAGAAAAAACATACAACATACCAACAGTTTATATTTCAAACATATGGGTTTAGCATTAGTGATTGCCAAGCTCTCATGTATATTGGGCTATGCTTAAGGACTTAAGTAGCACCTGCAAGTAAACATCATTTATTATTTTATGACATCAACCCTTTTAAGCACAACCCCATGCAAAAAATAATATTAGCCTAAAAAAAGCACCCTAATATTTAGACTAATGAGTAAAAAATCATATCCATTTATTCTAAGCCATTATACCACAAAATAAGAGAAACATCTCCTCACAATCAACACATTAGTCTAACTTAATTTTAGAGTTAGGGACCTAGTATTCTAGTGTATATAAATAAGGCTAGTGTGTCATGTCTATTCTAAGCTTTGTTTCAATTTAAGTTCAAAATTTGTTCAATTTATCGTTGGATGGTTCCACGTTAAGTGATTTAGGTGATTTCAAAGTTTTATTTAAGAATTTAATTTATTTTATGTTAAAATTGAGTTTATGATTTTAAAGAATGAAAATGGGTCAGAAATTAGTCTAATTAAGACCCTAATCCTAATAAAGTGAAATCTTTACCAAAAGGTAAGTATTCACTTTAGGAGCCTATCTTAATAGTTTATACATTTTTATATTTTCATTTAAATGAGTTAATTAACTTAGGTTCAATTTGATTAATGTTTATTTCATTTAATTAAAGTTCAAGTTTAATTTTTTTATTATTAATTGGATTGGAGTTTGATTGTCAAAAGTTTAAATTAAGTTAATAACTATTGTTTTGATTCAATTCACCTTGGTTCAAAAATTTTACATATAATTTTTATTCTTATTAAATTTCCTTAGTTTAAATATTTTTTTGCACTTCTATTTGATTGATTTTGATTTAATTATTATTTAAATTTCATGATTTTATGTTTTAATTTTATTTAATTCATTTAGCCTTTTGATTTATATGCTTTGGTTAATTAAAGATATTTCTTATAATCTTATTATTTGATTAGGGTTTTGATTAGGCTATAATTGTTCAATTTTAATTTGATTTATTAAGTTTTGATTTGAAAAAAAAAATCATTTTGATTAAAGGTTTAATTAACACTTAATTCTTTTTTCTTTAATTTTGTTAAAAAAATTTATTAATTTTTTTATCAATTTACATAATATATTTTGATTAAGTAGATTTTATTATCATTTTAGTTTAAAGTGTTCATATCTTCATTCAAATATAATTAAATTCAAATTGATTAATTTGCTTAAGTTTAATTTGATCTTTTATTTAAATTCCATTTGGGTTTATCTAATTTAACTATTTATTTTGATTCATGTTAATTGATTTAGTATAATGATTATTTTGTTTAGTTTAGTTATGTTTAATTTATTTTAATTGATTTGATTAAAATTTATTTGATTTAATTAAGGTTTTAATTAGATTTACAATTTCAATATAAATGATTTGCTAACTTCATTTGGTTTCATTAAGTTCTGTTGGTTGTCTTGGATTTCAAATTTTGGAATTTTTACTAGGTTCAATTGATTTGATTATTCTCTTTATATGTCTAATTAGATTAGGAGGGAATATTGCAATTTTGAATTTATTATGTAGTTGAACTTCATTATTACAATTTGTTTATTTTAGATTGGTAATTCATTTACTTTGATTAAGCAAACTTAAGATTTATTATAATAATAATAATAATAATTATTATTATTATTATTATTATTATTGTTATTATTATGATTATCATCATCATCATCATTTATTTATTATTATTACTAATAATAATATTATTATTTTATGATTTAGTTTGATTTTGTTGAATAATTCATTGAATATTTACATATAATTGGGTTGATAGTTAAAGTTTACTTAATTTCAATTGTTGTATCCATATATCTTGGTTGAATTAAAAAAATATTTGATTTTGATCTAATTAAAGTTGTTTAAGCTTAACATGATTAATTCAATAAGAGTATTTATTTAACTGGAGGTTCCATTGAGTAGATGAATTGACTAATAATTTGATTAAGGATTATTTTAGCATGTCTTGTCTAATTTAATTGAACAATTGATTGATTTACTTGAAGTTTGATTAGACATATTTGATTTAAATAAAAATAAGTTTAATTAATTAATTTAGTTTGTAATTTATTAATTAAATGTTGTTTGTTGTTAATCAAGCTGACTAAGGTTCAATTATATATCACTTCAATCAAATGGTAAAATTTTTTCAAAACTTGATTAATAAATTAATTAAAATTCATTTTTTCTCCTTATATATTTCTATAAGGGTGGATGACTCAAGATACTAAGTCTAACTTCAGCAATTCTAAATTCTTTACGGGTGTACTAAGAGTAATTAAATATTACCTTCATTAGTACTTATATATATATATATATATATATATATATATATATATATATATATATATATATATATATATATATATATTTTATATATATATATATATATATATATATATATATGTTAATCATTGTTTTTTAATTTAACTAATTCTATTTCAATTTAAAGTTTCGATCGATTAATTCCACCATTTTCATTAACCTATATATTTTATTGTTGATTTATTTAAAGATTGATTTCAAATTAGGTTTGATTGGTTGGTTGACTTAGTTTGATCAGGCATTATCTTTTTGTGAGTCTTATTCTAATTTAATTGAATGATTGATTTGAAATTCAATTAGAATGTTTAAAGATTTAAAGTTTGATTAGATAATTTTATTTAATTAATTTAACTGAATGCTAGGTTTAATCAATTAGCTTAACTTAATTGGAAGTAGGTTAAATTACTTAATCAATTATTGAATGTTGATCAATTGGGTTGACCATCTTAACTATAGTTCAACTATGTATTGTTTGAATTAAGGGATAAAGTTAATTAAAGCTTGATTAGTAAATTAATTAAAGATTTTAGTTTAGTTAATATCACTTATTTTATTTTGATTTATTGATTTGATTAGAGTTTCATTCCTAGTCATTTAAGTTTATCATAATTAAGCTATTAAGGTATGATGAATGATTAATTCAATCTTCATTAATTTAAATGATTGAAATTTTAATTAATGATTAATCTTAATTATCTTATTTGAGTTAATTTTATTTAGATTGGATTTAAATTGGTCAAATATTTTAGTGATTTGATTTAATTAAAGATAATTTAGTCTTAACATAATTAACTTAATTAAATGATGGGCTTGATTAAAGATTTAGTTAAATAAAAGTTATTGATTTAATTAACCATAAGTCGTTGACTTAGTTGCTCCATTT
Organism: Cymbidium sinense; assembly: GCA_021442155.1. Classification (NCBI taxonomy): domain Eukaryota; kingdom Viridiplantae; phylum Streptophyta; class Magnoliopsida; order Asparagales; family Orchidaceae; genus Cymbidium; species Cymbidium sinense. The sequence goes on from CM038219.1 coordinate 82,847,186, forward strand.
AGTAATTTAAAATTTAGTTTAAATGATTGATCTAACTAAATTCCTTAATTCTATCATGATTAATATGATTAATGATTAATTAGGTATTCATGATTACTTTGATTTACTTAATTTAGTTGGAGTATGATTAATTAGTATTTTAGTTGATCTTATCTAAATTAATTTGTTCATATTATGTTTAATTTAGATGTTTGGTTACTTAAATTAAATTAAGGATTTTTTAAGTTCAACATTATTATCTTAATTAATTTAATTTAATTTAATAATTCATTAACTTAATTTTAAATTTCATTATCAATTTGACTAAAAATTTGTTCTTTTGCAAAGGTTGATGAGTTAATTATGTTTCATTTAATCAACAATGTTAGATTAGTGATTAATCAAACTTTGCTATATGAGATGATTTAAGAGTTTAAGGATTATGCTTAATTTGTTGAACTCATTAAATTTAAAATTAATTAACTTATCTTTTATTAAATTATTGATTTGATTAAGAACTTAATTAAAGAATTTGATTTATCTAATGACCAACTAAATCAATCTTAATTAAATGATTATTTAATTTCGTCATCTTAACCAAATGATTATGTCAATTAAGCAATTAATTGAAAAAGTTTATTAATCAATTGACTTATTTTATTTGTTTGATTAATATTAGATTAGTATATGACTAAACTTATCCTTAAATATTTTAACGTTTACTAGATGAGAGTTTAACTTATCAATTTATTGGAGTCATGACCATTGATTCAATTAAGGGTTAAACTCAATTGAAGACTTAATTAAATGACTTATTTAATTAAGTGTTGATTATTAGCTACTCAAATCGATCCATGTTAAATTAGTAATCATCTAATTATGATCTCTTATCAAGTTAATTAAGGTTTGATTAATGGTATAATTAAAGGTTTATTGATTAATTTATGTGATTCATGTTTTATTAATGATAAGTTCAACTTCCATATCAACTTTATTGAATTGATTTAACTTGATTAAATATTTAGTTTATTTAATCATTGTTTAATTTAACTTTATCATTTCTTAACTTGGATAAATGATTAATTTGATTAATCATTAATCCCTTTACTCAAATAAACTAATATTTAATCATTTGTTTAGTACAATTTAATTTGATTTTACTTAACCTTTAATTTAAAAGTCTAATTAGTATTTAATCTCATTGCTTCACTAAATTCTAATTAAGAGTTTGTTAAGTTTATTATGTTTCATTAACTTAGGTTAGTTAACTAAATTTATATTTGATTCTTTTGATTGTGTGTTTTAACTAAACTTAGATAATCTAATGAATTTCTTTAAAAGTTCTAATCTAATTTTGGTTTATTTTCTTAATTTTATAATTTTTTATTTAATTAGATGGCCTTGTGATGGTTAAATTTTGATTTCCCTTGATTTAATGATCCTTATGACTATGAATAATCTCAATGGACAGAGATATTTGAGATATGAAGCCTACCATATATACTTCAAGTCATTTAAACACGTACTTTAGGAATAATTAAATTGTTCCTAAGGTTTTTAAATGAACTTTATGGATTCTTATTCATTATTATTATTATTATTATTATTATTATTGTTGTTGTTGTTGTTGTTGTTGTTGTTGTTGTTGTTGTTGTTGTTGTTGTTGTTGTTGTTGTTGTTGTTGTTATTGTTGTTATTTTTATTATTATATTTATTATTATTTTAATAATTCTTCTCTGTATATTTTGATTTCATTTATCCTAATTTTTTTAATTAATTAATTTTAATTTTAGACATATATTAAGTCCTAATTAGGTGTTTTTGAGGTCTAATAAGATCTAGAAAGTTTGAATATTTTTGTTAAAAAGGTGATTTAGATTATTTTAATAATTATTTATAATTTTCTTGATTTTTCAAAATAATCATGTCATGAGCACATTGAAATTTGATAGCTTTTAATCCATCCATCATTGCAGCTTAAAATTTTTATGGTAGGTGTGCTTTAACCTCAATTGTATTTCTTAAAAATTTTAAATCAATTTGATTGTTATTTTAGGATTAATTAAGAAAATTTAATTTTTGTTCAAACTTAAATTCAACCTAAAATACCCAATAATAATTCGGGCTTTTAGGTTCATTGGATTCTTTTGAAAAGATGAATCCAACTAGCCTTTGTATGATATTTTTAGTTGAGTATTTTATTTATTTTATAATTTTTGAAGTTTTAAGCAACTTCATGTATTTCTTAAATCTAAAAAATCTGAATTTTTCTATTTAACCTAATCAGTGCCACATGGCACTGATTGGGCAGATCTTTCCACGTGGACTCTACGTGGAATGAGAAGGAAACCCGCGGGTAAAAATTAGATGGTCTAGATCTAATCAACGAATCCAAGTGTGAGAATCATATATATATATATATATATATATATATATATATATATCTAACGATCTAATCTAGACCGTGAATTTCATTTAGGTGGGATTGGACGGTTATTGGCTCGTCCTCCCCATGGATGATGAACCTAGAGGGGTGGACACCATTGCCGCACCTCCAAGCTTCAATTTCTATCAATTCTCACTAGAAATCACTATTTTTCGATGCAAAGAGGCTTGAAAGTGAAAGACTAATGGGAATCTATGGATATTTCCTAATTTCATGTAATCTCACTTCACATACAATGAAGACCTATTGACCAGCTATAGATCAATGAAATTACCTCACTCAAGCTGATGTCGAGTGATCGAATCAGTTCAAAAATATTTCTAGATGTGAGATGAAGCTCGAAGGTGAATATGCCCACTTACTTCCTCTCTAGTCGCTGGAAATGCCAATCTCAACCACCTCTTGTCTAAGATTGTAGATTTCAGTTGATTTGGGGCCGGGGAAGGTGGGAGAAAGCTCAGTTTCTCTCTTGAATGATGGTTAGTGTGTAGAAGGTTTTAAAAGTGGGAGATGAAAGTTCTTCCCCCCTTATTATGGTTGGCCGACCCTTCCAGTATTGGTGGAGATGGGTTGTGACCAACCATGGGTATTCGAGCTAGAAAAAGTCTTTCAGAGGTGGTTAATTGATTGAAGAATTGCTTTTGGTCAATCAAGTCGGAGTGTGGAGGGAGATGTGGAGGATTTGAGACTTTGGAAGCATATTGCATTTTTTTCTTCTTCTTTGCATTTAATCTCTCCTTCCACTTGATCCCAACTAGCCACCAAGAATATATCGAGTTCACATTAGAGGTTCAAAATGAGTATTAGGCTTGCAAAAGTCCAATTTGGACTTTATGGCCTTGATTTTGAATTGAATCAACCCATGTTGACCCAAATGAGTAAGTTGGATTTAAGTAACCCAAATTGGCTCATTGGCTTTAAATTTAAGGTTCAATTATAACCAATTGATCATTTCATTCTTATGGGTTTGATCAACTTGATTTGATTTGATTTTGAAATGATTTAAACCCATTTTGACTTACTTTGACCAAAGTGGATCTAATTTGATTTACATGGCCCAATTGATCATGTTGGGCTTGGATTAGACTTCAAAAAGTTTCAAATAATCATTTAGAGTAATTTGGGATAGTTAATTTAATTTGTCAATTTTAATTTGGTCATGGGGTTTGGAAAGATTAGGGGTTGGTATTTGATGGATAATTAATTTCATTTAATTTGGGTAAAGTTTGGGTTTGACCGATGTTTGACTAATTCGACCTAAATGGGCCAAATTAGGTTAAATGCCTCAACTGAGTTATTTAGGCCATGTTTAGATTTTAAATATATTTAGTGAATTATTTAGAGTATTTAAGATTAATTAATTTCAATTAATTTAGATTATATATTGAGTTTGGCAAATTTTGACTAAACAAGACTTATTGGATTAAGATGAGTTCATTTAAGTAAAATGATCAAATTGGTCAAATTAAATCCAATGACTAGTTGAATTATGCTTATATATGAGTTTAAGAGAATTTTGAATATTTAATTTGAGTTAAATTCAACTTATTTAAATTTGGCTCAATTAAATCCATTTGGGCCTACTTAGCCTATATGACTCAATCAGCCAATCTGATCCTCAATTGAACTTAGTTTAGTTTAATTTGGTATTTAGATAAACTCATGTGATGATTTTGAGCCCTTGGAGTAGCTCAATTTGGCCAAGTTTGATAATTTAACTTTTTTCTTGGTGTGACCCACATTAGCCAACTTTAGGTCGAATAGCCTAGTTCACCAATTTAAAATTCACGTGAATTTATTTTTAGGTTCATTTATGTTTATGCATTGATTCTATGCTTTTGATTTGATTTAATTTAATTTAATTTGATTTCATTTAGATTTAGGTGAGGTTGGAGTTAAATGGGTTAATTAACCCAATTACCTCAATTTAGGCTCAATTAAATTTAGATTTCAATTGAACTGTGCCTGATTTTATTGAAATTCTTTAGATTTAGGTTTGCCTTGGTTTACCAGATCCAATTGGGTTAGGTTAGGTCCTATAAGGGTTTTAGGATGGCATGTGATTTCATTTTAGGGTATTTGAATTTTGATTTAATTTCAAGTTTAGTTTTGATTTAGATTTTTATTATTTAATTTAATTTGTTATGTATTTTTGATTTATTCATACACCTTAGTCACTAAACATAGTGTCATAAGTATTTAATTAGGATGCCCTTAATCTAAGATTAAGGATCATAATTTTTAAGAATAGGGATGATGTCAAAATCCAAAAATGACGTCAACACATACATACACACACTGACACACACACACACACACACAATATATTTATGTATATGAGTTAATCAAACCCAATTAGATTAGGTGAACCCAAATAAAACTCAAATATAAGAGAACTCAATAGAACTATAAATTAAACATATTTGAGTTGAAATCTAAATTCGATTGAGCCCAAATTAAGGTAGTTGAGTTTGATTAACTCATTAACTCAATTGAGCTCTAAATCATCTAAATCTAAGAAAGATAATATAAAATAAAAACTAAATTAAATCAATGCAAGCCAAAAGTAAAAAATCAATGCATAAATCTAAATGAGCCCAAAAATAAATCTAGGTGAGGTCCAAAGTGATTAATCAATTCATTTGACATAGAATTGACCAATGTGGGCCCCACAAAGTCAAAAGTCAAACTAATCAAAATTTGATCAATTTAAATTATTCTTAATGCTCAAATCTATCAAATTAATATAATTAAATGCAAAACTACCAAATCTAGATTCAATGATGATTCAAATAGCCTAATCGGGTCACTTAGTCTAAGTGAACCCGAATAGACTTTATTGAACCTAAACACAAAATAATTTGAAATTAATTCAAATTACATATTTTGAATCACTTTAAAATCATATTTAATCACAGTTTAACTCCCCGTTAAGTTTAATTTGACCAAATTGGTTATTTGATCCGATTTGTCCCATTAAGCCCAATTTGGCTTGAAATAGGCCTAAATCAAAATTAAATCCAAATTAATTAAAATAAATTGCTCCAAATCACTTGAAATACTAAATAGAATATAATCAACATTTGAACATACTTCAATTTTGGTCATATCGATCATTGGATCCAAACGAACTCAATTCGACTCATTAGACCTAATTTGAGTCAAAATGGATTTGAATTAAAATCTACTAGGGATTAATTTAAATCAATTGCTCTAAATCATTTAAAATATCAAATCAAACATAACCATAGCCCAATTTAAAGTCAATTGAGCTAAATCAATGCATTGAACCTAACTTGACTAATTTGAGCTAAATGGGTCAAGAGAGGTTCAAACCAATGCAACTCAACTTAAGTAGACTCAAACCATATTCAAAATCTATCACATGGAGGCTAACACTTCAACCCATGTGGAGTGGAGCTTCAAGTCAACAATGGAGGCCATGGGAGAGAGGAGAATTAATGACAAAGTGCCAAAATATAAGATCCACTCAAACACAAGCCATATCTCCACTTGCCTGACATCTAACAGGCATTACTATAGCTAAAACACTAATTTTGACTTCTCTAAGTCTCCTTTTAGCTGACCATCACCTTTCCAATCACCATTAATGGTAATTTTCGGCCACCATTAAAAAGAGGGGGAAAGAGAGCCCATGGTTCCTTTTGGCCGGCTAAAAAATGACTCCTAGACTTCTTCTAATCAAAACCATACCATCCCCCTCCGTTTTCATGAATAAAATCATGAATTCTAACCAAAATTTAGCAAGGGGCAGTGGAAATTGGTGGAGATGATGATCTAGAGGGAGACAAGTGGGCGTCTTCACTCTAGAGTTTCACCTTGTGTCCAATAACATGCTTTGAGTGATTGGATCATTGGACGTCGGCTCCGACAAGGTAATTTCTTAAAAAGCTTAGAAAACTATAGGTTCTCTTATTTGGTGATACTCTTTGCATGATTCTTAAATTTTTTTTCTTAGAAATCTATTACATTTTTTTAATTTTGAAGCTTCCCATTGCAAAATACGGTGTTCTCTGTCGAAGTTCGCTGGAAAATGACGCTCGGACGGGTAGTTTCGGCCACTCGGACATGCAATTTTAGGTGAAAATCTCATCCTTCGATCGAGTTTGCCATATGTGAGGGAGATGAAATAGTAGTTGTCCAATCTCCCTTAATAGAGACAGACGAATGTGATTAAATTCCCCTTAGATCTTGATTTGGGCCCTTAGATCAGCGTATTCAACTTGGATCGTCCAATCGCATGAATCTGCGATTGGACAGTCTAGATTTGTCCAATTAGAATTTATTTTCTCGTTCGTTTGCCTCGGTAGTGCTTGCATGGCCCAAGCAAGCCGTGACATGCATAAAAGGTAGAGCAAGTAGTTTTGACTTAGCAATGACTGGTTAAGTAGAAAAAAATAAGAGATTTCTTGAATTTTAAAATTACTTAAAAATAACTAAAACTTTAAAAAGTCAACAAAAATAAAATACACAACAAAAAATTACAAATAATGGCTCTTTGGATTAGTCTTTTGGAGAAGAATCCAATGAACCAAAAAGCCCTAATTTTTTAATAGATATTTTAAGATTAATTTGAGTTTGAATGAAATTAAATTTCTTTCATTAATCCAAAAATATTTATCAAAAAATTTGAAATATTTAGAGAATCAAATTAACACTATGACACACTTACCATGAAATTTTCAATTCCAAATGACTAGTAGAATAAAAGTTGCTAAAATTTAAACTTTAAATGCCTATTTTTTGTAAAATTAAGAAAAATAATCTAAATATTTCGAAAGATATTAAAATCCTTATAAATGACCATTATAGAAATTAAGAAAAATAATCAAAATAATCAAAATACTTCTTAAAAAATTAAGAAAAATAATCAAAATAGCACAAACCATTATAGATGACTCTAATGAACCTCATAGAGATATCAAAATCCTCTAAAACCTATTAAACCTCAAAATGATTTAATTAGGGGATTAATTGAATTAAATAAAATAATTAATTTACCTAAAATTTGAAAAATCACAATAAATCAATCAAAAATCTAAAAATTCTAAATAAACCCTCTTTGAATTCATCCTTGAGAGAGGAATTAAAGAGAATTAAAGCCCCAATTAGTTCGTAATGTGTTTGACTTAATTTGTGTTTCAATGTAATCATTAAAACCTTAATTAACCCGGAAGTACATCTAGTATCAAGATGAAGTTTAGGGAGATGAAATTGGCAAGTAACTCTACTTGTCATAAAAATTTCAAAGCAAAATGATTTCTAGATCAGAAGTTATTAAATATTCAAGTTCTAAGTCAATTTACATCAAGTTAATTTTTTTTGTAGAAATTATAAATATTAATAGAATCAACCCAAAATATTTCTATTAACACTAGAACACTATAATAAATATTTTCATGTTTTAAAACCATATACATCTAAAATCATTTAATTAGGATTTAATAAGTCATTAAAATCAATAATAATTGAATTTACTACATTTAAATTTCATAAAATAAAATATTAAGCTAAATTTTGAAATAAAATAATATTTAAAACCCCATTAATAGAATCCTAAATTAAAGCAAACAAATGTCACACAATCTTAAATTCAAATCAAATTAAACCTTAATCTAATCAGACATAAACTTGAACTTAATTTAACTATGTGAAACCCCATTAAATTTTAATTAAACTTCAAATTAGACTCTACTAAATGTCTCTAAATCATTAAATTATTAATAACATCATTAATCTAAATTAAAAAATTAAAATTAAAAGCTTCAATAAGTAATTAACTTAAACTAAACTAAACCTTAATCAACTTGATAAAAAAATCATAATCAACCCATTATTATATTTTTACTAAGCATTAAATCTTAACACTTAATAAATAAATTTTAAATTAAAATAATCATAAATGAGATCCATCTTGATCAATCATTGAACAATTAATCAAATCAAATTAGCCAATTGAGTCAAAGTCTAATTAATTATTAATAATCAATCAACCTTTAATCTCATAACAACTCAATTAAGTTAATGCTAAAGAAACTAAAATATACACTTAGTTAAGATTGGTTTAGTTGATCATTAAATAAATTAAATTTCTGACTCAAGTTCTTAATTAAATAAAATCATTTAATAAAGTTAAATTTAATCAATCTTTAATTCAATGTTAGTTAAACAATTTAAGCATAATCTCTAATTAAACTCTTATATTAATTATCCAGTCAAATTAAACATAATTAAACCCATTGACTTCAAGTTAAGATAAACCCTCAAAATAAATTAATCGATCATTTAATTAAACTAAATAAATTAAACAAGGAATATTAAAATGATCTTTGAACTAAAATTAAATCAAACACTCAATCATATATATACACCAAAATTTTAATCAAATCAATTATGACAAATTAGTTTGTTCGCATAAAAAAGTTAAGTAAAATAATTTTTTGCCACAACACCATTGTGATCTTGGCACTGAAGCGCTACTACAATTCTTCTAGAAAAATAACTACTAGTCTATTAGTAAGTTGATAGTATGGCACCTGATGCTGCTTTGATATTGCTGAGGCACTATGACGATGATCTGTAGTTTAAAGAAGCAAGAAAAATTGCTATCCTTGCCTCAACGATTATAACCACCCAAGGGGGTGGGGGGAAGCAGTTATGGGGTGGGAACTGCTCCACAAGTGAATTATATAAAAAGGGGGGAATTTCTCCCTAGGTTTCTTCTTCTTCTTTCTTCTACTCTTAATTCCTCATTGCTCTCTTGCTAGAACTACAAGGAGACTTCCAATAGTGAACGACTGGTGGCTGTTCGATGATGCTTTCCTTTTACATAAGAACAAAGGCAAGTCCATCACTACGAACTCCAAGTAAAACTTTGAAAATGTAATTTTATATGAATGTCTCTCATAGAAATGATATTTTGCAAGATGTCCACCGTTGATCTTAGATCTGGTGGCAAATCAAATGGCGTATCTCTGTCAATCTTTGATCTAGAGTAAAAAAGAATGCAACCATAGTCCTAAAATCCTAAAATTTAAAAAGAACCTACTCCGTTGAACTTAATTTTGATGTGATTAGAAAAAAAATCTCTTTCCATTGATCTTAGATTGGTAATAAGGGAGAATTTCACTAAAAACATGAGAACCTAGCATTACTAAAGTGTTACTCTGTATAAATGTTCAATAAAATAACTAGAATACTTATGAATTCTTGTTCAATTTATGCATTTCCATCTTGCGGCGCTACGGTGCCAAGGCCTAGTGTCAAGGCATTAAGCTCTCAAGAATGAAGTGCTTGATGCTTTGCCTCATAGCTTCAAGGCATTATGCTATCAAATTTCATCTATTTAAGACAACGGTGTAGCGCCATCACCATAGCACCGAGGTGCCATATTTGGAAGTTTGTTATACCGTCAAACTTTGTTTTGGTGTGAAACGAAACCTTTCCTCCATTGATCTTAGATCCAAAGTAAGAGAGAAGAGTGCTAATACACTAAAAAAGTTATAAAGATCATATTATAAGGAGTTAAGCTGCCAAAATTTTAAATATTTTACAAAACGGTTGTTAATGATATAGCGCTGCAACACTAATATTCTAGCATTGAGGCATTGCATCCTTATGGAATTGAAACTTAGATAGACATCCCATAGCATCGTAGTGTTGATGACGTAGTGCCGAGGCATTGTATTTAATGAACAATATTTTATTTTTAGTTGAACCCACAATGCCACAATGCCACAATGCCACTTACCAAACTCCGTAGTGCCAAACCCTCACGTCTTTAGCTTATCTCCTATAGGTTGGCAGCACCTAAGCGCTAACCTCTTAGGTCTGGAATAGTAATGAGCAACATAGTGCTTACATGCAACACTTAGGTGCTGTTCAACTGGTCAAGTCGATTATTGTATCATTCAAAAAGGAGTATTCACTACGATTAATTTTGTAATTGAAAAGATGCATTACATTGATGAAGAACCATAGTGTTTTGACCTAGCACTGATATGCTGGCCAAAAAGTTTGTCTCACACTCTTAAATTGCTTGTACGCACGTTGTTATCTTGAATTGACTTTTGACCAGCATTGTAGAGCTAAACCATCAGTGCTTAAGAGCTTTTCAAACAGTCAACTTGGAGAGTAATTGTAATGCCACAATGCTAACCATGTAGTGCCAAGGTACCATACATGCCTTGGCGCCATATTTTTAGCATTGAGGCGCTTAGCATAAAAGAAATTCAAATTACTTGCATGGACCCTGACATAATAATAATTGCCTAGGTCCATTGCCCGAGGATACTTGTAGTTTAATATAAAAAAATAAATTTAAATCACTCATATGTGCTCTGACATATGTATAAAAATTCAAATTAAATTCTTGAGGATGTTGCATAGGTTAAAATTCTTGGTTCCGTCTCGTGACTGGGTATAAGTTATCAAAACCTAATTCTTCCCAGATGATGGCTGTGCTGATTAAATATTCAACGAGAGGGGATATTTTAAAAATTGAATGAAGTTTATCATTCAAAATAACTGAAAGCAAATAATCATCCACCCATCCATCATCATTTGTCAAGAATGATAATCTAAAAAAACTTTTACTCACAAAAGAGCAAATATCAAATTAAATATATCACTATGTTTATACTCAAATAATCTCATGCTAGTAAAGACCTCGTTTGTGTCCTCTGTCTGTGTCATTTTGTCGCCAAATGACACCACATGAAATGTGAATATGACCAAAACCTTATGATCATATGGCTTAACATCCATATAGCTCCACTATATTTCGATCATGATAATAACCCATATGTTTCCTAATGGATTTGCTCTTTGAGCCACGAATTATGGAATATATTTAATAGGAAAAACCTTTTGTCAGCTAAGGCTGACTTAAATTTGTCATCTTAGAAAAATATCACCTCGGGTTTACAAGAACACCTTGGACGATGCAACCCATGGTGGCTGACAAGGATTCTTTGGTCGGGTCGGGTTAACTGTTTTATCTTGACTAAGTAGACTAGGGACCATGACAGCACCAGATGGCGGATCCATGTGATCTTGATCAGACACATCATCATTTCCTCAACATATGCTTTAAGTTAAAAGAGAATGATAACTCCATTATATTTGGCATTCAAAGAAGTGTAATCCCAATATTCTTATTCTCCATATGAATTCTATCCACACAGTCATCTGCGCCATACTACACTGATAGACACTATCATTTATAAGAAATATATATTTGTTTACAACCTTAATTGAGAACCCTCTTTGAATGCGGTAAGAGGGGTAATTAATTATGGAGGCTTGCATCTCTAGATCTAAATAAACCCTAACATGAATGTTAGGGGAAATCTGGTTGAATATATATACCAATCTGCATCATGAAAAATATATTTCTGCTCATCCCAAAACAGGATGGCGGAGAGGTTCCAAAAGGTGTGTTTTTCTTGAGTGATCATAGATCATTAATATCTAATCAAATTGATTAAAATATTTAATGAAATTAATCAAATCCTTTAATTTTGACAATGTTAACTTCAAACTATCTTTAATTAAATTAAGTTAACAAAATACTTAAATAAGCCAAATCCAAGTTGAATAAATTAAACCAAATAGAATAAATTAAGATAACTATTTTTTGATTACTCAATTAAGTAATCAATATAATTATGAGCATCTAATTAATCATAAATCACATTTTGATGAGATTAATCATAATGAATTTAAATAATAATAGACTAAACCCTAATCAAATCAGTCATGTAATATAATTAACATTTTTAAATAAACTAAGAAATGAACCAAGAAAAAATTAATAATCATCTACCAAATCTAAACATATGGCTAAGTTAACTTAATTATGCATTGATCAATCATTGAATTTTAATTGAATCAAACATTTAAATTAAGTAAGCAATAAAATAAAGTGATCATCTAAATGAAATGAACAACAAACTAAACACGTTTTGAACCTTAATTAAACTAATCACTTCATCAAATCAAATGAGATAAAAATAAATTCTAAATCAATTCAATTAAACATATAACTAGATTAAATTATTTGAATAAAAATGAATTAAATTAATTATCAATAAACCTTGAGTGTATAAGTTAAATAATCAAACTGAACAATAAGTTATTAATTAAACTAAATTCTAATAAACATAAGAGATGAATAAATATAAATGAAACTTTGATAATCAAACTTAATTAAAATCAAGATAAACATTTAATTCACTTAATCTAATCATATTAACAAATAAATAAGCTTTAATAAAATCAAATTAGTATAATAATAAGTATAAAGTTGGATTTAAATTCAACATCTTGAACAAATCAAGCTAATTAAACAAATTAAATCAATCAAATCAAATAAGTAAAGATCAAACTAAATTAAATAATTATCAAACTAAAATAATCAACATACCATCAATCCAAATAAAAGATTAAATTAAACTTCAATCATATGACAAGGTAGTTAAATTGAAATATATTAACTGATTCGAATTAAATTTAAATAATAATCATAATAAAAAAGTAATTAAGTTTAAATAATATTGAAATGATTTAATAAATAACAAGCCATATAAAATTAAAATTTAAAAATGAAATTCAAAGAACGATTACACATCAATTGAATTATCAAAGTCCAATTAAATCAAATTGAGAACTAATAAACCAAAAATCATTATCAACAATCAAAACACATGAAGTTAAATAAATTCAAACTCTAAAATTCATAATAAGTTGAACAAACTTTAGGTAAGTTTGATTTAATTTAATTAAATCATTCAAATAAATTTAAATTGTTCAATTAAGATACTTAGGTTCATAGTTTGACATTTAGAATGAATTTTTACCTCAAGGACATCTAGGTTATTATTTACTAGAGCAAGATGTAGATCATTAGCCTTAAAATAAAGAAGATTGAAAGAATCATGACAAAAATAATAAATTTATTGAATAAAATTAAAATAATCAAGATGAGTCTACCTTCGCAAAGAAAAAATTATCTTATAATTTTATTATAAATTAATTACATTCCTTAAAAATGCATAAAAGATATGCCCATGAGGTAACCTTGATTGAAAACTAGTAGTCGATAAAGTACTTACTAAACGATCCTATAAAGGTAGTTGGTAGAGGTCATCTTCGTTAATAACCCTTGGAAGGCAGCCTCTAAAAAAAGTCTTAATGGGAAGATAGTAATGAATAATGTCATCATTTCAAAGACTCTAAGAGAGCAAGAAATTAGTAAGATCTCCACTCATAAAAAATCTCATATGACTAATATTTCAAAAGATATATATACATTCAAAAATATCAAAAGGCTAAAAATTTTAGAATGTACATGTAGATTCAAAAAGAAGTCTCATGACTATAAAAGGTACAAGTAAATGAAAATTATTAGAAGATAAAAAGCTTTAGATGGAATGTGTACATTCAAAAAAGCTCAGAAGGTTAATTATCTTAGAAGATACAAGTGGTGTTTTATTTTTGGATTGGGAGGTCACGTAGATCGTAGATGGTACTTATAAAAGTGATTGGGAATGAAATTGAGGTATGATGTACTATCTCAAATGATAGAGGCATCACCTTACAATGGACGTAATCACTTAATAAGGACTCCTGAGGCATGATGTGTCTTTGAATATACCAGAGATTTTTTCCATACTTTACATAAAAAAATAAAGTAGGGTTTATATTAAGCCAGGTTCTTAAGTTCCCTATGGAAGCAAGCCTCCATAGTTAATTACATCTTAGGAAATGAGATTCTATAAGAATACTCTCAATTAAAGTAGATAATTATTATCTCCAAAAATTTCAAGGTTAGACTATTAAAGGATTGGATATGTTTGGAAAATCAAGTGGAAGACTTATTTTCAGAATTCAAAATAAATAAGTAGGGAATGCTCATGATACTAGAAAGCCTAGTGAGCATTCCAATCTATCTTATGATAAGGCTTTATATATTTGAAAGTGAAGAGATTATATTCATTTGAGTTAAATTTTTATTAGATTGCTATGACTTATAATCCGCCAACACAAGGTTGCCAAAATGGCAAAGAGGTGAGGATTTATGCTTGTAGCCTGAAGGAAACAGCTACCTCAAATCCTAAATCTAAGAAGCTTTAGTATGAGTTAAAGCACAACCTAATCTAAGTGATAAGTAGACATAAGGGTTTATCTCTATAAAAGAGAGTAAACCCATCCGGCTTCTAGACTTACAACTGCCTGAAGTGGCCGCCAGCTAACACCTTCTACACTTTAAATCTATGTAGTCTGGCCTTATGAAAGTGCAAGATAGTTAGATTGATAATTAATTGGAAAGAGACTAAATTCCTAAACCCACTCTTAAGAGACTAGAGCATGAGTTGTATGAGCATATGATGTAATCTACAAATGCAAAATCTTACAAATTTTATTCCACTTTGACATATCATTTAGACAAAGGCTTTGGTATTTTTATATGTCTAATTGCATGATGAAAATTGATTATTGGATAAATCAAAAGAGAGAGAGAGAGAGAGAGAGAGAGAGAGAGAGAGAGTGAAGCTCCATCATCGGGGTTACTCTCATGGGTCAAGTGGTCCCTATTGTGTAAGGACAGAGGCCCTCATTTTTAGTAAGAGTGATAGAAGATGCATGAATGATGTGAGACATATAACATACAGCTAAGGGGTTGCTAAATCTTTTAATTTTCTTGATTATAGCCTAGGATTTATGGTGAGGTTATGAGTTGTTTAAAACTTCTAATTATGAGTGATTAGTTGGATAGAAAATTTATTTTTATTCTAAGAGCCTACTATATCCAGGCTACACATTAAAGTATCAAACTTGAAGAAACTATAAAAAAGATGCAATCCTGATGCATAATCTAAATGAATCATCAATTAATTTTATAAACTATCATAAAAGAATAACAAGCCAGTGAGGTTGATTTTTGTCGTACACCCCTAAAAAGAAAAGATGGGTAGCCGAGCTCTACCCTTATAGAACCTAGAATATGAAAGAATAATTACAATTAGAATGAATTCATGCTATGGGGGTCTCACTTTTTCATTTTTTCATTTCTTCATTTCTCCATTTGATTTAGTTTTCTCCAAGGCATTACAGGGCACCCCAAGACTAACCCATCTAGCCACTGCTCATCCTAGTCCCCCATAACACTAAATTCTAATTCCTATTGCAAAAATTACATTTATATAGAAAAAAGTAAATTTAGCAACATCTATAAAATAAAGATTAGCTAAACATACATACAATCTCAAACAGTTATATGTATGGTTTGGACTTAGCACCCTGCACATGGGTAACCAAGCCCACCTGTCTTAACTTAGATTAAGCTTAGGGGTTTAAGCAACCTACAAAGAGAGCATTTATATTTATTTTTAAGCATCCCCTCAAGCACAGTCCATTGTAGAAAATATGATTAGGCAAAGAGCGGCCTAACATCCAGTCTACGAAGCATAACATACAATCTAAAATATTACATCTCAAAATAAAACATACATCGCACATACATCATCCTAACTTAGGACTATAATTAGTGGCTTAATTCTAATGTGTGTGCTAAAGCTTTGTGTAGTATTTCTTAACTAAGTATTAGAGTTATGATTTTAAGTGTGGAAGGATTTAATTTATCATAAAGGTTGGTTTCATTTCAAGTTACTTAATTGATTTATAAATTTTTATTCATGTTTTGTTTTGTTTCATTTGATTTACACTTAGCAACTAAGTGTTATAAAGTGTGAAAAGAGGATTACTCTCCTTCATCCCTACCTTAAGCCACTTTCTAAAGTACATTTTTTTTGACTTGATTATCTTTAGTGAATAACTTATTGCACATTTCTATTAATTCTAAGTTTAAGTTAACTTTAAATAATCCTATTCAATGTGAATGGTATTTTGGGATTAATATAATTGAATTACTATCACCTGACATATATCAAATCATCCCTTTCCATCACATATAACATGCATATGACTTAGTACTTAGCATATCTATACGTATCATGTATTTTGGCATACTCAAAATGATGAATGGATGCATACATTTATAACTTATGTTTCATTTGGTTGAATTATTTAATATATGTAAATTAAAGCTTTATCCAAACTCTTATACAAAAATACATAGGAATGAAATCAAATAAGTACGTGTCATTGTTAACCAGGGAAGTGAGGCAATCAAATGACCTCCTTGGGGCTACTTAAAGCCTCGTATTCCCGGGATATTCAGATTATATACTTATTAATATTCAAACACATGTAAATCAATATATATGAATCATAAGAAAGAGAGAATTATCTTTACATATAATATAGTTCAATGACTTAGATGAGTTTGGATGCATGTTTTCTTTAATAAAAAAAGGGGAATTTTAGATTTTAATTAAACACACATAAACATATATAAAATATGTAAGCAAGTACGTGCCATTGTTAACCAAGGAAGTGAGGTAATCGAATGACCTCCTTGGGGCTACTTAAAGCCTCATATTCCTGGGATGTTATGACTAAACACTTGCTATCTTAAATACATATGAATATATACACAACTATAAGGATTAAAATAATGCAAAGATTGTATTTTCTTTAGTTGAATTATTTAGGCATATGAATTAAAGCTCTATCCAAGTTCTTATACTAAAATACATATGAATGAAACTAAATGAGTACATGACATTATTAAACCTAGGAATTGAGATGACCAAATGACATCCTTGGGGCAACTTAAAGCCTCAAATTCTTGGGATGTCTAGACTATATACCTATTATTGTTCAAACTTATGTGAATCTATATATGAATCATAAGAAAGAGATCTTCATTTCACATACTTAAGCTATAAACATATGGAAATCCTATATGTATGCATAGTTATCATCTCTCCACATATATTTATCAATTTATAAACTTTGGAAAATAGATTTGAATTTATTAGTGATAATAGCCACACATATAATTAAATTAAGTCAATACATGCAAGTTTGCATAAATAAAATCTATTTGATTAATTTAGATTTAAAAACATGAATGCATGAAACCATATGACATATAACATTTAAAGTTATTAGAAAGGAATAACTAAATATAAACATATGGTTCATTCAACTAAATTAATTCCTAAGGACAATCACATTAAATAAAATTATTTAGAGAAAACCAAAGCTCTTTATTAATTTATGATTTAGGATTTTGATTAATTTGAAAGAGGAGGAGATTTGCTTGCTATTTTAATCCCATTCCCATGTTGGTGAACTTAATTGGTTTAAGAAAAGGTAATTAAGTGGATTTTATGAATTAATTAAGTTAGATCCTTAATTAAATCAATTAATTTCCCTTACCTATGCTTCTTTAATTTGATTAACCACTTAATTATGAGCCATAAATGACATGAACATATGAGAAAGTAAAATTGCAATGATTCTAAAAGGACCTAATGCAAATGGCTCATAATTAATGATTAAGTAAGTTAAAGAACCTAATTAAGTATTCTTGTTATTTTCCCACACTTATGGGCTAATCATAATTTCCTTAAGGGTCTTTATGTTATTAAACTCATAAAGAGGAACCCTTAATATTATTGTTAAATATTTAATATGATTATGATTTTAATTTGATTAATTAAGCCATTTAATTAATTAATTAAACCTTAATTAATTTCAATATTAATTAACCCTCTTTAAAATGAAATGGACTTAGTAAAAGGATCCTAATCCCACTCCCTGATCCATTCACTATAAAATAGTGATTAGTAAGTTTAATTAATTAAATTATTGCTATTTAGGGTGTTAATTAATTATTAAATTGATTAAAAGAGTAATTAGGGTTCAAATGATCAATTTTCCTAATTACTTAAGCAATAAATTCCAAGAAAATTATGGGAGGCAAAGATCATCCCATTAAATCAGCAGGAAAAGTTTGAAATTAATTGCCTAATAATTAAGGCTTAATTAAGCAAATTAATTTTACATTTAAACTGTAACTAAGTCTTAATTACTTTTTAAAATTAATTGAAAGTATTTTTAGTTGGATCTCCTCTGAATTACCTTTAAAATGAGTATTTATTTTTTTATTTTTCTACAATTTGTTATAATTTTTTCAAAGTTCCAGTCATTAAATGGATTAATTAAGCTTTAATTAAGCCTAATCTCGTTGGTGCCACATGGATCACTGATGTAGCATGCTTTCTATGTGGTGCCATGGGATAGGATACATAAATGCATCCGAGTCAGCATTGACGTGGCTGGCAGTGGAAGTGATTTCTTCCCCGCCATCTAATCTAAGACCGAACAGTGGAGATTAAACTCATGGTTCTTAAGGGATTAATTCAATCAAATCTAATGAATTAATCATAGTCGTCCATTTCAGTCATGCGAAATGGATGGTGGGTGATCTATCATCCCCTGAGCGATGGGAGATGGACACCGTCTGTCTTCCTTTGTCCAATTTGAGCTCTCCAGAGCTCAAATTAGCTATGAATTGAACCCACACCATCACGAGTAGGATCCCAAGGGATCTACCGGTTGGATTCGCATGACATACAAATATTCTTCACAAAGGCATA
Source organism: Cymbidium sinense (assembly GCA_021442155.1). Classification (NCBI taxonomy): domain Eukaryota; kingdom Viridiplantae; phylum Streptophyta; class Magnoliopsida; order Asparagales; family Orchidaceae; genus Cymbidium; species Cymbidium sinense. The sequence goes on from CM038219.1 coordinate 82,866,203, forward strand.
GAATAAAATACTAAATGCTCATTTTAAAGGAATGTACCTCACCGAAGCTCAAGACTAGCAGTGCAATGCTTGAGGTAGCTTCTCCTAGATGAGGAGAAGCCCTATTGAGAAGCTCGCATGGTAATTCCTCATTGTTTGCTCTGTGGACCAAACCACTACTTTGCAAGCTGATGTTGGTCGAAGTGATGCTTCTGGTGGTTGGACAACTCGAGAGATGATTTGTTTCACCTCGATAAAACTTGGTGAATGTGTGGGTGAAGTTAATTTGAATGGGGTTGAGGTTTAAGGAAGTTTGACAGAAAGAAGCCTTCTCTTATTTTGGGTCGAGGTGTTCTGGTGTTAGGAAGGCTTGGGGAGCATCAAATTCACTCTGGGGATTTCGAAATTGCTCTTGGAAACTCTCTAAGGGTGTGTCTGTGAGAATTCGGCCGAATGGAAGGGGGCATACACCTTGTTGACCTCACTTTTGGAGTGAGTTCTCAACCTCCTCATCAAAGATCTGGGTCTCTTATAGACAGTAAGAGTTCCTTAGCCTTAAGACACTTCTAGTGATTAGGTGAACACTTAACCCAAGCCTAGAGACTTAGAAGGGTTAGCCATAGGGGTGGGTTATGCCTTAGGGATTTAGGGAGACTTGCCCATTTTGTGGCCTAAACCCAACCTATGTATACCTTCTCAAACCAAACCTCAAATTCAATTCAAATACCAAATCCAAATCCAAATCCAAATTCCAAATCAAATGATTGAAACCCATGATCAAATCCAAAATCAGCCTAAGCCCTATGATTTTATCTTGTGGGCATAAAGCTAGCCAAATTCAAATAAATCCAAATTCAATTATTTTTCTCCAATATTAATTCAATCCCTCAATCATTTGTCAAATTCAAGTCCAAACTCAATTCCAAATGATTGAAACCCAAAATCAAATTTAAACTCACAAATCCTCTTTAAGCCTTATGATTGAATTCCATGGACTTTGCCAAATCTCCACCCAATTCAATCCAAACTTGATTGATCTCCTCATGAATCAATCATATCTTCATTTATATTCACCAATATAAATGAAATATAAATTCAAATAACCAAAACCAAATCATACCAAGTCCAAATCCAATCAAATCTCAAACTAACCCATATGGACCTACCTTTATGAGCTTTGCCAAATCCCATTCAAATCAACCTAAACTCAACTGATTTTCTTATAAATGAGTTATATCTTTATTTATATTCATAAATATAAATGAAACCCACATTCCAATGATCAAAACTAAATCAAATTATATTGATTTCTTTCTAAGCCCTTTTGACCTACCTCCTTGAGCTTAGTCAAATTTGCTTCCAAATCACTCCAAACTCAAGTGATTTTCTCATAAGTCATTTATATCTTCTTTTATATTCACAAACATAAATGAAATATAAATTCAAATAGCCAAAATCAAATCCAAAATCTAATTAAAACCCAATTCAAACCCTTTAATCCATTTCCTTGAACTTGGCCAAAACCCATCTAAATCAAGCCAAAACCAATGGATTTTCTCTTGGATCAATCATTCCTTCAATAATCTATCCAAATATAAATGAAACCAACAATCATCAAGCCAAATTAAAATCAACCTAAGTCAAGCCCAACTTAGCTCTTTTGACTTGAAAATTCTAAATTAACTAAAACCCATCATAGCTAAAATTGATTGTAGTTGGATTTATATTTCAATCCTAAACTCATGTATAAATCCAACTAAACCTTAATCAAACCAAAACTATGACAATTGACCCATTTAGGTCCACTTGACCCAAAGTGGCCTAAAGAACCCATATGAACCAAGTTCTAATCGAACCTAAATTAGATTAAACCAAGATTATCCAAACCTCATACCATGATCATTGATCACTCTAGGATAATCAATTGCTTTAAATTTGGTCAAACAAAGTCAAACTTAAGCCCATATGAAACCCAAATTAGCCAAAACTCACCATAAATCAAATTAATTGAAACTATTAATTGACACCAACTCATAATCAATGATTGAACATGACTTGACCATCAATTGAGCCAAACCAAACCCAATTAGCCATTTGACCCAAGTTGACCCAAATTGGCCTAAAAGGTCAAAATAGGTCAAATCATGATCTAACCCAAATTGATTGCAACCAATGGCTTAAGTTCATTCCAAATTGATTATTGAACTTGACCAAAGCCATAATTGAACCCAATTTGGTCAATTGAACCCAATTGACCAACTTAGCCCAAACTTACCTAAAGGTTCAAATTGGCCAAAATATAAATTAAATCCAAATTGATTCAAACCAAAGCTTACAATCATTTTCAATTAACCAATTGAACTTGAACCAACACCCAACCCAAGCTAATTTGGTCAATTTGGTCAAATTGGTCAACTTGACCCATTTGACCTATATGAATCCAAATGAGCTAAAATCAAACCAAGGCCAAATTGATTAAAACCACTTGAACTAAAACTTCAAATCATCATTTAAACCTAACCCAAGCCCTTGGTTTGATCAAATTTGACCAATTGGACAACCTAACCTAACATGACCCAAATTGACCCAATTTGATCAAATTGAGCCAAAAACTTGAAACCAACCCATGGGACCTTGGAACTTGACCAAACCTAACCCAAACCCATCTTAGGTTAGCCTAAAATTAGCCTAAAATAATTGGAGCCAAACCCAAGGCAAATATCCCTCGGATATGCCTCCCCATGTGGGATTTTTCAAAATTAGAAAAGTCTACTTTCCTATCATCCTTGGCAGCCATCAAGCACCCAAATCAGGTATCACCTAGCCACCTAGCCCACCCTAAGTGGGCTAGGCTTTCCATGGACCAAAGGGAGGTGAGTTAACTCACCTCCATCACAAGATAAGAATCCAATGGTTCCAAGGAGTCGCAACTAGCCATGTCAAGCCTTGAGCCACCTCTCAAGCATTCCTCAACTCAAACCGAGTCACGTGGACTTGATGGAGACAACTATGGAACTCTGGTGTTTGTTGACTGGCTGGCTAAAAATGAGGGGTGTTTTTCATCCGTCCACCTCAGCTAATTGAGAGGTACGCCCCCTCAATTCGAATGGGAAATCACACCATTCACATCATCTGAGCTCCCAAGAGAGAAATGAAACTCCTTAGCAAGCTCTCGAGCGATTCCAAAGCCTCCCCACTTCGGATTTCTTCTTCTCCAGCAAAGCCAAAATAGGGGAGCTGATCTTTGATTCCAACTTCTCCATTTCTCAACCAAAGTCCAATTACCCATTCCTACACCATCTCCATACCTCATCGAGGCTACCTGAAGCTTCCCCAAAGTTCTAAACCCACTAGAGGATGGACTTTGATTAAAATTGAAGCTATAAAGCACTATTCTTGGCCTTTTGAGCAATCCGTGTGGAACTAATCCAATTGATGCTCAACAGGGTTTTATCTCAACTAGACGAAGCTACCTCAAGCATGCGAGTTGCTAGTCTTAGCTCCGATAAGGTAATTTCATGAAAACCAAGCTTTAGGCAAAGTAGTGTTGGAGCTTTGTGAAGAAAATTTGCATGTGAACTGATCTTAGCCATTGGATCTTTGTAGATCCCTCATGCGAGGGTGTGTATTTGGAGTGAATTCGAGCTCGAGTGAGCTCGGATCGAACGATCCATGATGGATGGCCTCCGTTATTCATTGTTCGTGAGATGATAGATTATGTGTCATCCATTCTACGTGATCAGAATTGATGACCATGATTAGATCATGTTAAATTGATCGATTAATCCTACTTTAATCATAGGTTTGATTATGGCCATCCGATCTTAGATCAGATGGCTCACGAGAAACCACATCCTGCTGCCATCTGAGTCAGGTGCGGATGTTTCTACTTAAATAGCCAATCCCATGGTTCCACATGGAAAGCATGCCGCATCAGTGCCCCACATGGTGCCGACGGGATTAAGGCTTAATTAAGGCTATTAAATCATTTGTAATGTTGAAACTTCCATAATTCATAACAAATTATATAAAATCCAAAAAAATGCAAACAAAGGCTCATTTTAAAGGTATTTCAGAGAGGAATCCATTAAAATTATCCTTAATTGATTTCAATAGTACTTTAGGCTTAATTAAAATTTAATTAAAAAGTTAATTACCCAAATTACTCCCTAATTAATTAACTAATTAACCTCAAATTTTTTGAGATTATTTAGGGGGATGACCTCTACCTCCCCTATTTGTTTATTAATTAGGAAAATTGATTGATTAAGCCTTAATTACCTTCTCAACTTAATTAAGTAATAATTAAGCGTAAGAATAGTAACTTGCTTAATTAATTGGGTCAATTATCACTGTTTAATAGTGAGGAGGCTTAGGGAATTGGATTGGGGTTTCTCTCCTAACCCTTTCCCTAAGTTTCCTTCACTTTTCCAAGAGAAATTAATTAAGGATTAATGGATTAATTAATTTCTTAATTAGTTTAATTAAAACTTAAAGTACATCTGAACCTAATTAATTCAGGGGTAGATCTTTAGGAGTTCAACAGCCTAAAGAGATTTAATGAAATTATGATTTTCCCATATGTGTGGAAAATTCATAAAAGTAATTAAGTAATTCCTTAGGCTTAATTAATCATTAATTGTGATCCAATTGCATTAGGACCTTTCTTTTTGTAGGACTATTACTAATTTACTTTTAAATCCATTTGCATATCACATTGGCTAATGATTATTTTGATAATTAATTTATGGTAACATAGGTAAGGGTTAATCAATTGATTTAATTCATACCTTAACTTAATTAATCCATAAAGTCAACCTAATTACTTCTCATTAAATCAAATTAACCTACAAACATGGGATGGGATTAGGATTAGCAAACATCTTTATCTCTTTCTCTCTTTCCTTAAATAAAGTTAAACATCAAATTAAAAGTGACATTAAAAAAAGCTTTGGTTTATTTTAAATGATTTTATTTGATATGATTATTCTTGATTGATGAAATTAAATGATTTTTTTATGTCAAGCTTGCATTTGTTGATTTAATTTGATATATGTTTCGCTATTATCACTATTAAACCCAAATGTATTTTTCCAAAGCTTTTAAATGAATGATTACATATGCTATGAATGCTAGTTATAAATACATAAGAGATGTATGTGATTATACCCTATGTGTGTGGATTGAAGCTTTCTTTTCTTTGATTTATGTGTAGCTTTACATGCATTTGAATGTTAATAGATATATAGTCCATATATCCCAAGAATACGAGGCTATAATTAGCCTCAGAGGCTTCAATTAACCAGTGATGTGATTTCATTTACATATATTTCTACATTAGATTTTGAATTAAAACTTTAATCCACATGCATTAATGTGTCAATCAAGTAAAAATATAATCTTTACATCATTTTTATTTCCTTTATTTTTGTATACATCCATATGTATTTGAGAAAAAAAATATTTAGTCTAGATATCCCAAGAATACGAGGCTTTAAGTAGCCCAAAGGAAGTCATTTGATTGCCTTACTTTCCTAGTTAACAATGGAATGTACTAGCTTATGTCTCTTATATATGTGCATGTGTATTTAATTATAGAATTAGAACCCCTTTTCTTTTCTCAAAAAAACATGCATTTGCAATTATTCAAATGATTGAATTAATTGAGCATGTGATGTGGAGCTCTCTCTCTCTCTCTTATGATTCATGTATGGAAATTTACATATGGTTGAATGTAATGTTATATAGTCTGGACATCCTCGGAAAATGAGGTTTTAGTTAGCCCCAAGGAGGTCATTTGATTACCTCACTTCCCTTGTTAAGAATGACATGTACCAATTTAATTTCATCCCTATGTATTTTTGTATAAGAATGTAGATAAAGCATTAAATTAATATGATGAAATAATTCAATCAAATGAAAAATATAAACTTTAAATATACATACTCACATCCATCATTCAAGTGTGCTAAAACATATTGTATGTGTAGGTATATTTAGGATTTAATCATATGCATGTTACATGAGATGGAAAGGAATGATTTACTATGTGTCATGTGATAGTAATTCAATCGAATTATTCTTAAGATGCCTTTCATGTTGAATAAGATTATTTAAAGTGGACCTAAACTTAGAATTAATTTAAAATGTGTAATAAGCCATTCACTAAAGAGAATTAAGTTAATTGACATGCTTTAGAAATGACTTAAGGTAGGGCTGAAAGAGAGTGATCCTTTCTTTTTTTTCTCTTGATAACACCTAGTTGCTAAGTGTAATCATATGAAACAAAAAAAATACAAAATAAAATTCTCAATGCAATTAAACCATTTAAAGTGAAATCAACCTCTTATGATAAAATAGTCCTTTCACATTTAGAAAATCATAATCTTAATGTCTAGTTAAGACATACCACACAAGCCTTAATACATAGATATTAGAACTAAGTCTTCTAGCTTTATGTTTGGGCGATGCATGTCATGATGTTTTATTTTAGACTGCATGTTAAAGTGTATGCTTCGTAGATTGGATGTTAGGCCATGATTATCCTAATCATATTTTCTATAGGGGATTGTGCTTAAAGGGTGCTTAAAATAAATATAAATGCTCTCTTACATGTTGCCAGAACCCCTAAGCATAATCCAAGCTAAGACATGTGGGCTTGGTTACCCATATGCAGGGTGCTAAGTCCAAATTATAAACATAATTGCTTAGGATTGTATGTGTGTTTAGCTAACACTTATTTTGCAAGTGCAGTTAGATTTACTTTTCTTATTTTTAATGTAATTTTTCATTAGAAATTAAGATTATAGTTATGGGGGATTGGGATGAGCAGTGGCTTGAAGGCTTTATCTTGGGAGGCCCTGTGATGCTTTTGAAGCAAGCATATCTAAATCAAAGAAGGAGGAGACATGAAGAATGAAGAATAAAAGACCTCCATAGCATTTATTCATTTATAAATTATAATTATTCTTTCATGTTATGGTATGTATAAGGGTAGAGTTCGGCTTCTTGTCTTTTCCTTTTAGGTTATACAAAGGTACCCAATCGCACTGGACTTTTATTCTTTTATGTTAGATTTATAAAATATTTGATGTTATGTTTAGCTTATGCATTAGAAATTACATGCCTTTTCTTAGTTTATTTATGATTGGTGTTTGTTGTATGGCCTGGATACGATTAGGCTCTTAATGAAAAATAAATCTTTAACTAAAGTTTTAAATAACTCATAACCTCACATAAATGCCTAGGTATTAAATCAAGATAATTAAAAGATTTAACAACCCCTTAGCTGAATGTTGTATTCCTCACATCATGCATGCATATTGCTTCACTATTTCTAAGAGAGGGTTTCCATCCTTGCATGATAGGGGAAGACTTCACCTTTGAGGGTCTCCTCTATGGTGGAAAACACCTCTTTCCCATCGATTTAGCCCATAATCCATTTTAATCATGCATTTAGACATATGAAAATCCTATGGCCTTGGTCAAAATGAAGTGTTAAAAATCAAATAAAATTTTAAAATATTTACATTTATAGATTAAGTCATTATGCATACCACTCATACTCTAGTCTCTTAGAGAGTGGGTTTAAGGATTTTAGTCTATTTCTAAATTATAACAACCCAACTATCTTGAAAAAAAATCATGACTTACCTACATGGTTTTAAAGCATATGAGGAGTTAGCTGGCTACCACTCTAGGCGGTTATAAGTTCAGCAGTCAGGTGGTTTACTCTCTCTTGTGGAGGTAAACCTTACACCCATCTTCGCTTAGATTTAGGTCGTGCTTTAGCTCTTGCTAAAGTTCCCTAGATTTAGGATCCGAAGTAGCTATTTTCTTTGGGCTACAAGTATAAATCCTTATCTCTTATGCATTTCCACAACCTTGTGTTGATGGATTATGAGCCCTAGTAATCTAATAAAATTTTGACTCAAAACATATAAATCTCTTCAATTTCAAACATATAAATCCCAAGTAGATGATATATTGGAATGCTCACTAAGTTTTCTAATATCATGATCATCCTTTATTCATTTCCTTTGTCTTCAATAATAAGTCTTCTCCTTGATCTTTCCCACTTGATTTTCCAAACACAACCAATCCATTGATAGTCTTATCCTTGAAATCTTTAGAAACAATAATTTTGTAATTTAATCAAGAGTATTTCTAAAGAATTCACCATCCCTATGATGTAATTAACTATGACGCTTTCCCCCATAAGGAACTTTAGAACTCGATTTAATATAAGCTCTACTTTATTCATCCGTGTAAAGCAAGGGAAAAATCTCTAGTATATTCTAAGACCCACCATGCCTTAGGAGTCTTTATTAAGTCCATTGAAAGGTGATGTCTCTATCTTTCGAGATAATACATCATACATTAATGTCATACCCGATCACTTCAATAAGTACCCCCTCAAATCTGCGTGGTATTTTCCATTGACATCTAAAAATAAACACCACACCCCTCTTCCCTTGGATCGAACAACTCAGATCGAATCCCTTATTTTCCACCGTTTGGCCATCGTAGGGTGCTAGAGAGGTCAAGCTCATACTGAGGTGGCTTGTTTTGGTTGGCTAAAAGCTTGGGTTGGTGGCTCAAGGAAATCTCTTTACCCTTTGGGTTCGGTCAATGAGGGGAAGTGAGTTAGCTCACCTCCCCTTGGTCCATGGCCAACCAAGCTCACTTGGGTCGGGTTAGCCAAGTAGGTGAGGTGCTATTTGGGGTATGGGATGGATGCTAAAGAGAAAAAAAAGGGAATGTTGACTTTCCAATTTGGGTTTGATCCCATGTGGAGAGGTTTATCAGATGGGTAATGGGTTGAATAGGGCTCATTTTGGGTTGGGTTTATTTTAGGCTAACTCAAGGTGAGACTATGGTGGGTTGGGTTAGATTTTATTGGGTTTGAGCTTGGTTTGAGTGGGTTTGGCTCAATTTTACCTAATAGGTCAAATTGTACTAGGTTAAGTTAAGTTGACTAATTGGTCAAATTTGATCAAACCAAGGGCTGAGTCATCTCAAATGAGTATTTGGGATATTTTGGTTCAATTAGTTTGAGTCAATTTGGCTTGGATTTGATTTTAGCTCATTTGAGTACATATGGGTCAAATGGGTAGTTGATTAATTTGACCCAATTGGCCAAATTGGCTTAGGTTAGAAGTTGGTTTGGGTTTATTTGATCAATTGAAGATGATTTTAGGCTTTGGTTTGAATTAATTTGGATTTGAATTTGATTTTTGCCAATTTGACCCTTTAGGTCAATTTGGGCTAAATGGGCCAATTGGGTTCAACTGAGGCTTTGGTCAAGTTCAAGAATCAATTTGGAATGAACTTGAGTCATTGGTTGCATTCAATTTGGGTTAGATCTTGGTTTATCTTATTTTGGTCTTTTAGGTCAAATTGGATCAACTTAGGTCAAAGGGCCAATTAGGTTAGGTTTGGCTCAATTGATGGTTAAGTCATAATCAAGGATTGATCTTAGGTTGGTGCGAATCATAGGTTTCAATCAATTTGTCTTGGGATGAGATTTGGCTAGTTTGATTTATGTTGGTTAGGTGGGTTGATTTGGTCAAATGACCAAGTTGACTTGGTTTGACCCAATTGATGGTAATTGATCAATCAAGGATGATTGATAATCATCATAGGGGGATTTGGTAGGCTTGGTTTAATCTAATTTAGGTAGGATTGGAATTTGGTTCAAATAGGTCAAATTGGTCACTTTGGGTCAAGTGGACCAATTAGGCTTAGTTGAATCGATTTTGGGTTGAATTGAGTTTAGTTGGATTTATATATGAATTTAGGATTAATTTATAGCTTTGATTGCAATTGATTTGGGTTCAAATGGGTTTTAGATTATTTGAATATTTTGGGTAAGTTGGGTTAGGTTGGCTTGATTTAAAATGATTTTGTGTTTGGTTCAATTGATTATAGATTTGATTTATATCTGGGTGATGATTGGGGAAATAATTGATTAATGAGAAAATCAATTGAGTTCGATTTAGATTGAAGGAAATATTGGCAAAGTACATTGGATTAAATCATATGGCTTATGAAGGATTGATTTGATTTTGAATTTGGTTTGACTTGATTGATTTGATTGTGAATTTGATTTGGATTGAGATTTGATTTAGCTTAAGAAGGTAAGTATGGATTTGTTTAGGCTATAGGCTAGGTAAATTTTTCTAATCCTATGATTAATCCTTCTAAGTCTCTATGCTTAGGTTAAGTGTTCACCTAATTGCTAGAAGTGTCTTATGACTAAGAAGAATTTAGTGTCTAGAAGACTCTTAAATCTAAAGAGAGGAGATTGAGTGCTCACTCTAAAAGTAAGGTAAAAAAAAGGACCCCCAATAGGTGTGGTGTTATTGAAGGGCACACTGCATGTATTGGCGTTGATCGAGGTAATCAACAATGTCCAATAGATTGCTAGCACTAACAAAAATGATATATATCTGAACCCAAGGGGTAGATATAATCACAATCTTAGTGCAATGTTGCCCAACTCATGCCAAGGGCATAGGAGAGTCAAGAAGATTTGACAAACATTTCATGTCAAGGATATGAAGGAGGATCGCTGGGGAATCACACATGAATTGGATATTGGATAAACTTATGTCAGGGCATAAGGAAGAAATACGCTAGGGATAAAGATATGAGTGAATTCATTCTAACTCAATTGATTTTGTTTATGGAAGGGAGATTCACTGGGATACATGCTTGAATCTATTAGGGATCAAAGTTTGATTTAATTTAATTAAATTTGTTTAAATGTGGAGCATATCTGCTAGGGATATGGGCCTTAATCCACCGAGGATCAAGACCAAGTTAACTTATTTTAATTTGTTATGGTTCCACTGAGGAGGTTGGTTTTGAATCTGATTTATTTGTTTGATTTGTTTGTATAATTTGGGCTCCATTAGGAAGAAGGGTGTGATTTAACTCCACTGGGGAGAATCAAGCTGGATTTAATTTGATTTAATTTAAGGACATGTCCATTGGGGATATAACCTTGTTAAATTTGATTGATTTAATTTTGATTTGATTTATGGATCCTGTCAGTGTGCGATGGACCCATTAAGAAGGAGCCACGGGGGCCTTGGCCTATCTTAGATTTACAAATCCAAAGGGGTAGTCCACCGGCTATGGAGTAGAGAAATTTAACCTTAAGGTTGCCTTTCAATGTGCAATGATTGTGCGAGGAACAAAGCATACCAAACTTACACCTTCCAAAGCAGAAATAGCCATCGAGATGACCTGTTGGATGCACAATAAATCAAACCCGACCTAAGGTGATTATTGAGTGAGTGCCGCTAGGGACTTACGTCAACTCAAGAATAGTCAAGATTAATTTTATTTCAATTTCATTTAATTTGATTTGATTTTTTGAATTTGATTTAGTTTGATTTGATTTATAGACCCTGTTAGTGTGCAATGGACTCGCTGAGAAAGGGCTATGTCGGCCTTGACCTATCTCAGATTTATCGATCTAAAGGGATAGTCTACCAGCTGAAGGCTAGGACTAAGCAACCTAAAGGTTGCCATTTGGTGTGCAATGACTGTGCTAGAAAGAAAGTGTCAGGGCTTACACCTTCCAAAGCTGAAATAGCTGTTGGAGTGACCTGTTGGATGTGCAACAAATCAGACCTGACCTAGGGTGACTATTGAGTGAGTGCCACTGGGGACTTACTTCAACTCAAGAGTAGTCAGGTGATTCTAATAGGGAGTTTTGCTGACACCTCCCTAAAGATAGGATGTCTTCTTGGGAAAAGGTACTGCTAGGGGTGTCCTCCTGATCCATAAGCATATATATATATATATATATATATATATATATATATATACATGGACCCTATTGGTGTGTGATGGACCACACTAAGAAGGGGCTATGTCGACTTGGACCTATCTCAGATTTACCAATCCAAAGGGAGGGTCTTCACATCTGCAATACAAACCTTCCAACTGTAGGGGTGGCTTCTAGAATAGAGGGACTATCCAATCCAGCAGTAACCCAGGTAGTGTCTAGATGGGATAGCAAGGACATGATCCAAATAGAGTGCCCAAATGGTAGCTACCGCTAGAGGCATTATCCTGATCCATGAAAAGATAGCTTATAAGTGTACGGTGGCCAACTCAAAAAGAATGCGCTGGAACATACATCTGTTATGAGTGGTGTATCCACAGGGTGGGTTGCTGTCAACATAGCGAACATCAACCAGTAGAAGGTACCCATCAGTGTGCAACGATCAATCTAAGAAGAAAGTTTAAGAGACTTACAACTTCATAGATAAAAATGATCATCAGGATAGTTTGCCATCGATGGGACATATGCTATCTGACCTAGGGAGACTACTAAGCGGGAGTCCAGAGGAAGGACTGAACCTGGACTTGAAGTAGTCAGAAGGAAAAGAGCCGATGGGGGACTTACCCTAAACATCAAATATCCTTGACCTAGTTAGTACACGAAGGCTAGTCCATGAAGAAAGTGTAAGAGACTTACATCTTCGTATATGAAGTCATCATGAGGTAGCCTACTAGCCGCGCATTAAGGCCTACCATATTAACAAGGCGCTCACTGGTGTGCAGTGACTAAGCCATGAAGAAAGCATGGGAGACTTACATATTCCTAAGCAAGAAGACCACTAGGGTGACACACTAGCTAAGTAGTGAATCGACCTGAACTAGAGTAGCTATTGAGAGAAGATCACTAGGGGCGTTATCTCAACTTAAAGTAGCTTGAGGAAAAAGATATATGTTTGTTATGTGTTTTTCATGTAATTTGTGTTTGTGTTGTGTTAATGAAAGATAAGATGTCGCTTGGGTTTTCTCACACCTACCTTAAACATGTCATGGTGGATTCATAAACTGAAGTGTTTTCAATTTGAAGAGATTGAAATTGAAATGAAATTTTAATTGATGGTAATTTCTTTCAAACATAGTTTTATGGATAATATTTCTTTAGTTAGAGCTCATTGATTGGAAGCATCAGGCTCTCTCCTTTATGATTGGTAAGTTGATATGATCCTCCTAGATAGGCTTTCTCTATGGCAAAAGGGCCTTCCCAAGTGGGTTCAAACTTGCTTCCTAACTTGTGACAGATAATAATTGGTTCCTTAGAACAAAAATAAGCTCTCTTACTTGGAAAGCTCTAGGGCAGACCAACTTGTTGTGAGCTTGAATCATCTTGGTTTTGTACAACTCGAGATTTTGGCATGCCCGTAAGTATCTCTCCTCCAAACCTTCATGCTCTTCTAACCACAACCTAGCATTCCACTCTATTGTGATCTTGCTACCCACAACAATCCTTAGTGTTGGGAGTTAGAATTCTAATGGTAGAACAGATTTGGACCCATACACTAAAGAGAAAGGGGCAGATTGAGTTGGAGCTCTATAGGTGGTGCAATAGGCCCACAAATTTTCAACTAACTGCTCATGCTACTGTTGTTTGTTATCGTCGAGTGTCTTCTTGAGTATTTGAATGAGAGTTTTGTTGAAGGCTTCTACTAAACCATTTGATCTCGGATAATAGATGGTAGATTATTTCCAATCAATGCTATGTCTCCAGGAAAAGTTATTGATTTTGGTGCTGTTGAATGTAGTACCATTATCATATATAATTCAGTGAGGCACCTCAAATCTATATATGATATGGTTCCTTAAAAATTGGAGCATATGCTGAGTTGTGACCTCTCTGAGCGGAATTGCCTCCACTCATTTGGAAAAGTAATCGGTAGCAGCTAGGATAAACCAATGACCTTTATTAGAAGGAGGATTGATTGGAACCACTATGTTAGTACCCCAGCATTCGAATGGCCACGAGGCCAATGCCAAATGTAGAAGATTGGGGGGTTGGTGTAGGACCACTCCCGTACTTGACATTGATGGCATCACCTAGCTACATCCATGCAATATGTAATCATCGATGACCAATAGTACCCGAGCTCTTGATTATGGCTTTCATCTTGAGATAGGATTGGTGAGCTCCGCATAATCCTGAGTGCACCTCGATCACAATCTTACGGGCTTCGTGCATGTCTAAACAACATAATCACTTATGATTGAAGGACCACCGATATAAGACACCATCCATGAGGGTGTAGGAAAGTTTCCTTTACATCATCTGATGTGCTTGTGACTTCTCTTGATGTAGTTTGCCTTTATTTAGGTAATCCATGAATGGTTGCCTCCAATCGAGCTCCTCGTCCTTTTTGGCAATGGCAACCTTCCCTTCAAGAGAGTATTTTTTGATGAGTTCAATATCAATAAAAGGTAAGACTTACTTATTTTGGACTTCTATTGATATGGACTCATTTTCCAGACATGCCAATTCTTTGGTGAGTTTGGCTAAAGCATATGCTATGGAATTTTCTCCTCAAGGGATCTTATAGATAGTCACTTCTGGAATTTGGGCTAATAACTCCATTGTATACTTATGGTAGTGATGGAACCTAGGATTTAGAACCTTGTAGGACCCAATGATTTGGTTGACCACTAATTGGGAATCCCCAAAGATGTTAATGTTCTAGATGTTTAGCGAGATGGCTAACTCTAGACTGAAAATTAGAGCCTCATATTCAGCTTCATTATTAGTGCAAAGATTAGATAGATGATACAAAAATCTCATCATATCGCAGTTTAGAGTTAGGAGAACTATTCCTACCCCTACCTTTTCTGGAAGAGTAGATTATGGTTCTTCTCCTTTTAGAAATGAAGCCGCACCATCAAAATACATCTCTCAGTAGTGAATACTAGTACCCCCTAAGTTCATCGGGGAGGTCATCACTAAGCAGAGAAGCAGCAGGAAGCGACTGTGTTGCTAAGAAATCCATGAGTGCCTATCCTCTCACTACACAGAGGGGTATAATAGTGATGTCAAATTATGATAGGATCATGGACCAAAGTGCCAATCACCCGAATATTGTCAGTCACATCATAAGATATTATTGTGGGTTAATTTTAGAAATCAAGTTGATTTTATGAGAAAGCATGTAATGTCATAGCTTTTGGGATGCAAAGATTAAAGCTAGGCAATGCTTCTCTATAAGTGGATAGTTTGCTTAAGCAGGGATTAGATGATGGCTGAGGTAGTAGAGCGTGTTATCCTTCTCTTCGTCTTTTGCTTGGGAAAACAAAGTGCTAAGAAAGTCATCTAATGCAACAACATAGAGTATCAAAGGCTTCCTCGAGACATGGACTGCTAGAACTGGCAGCATCAATAGGTACTACTTGAAATCTTCAAAGGCACATTGGCACTTGACATCCCACTTGAACTTGGCATCTTTTTTGATAAGTGTTGAGAATGGCTGACATCTTTCTAATAAGTTAGATATAAAGCATCTTAGATATGCCAATCACCCTTGGAATGATCTGCGTTGAGTTAAACTTTTAGGGGGGTGGAAATTCCAATATTACTTTGATCTTCTCTAGATCAATTTTGATTCTACGATGTCAAAAAATAAACCCAAGGAATTTTCCTGAAGCTACTTTAAATGCACACTTTAGAGGGTCTATTTTGAGTTTAAATTTTCTTAACTATTCGAAAACTACTCTCAAGTCAAAGCGTTGGTCTTCCTATTCTTTATTATTGACCATGAGATTATCGACATAGCATTTGACTTGGTGATGAACGAGTTCATCGAAGATTCGAGTCATGGCCCGCTGGTACATGGCACTGGAAATTTTAAGGCCAAAAGGCTTGACCTTGTAATAATAGATTCTGGTCAGAGTTTTAAAGGTAGCATTCCTTTCATCTTTAGGAGCCATCTTTATTTTGTTATATCTAAATGAACCATTCATGAAAGAAAGACCGCATGAGATGAGGCAATGCCACCATCATTTCTGGTATTGGTAGTGGAAATTCATCTTTTGGACATGCCTTGTTTAGATCCCTAAAATTGATGCATATACGAATTTATCCATTCTTCTTCTTAACTAGGATGTCAATGGCCAACCAGGTTGGATATTTTTTCTCTTAGATGAAACCAATATCAATAAGTTTCTTGACTTCAAAAATGACCCGTTGTTCAATGTCTAATCACATGCATCTAGGAGCTTGCTTGATAGGGTTAGCATGAGGTTGTATTGCTAATTTATTGACCATTATATTAAGAGCTAATTATGGAATCTCTTTATAACTACATGCAAACAAGTCCTTAAACTCAATGAGTAGCCTAACTAAGTCATTGGTTTCAATTTCATTCAATAAGGAACTGATGTATGCCATGTGGATTTTTTTTCAATCCCCAGGTTGATTTCTTTAAGCTCATCGATGATTGACTTGATTTCTTCTTCAAACTCTAGTGGTGCATTTTTGACTTGGAAATCATCTGGGTCATCTAAAGTTTCTAAGCACACCTCCTCATATGAGTTCATGTTATTTGAAAAGGACTTATCAAATTCCAAATGATTGGTGATGACTAGGCAGTAATTCTTATCATCAAATGAACCCATTGTACCAAATCCTAGTCCTAGTCTTGATTGAGAATTCTTTCATTTGTTATTTTATATCCTTTTAAAGTAATCTAACCTGTGCTTAAACCATTATGATGTTTATTTTTAGATTTGGGGGGGGGGGATACCATGCAGATTGTATGAGATACTTATTGAAGTGATCAGGTATGACATTGAGGTATGATGCACTATCTCGAAAGATAGAAACATCAACCTTCAATGGACTTAATCACTTAATAAGGACTCCTAAGGTATAATGGGTCTTTGAATATACCAAAAAAATTTTCTCTACTTTATATGGATAAATTGAGCAAGGTTTATATTAAATCAGGTTCTTAAGTTCCTTATGGAGGCAAGCCAACATAGTTAATTACATCTTATAGAATTAAATTCTCTAAGAATACTCTCAATTAAAGTAGAAAATTATCATCTCCAAAGATTTCAAGGTTAGACTATTAAAGAATTGGTTATGTTTAGAAAATCAAGTGAGATGTTCTAGGAGAAGACTTATTTTGGAATCCAAAGGAAGGAAATAGAAAATGGTCATGATACTAGGAAGCCTAGTGAGCATTTTAATCTATCCTATAATTGGGCTTTATATATTTGAAAGTGAAGAGACTTATTTATTTGAGCTGAATTTTAATAGATTGCTAGGGCTTATAATCCACCAACACAAGCTGTGGGAATAAGGCGAGGATTTATGCTTGTAGCCTAAAAAAATAACTAATTCAGATCCTAAATCTAGGAAGCTTTAGTTCGAGCTAAAGCATGACTTAAATCTAAGTGACAAGTGGGCGTAAGGGTTTACCTCCATAAGAGAGAATAAACCCGTCTGACTTTTGGACTTACAACCATCTAGAGTGGTCGCCAGCTAACTCCTTCTATGATTTTAAAACTATGTAGTCAGGTCTTACGAATTACAAGATAGCTAGGGTAGTTACTTAATTTGGAAAGAGACTAAAGTCTTAAACTCACTCCTTAAGAGGCTAGAGCATGAGTGATATGAGCATATGACATAATCTACAAATACAAAATCTTCTCAAATTTTATTTCATATTTGGACACATCATTTTGATAAAGGCTTTGAGATTTTTTATATGCTTAAATGCATAATGAAATAAGCTATTGAAAAAAATCAAAAGAGAGAGAATGAAGCTCTATCAATAGGGGTTGCACTCATAGGTCAAGTGATCCATATTCGTGTAAAGATGGAGGCCCTCATTTTACAAGAGTGATTTAAGATGATATGCATGATGTGAGACATACAACCATACAACTAAGGGGTTACTAATTCTTTTAATTATCTTATTTATATCCTAAGCTTTATGATGAGATTATGAGTTATTTAAAATTTATTTATGAGTTATTAATTGGGTAAAAAATTTATTTTTATCCTAAGAGCCTACCGTATCTAGGCCACATGTTAAACATCAATCATTTAAGGAGCTAAAAAATAAATGCCATTCCTAATGTACAATTTAAACAAATCATCAATCAATTTTATAACTACCACAAAAGAATAAGAGACTGGGGCAGTCAGGTTTTGCTGTACAACTCAAAAAATAAGATGGGTAGCTGAGCTATACCATTATCCAACCCAAAATATGAAAAAAATAATTATAATTTACAGATGGATAATGCTTTGGGGGTCCTCATTCTTCATTTCTTCATGTATTCCCTCCATTGATTTGTTTTGCTTGAAGGTATCACATGGCACCCTAGGACAAAACCTTCTGGCCCTTGCTCTTCCTAAACCCCCATAGCACAAATCCTAATTCATAATTGCAAAATTATGCTTATATGGAAAATGTAAATCTAACTACACGTGCAAAGTAGATATTAGCTAAACACACATAAAATCCCAAGTAGTTATATATAAATAATTTAGACTTAGCACCCTGCACATGGGTAACCAAGCCCGACTATCCTAATATTGATTATGCTTAGGGAAACTTGCAAAGAAAGTATTTATATTTTTTTAAGCATCCCCTTAAGGACAATCCCCTGCAAATAAATATTATTATGCTAAGAATAACCTAACAGTCGGTCTAGAAAGTATACACCCTAGCATCCAATCTAAAATAATACATCACATCATACACCATCCTGACATAGAGCTATAAGTAGTGACTTAAATCAAATATGTGTGTTAAGGTCTTATGTGGTATTTCTTAACTAGGCATTAGTTATATTTTTCTAATTTTGGAAGCTATTTAATTTCACAAAAGGGTTGGCTTCACTTGAAGTTGTTTAATTGATTTGCAAATTTTAATTTTGTATTTTATTTTGTTTCATATGATTTACACTTAACAACTAAGTGTTATAAAGAGAAGGAGGAGGATTACTCTCTTCCATCCCTACCTTAAGCAACTTTATAAATGATATTAATTTGATTTTTGTGAATGGATTATTAAATAATTTTTAATTAATCCTAAGTTTAGGCTCACTTCAAATAATTTTATTTAATATGAAAGGCATCTTTAGATTAATCTAATTAAATTACTACCACATGCCACATATCAAATTCTTCCTTCCCATCACATATAACATGCACATGATTTTATCTTAAGTGTGTCTATACAACAACGTATTTTATCATACTTAGATGATGAATGTATATGTATAAGTATATTTAAAGTTTATATTTTTATTTGATTGAATTATTCAATACATGTAATTTTAAAGCTCTATCCAAATTCTTATGCAAAAAAACATAGGGGTGAAATTAAATAGGTACATGCCATTATTAACCAAGGAAGTGAGGTAATCAAATGACCTCCTTAGGGCTAGCTAAAGCCTCATATTCCTGGGATATCCAGATTATATAATCATTTGCATTCAAACATATGTAAGCTTGTATATATGAACATAAGAAATAAGGTTCCAAATCTCATGATTAATTAAATCAATCACTTAGCCAATTATGGATGCATGCAATTTTAATATAAAAGGGGATTTCCATTCTTTAATCATATATACATACACATGTATAAAGACATAAACAAGTACATGGCATTGTTAACTAGGAAAGTGAGATAATCAAATGACCTACTTGGGGCTAGCTAAAGCCTCATATTCTCGGGATGTCCAGACTATATATTTGCTTATTCAAATACACATAAGTGTATGCATAACTAAGAGAATAAAAATTATGCAAAAGATTATATTTTCTTTAATTGAATTATTTAGGTATATGATTTAAAGCCCTATCCAAATTTTAATATTAAAATACATAAGAATGAAATCAAATGGATACGTGCCTTTGTTAACCAGGAAAGTGAGGTAATCAAACGAGCTCCTTTTGGCTAGCTAAAGCCTTGTATTCTTGAGATGTCCAGACTATATACCCATTACCATCATACTGATGTAAATTAATGCATGAAAGAAAGAGAGCTTCACTTTATACACTTAAGCTATATGCACATGCACCTTTTATGTGTTTATAATTATCATCACTACTCATATTATTATTCATTTATAAACTTTGGGAAAATACATTTGGATTTAGTAATGATAATAGCCACACATATTTAAAGTTAAATCAACACATGCAAGCTTTACATAAAGGAATTTCATTTGATTTGATTAATTTTAAAAAGAGATGGATGCATGAAATCAAATGACATAAAACATTTATCATGATAAGAAAGGAAACAATCAAATATAAGCATATGATTCATTCAACCAAATTAACTCCTAAGGATAATCAAATCAAATAAAATTCTTGAAAGTAAAAGAAAGCTTCTTTATTAATTTAGTTTTGGATTTTGATTTAATTTAAAGAGGAAGAGAAATTTATCATTTATTGTTTCAAACCTATTCCCACATTATTAATTTGATTTGGTTTAAAAAAGATAATTAAGTAAAATTTATGAATTAATTAAGTTAGATCCTTAATTAAATCCATTAATCAGCCTTACCTATATTACCTTAATGTAATTAGGCAAACAATGATGAGCAAACATGATATGCATATGAATAGAAAGTAAATTTGCAATGATCCTAGAAAATGAAGAGGCCTAATACAATTGACTCACAATTGATAGTTAATTAGATTAATGAGCTTAAATAAGTACTCTTATGGTTTCTCCACACATGTGGATTAACCATAATTTCCCTAAGTACCTTTAGGTTATTAAACACCTAAAGATCTACCCATGATTTAATTAATCAAGATCTGATGTTATTATGATTATAAATTGAATTAAACCATATTAATTAATTAATTAAACCTTTAATTAATCTCATTTCAATCAATTTTTTTTCAAATGAAATGGAGTTAGAAAAAGATTAGGAAAGAGGTCCTCATCCCATTTCCTTTGCCCATTCATTGTACAATAGTGATTAACAAGCTTAATTGATTAATTTGTTGCATGATTAGAGGGTTAGTTAACCATTTAATTAATGAAGAGAGGCTTAAATGAGTAGTTTTCCTAATTACCTAAGCAAAAAATCCTAAGAAAATTATGGGAGGTAGAGGTTATCCCATTAAACCACCATAGAAAGTTTGGAATCAATTGGTTGAGTAATTAAGGTGTAATTAAACTAATTAGATTTACAATTAAACCAAAATTAAGCCTTAATTACTATTCAAAATTAATTAGGATTAATTTTAAATGATTCTCCTCAAAAATAACTTTAAAATGAGTATTTATTTCCATTTTTCTAATTTTTTTATGATTTGTTATAAATTTTGAAAGTTTCAGCAATTAAACACATTAATTAGCCCTTAATTAAGTCTAATATGCTAATGCCACGTGGACTGCTGATGTCGATCGATTTCTATGTGGCATCGCAGGATTGGTCACTTAAGTGTGTCCGACTTAGCACTTACGTGGCTGGCGGTGGATGCACTTTCATCTCTGCCATTCGATCTTGGATCGAACGATGTAGATCAAACCCATGATTCCTTAAAAGATAAAATCATATTAAATATAGGGAATAATCATGACTGCCCATTCCAATCAAGTGGAGCAGACATTGCATGATCCATTATCTCATGAACGATTGATGATGGACACTGTCCACCTTCTATCACTGGATCTAAGCTCAACTGAACTCAAATTGATTCCAAATGGGTCACACACCTTCACACAAAGGATATGAAGAGATCCAATAGCTAAGATCATGTGAAATGCAACTTTTCTTCAAAAAGCTCCAATGAAAATCCACAAAATCTCAATTTTAATAGAATTACCTCACAGGAGCTTAATACCAGTGGTGGAATCATTGAGGAAGCTTCGTCTAGTAGAGACAAAGCCCTACTGGTCAGCACTCATGCCAATTTCTTTCCGTTCACTCCGTGGACCATGAATAGCCACTATGGAAGTCTGTGTCGATCAAACTCACACTTTTGGTGGTCAAGAAGTTTGGGAAGAGATTCGTTCTTGCTCGATGAGGTCTAAAGAAGGTGTGGGTGAAAGGAATTTGGATTTAGATGAGTCTAGGTGGAGTTGGGTCAAAGGCAAGGTTGCCTTATTTCAATTTCAAGCTTTCTGGCAATGGGGGAGCTTGATTTGATTTAGAGAGGGCTCAAGAGCTTTCAAGAGCTTTTAAAATGCCGTAGGAAGCTTGCCGTGTTGAATTGTATCAAAAGAGGGGTATGTCCTCTTTAAATTGGATGGATGGGATTTATCTCTCGATTTTGGTCGGTGATCCACTGTCAGGGCAACAGAGTGGTCAGTATCACCTCCACGTGGCTCAGTTTGGTTGACTAAGTGCTTAGTTGGTCACTCAAGGTGGCTGCCCTCCTCCTTGTGTCCAATGGATTCAGTTAGTGTGGGGAGGTGAGTTAACTCACCTCCCCTTGTCCAAAGCCGATCTAGCCAACTTGGGTTGGGCTAGGTGCATAAGTGAGGTTCATATTTGGGCATTGAAGAGCTACCAATAAGAGAGGAGAGGAGTTGACTTGCCATTTTTGGCTAAAACCCATATGGGGAGGAGAATCTAAGGAAGATTTCCTTGGGGTGAGCCCAAGTCAAGTTTTTGGCTGACTCCAGGTGTGTTTAGGGTGGATTTGGTTAGGTTTCATTGGGATTTGGCTTGGTTCAAATGGGTTTGGCTCAATTTGACCCTTATAGGCTAAATCAGGCTAGGTCAAGTTAGGTTGACCAATTGGTCAAATTGGGTCAAACCAAGACTTGGGTCAAGTTAAAATAATTATTTGAAGTATTTTGGTTCAATTGGTTTGAGTCATTTTGGCTTAGGCTTAATTTTAGCTAATTTGGGTTCATGTAGGCCAAATGAGTCAAGTTGACCAATTTGACCAAATTGGCCAAATTGGCTTGGGTTATGGGTTAATTCATGTTCAATTGGTTAATTGAAGATGATTTTAGGCTTTGGTTTGAGTCAACTTGGATTTCATTTGAATTTAGGCCAATTTGACTCTTTAGGTCAATTTGGGCTAAATGGGTTAAGTTGACCAATTGGTCAAACTAGGCTTATTTATGGCTTTGGTCAAGTTCAATAATTAATTGGAATGAACTTGAGCCATTGGTTGCAATCAATTTTGGTTAGATCATGATTTGATCTAATTTGGTCTTTTAGATCAAATTGGGCCAACTTGGGTCAAAGGGCCGATTGGTTAGGTTTGGCTCAATTGATAGTCAAGTCATGTTTAATCATTGATCATAAGTCGGTGTGAATCAATGGTTTCAATCAATTTATCATGGGTTGAAATTTGGCTAGTTTAGTTAAGGGTGTTGACTTATTTTGACCCAATTTATGACAATTGATCAACCTAGGGTGATCAACAATCATCATAGGAGGTTTTGGTTAAGTTGATTCAATTCGATTTGGGTTGGATTGGAATTTGGTTCAAATAGGTATTTTAGGTCACTTTGGGTCAAGTGAGCCTATTGGGTTTAGTTGGGTCGATTTTGGGTTGATTTGTGTTTAGTTGAATTTATATATGGATTTGGGATTGATATATATAACTTTGATTACAATTGGTTTGAGTTCAAATGAGTTTTGGTTCATTTGAATATCTCAAGTCAAAGGGGTCTGGTTAGGTTTGGCTTGTGTTGATTTTGGTTTGACTTGATGATTGCATGTTTGATTTATATTTAGGATGGCAATTGAAGATATAATTGATTCATGACAAAATCAATTGAATTTGGTTTGATTTGAATTTGGTTAAGGAGATTTTGGTCAATTTAATAAGATGAAATCATATGACTTAGGATAGAAGTGGCTTGATTTGAATTGGGTCAATTTGATTTGGGATTTGGTTTTGAAATTTGGATTTAAATTGAATCTCATAAATTGATTGAAAGGTAGAATTGATCTTTGAGAAAATCAATTGAACCTGGATTGATTTGGAAGGAGATTTGGGAAAGTTCATAAGATAAAATCATAGGGCTTAGGAAGGATTTTGATTTGAATTTTAGTATAGATTTTAATTATTTGATTTGGATTTGGATTTGGGATTTGAATTTGGTTGTGGCTTAAGAAGGTGAACATAAGTTGGGTTTAAATCATGGGGTAGGTAGGTTATCCTAATCCCTAAGGCATAACTTAACCATATGGTTAACCCTTTAAGCCTCTACATTTAGGTTAAGTGTTCACCTAATTGCTAGAAGTATCTTATGACTAGTAAGTCTTAGTGTCTAGAAGACTCCTAAATCTAAGATGGGAAGATTGAGTCCTCACTCCATAAGTGAGGTCAACAAAAGGATTCTCAATAGGTGTGGTGTTACTGATAAGGCACACCGTATTAGCATTGACCAAGATGATCAACCATGTCTAAAATATTATAAACCCTAATGAAAACCATCTAAACCTAGCCCGAGAGGTAGATAGAATCACGATATTAATGCAATGCAACTTACCTCATGCCAAAGGTATAAGGGGAGCTAGAAGGATTTGATGGGAACTTTATGTCAAGGACATGAAGAGATGTCCGTTAGGGTATCACACATGCATTGGATATGACATATGAGGGATTTATGCCAAGGTCATAAAAGAAGAAAATCCACTAGGTATTGTGATTTGATTGAATTTGTTTGGTGGGCATTCACTAGGGATGGAGATTTGCTTTATGAAGGAGAGATCCACTGGGGATACAAGTTTGAATTTGATTTGATTTGATTTAAGTTTAATGTGGGGGCATATTCGCAGGGGATATAAGCTTGAATCTGGCGGGGATCAAGATCGAGTTTAATTTGTTTTAATTTTTTGTGGCTCCACTAGGGAGGTTGATATTGAATTTGATTTGTTTATATGATTTAGGCTCCAATGGGGAGAGGGGTGTGATTTAACTACACAGAGGAGAATCAGGTTAGATTTAATTTAATTTAATTTAATTTATGGACCCTGTCGGTGTACGATGGACCCATTAAGAAGGAGCCATGGGGGCTTAAGCCTACTTTAGATTCACAAATCCAATGGGGTAGTTTACCGGCTGCGGGGTAGAGATATCCAACCTAAAGGTTGCCTTTAGGTGTGCAATGGCTATGCTAGGGAGAAAGCGTAGCAGACTTACATCTTCCAAAGCGGGGAACAACCGCTAAGGTGATATATTGGATGTGCAACAAATCGAACCCAACCTAAGACGACTACTGAGTGAGTGCTGCTCAAGATTTGCCTCAACTTGAGAGTAGTCAAAGTTAATTTTATTTTAATTTCATTTGATTTGATATGGTTTGTGTGAATTGGATTTAGTTTGATTTAATTCTTGGACCCTATCGGTGTACGATGGATCCACTAAGAAGGGGCTATATCGGCCTTGACCTATCTTACATTTACAAATCTAAAGGGATAGTCTACCAGCCATGGGGTAGAGCTAACCAACCTAAGGGAAACCTTTTGGTGTGCAACGGCTATGTTAGGAAAGGAGCATAGCAGACTTACATCTTTCAAAGCGAGGAACAACTATTGCGGTGATCTGTTGGTCATCTAAGATTTATGAGTCTTCTAGACACTAAGACTTCCTTAGTTATATGACACTTCTAGCAATTAGGTGAATAATTAACCTAAATTAGAGACTTGGAAGGGTTAACCATAGGATTAGGTTTTGCCTTAGGGATTAGGATGACCTACCTACCCCATGACTTATACCCAACCTATGTTCACCTTCTTAAGCCATGACCAAATTCAATTTATAACAAACCCAAATCCAATTCAAAGTCAAACGATTGAAATCTATAATCAAACCCAAACTCAAAAATTTAAACCTAAGCCACATGATTTATCCCATGGACTTAGCCAAATCTCCATCCAAATCAAGCCAAATTCAATTGATTTTCTCATAATCAATTCATATTTTCAATCATTTTTCCAAATATAAATCAATCTACATTCATCAATTATATCTTCAATCACCATCCCAAATATAAATCAAACCAAAATTGACCCAAGTCAAACATGAACTAACCCATTTGACTCAAAATATTCAAATGAACTAAAACCCATTTGAACCCAAACCAATTGCAATCAAAGCTATATATGAATCCCAAATCTATAGATAAATTCAACTAAATTCAAATCAACCCAAAATCAACCCAACTAAACCCAATAGGCTTACTTAACCCAAAGTGACCTAAAAGACCTATTTGAGCCAAAATCCAATCCAACCCAAATTGGATTGAACTAAGCCTACCAAAACCTCCTATGATGATTATTGATCACCCTAGGTTGATCAATTGTCATAAATTGGGTCAAACCAAATTAACTTGGCCATTTGAACAAGTTAATACCCTTAACCAAACTAGCCAAATCTCAACCCAAGCTAAATTAATTGAAACTGTTGATTCACACCAAACCTAACCCAATTGGCCTTTTGACCCAAGTTGATCCAATTTGACCTAAATAACCAAATTATGTCAAATCATGATCTAACCTAAATTAAGTGCAACTAATGGCTCAAGTTCATTCAAAATTTATTATTGAACTTGACCAAATCCATAATTGAACCTAGTTTGACTAATTGGTCAACTTAACCTATTTAGCCTAAATTTACCTAAAGGGTCAAATTGGAAAAAATCCAAATCAAATCCAAATTGATTCAAACCGAAGCCTACAATCATCTTCAATTAACCAATTAAACATGAATCAACCCATAACCCAAGCTAATTTGGCTAATTTGGTCAAATTGGTCAACTTACCCCATTGACCTACATGAATCCAAATGAGCCAAAATCAAACCAAGCCAAATTGATCCAAACCAATTGAACCAAAACACTTCAAATCATAATTTGAACTTGTACCAAGCCTTGGTTTGACCCAATTTGACCAATTGGTTAACCTAACCCACCCTAGCCCAATTTGACCTATAAGGGTCAAAATGAGCTGAACCCATTTGAACCAAGCCAAAGCCCATTGAATCCTGACCCAACCCATCCTAAACCCACCTTGGGTCAGCCCAAACACAAATTGGGCTCAACCCAAGGCAATCTCCCTTGGATTCTCCTCACCACATGGAATTTTTCCTTAATTGGCAAAGTCCACCCTCCTTTCTCCCTTTGGCAGCCTTTAAGCACCCAAATGAGGGTCTAACCTACTAACGTAGCCTAACCCATGTGAGCTAGGTCAGCCTTGGACCAAAGGGAGGCGAGTTAACTCACCTCCCTTACTATCCGAACCCAAGGGATCCAAAGAGGAGGGAAACCACCTTGAGCCACCAGGGAAGCCTCCCACAAACCAAACCGAGCCACATGGAGGTGGCACCAACCACTCTGGTGCCTTGGAGGCGGCTGATCGACCAAAAATAAGAAGCCAAATCCATCCATCCAATCCAAGGGAAGGGGGATATACCCCCCATCATTTTGATCCAAATTAACATCACAGAAACCCTCAGAGACTCCTAAGAGCCCAAAATGAAACATAGAGCCCTCACCGAGCATCCCGAGCCTCCCCATTATTAGAAAGCTTGAAACTGAAACAAGGCACCTCTATTTTTGATCCAACTCCACCAATACTCAACCAACATCCAAATTAACTTCGCACACACCATCCTCACACTCTGTCAAGCAAGAATAAATTATCAGTAAAGCCCTTGGATCATCGGATGTGTGACTTCAATCAACATTGACCTCTGAATCATTAGTTTATAGCCTTTCAAGTGAACGGGAGGAAATTGGCATGCGTGCTAAGCAACAGGGCTTTGTCTCTACTAGGTAAAGCTTCCTCAATCGATTCTACTACCGCTATTGAGCTCCAGTGAGGTAATTCCATTAAAACTTAGATTTTATGAAAATTGGTTGGAGCTTTTTGAAGAAAGGTTGCATCTCATGTGATCTTAGCTGTTGGATCCCTTCGGATCCTTCGTATGAAGGTGTGGGATCAATCTCCAATCAGTCCAAGCTTGGGTGAGCTCAGATTGAGTGATAAAAGGTAGACGATGTTTGCCTCTCAGATCATGCACCATTTGTTCCGCATGATCGAAATGGATGGTTATGATTAATCCATCAGATTTCTCTGATTTTATCCCTTAAGGAACTGTGGGTTTGATATGTGTCGTGCCATCCGATCTGAGATCGGATGGTAGAGATGAAAGTGTGTCCACCGCCAGCCACATCAACACTAAGTCGGACGTACTTAAGTGATCAATCCCGCGACACCATGTGGAAAGCATGCTATGTCAGTAGACCGCATGGCACTGACGGGATTAGGCCAAATTTAAGTCTTAATTATTATATTTAATGACTGAAACTTCCATAATTCATAACAAATCATAGAAAAATTAGAAAAACATAAAGAAATATTCAATTCAATGATATTTTAGAGAAAAATTATTTAAAATTAATTCTAATTAATTTTGAATAGTAATTAAAGCTTAATTTAGGTTTAATTGAAAACATAATTTAATAAATAAAAAGTAAAACTTTAACCCTAAACAAAAAAAAACCTAAACCTAAAATAAAAATAAAATAAACAAAATAAAATAAGCAAAATAAAATAAACCTAAACTTAAACTAAAATAAACTAAACTAAAATAAATAAAACCTACACCTAAACTTAAAATAAACTTCTACCTCCCATAATTTTCTTGGGAGTTATTGCTTTAATAATTAAGGAAATTTCTCATTTAGGCCTTAATTACTCTCTTATTTAATTAAATGGTTAACTAAAACCCCTAATCATGCAGCAAATCAATTGATTAAGCTTGTTGATCACTGTTGAACAGTGAATGGGCAAAGGAAATGGGATGAGGACCTCTTTCCCAATTTTTTTCTTAAGTCCATTTCATTTGAAAGGAAATTAATTGAAATAAGATTAATTAAAGGTTTAATTAATTAATTGGATGGTTTAATTAAATAATTTAGAATCATAATAATATCAAATCTTGATTAATTAAACCATGGGTAGATCTTTATGTGTTTAATAACCTAAAAGTGCTTAGGGAAATTATGATTAACCCACATGTGTGAGGAAACCATAAAAGTGCTTAATTAAGAACCTTAATCTAATTAACTATCAATTGTCAGCCAATTTCATCAGGCCTCTTTATTCTTTAGGATTATTGCAAATTTATTTTTCATTCATGTGCATATCATGTTGGCTCATAATAGTTTGGTTAATTACATAAAGGTAATATAGGTAAGGTTACTTAATTGACTTAATTAATGATCCAACTTAATTAACATATAAAATTTACTTAATTACCTTTTCTTAAACCAAATCAAAGTACTAATGTGGGACTGGGTTTGAAATAGCAAATGAGTTCTCCTCCTCCTCTCTAAATCAAATAAAAGATTCAAAACAAAAATAATAAAAGAACTTTGGTATTCTTTAAATGAGCTTATTTAATGTGATTGTCCTTATAAATTAGTTTAATTGAATGAATTATGTGTTTACATTTAATTATTTATTTCTAAGAACATTAAATGTTTTGTGTCATTTGATTTCATGCATCCATACTTTCAAATTTAAATAAATCAAATGAATTTTCTTTATGTAAGTTTGCATGTGTTGGCTTAATTAAATATATGTGTGGCTATTATTATTAATAAATTCAAAACTATTTTCCAAAGTTTATAAATCAATTATAATACTTAGAGTGTTAATTGTTATGAATACATAGAGGATTTAAATGTGTTTTATAGCTTAAGAATATTAAATGAAGCTCTCTTTATTATAATTCATATATAGATTTACTTGAGTTTGAATAATAGTGGGTATATAGTCTAGACACCCTGGGAATACGAGGCTTTAGTTAGCCCCAAAGAGGTTATTTAATTACCTCACTTCCTTGGTTTAACAATGACGCATACTCATTTGGTTTCATTATTATGCATTTTGATATTATAATTGAGATAGAGCTTTAATTCATATGCCAAAATGATTTAATTAAGAAGAGGTCATTTGATTACCTCACTTCCCTAGTTTAACAGTGACACATACTTGATTACATCTTTTATGCATGTGTAGGTATGTTTAATTAAAGGATGAAGATCTTCTTTCATTCCCAAAAATACATGCATTTACATTCACCTAAGTCATTAGTACATGTGATATGTATAAATTAGTGCTTTGTTTTCCTTCTTTATGTATAGATTTACATAGATTTGGATTGTTAATAATTATATAGTCTAGACATCCCAGGAATCTAGGGCTTTAGCTAGCCCCAAGAAGGTCATTTGATTACCTCACTTCCCTAGTTAATAATGACATGTACTTATGTGATTCCATCCCTATGTACTTTGGTATTAGAATTTGAATAGAGCTTTAATTTGTATGTTCATATAATCTAGTCAAAATGAAAATATAAACCTCAAACATACACATTCATCATCATTTAATATGCTAAAATATATTGCATGTATAGATATTCTAAGTATTAAATCATATGCATGTTACATGTGATGGAAATGAATGATTTAATATATATCATGTGGTAGTAATTCAATTAGATTAATCTTAAGAAGCTTTACATATTAAATAAAGTCATCCATTTAATGTTAATCTAAACTTAGGATTAACTAAAAATCATTTAATAAGCCATTCACTAAAGAGAGCTAAATCAAATTAATATGCTTTAGAAGTGGCTTAGGGTAGGGATGAAAGAGGGTAATCCTCTTCCTTCTCTTTACAACACTTAATTGCTAAGTGTAAATGGAATAAATTAAAAACTAAAATTTGCAAACCACTTAAGTAATTTAAAGTAAAACCAACCTTCATGTTAACTTGAATAGTTTCCAGACTTAGAAAATTATTACTCTAATGCTTAGTAAGACATACCACACAAGACCTTAACTCATACATTAGAATTATGTCACCACTTCTAGCTTTATGTTAGGATGGTGTATGATGTGATGTATGCTTTATTTTGTGATATATTATTTTAGAAAAGATGTTAAGGTGCATGCTTCGTAGACTGAATGTTAGGCCACTCTTAGCCTAATCATGTTTTCTATAGGGGATTATGCTAAAGGGGTTGCTTAAAATAAGTATAAAGCTCTCTTTGCAGTTTGCTTAAACCCCAAAGCATAATCCAAGTTAGGATAGGTGGGCCTGGTTACCCATGTGTAGGGAGCTAAGTCCAAATTATATTTATATAATTATTTGGGATTGTATGTGTGTTTAGTTAACCTTTATTTTGCAGGTGTAGTAAGATTTTCTTTTTCTATATGAATGTAATTTTATAATAGGAATTAGGATTAGTGCTATGGGGGATTAGGATGAGCAGTGGCTAGAAGGCTTTATCCTGGGAGGCCCTGTGATGCCTTTGGAGCACAACCAAATCAAAGGATAGAAGCAACGAAGACATGAAGAAATGGAGAATGAAGACCCCCATAGAGTGTATTCATTTCTAATTATAGTTTTTCTTTCATATTTTGGGTTTTATAAGTGTAGAGCTCAGCTACCCATCTTATATTTGGGTTGTACAGCGGCACCCGACCGCATCGACCTTTTATTCTTTTACTATGGTTTATAAAATTGATTGATGTTATGTTTAAATTGTGCATTAGGATGGCATGCTTATTATAGTTTCTTCATGTTTGATGCCTTAATGTGTGGTTTGTATGTAGTAGGCTATTAGGATAAAAAAATTTTTTCCATCCAATTAATAATGCATAACTAAATTTTAAACAACATATAACTTCATCATTTAGCCTCGGACATAAATCAAGATAATTAATAGATTTAGAAACCCCTTAGTTGGATGGTTGTATATCTCACATCATACATATCATCTTGAATCACACTTGCAAAATGAGGGCCTCCGTCCTCACACACATAAGGACCGCTTGACTTGTGAGAAAAAGCCCTATTGACAGAGCTTCACCATGCATTTAGGAATATAAATAAATCCCTAAGCCTTTGTCAAAATGATGTGTCAAAAATGAAATAAAATTTGAAAAGATTTTGTATTTGTAAATTAAGTCATATGCTCATACCACTCATGCTCTAATCTCTTAGAGAGTTGGTTTAGGACTTAGTTTCTTTTAAATTAGATAACTACCCTAGCTATGTTGCAATACATAAGACCAGACTACATAGTTTTAAAATCATAGAAGGAGTAAGCTAACATTCACTCCAGGAAACTAAAAGTCTAGAAGTTGGATCGTTCAACCTCTTTTGTGGAGGTGAACCTTTATGTCCACCTGTTACTTAGATTTAGGTCGTTCTTTAGCTCGTACTAAAGATCCTAGATTTAGAATAAGTGGTAGCTATTTCTCTCAAGCTACAAGCATAAATGAACACCTCTTAGGCATTCCTGCAACTTTGTTTGGTGGATTATAAGCCCTAATAATCTAATATAATTCAAATTAAATAAAGAAATCTCTTCACTTTCAAATATATAAAGCCCAATTATATAATAGATTAAAATGCTCACTAGACCTCCTAGTATCATTAGCATTCCCTACTTCCTCCCTTTAAATTCCAAAAATAAGTTTTCTCCTTGAATTTTTTAATTGATTTTTCAAATATAACCAATCCTTTGATAATCTAACCTTGAAATATTTGGAGAAGATATTTGTCTACTTTAATTGAGAGTATTCTTAGGAAATTTTATTTCCTAAGATGTAATTAACTATGGAGGCTTGCCTCCATAGGGAACTTAAGAATCTGGTTTAATATAAACTCTACTATATTCGTCCATGTAAAGTAAGGAAAAATTATCTTGTATATTCAAAGACCAATCATGCCTTAGGAGTCCTTATTAGGTGATTAGGTCCATTGAAGGGTGGTGTCTCTATCTTTCGAGATAGTACATGATACCTCGATATTATACCAGATCACTTCAATAAGTACCCCCTATGATCTGCATAGTGCACCCCCATAATCTAAAAATAAACACCACAGTTGGTAACACAACAAATTGAACCCGACTTAGGGAGACTACTGAGTGAGTGCTGTTGGGGACTTATGTCAAGTCAAGGGTAGTCAGGCGATTCCTATAGGGAGTTTTGCTGACTCTGTCCTTAAGATAGGATGCCTACTTCAGAAAAGGTACTGCTGGGGGTGTCTTCCTGATCCATAAGAGAATATATATGTTATTTATATGTTTGTGTTGACCCTGTTGGTGTGCGAGGGATCACACTGAGAAGGGGCTATACCGGCCTTGACCTATCTCAAATTTAATAGACTAAGGGAGGATCTGCACATCCGTAGTATGGATTGTCTAACCATAGGGGTGGTTAGATGGAAAGGGGAACTATCCAATCCAGTAGTAATGTGGGTAGTGTTTAGATGGGGTCGTAAGGATATGATCCAAATAGAGTACCCATAGGGGAGGTGCAACTAGGGGCGTTATCTTGAACCCTAAAATAAAGACTATAGGTATATGGTGGCCAACTCAAGGAGAAAGCATAGCAGACTTACATCTGCCATGAGAGGAGTATCCACTAAGTGGGTTACTTTCTGCATAACGAACACTAACCAACCTAAGGTGCTCATCGGTGTGTGAAGATCAATCTAAGAATAAGGCATAGCAGACTAACATCTTCATAGATTGAAATGATAATTGGGATAATCTGTCATCAATGGGACATATGCTATTTAATCTAGGGCAACTACTAAGCGGGGAGTCCCGAGTGAGGACTAGATCCACACTTGAAGTAGTCAGAAGGAAAGGAGACACTGGAGGACTTACTCAAAATCTTAAATATACTTGACCCAGTTAGTGCATGAAGGCTAGTCTAAGAAGGAAGTGTTGCTGACTTACATCTTCTTAAGCAAAGCCATCATGAGGTAGCTTATCGGCTGTGTAGTAAGGCCTACCATACTAACAAGGTGCTCATTGATGTGCAGTGATTAAGCTAGGAAGAAAGCATGCCATATTTACATCCTCCTAAGGAAGAGGACCACTAGGGTGGCACATTATCTAACTACTGAATCAACCCGACCTAAAGCAGCTACTAAGTGAGTGCTGCTGGGGGAATTATTCCAACTCGGAGTAGCCCAAAATAAAATATATGTGTTTGTTGATGAAGAATAGGAAAGTGCTCAGGTTCCTTACTCCTACCTTAAACACATCATGGCAGATTCATAGACATAAATGCTTTCAACATGAAGAGATTGAATTTGAAATGAAATTTTTATTAATAATTGCTCTCAAACATAAATTTATGGATAATATTTCCTTAGGTAGAGCCTATTGATTGGAAGCATTAGGCGCTCTCTTTTATGGTTTATAATTTGATATGATCATCCTTCGTAGGCCTTCTCTATGATAAAAGGGCATTCCCAAGTGGGTTCAAACTTACCTCCTATCTTGCGATGGGCAACAATTGGTCTCCTTAGAACTGAAACAAGCTCTCCTACTTGAAAATCTCTAAGGCAGACCAACTTATTGTGAACTTGAATCATTTTGGCTTTATGCAACTTGAAGTTTTGTCATGCCCGTAGGTGTCTCTCCTCCAAACCATCGAGCTCCTCTAACCATAACTTGATGTTCTGTTCCATTGTGATCTTATTACCCACAACTATCCTTAATGATGGGAGTTAGACTTCTAATGGAAGAACAACTTCAGACCCATACATTAAGGAGAAAAAAGTAGACTGAGTTGGAGTTTTATAGGTGGTGTGGTTGGCCCACAAAGCTTCAACTAACTGCTCATGCCATTATCATTTATTATCATTGAGCATCTTTTTGAGTATTTGGATAAGAGTTTTGTTAAAGGCTTGTCTTAAGACATTTGCTCTCGGATAGTAGATGGTTGGGTATCTCTAATTTATGATGTGTCTCTAGGCAAAGTTGTTGATCTTGGTTCTCTTGAATGCAATACCATTATCAGATATAATTCAGCAAGTCACCAAACTTATATATGATATGGTTTCTGAAGGACTGGAGCACATGCTGAGATGTGACCTCTCCAAGCAAAATTGCCTCTGCCTATTTGAAAACATAGTCGGTGGCAGCTAGGATAAAATGATAACCCTTGGAAGAAGGAGGATCAATCGGACCTACTATGTAGTACCCCAATACTTGAATGACCATGAGGCCAATGTTAGGTGTAGAATGTTGGGTAGTTGATGTAGGACCACTCCATGTACTTGACATTGATGGCATCACCTAACCACATCCATGCAATCTATGATCATCAACGACCAGTAATATTCTAGTCTCTTGATCTTGGCTTTCATCTTCAGACCAGATTGGTGAGCTCCACATAATCCTGAGTGAACCTCGATCATAATCTTATAGACTTTGTGCTTGTCTAAACAACATAACCAGATATGATTGAAGGACCACCAGTATAAGACACCATCCATATGGGCATAGGAAAGTGCCCTTCACTTCATCTAGTGAGCTTATGATTTCTCTTAAGGTAGTTTGCCTTTATTTAGATAATCCATGAATGGTTGCTTCTAATCTAGCTCCTCATCCTTTTTGGCAAGAAAAACCTCCCCTTCAAGAGAGTACTTTTCAATGTGTTCAATATCAATAAGGGATAAGACTTGTCTATTTTGGACCTTTATAGATATGGATTCATCTTTCAGACATGCCAACTCTTTGGCAAGCTTGGTTCAAGCATCCACGATGTTTTCTTCTCGAGGGATCTTGTAAATGGTAACCTCTAGGATTTATCCAATAACTCCATGATGTACTTGAGGTAGTGATGGATCCTAAACTTTTAGACTTTATAGGACCCAGTGATCTGGTTGTCCACTAATTAAGAATCCCCAAAGATATTGATGTTCTAGATGCATAACGAGATGGCTAACTCTAGACCGGCAATCAATGCCTTCTATTCGGTTTCATTGTTGGTGGAAGGATCAGATAGATGATATGAGAATCTCATCATATCACAGTCTAGAGTTAGAAGAACTATTCCTACCCTTGCCTTTCCTGAAAGAGTAGATCATAGTTCTTCTCCTCTTTGAGAGAAAGCAGCACCATCAAAGTACATCACCCATCAACAAATGTTAATATCCTCTAATTTCATGATTTATTGATCGGAGAGATCATCACTAAGTGGAGAGTCAGCAAGAAGTAGGTGTGCTGCTAAGAAATTTATAATTGCTTGTCCTTTCACCACAAGGAGGGGTGCAAAAGTGATATCAAATTGTGATAGAATCATGATCCAACCTACCATCCGTTCAGATAGCATCGGCCGTGTCATGAGATATTGTAGTGGATTGATCCTAGAGATTAAGTTCACTTTATGAGAAAGCATATATTATCATAGCTTTTGGGATGCAAAGATTAGAGCTAGGCAATGCTTCTTAATAGGTGGATAATCAGCCTCATCAAGGATTAGATGATGACTGACATAGTAAAGCACATTTTTCTTCCCTTCATCATTGGCTTGAGCCAACAAAGCACCAAGGGAGTCATCTAATGCATCAGTGTAAAGTATCAAAGGCTTGCCTAGGATAGGGGCTGCTAGAAGTGGTGACATCATCAAGTAGTGCTTGATGTATTCAAAGGCATGCTAAAACTTGTCATGCCACTTGAACTTAGCATCCTTTTTGATAAGTGATGAGAATGGCTGGCATCTTCTTGATAGGTTGAATATAAAGCATCTTAGATACAATAGCTACCCTTGGAATGACCTGAGTTGAGTTAAACTCTTAGGGGGTGGCATTTCTAATATCATTTTGATCTTCTACAGATCGATTTTAATTTCCTAATGTCGGACAACAAACCCAAGGAATTTCCTTGAAGCTACTCTAAATGCACACTAAGGGCTTCATTTTCAAGTTAAATTATCTAAACCATTCAAAAACTATTCTTAAACTAAAGTGGTGGTCTTCCTTTTCTTTACTTTTGACTACAAGATCATCAACATAACACTCGACTTGATGATGAATGAGTTCGTTGAAGATTCGAGTCATGGCTCACTTGTATATAGCATTAGCATTTTTAAGGCCGAAAGGCATGACCTTATAGCAAAAGATTCTGATCGGGATTCCAAAGGCAATGTTTATTTCATCTTTGGGGGCCATCTTTATTTGGTTATATCCAGATGAGCCATCCATGAAAGAGAAGACTGTAAGAGATGAGACAATGTCCACCATCAGCTCTGGTATTGGTAGTAAAAATTCATCTTTTGGACATGCCTTTATTTTAATCCCTAAAATCAATGCATATGCAAATTTGGCCATTCTTCTTCTTAACTGGGATGACACTGTACAACCAGAAGGGGTATTTTTCCTCCCGATTAGATGAAACCAGAATCGATTAGTTTCTTGACTTTGAAAATGACCTTTTATTCAATGTCTAATCGCATGCTTCTAAGAGATTGCTCGATAGGGTTAGCATTAAGCTCTATTGCTAGTTTACAGACTACTATGTCAACAGCCAATCGAGGCATCACTTCATAACTCATGCAAAGCAGTCCTTAAACTCAATGAGAAGCCTAAGTCATTGGTTTTAGTTTCATTCAACCAGGAATTGATGTATGTTGAACGTGGATTTTTTTCAGTATGTAGGTTGATTTCTTTGAGTTCATCGATGGTATACTTTATTTCTTCTTCGAATTTTGATGGTGCATCTTTGACTTCAAAATCATCTGGATTATCTAAAGTTTCTAAGCACACCTCCTCACTTGAGTTGATGTGGTTTGAAAAGAACCTATTAGATTCTACATGATTGGTGATGACTAAGAAGTAATCGTCATCATCGACTAGACCCACTGTGCCGAATCTTAGTCCTAGTCTTGGTTGAGAGTTATTGCATTTATTATTCCAAATTCATTCAAAGCAGTTTGACTTGTGTTTGGACCAAGTATATTAGATTATCCATTTCTTTGCTAAATTTAGAACACAATGTGAGTACTAATCAAAAGGTAATTCTATTAAATCTCTATATGAATCATCTTTAAGTTTTACAACAACTTCTTGACTTGAGGATGATGCTCCTAGAAAGAACCTTTGAGTCTTCACATCTGTGGATGACTTGGGGGCCTCTTTAACTACCAAACCTTCAACCTTTTTGTGAGGAAAGTGGGGTTAGGGCTAAGGTTTCCAACTGATGCCTGACTATTTCACATAAAGAATTGGATTTACTTATGCTTTATTTTGGAGCCCGATCTTCATTGTTGTCTAGCTCAAGTGTCACCTCTAAAGGAATCTGATGCTAAGAAGAGCTGGATGGTGTGCTAACCATATAAGACTCATTCTCTGAACTAGATTCTAAGTTTATATGTATAGTAGGTGTACTGCTGGTGGCTGAGACATATCTCTTATTATGTGGCCAATAAGGAGGTCTTCCAGCTCTAAGACTGCCTCTGGAATAGCCTCTTCCTCATCCTAGTGGAGGTCAGGTCATCTTACCCACTTATTCGAATGGAGTAACAAACTATGGGTGGAATTTAATCTCAGGCTCTAAATCCTCCTACGAGTATGTTTCTCGCTCCCTTTTATTTTCTTTTTCTTTTTTCTTTTCTTTTCTCTTTTTCTTTTTCTTTTCTTTCTTTTTGTCCCACATGGGGATTTTGACTAAGTTCATGAGAATAGACTTTTTGAGTTTGGGGGAGGTAGTAGGCTGCATCCCATATATCCCGACATCATGGACTATAAATGGTTTAAGATTACTTTGACACAGTATTCGATCCCACCCATCACAAACTTCATGTAATGATGTAGAGAGGATGGGACCAATTTGTTCTTGTGTATCCATGGTCTCCCAAGCAAAGCATTGAAAGATGTATTCAAGTTTATAATGTGAAACTTTTTTTAGTCTTCTAATTATCTATTTCCAGTGGCAACACTATGGAGCTTGAGACAATCTCGCCTTGTTCATTGAATCCTCTCAACATCAAAATCTCCTTTTAGAGTTTACAGATGTTTATCTTCTTAGACTCACAATGTTGACTAATACACCTAGGTTAACCAGAACTCTGAATAGCCTATATGTGCCAATATCCACTGTAATATAAAGAGGAAGGTTGTGCTTGATCGTTCTTAAACGTAAGTCTTCATCATTGAATGTGACTCATAAGATGTCCTTCAATTGTTTTCCTCCTCTCTAGTAGCGATCAGCTAAGCTAAGCATATCTCTTGATCAAGTAAGGCCTTGAATACAACACTCCTTCTGGTAGAAGAGGAGCTAGTAGAAGAAGTAGTAGTTGCAACAGCCGAGGGAGTGCTAGACTTGTCTGGTGGTTGGGATACTGGACTATCCCAGGCAAGTGTGGTAAGCTGCTACTGTCACTGGGCTGCCACCCTCCTTGAGTAGCCCCTTGCAACTAGCAAATCTTCCTTAGTATTGGAGGTTTGAGTTGCTTCAAGAACCTGCAAGGAATGTTTCTTGATCTTAGAAATAATTTTTTAGAGGTATGAAATAAAGAGATATCACAACCTTCTTTGATCTTAAGAGGATCGCAAGTATCACCAAGGATTACTCTAACATAACTGGATGATTATTCTAATAAGTATTCCTTAGAGATAACAATGGCTCCCAACTTGTAGCTACACTCAAGCCAGTCCTTAAAAGTGATACAATCCTCTAAGACATGGCCTAACATGCGGTGGAATGAGTAATAGTTAGGATCATCGCTCTTGCCCACTTCTTCCAGCCTCTTAGGCTCTAGTAACTGAAAGTCAGGTTTCTTCAAGAGATTCTTGAAGATTTTCTTAACTATGTCCCTCTTGAATGAATTTGGCTTATTCAATTTGTCGACAAGAGTAGGTGGATAATAGTTACTTGGTAGTGGATATGAATACCGCTGCTGGGTAGGATACTGTGGTGGTGGTAGTGGTCATTATAGTGGCTGTGGTGGCCAGTATGACGGCCGAGGTGGTGGAAGAGAAGGTGGAAAAGGAGGCTACTAGCCCATGACCTCTCATACTAAACTCCAGTTGGCTGCTTCCCTCTATCCACTAACACAACTATCCCTGGCTTCTTCTAAAAAAGCTTCTACGACTTAGGCCTAAATGATTAGTCTGAAAAGGGCAACTGTTTGGCTTCCTCTTCTAGGCTAGCTACCTTATTGATTAATTTCTTGAATATTTTAATGGTAAAGCCCTTAAGCATGAAGGTGACTAGACCATGGATATTCTTGAGCAGAATCTCATTGGCATGTTATTCATATAGCTGTGATTTGCATTTCATTCTCAAGTTGCACCACTTGAGAATGTAATCAATAAGGGACTCATTGGGTTTCTTTTTTCTACAATGAGGTCACCTATAATCACTCTCTACTGAGCTCCAACAAATCTCTTGAGGAAGCGATGCTCTAAATCAGCAAAAGTCTTTATCGAACTGTTGGGCAGCTCGACATACCAATCAAATGCAACCCTAGTTAAGCTGCTAACAAAAGGTCTAAACAGCTGTGTGTTGCTGCCACCAGTGTTGCAGTAACTGGCTCTAAAATGTACTGCAATGGGTTCCCACTTCCATCAAAGATCTTGAAGGATGGTGGCACAAAACCCTTAGGATATTAAACTACATTAAATTCCTCTACGTATGGTCTACCCTTTGGAATGGATGAGCTCCCCCTAGCTTGTGCCAATGCCTCCTTCACCTACTATTTCACCATGTGTTTGATATCCTTCTAATGCATGGAGGTGCTATCTATGAACTTCTTATCCAAACTACCAGCATCATCATCTATAGGAGTGCACCTAGGATGATCTAAAGTATATACCAACTCTGGTCGACCAACTAGCATAAGAGAGGGCTGTGAGATTGGAGTTGGGTTCTGTAATGCTAAGACCACTACCATCAACTCCTCCATCCTCTTCTCCATCATGTCTATATGATCCTTCTACTTAAGCTGGTGGAGGAGGTGCTGAGTTGAGTGAGAGGTGTTGCCTTTCTCAACAACAACACCTTCCTAGCTATGCTGATCCCGCTGCAAGGATCCTTAAGTGGCGATCATGTGGACTTCAGTTGTGTCATCCAACATGTTATCCTTATCATAGTCAAAGTTAACTCTACCCTTTTCATGTCCGAAATGATCATGACCAACAATCTGCCTAACTACAGTGTGGTAGTCCTCTATAATGTCATCTAAGAAATGATCATCTACTCTGCCTGGCTCTATTGGAACATAGATTGCCTGCCGATTGAGCGCAGGACTGTGTTTTATAGACTGAATGCATTGAATACTCTACACTAGTGGGATGCACTCCTTGCCTAGTTCTATTATCATGGGGACTATGTCGGTGTCCCCAAACCTCTCTCCCTCTAGTGGCTGTGAAGGTTGAGCGACCACGATGCTCTTGGGTCACCACTCCCTCCTGACCACGGTTGAAGTAGAAGGTCGACCAGGGGAACTTGACCTCACCTCAACTAGTGGAATGAATGGAGTGGGATCCTTAGGCCATAACCAGATCACCAAAAGAGAGGGTCTCTCTCTAGACTGGGGATTATGTAGCTTGGCGGGGACTATGGATGCTTGGACTTGGACTGGTGATGGTTGGTAGCGAGTGGAGCAGTGTGATAGTAAGGTCACTGACTACCTCTTTGTTGGAGATCTCCTCCTATGTTAGATGGTTCCAGAATGATCGACCTTAATAGGGCACTAATCAAAAAAATTTATCAAGGCGGAGGCTGCCGAATGTCTA
This sequence comes from Cymbidium sinense, assembly GCA_021442155.1. Classification (NCBI taxonomy): domain Eukaryota; kingdom Viridiplantae; phylum Streptophyta; class Magnoliopsida; order Asparagales; family Orchidaceae; genus Cymbidium; species Cymbidium sinense. The sequence continues at coordinate 82,907,531 of CM038219.1, forward strand.
GCATACCTCCTCCTCTCTTGCTTGCCCACTTGGGTAGTGACTCTAGCTTCCTTGGCTCTCTCTCTATGAATCTGACCCTAATGCTCCTAGGGATCAAACTCCTCAATTCATGTAATAAGCTAGACTCTAAACATCCATGGGCTCTACCGACTTTGTGTAGAACAGATCGTAGACTGGCATAGGGCTTCCTCTTATCCCTAGATGGTGTCTCAATCTTGATAGATGGTGGTGGTGATGCAACAATCCTATAGTATTCATCCTCTCCTTTTTAATTCAAGAGGGGGTGGAACCTACTGCCACTCAAAAGTGGAGAGGTCTCACGAGGGAAACCCTCCTCAGTCACATGAGAGGCGTCATCGATCTGCCTCACCTCACACTCATAGTGTCGCTTAAACTTAAAGTTCTTATTGTGACATTGCATCATGGTGAGCGGGTGGAGTGAGAGCTAGCACCAACCTCGAAGGTGGAAGAGACTATCTTAGATGCTAAGATAACCTTCCCCTTTAGAGTAGGGGGAACAATGAAGGTGGTGTTATCCCTCGCTAGGACTATAGTGCGGGAAATTGACTAAATTGGCACTAATGCTGAAGCTGGAACTGACATTGACTAGGGTGTGGGAACCACAATGACTTTCCTCTTTAGTGAGGGAGACTCAAAACCCAACTAAAGATCAAACTAGAGAAGTGGCTTCTACCTTGCCACCTCCTCCCTATTGAAAGTGGTGAGGGCTCCCCTCACATGTGACTCTAAGAGTCTCAAAGCCATGCCCGAACTGAATCACATGCATAGTAGTAGTGTGAGTATGGCCTGATCTAAGGCCAAATCCACACCAGACGGGAATGAGAAGATCATCTTACCGACAGACATGATGGAAGACTAATCGTAGAAGGGATAAGGAAATTGGGCTGGTTTCTGTACATTCGTTGAAATGGAATTTGCTTAGACCCTTTCCTTGAATAATTGATTTGAATCATTAACTCTTGATTTGAATTTTTGAAATTTGAAACCACACATAACAAATTTATGTATGCTAAGTGGGTTCATTGCATTGGAGAGATTTAAGAATTTAAGGAGAGACTTTGCCATAGGATTTTGATTTTGATTTAGAACCCTCATTCAACAAATTTAGCTATGTTGAGTGGGTTCAAATATTTTGGAGAGACCTTTGGAGATGTATTTATTATATATTTTTGTTTGAGATTTGATTTTGGGAACCCTTTGCAAATTTAGGTATGTTAAGTGGAGTTCAATTATATGTTTGAAAGCTTTCTATTTTAATGGTTTGATTTTGTCGTTTGATATGTTAATTTTATTTGAAGAGAAGAACTCTCATTTAACAAATTTAAGTATGTTAAATAGAGTTCAAATTGTGTTTGATATTTATTTGATTTAATTTTTGAAAAGGGGAACTCTTATTTGATAAATTTAGTTAGGTCAAATAGAGTTTAAATATATGTTTAATGTTTATTATTTTTGTTTTATATTGTTTTGGAAATGAGACTCACACTTAACAAATTTAGGTATGTTAAATGGAACTCACTTATATGTTTGTTTGTTTGTTGATATATGGTTTTATTTTAATTTGGATTGAATTATCATTTAAAAATATGGGCATGTTAAATGGAATTCAAAAATATGTGTTGGATATTTTGGCTTCAGAACTCTCATTTAATAAATATAGGTATGTTAAATTGAGTTCAATTTATATATTATTTTGATTTTGAAAAGGGGGACCTTCACTTAACAAATTTAAGCATGTTAAGTGAGGGTTAGTTTCATTTTGTGAAAGAGGGTTTGAATATGTTTATGAAGAAGAGGTTTATTATTTGATTTGATTTTGAAACAAAAGAGGAACAATCACTTAGGAATTTTAGGTATTTTAAGTGAGGTTCAATTAATTTTGAAAGATTTTGATTTTGCTTTATTTGATTTTGATTTTAAAAGAGTGAAGTTAATGTGATTTTGTTTTTAAAAAGGTTTTGAATTTTTTTGCGAAAGACTTTATTTATTTTACTTTAGATTCTTTTAAGATGTTGCCAAATATGAAATGAATCCTTACTTTATCAAGCTAGTGTTAAGAGGTTCTTACTTCTGTTTGACTTATAATTGGTCATCTCCTTTCTTTAGTTAATTTGTTATTACTTATTAGGAGACCCAATAGGAGTCTTAGGACCTACATGGGAGTGAGGTCCTAAAACCTAAAGGATACTAGCTACTTATGCTTAAGAATGAAATGAGCAAAGGACCAATAGAAAGAAAGATAGTCTTGGGCTTATATGAAAATATAAGTCCATTATCGATGCTTGGAGATGATAATTTTCTACTAGAGATGGAGAGAGGATCTATCCCTAGTGGAGTAGCTAGAAAAATATGTGGTGCTTCATTTTGGATGTTGGGCACCATGGATATCATAAGGGCTACATATTGAAGTGATCATATACGACATTGAGGTATGATGTACTATCTAGAAAGATAGAAGCATTACCCTTCAATGAACCTAATCACTTAATAAGGACTCCTAAGGCATGATGGGTCTTCGAATATACCAGAGATTGTTTGCATACTTTACATGGATGAATAAAGTAAGGTTTATATTAAATTAGGTTATTAAGTTCCTTATGAAGGCAAACCTTCATAGTTAATTATATCTTAGAGAATAAAATTCCTAAGAATACTCTCGATTAAAGTAGACAATTATCTTCTCTGAAGACTTCAGGGTTAGACTATCAGAGGATTGGTTATGTTTAGAAAATCAAGTGGGAAAGTTCAAGTAGAAGACTTATTTTGGAATCTAAAGGGAGAAAATAAGAAATGCTTATGATACTAAAAAGCCTAATGAGCATTATATTCTATCATATGACTGGATTTTATATATTTAAAAGTAAAGAGACTTATTTATTTTGAGTTAAATTTTATTAGATTGTTAGGGTTTATAGTCCATAAACACAAGGTTGTGGGAATGCCTAAGAGGTGTGGATTTATGCTTGTATCCCGAAGAAAATAGCTACCTTGGTTCCTAAATCTAGGGAGCTTTAGTACAATGTAAAGCATTACCTAAATCTAAGTGACAGGTGGACATAAGAGTTTAATTCCACAAGAGTGAATAAACTCGTCCGACTTCTGGACTTTTAACCACCTCGAGTGGTCGCCAGCTAACTCCTCCTATGATTTTAAGACTATGTAGGTTAGTTTTATGAATTACAAGATAGCTAGGGTAGTTATTTAATTTGGAAATAGACTAAAGTCTTAAACCCACTCCCTAAGAGGCTGAAGCATGGGTGGTATGAGCATATGACTTAATCTACAAATACAAAATCTTTTCAAATTTTATTTCATTTTTGGACACATCATTTTGAAAAAGGCATAGGGTTTTTATATGCCTAAATGCATGATGAAATAAGTTATTGGCCAAATCAAAAGAGAGAGGGTGAAGCTCTATCAGTAGGGATTGCTCTCATAGGTCAAGTGGTCCCTATATGTGTAAGGATGAAGGCTCTCATTTTACAAAAGTGATTCAAGATGATATGCATGATGTGAGATATACAACCATACAGCTAAGTGGTTACTAAATCTTTTAATTATCTTATTTATGTCCTAGGCTCTATGATGAGATTATGAGTTAATTAAAATTTAATTATGAGTGATTAATTGGGTAAAAAATTTATTTTTATTTTAAGAGCCTATCGTATCCTGGCCACACATTAAAACATTAATCATTTAAGGAATTAAGAAAAGCACGTCATTCCTAATGCATAATTTAAATAAATCACCAATCAAGTTTATAACTACCATAAAAGAATAAGAGGTCTGTGCAGTTAGGTTTTATCGTACAACTCGTAAAAGAAAAGATGGGTAACCGAGCTTTACCCTTATACAACCCATAATATGAAAGAATAATTACAATTTAGAGATGAATAAATGCTATGGGGGTCTTCATTCTTCATTTCTTTATATCATCCTCCTTTGATTTGGTTTGCTTCAAGGCATAAAAAGGCATCCCAGGATAAAGCCTTCTAGCCAATGCTCATCTTAAACCCCCATAACACTAATCCTAATTCTTAATTACAAAATTTCACTTAAATGGAAAAAGTAAATCTAACTATACCTGCACAACAAAGGTTAGCTAAACACACATACAATCCCAAGTAGTTATATATATAATTTAGACCTAGCACCCTGCACATGGGTAACCAAGCACACCTTTCCTAATATAAATTATGCTTAGGGGTTTAAGCAATGTGCAAAGAAAGCAATTATATTTTCTTAAGCATCCCCTTAAGCACAATCTCATGCAAATAAATATTATTAGGCTAATAATAGCTTAATATCCAGTCTACAAAGCATACACCCTAGTATTCAGTCTAAAATAATACATCACAAAATAAAATATGCTTCACGTCATACAACGTCCTAACATAGAGCTACAAGTAGTGACTTAATTCAAATCTGTGTGTTAAGGTCTTGTGTGGTATTTCTTAACTAAGCATTAGAGTTATATTTTTTAAAGTTTGGAAGTTATTTAATTTCACAAAAGGGTTAGGTTGGTTTCACTTAAAGTTGTTTAATTGATTTGCAAATTTTTATTTTGTATTTTATTTTGTTTCATATGATTTACACTTAACAATTAAGTGTTATAAAGAGAAGGAGGAGGATTACCCTCTTCCATCCCTAGCTTAAGCCATTTTCTAAAGCATATTAATTTGCTTTAGTTCTCTTTAGTGAATGGCTTATTAAATGATTTTTAATTAATCCTAAGTTTAGGCTCACTTCAAATAATTATATTTAACATGAAAAGCATCTTAAGATTAATCTAATTGAATTACTACCACATGCCACATATCAAATTCTTCCTTCCCATCACATATAACATGCACATGATTTTATATTAAGTTTAGTTATACACACAATGTATTTTAGCACACTTAGATGATGAATGTATATGTATTTTTGAAATTTATATTTTCATTTGATTGAATTATTCAATACATGTAACTTTAAAGCTTTATCCAAATTCTCATACAAAAATACACAGGGATGAAATTAAATAGGTATGTGTCATTATTAATTAGGGAAGTGAGGTAATCAAATGACCTCTTTGGGGCTAGCTAAAGCCTTGTATTCTTAAGATGTCTAGACTATATACCCATTTGCATTTAAACATATGTCAACTTGTATACATAAACATAAGAAAGAAGGCTCCAAATCGCATGACTAATTAATTCAATCACTTACCCAATCATGGATGCATGCAATTTTTATATAAAAGGGGATTTCCATTCTTTAATCACATATACATATACATGTATAAAGACATAAACAAGTTCATTCCATTGTTAACCAAGGAAGTGGGGTAATCAAATGACCTCCTTGGGGCTAGCTAAATCCTCATATTCCTGGGATGTCTAGATTATATACTTGCTTATTTAAATACATAAGAGTGCATGCATAACTAAGAGAACAAAAATTGTGCAAAAGATTATATTTTTTAACTAAATTATTTAGGTATATGATTTAAATCCCTATCCAAATTCTAATGTTAAAATATGAATGAAATCAAATGGATACATGCCTTTGTTAATCAATGAAGTGAGGTAATCAAACGACCCCTTTGGGGCAAGCAAAAGCCTTGTATTTCCAGGATGACTAGACTATATACACATTACCATTCAAACTCATGCAAATTAACACATGTATAAAAGAAAAGAGCTTCACTTCATACACTTAATCTATAAGCACATGCACCTTTTATGTGTTTATAATTATCATCAGTACAAATATTATTATTCATTTATAAACTTTGGGAAAATACATTTGGATTTAATAGTGATAATAGCCACACATATATTAAGTTAAATCAACACATGCAAGCTTTGCATAAAGGAAATTTTATTTAATTTGATTAATTTTGAAAAGAGATGCATAAAATCAAACGACATATAAAATTTATCATGATAAGAAAGGAAACAATCAAATATAAGCATATGGTTCATTCACCCAAATTAACTCCTAAGGATAATCAAATCAAATAAACTTATTTAAAGTAAACCAAAGCTTCTTTATTGATTTAGTTTTAGATTTTAATTTAATTTAAAGAGGAAGAAAAAATTATTATTTGCTATTTCAAACCCACTTCTACATTAGTAATTTGATATGGTTTAAGAAAAGGTAATTAGGTAAATTTTTTGAATTAATTAAGTTGGATCCCTTATTAAATCGATTAATCACCTTCACCTACATTACCTTAATGTAATTAACCAAATAATTATGAGCCAACATGATATGCATATGAATGGAAAGTAATTTGAAATGATCCTAGGAAATAAAGGGGACTAATGCAATTGGCTCACAATTGATAGTTAAAGGAGCTTAATTAAGTACTCTTATGGTTTCCCCACATATGTGGGTTAGCCATAATTTTCCTAAGTACTTTTAGGTTATTAAACACCTAAAGATCAACCCATGATTTAATTAATCAAGATCTGATGTTATTATGATTTAAAATTGATTAATTAAACCATCCAATTAATTAATTAAACCTTTAACTAATCTCATTTCAATCAATTTCCTTTCAAATGAAATGGACTTAGGAAAAAGATTAAGAAAGAGGTCCTCATCCCATTCCCTTTGCCCTTTCACTGTTCAATAGTGATTAACAAGCTTAATTAATTTTTGTTGCATGATTAGAGGGTTAGTTAACCATTTAATTAATGAAGAGAGTAATTACGGCTTAAATGAGTAATTTCCTTAATTACCTAAGCAAAAAAATCCCAAGAAAATTATGAGAGGCAGAGGTCACCCAATTAAACTACCATAGAAAGTTTGGAATCAATTGCTTGGCTAATTAAGGAGTAATAAAGCTAATTAAATTTTTAATTAAATCTAAATTAAGTTATATATAGTGTTCAAAATTAATTAGAATTAATTTTAAATGATTCTCCTCTGAAATACCTTTAAAATGAGTATTTATTTCTATTATTATGATTTTTTTCTATGCTTTTTTATGAATTTTGGAAGTTTAATTAACCCTTAATTAAGTATAATCCATCGACACATTCCATATGGCACTGCGGGATTGGTCAATTAGACGAGTCGGACTTAGTGCTGACGTGGCTAGCAGTGGACGAGCTTTCATCTCCACCGTCTGATCTCGGATCAGATGGATTAGATTAAACCCACAGTTCCTTAAGGGATAAAATCATATTAAATCAAGTGAATAATCATGACCATCTATTCCAATCACAAGGAGTTGATGGTGCATGATCCATCATCTCATAAAGCGTGCGCATAAGGCCCACCTTCTCGCTACTCGACCGAGCTGGATAGACTCCAAATGGATCACACACTTTCATATGAAGGATCCAAAGAGATCCAATGGCAAAGATCATAGAAAATGCAATTTTTTTTCAAAAAGCTCAAACTAAAATCCATAAAATCTCAATTTTAATTAAATTACGTCACCATAGCTCAAGATCAGTAGTGGAATCGATTAAAGAAGCTTCATCGAGTAGAGACAAATCCCTACTAGTTAGCACGCATGCCAATTTCTTCCCATTCACATGGTGGACCATGAACCATCACCGTGTTGGTCAGTGTCGATCAAAATCACACTTTTGGTGGTCGGGAAGCTTGGGAGGTTATTTGTTCTTGGTCGACGAGGTCTAGGAAAAGTGTGGGTGAAAGGAATTTGGATTTGGTTGAGTCTAGGTGGAGTTGGGTCGAAGGCAAGGTTGCTTTATTTATATTTCAAGCTTTCTGATAATAGGGGAGCTCGGTTTGCTTTGGGGAGGGCTCAGAAGAATTCAAAAATTCTTTAGGAAGCTTGCCGAGGGTGTGTGTTAAATTTAGATTGAAATAAAAGGGGGTTTATATCCCCCTACTTAGAATTGGATGGATGGGATCCATCCCTCAATTCCAGTAGGTAAGCTACCATCAGGGGTCTAAAGTGGTTGGTGTCACCACCACGTGGCTCAGTTTGGTTGGCTAAGTGCTTGGTTGGTGGCTCAAGGTGGTTTCCCTCCTCCTTGGGTCCAATGGATTTGGCTAAGTGGGGAGCTCCCCTTGGTCCATAGCTGACCTAGCCCACTTGGGTTGGGCTAGGTGTATAGGTGAGGTTCACATTTGAGCATTGGAGGGCTGGTAAAGAGAGAGGAGAGAAGTTGACTTGCCATTTTTGGCTAAAACGCATGTGGAGAGGAGAATCCAAGGGTGATTGCCTTGGGTTGAGCCCAATTTGAGTTTGGGTTGGTTTTGGGCTGACCTTAGGGTTTAGGATGGGTTGAGTTAGGTTTTAATGAGCTTTGGCCTGGTTCAAATGGGTTTGGCTCAATTTGACCCTTATAGGTCAAATCGGGCTAGGTTGGGTTAGGTTGAACAATTGGTCAAATTGAGTCAAACAAGGCTTTGGTCAAGTTCAAAAGATGGTTTGAGGTATTTTGGTTTAATTGATTTGAGTCAATTTGGCATAGGTTTGATTTTGGCTCATTTGGGTTCATGTAGGTCAAATGGGCCAAGTTGACCAATTTAACCAAATTGGTCAAATTAGCTTGGGTTATGGATTTATTCATGTTCAATTAATTAATTGAAGATTATTGTAGGCTTTGGTTGAATCAATTTGGATTTGATTTAGATTTAGGCCAATTTTACCCTTTAGGTTAATTTGGGCTAAATGGGTTAGGTTGACCAATTGGTCAAACTAGGTTCAGTTATGGCTTTGGTCAAGTTCAATAATCAATTTGAAATGAACTTGAGTCACTGGTTGCAATCAATTTGGGTTAAATCATGATTTGACCTAATTTAGTCTTCTAGGTCAAATTGGGTCAACTTGGGTCAAAGGGCTGATTGGGTTAGGTTTGGCTCAATTGATGGTCAAGTCATGTTAAATCATTGATCATAAGTTTGTGTGAATCAAAGGTTTCAATCAATTTGGCTTGGGTTTATATTTTTGGCTAGTTTGGTTAAGGGTGTTGACTTGGTCAAATAGCTAAGTTGACTTAGTTTAACTTAATTTATGACAATTGATCAACATCGGGTGATCAACAATCTTCATAGGGGGTTTTGGTTAAGTTGATTCAATTTGATTTGGGTTGGATTCGAATTTGGCTCAACTAGATTTTTTAGGTTACTTTGGGTCATGTGAGTCTATTGGATTTAGTTGGGTTGATTTTAGTTTAGTTGAATTTATATATGGATTTGAGTTTGATATATAACTTTGATTGCAATTGGTTTAAGTTCAAATGGAATTTGGTTTATTTGAATATCTCAAGTCAAAGGGGTTTGGTTAGATTTGACTTGGGTTGCTTTTGGTTTGGCTTGATGATTGTAGGTGTGATTTATATTTGGGATGGTGATTAAAGATATAATTGATTCATAAAAAAATTAATTGAATTTGGTTTGATTTGAATTTGGTTGAAGAGATTTTGGCCAGTTTCATAAGATGAAATCATAGGACGTAGGCTAAAATTGATTTGATTTGAATTGGGTCGATTTAATTTAGGATTTGGAATTGATATTTGGATTTAAATTAAATCTATAAATTGATTGAAAGGTTGAATTGATCTTTGAGAAAATAAATTGAACTTAGATTGATTTGGAAGGAGATTTGGCTAAGTCCATAAGATAAAATCATAGGGCTTAGGAAGGATTTTGATTTGAATTTGATTATAGATTTTAATCATTTGATTTGGATTTGAATTGGGGTTTGATATGAATTGAATTTGGTTGTGGCTTAAGAAGGTGAACATAGGTTGGGTTTTAATCATAGGGTAGGTAGGTCCCTAATCCCCAAGGCATAACCTAATCTTATGGTTAACCCTTCTAAGTCTCTAGGTTTATATTAAGTGTTCACCTAATTGCTTAAAATATCTTATGACTAAGGAAATCTTAGTGTCTAGAAGGCTCCTAAATCTAAGATGGGAAGATTGAGTCCTCACTCCAAAAGTGAGGTCAATAAGCATGTATGTGGAATTAATACTTTCGTTGCTAAATTATGAACACAAGATGAGTACCAATCAAAAGGTAATTCTATTAAATCTTTATATGAATTATCATCAAGTTCTACATCAACTTCTTGACTTGAGGATGATGCTTCAAGAAAGAATGTCTGAATCTTCATGGCTGTGGATGATTTAGGGGTTTCCTTAACTATCAAACCATCAACTTTTTTGTGAGGAAAGTGGGGTTAGAGCTAAAGTTCCTAACTGATACATAATAATTTCACATAGAGAGGACTAGGATACACTTATGCTTCACTTAGGAATCCAGTCTTCATCACAGTCTGGCTCGAGTGGCACCTCCAATGGGATCTGCTATCGAGAAGAGCTAGCTGGTGTGCTAACCATATAGGACTTATCCTCTGAACTAGAGTCTAAGTCTATATGGATAATAGATGTACTCCTGGTAGCTGGGATAAATCTTCTAGTGGGTGGCAGGTATGGAGGTCTTCCACCCCTAGGGTTGCCCCTAGACTTGCATTTTCCTCATCCTGGTAGAGGTCGGGTCATCCTCCTCACATGCCCTAATGGAGTAATGAACTGTGGGTGGAATATAATCTCAGGCTCTACTTTATCCCCTGAGTCTATTTCTCGCTCCCTTTTCTTTTTAATTTTATTTTCACTTTTCTTTTCTTTTTTCTATTCTTTTTCTTTTTCTTTTCTTTCTTTTTCTTTTCTTCCTTTTTCTCCCACATGGGGATTTTGACTAAGTTTGCCAGGATAGATTTTTTTGTTTTGGGGGAGGTATTAGGCCGCATCCTCATATCTCCCGACCTCATGAACTATAAATTGTTTGTGTTATCCTTTGACACAATATTTGATTCCACCTCTCATGAAATTGATGCACAGATATAGAGAGGATGGAATCATATTGTTCTCATGTATCCACTGTCTCCCAAGAAAAGTATTGAAAGATGTATTCAAGTCTATTATGTGAAACTTGGCTTTAGTCTTCCAATAATCTATCTCTAGTGGAAACACCATAAAGCCTAAGGCCCTGTTGCCTTATTCATTGAATCCTTTCAACATCATCCTCTCCTTTTAGAGTTTAGAGATGCCAATCCTAAAGTATGCAAGGGTTGTTAGACTCATAATGTTGATTGATGCACTTGGGTCAGCTAGAACTCTAGATAGCCTATATCTATCAACATCCACTGTAATGTAAAGAGGATGGTTATGCTTGATTATCTCTAGAAGTAGGTCTTCATCACTGAATATAACTTTTAAGATGTCCTTCGAGTAGCATGCTTTCTCTCCAATAGTGGTCAACTAAGCTAAGCGTATCTCTAGATCAAGCAAGGCTTTTGACAAGAGATTCCATCATCAATTTGGATAAGATAAGGGCATCATATATGCTTAACTTGGCTAGCAACTTTTTAAGATATGCTAGGACATTATAATCAACTCTAGGTTGGTCCTCCATAAGAATATATGAAAGGGGAGCATCTTGAGGAGGGGCTATCTACTCAGTGGAACCAATGACCTATTTACCCTTATCCTAAGGTGCTACCCTAGTAGGTAAAACTTTGCCACTACGTAAGTTGACTTCAGTGACTTCTTGGAATGATGCGTTTGTGAAAATTTCTACCTACTTATCAGGCATACCTATAGCTCTCCTACGATATTATCGAAGCGGATGACTCCAAGTCAATCTCAAAAGGTGAACCCAATTGATTCAGAGAAGGAAAATCTGATTCTAAATTAGATGGAAAGAAAGTATTTGAGATATTATTATTTAGACTCAGACAGCTTCTAATGAGAATGAAATTAGGAGCATCAGAAGTAGAAAGAATGTAAGTGGAATCAACTTTCTTCATTGATTCTTTAATTTGGGTGGAGGTGCATGATAAAAATTAAGTAAAGTAAGCAGAGCAAGTGGTTTGGTTCCCTCGTCTGCAGATACAATGCTCCTACCGGTAGAAGAGGACCTAGCAGAGGAGGTAGTGACTACCATAGTGGAAGGAGTGCTATACTCGGATGGTGATTGTACTACAGATCTATCCCAACCAAGTGTAGTAGGCTCCTGCTGCTAGGCTTCCACCTTCCCCGAGTTGTCCTTTGTAACCAGCAAACTTTCATTGGTATTAGAAGTTTAAGTTACTTCAGGAACCTGTAGAGAAAGTTTCTTGATCTTAGAAATGATTTTCTTAGAGGTATGAGATAAAAAATATCCCAATCTTCTTTAATCTTAAGAGGATTGGAAGCATCCCTAAGGATTACTCCAACAAAACCAGATGGTTATTCTAATATGTATTCTTTAGGAATAACTATGGCTTCTGACTTGTAGCTATGCTCAAGTCAGTCCTAAAAAATGATGCAATCCTTTAAGACATGGCCTAATATTCTGTGGTACGGGCAATAGCTAGGATCATCGCTTTGGCTCACTTCCTCTAGCCTCTTAAGCTCGGTTAGCTAAAAAGCAAGTTTCTTTAAGAGATTCTTGAAGATTTTACTAACCACTTCCATCTTGAATGAGTATGACTTGCTTAATCTTTCACCAAGAGTAGGTGGAAAATAGCTACTTGGTGATGGATATAGATATCGCTGCTAGGTAAGCTATTGTGGTGGCAGTGGTGGTCATTGTGGCAACTGTGGTGGTCAGTATAGTAGTCGAGGTTGTGGAAGAGGAGGTGATAGTGGAGGTTGCTCAGTCTGTGGTCTCTCATACTGCACTATAGTTGGTTTCTTCCCTCTGTCCACTAACACAACTATCATGGGCTTCTTCTCAAACTCCTTCTGTGGCTTGGGCCTAGATGATTGGTCCAAAAAGGATAATTATTTGGCATCCTCTTGTAAGCTAGCTGCCTTGTTGATTAACTTCTTAAATATTTTGATGGTGAAGCCCTTAAGCATAAAAGAAACTTAGCCATGAATATTCTTAAATAGAATCTCAATGGCACGCTATTTGAATAGTTGTTGTTCATATTTCATACTCAAGTTGCACCATCTAAGAATAAAATCAATAAGGGACTCATTGAGTTTTTGTTTCTCTACAATAAGGTCACCTACAGTTACCCTCTGTTGAGCTCCTGTAAACCTCTTGATGAACAGATACTCTAACTCTATGAAGGTCTTCACTGAACTATTGGGTAGCTCGATGTACCAATTAAATGCAACACATAACAGGCTATTAACGAAGAGATGGAAGAGAAGTGCATCACTACTACCGGTATTGCAACAACCGGCTTTGAAATGTGCAATATGCTATCGTGCGTTCCCACTACCATCAATGATCTTGAAGGATGGTGGCACAGAACCCTTAGGATATTAAGCTACATTGAATTCCTCTAGGTAGGGTCTACTTATTGGAATGGATGAGCTCCCCTAGGCTTATGCCAATGCTTCCTTCTCCTATTGCTCCACCATTTGCTTAATATTATTTTCATGCATAGAGGTGCTATCTATGTCCTTCCTATACAAGTTACCAGCATTGTCTACCATGGGAGTGCACTTAGGATGATCTAAGGTATGTACCAACTTTGGTCAATTAGCTACCATAGGGGAAGGCTGTGAAACTGGGGCTAGGTTCAATAAGGCTAGAACTATTGCCATCAACTCCTCTACCCTCTTCTCCATCGTGTCTATCTATTCATCCTTCTATTTGAGCTGGTGGAGGAGGTGTTGAGTTGAGTGAGAGGTGTTGCCTTTCTCAACTACATCACATTCCTAGTTGTGTTGTTCCCCTATAGTGATCCTCGGGTGTCAACCATGTGGACTTCGGCTAAGTGATCCAACATGTCATCTTCATCATGGTCGAAGTCAACTCTACCCTCTTTATGCTCAAAATGGTCACTCTGGACTATATCTTTGACTGCAGTATGGTAGTCTTCTAAGATGTCCTCTAAAGAATGATCATTTATTTTGCCCTACTCTACCAGAACATATGCTTGTGAATGACTGACCACTGGACTAAACTCTTCAGACTATATGAACTGAATGCTCTGAGATGGTGGGGTGCACTCTCTAGCTGGCTCCACTAACATGGGGACTATGTCAGTATCCCATCTTCTCTCTTCCTATAACTGCTATGAAGGTAGAGTGAATATGATGCTTTTGGGCCGCCACTCCCTCTTTACCATAGCTGAAGTGGAAGATCGAATAGGGAAGCTCGACCTCACCTCAATGGGTAGAATAGATGGAGTGGGATCCTTGGGCCATATCTAGATCACCAAAGGAGAGGGGTCTCTCTAGATTCAGGATTGTGCAGTTTGGAAGGGACTGTGGATGCTGGGACTTAGATTAGTGAAGACGGATGATCAGTGAGGTGGTGTAATGGTGGAGACACAGCTTGCCTCTCCACCACAGATATCCTCCTATGACTAATGATGCAAATGAGAACTATGTGATTAGAATGATCAGCACTAACAGCTCACCGATCTGAAAAGTCCATCAAAGTAGAGGTCATCAATTGCCTGGCGTACCTCCTCATTTCTCACTTGCCCAGTGGGTAGCAACTATAGCCTCAGTGGCCCTCTCTCTGTGTATCTGCCCCCTAACACTCCTTGGGATCATTCTCCTCAAGTCATGTAACATGCTAGATTTTGAGCATCTGTGGACTCTGTCGACTCTATGTAGAATAGACCGTAGACTAGCATAGGGCTTCCTCCTGTCCCTAGTTAGTGTCTCAAACCCTACAAGCGGTGGGGGTGATGTAGTAATTCTGTGGTAATCCTCCTCTCCTTCTAAAGCTGAGAGATGGTGGAACCTACTACCACTCAGGAATGGAGAGGTCTCACCCTCCTTAGCAACATGAGAGGCATCATCTATCTGCCTCACCTCACGCTTGTATTTCCACTTGACCTTATAGTTCTTGTTACGTAATTGAGTCTTAGTGAGCGGGGTAGAACGAGAGCTAGTACCAGCCTTGAAGGTAGAAGAGACTATCTTAGAAGCTAAGATAACATTCCCCTTTAGAGCAGGGGGAACAATAGAGGTGTGCTAGCCCTCACTGGAACTACAGTAGAGGCAACAAACTGTACTGCAATAGACGCTAATGCTGGCACTGACACTAACAGGGGTGTAAAAACCACAGTGGCCTTCCTCTTCAGAGAGAGAAACTTGGAACTAGACTGCATATTGAAATGAAGATGTGGCTTCTTTCCTGCCACCTCCTCCTTGCTAATAATGGTGAGGGCTAGTCCCTTACATGTGATGTTGAGGCTCTCAAAGCCAAGTTAAAACTAGATCATAGGGGCAGTGGTGAGTATGGATTGATCCAAGGCTAAATCCACAACCGAGGCAAAGGCAAAGACCAACTTTATAGAAGACATGGTGAAAGCTGAATAAAATGAGTAAAGGGTGGAACTAGGCTGATATCTTTGCATTATTGAAAAAGAACTGAATTAGACCCTTGCTCAACTTGAATTATTGCTTTTGATTTCATTTATGAAATTGAATCCACACTTAACAAATTTAAGTATGCTAAATGGGGTTCATTATATTGGAGAGATTTAAGAATTCGGAGGAGAGACTTTGCCATGAATTGTTGAATCTAAATTTGATTTTGATTTTGGGAACCATATCCAACAAATTTAAGTATGTTGAATGCGGTTCATTTTTTTGGAGAAACTTTTGGGGATGTATTTGTTGTATTCTTTTGTTGGAATTTGATTTTGGAACCCTCACTTAGCAAATTTAGGCTTCCTAAATGGGGTTCAATTATATGTTGTAAAATTTTAAAAGCTTTATGTCTTAATGGTTTGATTATTGTTTATGTGATGTTCTAATTTGATTTGAAAAGAAGAACTATCATTTAACAAATTTAAGTATGATAAAGGGAGTTCAATTGTGTGTTTGATATTTGTTGTTGATTTGATTTTTATTTTATTTATTTCTGAAATGGGGAACTCTTGTTTGAAAATTTTAGGCATATCAAATAGAGTTCAAATATATGTTTCATGTTTGTTGTTGGAGTTTGATTTTATTTTAAAGATGAGACTCTTATTTAAAAAATTTAGGTATGTTAAGTGGAGCTCACTTATGTTGTTTGATTATTTGTATGTTGATGTGCATTTGATATTTTGATTTTAATTTGATCTTCAAAATGAAACACTCATTCAAGAAATATGGGTATGTTAAATGGAGCTCAATTATATGTTGTTTATCTTAATTTTGTCTTTGTTTTTTTTTTAAAAAAAAGAAATCCTTACTTAATAAATTTAAGCATGCTAAGTGGAGTGCAATTTGTATGTTGGTTGTTAGATTTTATTTCAATTTTGAAAATGAGCCTCCCATTTAGTAAATTTGGGTATGTTTAATGGAGTTGGTGTTGTTTGAAAATATTTTTTTGGGTATGTTTGATTTTAATTTTGAAAAAAGGGGCCCTCATTTAACAAATTTAAGTATGTTAAATGAGGTTAGTTAATTTTCTAAAAGAGGGTTTGAATATGTTTATTTTTGAAAGAGAGGTTTGTTGTGTGATTTAATTTTGATTTTGAAAAAGGGGAACACTCACTTAGCAATTTTAGGTATACTAAATGAGGTTCAATTAATTTTATTTGAATAAAGGGGTTTAAATGATTTTAATTTTGTTTTACTTGAATTTAGTTTTAAAAGATAACCTTCATTTGGCAAATTTTATTATGTTAAGTGAAGTTCACATGATTTTGCTTTGAAAAGATTTTGAAAATTTTACAAAAGATTTTTTTTGTTTTAGTTTAGATTCCTTTAAAGTTTTGTCAAATATGAAATGAACCTTGCTTCACCAAGCTAATTGTAAGAGGTTCTAAGTTTTATTTGACTTTTCTTTGGTCATCTCATTTCTTTAATTATCTTATTATTACCTATTGGAGGACCCAATAGAAGACTTAGGACCTACACGGGAGTGAGGTCCTAAAATCTAAAGGATGTTGGCTACCTCCGCATAAGATTGAAATGAGGAAAGGGCCAACACAAAGAAAGATAGTCTCAGGATTATAAAAATATAAGTTCATTATCGATGCTTAGAGATGATAATTATCTACTAGAGATGGAGAGAGTAACTCTCCCCAGCAGATTCGCTAGAAAAATCTGTGATCTTTTATTTTTGGATATGGGTGGGGAGGGGGGCAGATCATAAGGGCACTTATTGAAGTGATCGAGTACGACATTGAGGTATGATGTAGTATCTCAAAATATAGAGGAATCACCCTACAATGGACCTAATTACCTAATAAGGACTTGTGAGGCATGATGGATCTTTGAATATATAAGAGATTTTTTTCCTACTTTACATGAAAAAGTAAAGCAAGATTTATATTAAGTTGGCTTCTTAAGTTCCCTATGGAGTCAAGCCTTCATAGTTAATTACATCTTAGGAAATGAGATTCCCTAAAAATACTCTCGATTAAAGTTGACGATTATTATCTCCAAAGATTTCAAGGTTAGACTATCAAAGAATTTGTTATGTTTAGAAAATCAAGTGGGAGAGACCAAGTGGAAGA
This sequence comes from Cymbidium sinense, assembly GCA_021442155.1. Taxonomy (NCBI): domain Eukaryota; kingdom Viridiplantae; phylum Streptophyta; class Magnoliopsida; order Asparagales; family Orchidaceae; genus Cymbidium; species Cymbidium sinense. Next base: position 82,924,941 of record CM038219.1, read on the forward strand.
CTTATTTTCGGAATCCATGGAAAATAAGTATGGAATGCTCATGATACTAGGAAGCCTAGTGAGCATTCATATTTATGCTATGGTGAGGCTTTATATATTTGAAAGTGAAGTGATTCTATTCATTTGAGTTGCATTTTTATTATATTACTAGTGATTAAAATCTACCAACACAAGGTTGTAAAAATGCCTAAGAGGTGTGGATTTATGCTGTAGCCAGAAGAAAATAGCTACCTCGAATCCTAAATCTAGCAAACTTTAGTATGAGCTAAAGCACGACCTAAATCTAAGTGATATGTGGACATAAGGGTTTATATCTACAAGAGAGAGTAAAGTCGTCTGACTTCAATACTTACAACTGCCTGGCATGGCCACCAGCTAGTACCTCCAACGCTTTAAATCCATGTAGTCTGGTCTTATGAACGTGCAAGATAGTTAGGCTATTATTTAATTTGAAAGAGACTAAAGTCTTAAACCCACTCCCTAATATACTAGTGCAACAGTGATATGAGCATATGACGTAATCACAAATGCAAAATCATACAAATTTTATTCCACTTAGACATATCATTTAGACAAAGGCTTTATGATTTTTATATGCTTAGATGCATGATGAAAATTGATTATTGGCTAAATCAAAAGAGAGAGGGTGAAGCTCCATCATCAGGGGTTGCTCTCATGGGTCAAGCGGTCTCTATTATGTAAGGACAGAGGCCCTCCTTTTTAGTAAGAGTGATAGAAGATGCATGCATGATGTGAGACATACAACATACAATTAAGGAATTGCTAAATCTTTAAAATATCTTGATTGTAGCATAAACTTTATGGTGATGTTATGAGTTCTTTAAAACTTTAATTATGAGTGATTAGTTTGATATAAAATTTACTTTTATCCTAAGAGCCTACCATATCCAAGCCACACATTAAAGCATCAAACTTGAAGAAACTATGAAAAGGATGCAATCCTGATGTGTAATATAAATAAATCATCAATTAATTTTATAAACTATCGTAAAAAGAATAACAAACTGGTGTGATCGGGTTCCACCATACACCCCAAAAAAGAAAAGATGGGTAGCTAAACTTTACCCTTATACAACCTGGAGTATAAAAAATTAATTACAATTAGAATGAATACATGCTATGGGGGTCTTCACTTCTTCATTTTTTTCCATTTGATTTGGTTTTCTCCAAGGCATCACATGGTACCCTAGGACTAAGCCTTCTAGCCACTGCTCATCCTAGTCCCCCATAAAACTAAATCCTAATTCCTATTGAAAAAATTACATTTATATAAAAAAAGTAAATCTAACTATACATATAAAATAGAGGTTAGCTAAACATGCATATAATCCTAAGCCATTATATATATAATTTGGATTTAACACCCTACACATGGGTAACCAAGCTCACCTATCTTAACTTGGATTATGCTTAGGGGTTTAAGAAATCTGAAAAGAGAGCATTTATATTTATTTTTAAGCATCCCCTCAAGCACAATCCCCTGCAGAAAATATGATTAGGCTAAGAGCGGCCTGCAATCCAGTCTACGAAGAATACACCTTAACACTAGTCTAAAATATTACATCATAAAATAAAACATACATCACACATACACCGTCCTAACATAGGACTAGAAGTGGTGGCTTTATTCAAATGTGTGTGCCAAGGCTTTGTGTAGTATGTCTTAACTAAGCATTAGAGTTATGATTTTCTAAGTGTGGAAGGATTTAATTTAACATAACTGTTGGTTTCATTTTGAGTTATCTAATTAATTTGTGAATTTTTATTCATTTTTTGTTTTGTTTCATTTGTTTACACTTATCATCTAAATGTTATCAAGATAGGAAAGAGGATTACCCTCCTTCATCCCTACCTTAAGCCAGCTTCTAAAGCACATTTCTATAACTTGATTCTCTTTAGTGAATGGCTTATTGCACATTTCTATTAATCCTAAGTTTAGGTTAACTTTAAATAAACCTATTCAATGTTAAAGGCATCTTAGGATTAATATAATTGAATTACTATCGCATGACATATATCAAATCATTCATTTCCATCACATACAATATACATATGACTTAATACATAGCATATATATACATACCATGTACTTCGGTTCACTTAAATGATGAATGGATGCATACATTTAAAACTTATGTTTCATTTGATTGAATTATTTAATATATGTAAATTAAAGCTCTATCCAAACTATTATACAAAAAATACATAAAAATGAAATCAAATAAGTATGTGCCATTGTTAACCAGGGAAGTGAGGAAATCAAATCACCTCCTTGGGGCTACTTAAGGCCTCATATTCCCAAGATTTCTTGACTAAACACTTGCTATCTTAAATACATATGAATGTATACACAACTATAAAGATGAAAACAATGCAAAGATTGAATTTTCCTGAGTTGAATTATTTAGGCATATGAATTAAAGGTCTATCCAAATTCTAATACCAAACTACATAGAAATGAAACTAAATGAGTACATACCGTTGTTAAACCCAGGAAGCGAGGTAATTAAATAACCTCCTTGGGGCTACTTAAAGCCTCATATTCTTGGGATGTTTAGACTATATATCCATTATTGTTCAAACTTATGTGAATCTATATATGAATCATAAGAAAGAGAGCTTCATTTCACATACTTAAGCTATAAGCACATGCAAATCCTATATGTATGCAAAACTATAAACACTACATATATTATTATCAATTTATAAAGTTTGGAAAATAGATTTGAATTTATTAGTGATAATAGCCACACATATAATTAAATTAAGTCAACACATACAAGTTTGCATAAATGAAATCTATTTGATTCATTTAGATTTGAAAACATGAATGCATGAAATCATATGACATGTAATATTTAAAGTGATTGGAAAGGAATAACTAAATATAAACATATTGTTCATTCAACTAAATTAATTCTTAAGGATAATCACATTAAATAAAATTATTTAGAGAAAACCAAAGCTCTTTATTAATTTATGATTTAGGATTTTGATTAATTTGAAAGAGGAGGAGATTTGCTTGCTATTTTAATCCTATTCCCATGTTGGTGAACTTAATTGGTTTTATAAAAGGTAATTAAGTGGATTTTATGAATTAATTAAGTTGAATCCTTAATTAAATCAATTAATTGCCCTTACCTATGCTTCTTTAATTTGATTAACCATTTAATTATGAGCCATAAATGACATGAACATATGAGAAAGTAAAATTGTAATGCTTCTAAAAGGACCTAATGCAATTGGCTCATAATTAAGGGTTAATTAAGTTAAAGAACCTAATTAAGTATTTTTATTATTTTCCCACACTTATGGGCTAATCATAATTTTCTTAAGGGTCTTTATGTTACTAAACTCATAAAAAGGAACCCTTAATCTCATTGTTAAATATCTAATATGATTATGATTTTAATTTGATTAATTAAGAAACTTAATTAATTAATTAAAACTTAATTAATTTTAATATTAATTAACCCTCTTTAAAATGAAATGGACCTGGAAAATGGATCTTAATCCCTATCCCTCATCCATTCACTGTAAAATAGTGATTAATAAGTTTAATTAATTAATTTGTTGTTGTTTAGGGTTTAAATTAATCATTAATTTGATTAAGAGAGTAATTAGTATTCAAATGATCAATTTCACTAATTAATAAAGTAATAAATCTCAAGAAAATCATGGGAGGCAGAGATCATCCCATTAAATCAACAGGAAAAGTTCAAAAATAATTACTCAAGTAATCAGAGTTTAATTAAGCTAATTAACTTTATTCTTAAACCCAAAATAAGCCTTAATTACCATTCAAAATTAATTGAAAATATATTTAATTTGACCTCCTCTGAATTACCTTAAAATTACTATTTATTTATATTTTTTAAATTTATTTTATAATTTGTTATAATTTTTTAAAGTTTCGACCATCAAATGGGTAAATTATGCCTTAATTAAGCCTAATCCATATCAGCACCATGTGGATCATTAACATGGCTTGCTTTCCACATATCACCAAGTGATAGGTTACTTAACCACGTCTAAGTTAGCGCTGATGTGGTTGGCGATGGACGTAGTTTCGTTCCCACAGATCGGATGATGGAGATTTAACCTGTAGTTCTAAGGAATTTATTAAATCAAATCTAACAGATTAATCATAGCCATATGTTCCAATCATGTATAATGGACGGTGGGTGATCTATCGTCCCCTGAACAATGGGAGATGGACACCATCCGTCTTTCTTCACCCAATTCAAGCTCATCAGAGCTCAGATTGGCTCAAGATTGAACCCACGCCATCACGAGGAGGATCCCAAGGGATCTATCAGTCGGATTCGCATAACATACAAATTTTCTTCATAAAGGCCTAAAACAAAATGCTAAATGCTCAGTTTGAAGGAATGTACCTCGCCGGAGCTCAAGACTGGCAGTGTAACACTTAAGGTAGCTTCACATAGATGAGGCAAAACCCTTGTTGAGAAGCTCGCATAATAATTCCTCATATTTCTCTCTATGGACCAAACGTCAATGTTTTGCAAGCTAACGTTGGTCGAAGTAGTGCTTCCGGTGGTCAGAGGGCTCGGGAGATGATTTGTTTCACCTCGACGAAGCTCAACGAATGTGTGGGTGAAGTTAATTTGAATGGGGTTGAGGTTTGAATAAGCTTGATGGGAGGATGCCTTTCCTTATTTTGGGTCGAGGTGTTTCAACATCTGAAAGGCTTCGGGAGCTTTGAATTCACTCTAAAGATTTTAAACTGCTCTTGGATACTCTCTGAGGGTCTGTGTGTGAGAATTCAATCAATGGAGGGGACGGGGGTGTACGCCTCCTCCCTTGGATCGAATGGCTCAGATCAAATTCCTTATTTTCCACTATCCGATCACTGCAGGGTGCCAGAGAGATCAAGATCATGCTGAGGTGGCTTGATTTGGTTGTCCAAGAGCTTGGGCTGGTGGCTCAAGGAAATCTCTTTACCCTTTGGGTTCAGTCTATGAGGGGAACTCACCTCCCCTTGGTCCATGGCAGACCTATCCCACTTGGGTTGGGTTATCCATGTAGGTGAGGTGCTATTTTGGGTATGGGGTGGTTGCCAAGGAGAAAAAGGGAAAGTTGACATTCCAATTTGGGTTTGATCTTATGTGGAGAGATTTATCCAATGGGTAATGGGTTGGATTGGGCAACTTTTGAGTTGGGTTGATTTTGGGCTGACCAAAGGTAAGTCTAGGGTGGGTTGGGTCATATTTCATTTGGTTTGGGCATGGTTTGATTGGGTTTGGCTCAATTTGACACATATAGGTCAAATTAGGCTAGGTTGGGTCAAGTTGACCAATTGGTCAAATTAGGTCAAACCAAGGGTTGAGTATGTTCAAATGAGTATTTAGGATGCTTTTGTTCAATTGGTTTGAGTCAATTTGGCTCATTTGAGTTCATATGGGTCAAATGCATCAAGTTGACCAATTTGACCCGATTGGCCAAATTGGCTTGGGTTAGGGGTTGGGTTGGATTTGATTGATAAATTGTAGATGATTGTAGGCTTTGGTTTGAATTAATTTAGATTTGAATTTGATTTAGTCCAATTTGACCCTTTAGATCAATTTGGCCTAAATGGGTCATTTCGGTTCAAATGATCAAATTGGGTTCAATTAAGGCTTTGGTCAAGTTCAACAATCAATTTGTAATGAACATGACTCATTTTTTGCAATCAATTTGGGTTAGATCTTAATTTGACCCAATTTGGTCTTTTTGATGGTCAAGTCATGTTCAAGGATTGATCTTAGGTTGGTGTGAATCATAGGTTTCAATCAATTTGGCTTGGGTTGAGATTTGGCTAGTTTGATTTATGTAGGTTAGGTTGGTTGACTTGGTCAAATGACTAAGTTGACTTAGTTTGACCTAATTGATGGTAATTTATCAATCAAGGATGATTGATAATCATCATAGGGGGCTTTGGTAGGTTTGGTTTAATCTAATTTAGGTGGGATTGGAATTTAGTTCAAATATGTCAAATTGGTCACTTTGGTTCAAGTGGACCAATTGGGCTTAGTTGAATCGATTTTGGGTTGAATTGAGTTTAGTTGTATTTATATATGGATTTAGAATTGATTTATAGCTTTAATTGCAATTGATTTGGGTTCAAATGGGTTTTGGATTATTTGAATATTTTAGGTAAGATGGGTTAAGTTGGCTTGATTTAAATTTATTTTAGATTTGGTTCAATTAATTGTAGATTTGATTTATATCTGGTGTGATGATTGGGGAAATAATTGATTCATGAGAAAATTAATTGAGTTTGATTTGGATTGAAGGAAATTTTGGCTAAGTCCATGGGATTAAATCATATGGTTTAGGAAGGATTGATTTGATTTGGAATTCAGTTTGGCTTGATTGATTTGATTGTGAATTTGATTTGGAATGGGATTTGATTTAGCTTAAGAAGGTAAGTATGGATTTGCTTAGGCTATAGGCTAGCTAAATTTCCCTAATCCTAAGGCATACCCTAATCCTATGATTAACCCTTCTATGTCTCTAGGCTTAGGATAAGTGTTCACCTTATTGCTTGAAGTGTCTTATGACTAAGGAGATTCTAGTGTCTAGAAAACTCCTAAATTTAAGGAGAGGAGATTGAGTCCTCACTCCAAAAGTGGGGTCAACAATACATGCACATCAAAACCCTAAAATGGCTACAAATCTTTGAAGTTGTAAGCATATAAAAAATGTTAGGAGGAAAACAGCTTTATAAGGTATAGGTGAATCAAAAACTTTAGAAGACTTAAAGCCTCAAAATATAGTTACATAGAAAAATATTAGCTAAATCTCAAAAGATACATGTGGAGTTTTTATTTGGAATGCTATGTAGATCTTGGAGGTTATTATTTAGGTAATCAAAAATATCATTGATGGAATAATATACTATCTTGAAAGGTGTAAGTATCACCCTATAATAGATTTGATCACTCGGTAAGGACTCCTAAAGCGATGGGTTTACATATTCTAAAGATTTTTTCTATGAATTACATGGAGAGGTAGAACATGGTTATTTTAATGTTTGGTTCTTAATTCCCTATAAAGGAAAGCCCCTATAATTAATTACATCATAAGAGAATGAAATTATCCTAAAAAAAATTCTTAATTAAAGTAAGTAACTTTTATCTTTATGGATTTTCAAAGTTTATTCCAAGGATGGCTAATTTAAAAGTCAAAGAAAATGATCTAAAATAAAGAAGTTATTTTCATAGGCTAAATGGGAAAAAGTAGGAAATATTTTAGATACTAAGAAACCTAGTAAATATTTCAACCTATCCTATAGTTGAACTTTATTTCTTTGAAAGTAAAGTTATTTATTTTTTAGTTCACATTTAATTAAAAAGCTAGGGCTTAGATTTTGACAGCACAACCACAAAAAGGATTAAGAGATGAAAACTTATTCTAATAGGATGTTTCAAAATTAATTTTAAAAGTGTTTTTGACATAAGTTAGAATCTAGACACTAATAGAGAAATTAAGATATAATAGATCTTTCTCACCTGAGAAAGAGAGTTTATCCTGACTCTTCTAGACTTATTTCTCACCTGATATGGGTTGCGAGCCAATAACTCCTATGATATAAATCCATGAGTTAAGTCTTATTAATGTGAGATAGCTAGACTATTGTTAATTAAAAAAAAGAAGCTAACATCTTATGCTGACTCCATAACCCCTAAGCTCATGAATAGCATGTTATGCTCTAGTTAATGTAATAAAATATTAATTTTTAAAATTTCTAACTCACATTTTTGTTTAACAAGCTTAGGTATGTAGATATGGTTACATGCACTTTGAATTAGATTATGGACAATCAGCTTGAAAGGTGTTCTTCACTCAAGAGTGTTGTCATCAATGGCCTAACATTATCTCTTATCATGCAATGAGTGAAGACCATTATTTCAAAGAATGAGGACAATATGCTTTATGATTATACATCAGAGACTTATGATATATAAGTAATTTTTATTGATTACGCCTATGATTTAGGTGTAGTTATAAATTGGATTTATTTTTTAAGTTGATTTAATTTAATTAGATAAAAAATTTAATTTTATTCTATCAAGCTAATGCAAATCCAAGCTTTCATAATAACCATAAAAAGAAATATATGAAAAAGATGTGGTTCTATTGCACACCCTAAATTAAATCATACTAAATAGAAAAAAATTAAATTAATTATAAGGCAAGTATGGCCGAGTGCCACTATATAAGCCAAAAATAAAAAATAAAAAATAAAAAATAGGTAAGCTCTACCCATATACAACCCAGCTTAGGACTAAATTTTGACTTATGGGTGTTTTTATTTCATTTCTTTTCTTCAGGATCATCACCATCTTTAGGGACCTCCTCCTTAGGATCTATAGGGAACCACCAACTAGTTAGTATATTCTTGTTAATCATAAGACCTAACATCCTAATATAATTCTAAGATCAAATTACATTTTAAAATTTTTAAAAAAAATCTAAGTCTTGCAAAATAGAGGTTAGTAAAGCACATATATTCACACCAATATTTATATATCAAACATACGAGCTTAGCAGTAATGATTACCAAGCATACTTGTCCCAATGGGATATGCTTTGAGACTTAAGCCCAATAGCACCTATAAGCAAAAATAGCTTTTATAATTTTTGTTATTATTACAGTGGTCTCTTAAGCATAACCCCATATAAAAATAATATTAGTCTAAAAATACATCCTAGAATTTATAATTAGTGAACAAACAACCCTAATCATTCAGGCTAAAATAATACACTATAAAATAATAAAAAGCACCACATCACAATAATGCATCGACCAAACCTAATTCTAAGGTTGGTGATCTAGTAATCTAGTTTGTGAAAAGTGAGTAGTGTGGTATGAATAAGCTAGGCTTATTTAAATTTAAGTTTTAATTTAATTTTAGAATTTATTTGCTTTTCCATTGAATGGTTTAAATTTAAATAATTTGAATGATTTTGGTTTTATTTATAATTTTAATCCTTCTTAATTTTATGCTAAGATCAAATTTAGGTTTTAAGGACTGAAAATTAAAATGGATCTTGCTTAAGTAAAATCTTCACCAAAGGATGAAGAGTTACTCTAAAGCCTGAATTCTCTAAGCATAGTGATTTTTATTATTAACTTTTTTAAATCAAGATTATTAACATGTTATTTCTTTATTTAGTTTTTTTTCATGATTTTGTGATCACATGATCATGCCATTGGAAATTATTGGTTTGAGATATGGAGACCCCCTTTAGACCAGTAGCCCTACGACCTTCGGTGTCCAGACTATATACCGTGTGATCACTTATTATTAAAATATTAATTTAGTTTTAGTTTAGAAATCTTTTTAGTTAATGAATTTAAATTAACTTAGCCTCTCTTATTTATGAGAAATATCTATTATTGAATTATCCATGTCATTAATTGAATTATCTATAGCTTGAATACATGCAAGGTTTATCCATATCATTATTTAAATTATCTATACAAAAATTGCAATTGGATTTTTTTTAAGATCTATAAACTTTATTAAGGACCAATTCTTGAAGATTGTAGAAATTGGCCAACATAGCTGCTTGTAACATCAATAGCAAATCTTCCCATATTAATGAGCATTCATTAATATAATTTCCTACCACATAAGTTTTAATTCTCATTACCATAGTCATGATAAAATTTTTAGGACAGTTGAAGAATAAATAAGATTATTAATGTAAAAATGTAAAGATGGAAGCAAAGTATGAATATATAAATAAATTGAGCTAAGGAATTAAAAAAATTCAATCACAAGAGCACTCTTCTACAAAACTACATAAGTCAAGCTCAAGCTTGAATTGAGCTTCAATTTTTGCATTCAAGCTCAGTTCGTTTAGCATAAGGGAGGTTTGAGCTTGATTTGAGCTTGGCTTGTGTTCGATTCATATCTAGATAATCAATCCCTTGTCGAGTAGGTTATTTATAAATATAAAATGAATTATCAAGTAGCTAAATGACTAGTATTATCGAGCTATTTATTTCCTAATTGAATGAACCTTATCGAGTAGTGGAATGAGTAGTATTTCTAAATTCTTATTTGGTAAATAAATGAGCCTAATTGAGTACTTTAATGAGTAGTTTTATCAAGCTATTTGTTTGTTAATTTTATAAGCTTATCTAATAGACTAATGAGTAGCATTGTCAAGGTACTTTTTTTTAACTAATCAAGCCTTATTGAGATTATAACTGAACTACTTCATAAAATTATAAAAATGAACAAATAAGCTTCTAAATGAACAAGCCATTAAAAGAACTATTAAAAAAAGTATACAAATGAGCATAAACAGGAAGATTGTGATCATGAGTATATGAGTTCTTCTCTTCAAGGAATCTAAGATTGCCTTGCTAGATGAAGTGAAAAATGCACAAAGACATTGTTAATTATTACAATGAAATTATTCAAAAATAAGAGTAACAAAAGAAAAATAAATAAAATTTAACATCAATGTTTATCAACTAAACAACTACTCATTAGTGAATAATAATTTTCTTTCACAGTACTTCTGACACAGTAATGTAATACACAACTCTATTCCAAGATAATAAGTAAATAACTATCAAAAATGAAAATTACTTTAATCAACTCATAGCTTAAAAATATTAAAAAGTATAATAACTCTCCTTCACCTTTACTGAACATAAATCAGAAAAAAAAGGAATGCATTGGCTTGTGTTGACCTCACTTTTGGAGTAAGGACTCATCCTTCTCATCTTTGACTTAGGAACCCTCTAAGCACTAGGATTTTCCTAGCCAGAGGACACTTCTAGTGACTAAGGGAATACTAAACCCAAGCCTTGAGACTTTGAAAGACATACCCTAAACTTAAAATATGCCTTAGGGAGAATAGGTCTTACCTATCCTATCGCCCAAGCCAACCCATGATTATCCACTCATCTAAAACCAACCTCAAGCTAGCACAATCAACCTCCATTAAATTTTTATTTTATATCCAAGCTCCAAGCCAAATTAATTTAGCCCCTGACCTAAGTTAATTCCACCATGACCCTATGGATCCAACCCAAAGCCCATTTAAGTAAACCAAATCCAATTAATTTTCACAAAAATACTCCAACCATTCAATAGACCATTTCAAATCCCTCCAATACTTACAATTAAACCAATTGGACTATATGAATTCAATTAACCAAAGTTAGCCCATTTGACCAAAAAGGTCCAAATGAGCTAAAATCTAATCAAACCCCAATAAATTATAATCAAGGCCATTAATCAACCCTAAATTTATCATTGAACTCTTCTCAATACTCAATTTCACCAATTCAACTTAATTAACACAATTGGTCCACTTGACCCGAAGTGACCTAAATGACCAAATTTACTCAAACTTCAATCCAACCCAAATTAGAATGAATTAACCCATCCAATCTTTCCCATAATGATTGTTGGTCATCTTGGATAGCCCAATTGTAATCAATTGAATCAAATCAAACCCAATTTGACCAATTAACCCAAGTTGACCCAATTTGACCTAAAGGGTCAAATTGGGTCAAATCTCGTTCCAACTCTATTTGATTGAAACCAATGCCCATAATCAGTCATGAATGGATTATTGAACATGATCCAACCTCTAATTGAACCCAATTTAATCAAGCCAACCCAATTGGCCCCTTTAGCCTAAATTAACCTAAAGGGTCCAATTAAACCAAACCTTTCGTGAATTCAAATTGATTCAAAATAACACCTACAATCATTCTCAAATGATCAATTGAACCTAAATTAACCCTCCACCCAAGCCAATTTGGCCAATTTGACCAAATTAGTCAACTTAGCCCATTTCACCTAAATGAACCCATATGAGCCAAAATCAAATCCATTTCAAATTAAACCAAACCAATTGAGCCAATACATTCCAAATGATTAATTGAACATACCCAAGCCCTTAGTTTGACCCAATTTGACCAATTTGTCAATGTAACCCAATTGAACCCCATTTGACCCATATGAGTCAAATTGAGCCAAACCTTACCAAACCAAGTCCAAACCCAACCAAACTTGGCATGACTCATCCTTGGGTCACCATGGGTTTTCTAAAGTTGGCCCAACCCATGGTGAACCCAATTTGGGTCAAAACCTTTGAACCAAGCTAGCTAAATGGGACAAAATCCCCATTTTGGTGGGTTCACCCACTCCCCAAGCCTTGGCAGCAGCTTTGGCCATTCTTGGATACTAGGGCCACAAACCCAACCTGACCTAAGGCTGTTGGGTTCAGCCTTGGGCTATGAGAAGGTGAACTCACCCTTGGTTCTCCATTAGTTCACTTGGAGGAGGAGGAGGTACAACCCATGCCACCGCCTCAACCTCTCAAGCACCTCCACCTCAACAACCACAACCACCTCTGACCACCTACCCCGGCCAGACGACTGTTAAAGGCTAAGCCAATCTTAGCCTTTGGTTCACTTGGAGAGGATAGTATAGTCCTCCCCATCCATTCAAACTTCACAAAACACTTTCTCACAACATTCTGAGCAATCCTAGACCTTTCCCCAAATCCCTAGCACTCTCCATCGCTAGAAAGACCAACCATAAAATGAAACTGAGAGCCTCACCCATCCAACTTCACTAAAATCTCACCAAATCTAAATTAACTCTTCCCACTCTCCATCGACCGTCTATTCTACATGATTAGAATGGAAAACTGTGATTTAATTTGTAATATTATTTGATTTAATCCATTCAAAATAATGAGATTAATCTCGCCCATCCAATTTAAGATCAGACGATGGGGATGAAACTGCATCCACTACCGCTGACTCAACTGCCACATCGAACGTTTTAAATAATTGATCCCATGGCACCATGTGGAAAGCACTGTCGCATCAGCTTCTGTGTGACACCATCGGTATAAGAGGTTAATTAAGTGTTAAAAATGCCATTAAATAGCCAGAACTTAAAAAATTCATAACTAATTGTAGAAAAAATCTAAAAAAATTTAAATAAACCCATTTTGGAAAAGGTAAATAGAGGAGAGTTTAATAAAAATAAAATCCATAATGTTTGCTTAATGGATATTTCTTAATTAGGGTTTGAAGCTTATGCAAATTACACTAATTAATGCTTAATTAATTGGCCAATTGATTCCAAACTTGGTGGGTTAATTCCATGAGATGTCTTCTGCCTCACATAATTTTCTTAGAATTTATCAGTCATATAACTGAGAGAATTTAAAATTTAAATCCTAATTACCCTCCTTAATCAATTTTAGGTTCATTAAAATTGCTTAATAGTAAAAATTAAATGGTTAATGAGGATTAATCACTATTAACAGTGGGATGATGAAGAAAAATAATTAAGGCCTCTTTCTTAGTTATTTCCCCAAGTACATTTCCATATGAGGGTTAATTAACGTATATGTTAATTAAAGGTTAATTAAGTAAATTAATGATAAAATCAAATCAAAATAAAATGATAATTGGTTCAGCTAATTTCAATTCAATTCATGGGTTCCCCTTTATGTGTTTAATAACATAATGATCATTAAGGAAATTATGGTTAACCTATGGTTGTGGGAAAACCATATAAATACTTAATTTAGATTCTTCTTTAATCTAATCAACTCTTAAGCATGAACCTAATTGCATTAGGTCCCCTTAGGAGCATTGAAAATTTTAAAGTTTCATAAGCATATCATTAGAGGCTCATGATTAAGTAGTTAATTACATTAAAGAGGCTTAGGAAAGGAAAATTAAATTAATTGTTTAATGATTTGAAATTAATCAATTCATAAAATTTACTTAAATTTTTTTCCTTAAATATATTAAGTCACTAACATGGGATGGGGTAAAATAACAAATATCATTTCTACTATTTAAGTTTTAATAATTTAAATCCAAAAATTAAACTTCATATCATCTTTGATTAATCTTAAAAATTTTTATTTAATTTAATTATCCTTAGGAATTAATGTGATTGAATGTATCATGTGGCAATGTTCAATCATTTCTTTTTGATCATTATAAATTTGAATGTCATTTGTATATTGTATTCATGTTTTCAAATGAAAAAAAAAAACCAAATGAATATAATTATAAATTTATAAGTTGCATGTGTTGAATTTATCTTATTATATGGTGTGGTTATTATCACTAATAAATCTAAAATTATTTTTGAAATTGTAAATGAATGATAAAAATTTAAAGTGATGTTGGTTATGAATATTCTATGTGATTTACATTTTCTTATAGTTTAAACATGTTAAAAGATTGTTCTATTCTTATGAATCATGTGTATGTTTACATGTGTTTAAATGTTATCAAGTATATAATCTAGATATCCCGAGAACATGAGACTTTAAGTAGCCCCAAGGAGGTCTTAGATTCCATCATACTTGCTTAATTTTATTTATATGTATACATGTGTTAGAATTTGGATAGTGCTTTCCTTTACATGAGTAAATAATTTGCTAATATACAATCTTTTGCATGATTTTCGTTATTATGTTTATGTATATATTTATATGTATTTAAGATAGCAAGTATATAGACTAGATATCCCGAGAATACGAGGCTTTAAGTAGCCCTAAGGAAGTCTTAGATTACTTAACTTCCCTGATTTAATAATGGAATGTACTTGCTTAAATCTTTAATACATGTGTATCAATACTTAGCTAAGGAATGAAATCCTTCTTTTTTACCAAAAATATGTGCATTAATAATCATTCAAGTGTGCCAAAATACACATATGTATATTGCAAGAATAGGTATATTAAATTAAATATCATTAATAATAATAATGAAAATGAAAACATTGGCATATTATTAATGATGAAAAAGAATCATGAAATGTTATCCATGTGGTAGTGATTCAGTCTCCTTAATCTTAAGATATTTTTCATGTTGAATATGATTCTTTAAAATTAATCTAAATTTAGGATTCATATAATATTTAATAAACATTCAACAAAAGGAACCAAAATCATAACAACATGCCTTTAAAAAATAACTTAGGGTAGGGATAAAGTTAGCGATGGGGTCAAACCTCTTTCCTCTCTTTATAATAATTAGTTATTAAGTGAATATTAAGTAAAACAAAAAGAAAATTATAAACTAAAATCCACCAATCCGTTTAATCATTTAAAGTGAAACCTCCTCCCATGTGCAACTTGAATATTCCAAACCTTAGACAATCATAATTCTAAAGCCTAGCTTGGACATACCACACCAAACCTTAGCACATACACTAGAATACCAAGTCACCATATTTAGCTCTAAGTTAGGGTGATGTATATTGTGATATTATTTTTTCTTTTGCGATGTAATATTTTAGACTAGATATTAGATGTTAGGTCACTATTAGACTAATGATATTTTCTGTAGGGGATTATGCTAAAGGGGTCATTGAAATAATAAATAAATATAAATGTTTTTGCTTGTAGGTTGCTTATCTTCTTTGCATAATCTATGTTAGGATAAGTGGGCTTGGTTACCCATGTGCACAGTGTTAAGCCCAAATTTATAGATTATAACTGCTTGGTTTGTATGTTTGTTTAGCTAACATCTATTTTGTAGATGTAGTTAGATTTTATTTTCCATATATGTAATTTTTGCAAATAGGATTAGGATTAGTGTTATGGGATTTAAGATGAGCAGTGGCTAGAAGACAAAGGCTTGGGAGGCCCTGCAAAGCCTAGAGCAAAACCAAATCAAAAGAAAGAAAGAAAGGTGAAGAATGAAGACACCATAGTAGTTATTTCATTGCAATTATAATATTCTTTTGTAATCTAGGTTATATAATAGTAGAGCTTGGCTACTCAATTTCTTTTCTTTTCCAAAGTGTTCAGTAGTACCCGGCTACACCAGCCTCTTATTATTTTACAAAAATTTATGAATGTTTGATTGTCATGTTTAGCTTGTGCAATAGAACTGGAATATTTTTCATAGGTTTTTTTAAGTTTGATGATTGAATGTGTGGCCCGGATATGGTAGGCTCTTTAGGATAAAATTAATTTTTCTGCTCCAATTAAATAACTCATAACTAAATTTTAAATATAATTCACAACTCCACCTTAAAGCTTAGGTTATAATCAAGATGATTAAAAGATTTAACAACTTCTTAGTTGGATGATATATGTTATAACAATCATACATATCATATTATTTCACTCTTGAATAGGGAGGGTCTCCATTATTATACGATAAGGGAATGCTTGACCTATGAGGGCATCCCTTGTAGTAGAGAACACCTCCTCCTACTGATTTAACCCACAATCTTATTTCATCATGCATATAGACATAATTGTTCTAAGCCTTTGTCCAAATGAATGTGTCAAAGTGATATAAAAGATTGTAAAATTTTACATTAGTCTAAGTCATATCTTTATGCCAGTCATGATCTAGTCTTTTAAGAAGTGAGTTTATGACTCTAGTTTCTTTCATAATTAAATAATAGCTTAGCTATCTTTCACTTACATAAGACCAGTTTTACATAGTTTTAAAGCATAGGAGGTGTTAGCTGGAGGCCATTCCAGACAGTTGTAAGTCCAAAAGAGTCGGGATGGATTATCCTCTCTCGTGGAGGTAAACCACTATGTCCCACTTTCAATTAAACTTAGGTCATGCTTTTAGCTTTTGCTAAAGCATCCTAAGTTTTAGTTCTGAGATTATTTGTTTCCTTTAGGTTACGAATATAAGTCTACATCTCTTAGGTATTTCCATATTCTTGTGTAAGCCCTAGCAGTCTCATAAAATTTTAACTCAAAAAAAAACTCTCTCTTTAAAATATATAAAGCCTCATTATAAAATAGACTGGAGTGCTCACCAGACGTCCTAGTATCATAAGTTCTCCCAATCTTGTGTGACGCATAAAATGGTGAAGTGGCAAAGTAACTTTATACTTAAACTATTACGCTACATTTTATTTACATTTATATTCTCTTTTTTTTTTGTTTAGTTCAAAGAAAAATAAATAAAATAAAATATTTAAAACATTTCTAATCCTACGAATTCACTCAAATTGAGGGGGCGGATGATAGAGTAGAGGCAGAAGGAAATATGAAGTCAGACATGAGGTCACCGCTATCACCCATGGTGGTATTGGCGTTGTTAAACAAGTTCTTCATTGAAGCCTTTGGCTTCAAAAGCTATTTGGTGGAAAAATTTAAGAAGTATTTAACCTGAATCCAGTCAAATAGTAAAAACAGAAACTTTAGAATGCATATTTCTCCTCAGTTTTGCCTTAAATCCTCTTTTTAGTAAATTCCATTGGCAGGTGGTTTTACAGGATTTACGCAAACTGAAGCGCGCAAAGGGAGGTGGGAGAAAAGGCAAGGGTTACCTTTGTGAAGTTTCCCTTCTCTTCCTCCATGGTTACGAGTAGGAGCTAAAAGGGGGAGAAAGGCCACTGTTTTGGTTGCTGAATCACTCCATGTTGTGGCCACAATTCTATGGTTTTTTTCCTATTGTTTATCAAAGGTTTTAGATGGAAGAAGATTGTAAGATTAATAATTAATTGAAGAGCAATTATCAATTAATAAGATTTTAAGTTAATTAGTTTCTTAATTTAATTTAATTATATAATAAATTTTCTATTTAATTAGATTTATAAGATTATAATCAATGATAAATTAAAATGCTATATTATATTAGTTCTTAATTAATGATTAATAAAAACATAATATTAAGTTACTATTATTTTTATTTTAAAATATTTAATTAAAAATTTTAAATTTTATAATTTATTAGAAATGATTGACGAGGATATTGTTAAAGTGAAGTTATTTTTAATTTGATTTTACTTAATTTTTTACTGATTTAATTGAATATTATTAATAACTAATTGATATGTTATTATAAATTAATTATATATTAATAAATATAATTATAATTATTATTAGTTTGATAGTTACCTAATTATTGATAAATCAATAAAAACTAAAATAATGATTAATGTTTAATTTATTTTGTAAAATTCTAATTAATGATTAATTAGTTTAGTAAATAAATATTAAACAAAATGAATTAGGACAAGGCAGTGAAAGGACCAATTGCAACTAGATTAGCAATCCAGGATTGCTTCTTCATTAGGTATGAAAATGAACTATAGAGGGAAAATGTCTCTTTTGAATTTAATTCAATGAGGTGGCAAGAGATGACTCCTCTTTCATTAACAATTTCAATTATGTTCACTGTACACCACCTGTTTGATAAAATATGCTTTTAATTTCAAATCTGTTGTTGTCTAATTATGTTGTTGGTTTATTTAAATTTAGTGTACCACCTTATGGGAAATGTATTCATTCTAACCACTACAAAAATAAATATAGAAAAATATTAGTTTTATTAATTATGATATAATTTATTAATTTTAATTTTATTTTAATGTCTTTAATATATAAATTTTTAAGAGCCTATTTTGCTGAAAAATAAATATAAAGTAAAAATTTTTAAACCAAGCAAGGAATTTTTAGTGCATGATGTCTTTAATTTTTAATACACACACATACATACTTACATACATACATACATATATATACATATATATATATATATATATATATATATATATATATATATATATATATATATATATATATATATATATATATATATATTGGATAATTATATTAGTACAAAGTTTTTCTTACAATTACTTTATATACAACCAAATAATTTTTAAAGTACTCAAAATATACTATTTTTACTTTATTATGCATACACCAATCCACCAATCAAATAGAAAAAATAATTTCTCCATATTTACTTTAAAGACAACTAATTAAATCATAAGTATTCAAAATATAATACATTTATTTTACACTATAATTCTTTTTCAAATAGCTAAATAACCCTCAAAACACCCTTCTAGTAGGTGTTTTTTTAGCTACATCACTTTTTTAGTTTTTTAATATTATCAAAAATGCCCATATCTTTTACATTAATGTCATTTATGACCTTAAAACAGATAGCACATTTAAGATATTGTACATGATAATAAATAGTTTTTTGGTGTGAAATTTTTATGTCTTAATAATTAAATAAATAATTATACTTTTGAAAATTCTAAATTGAGCAATATATTTTATGAAGTTTAAATTTATTTATTTTTATAATATGATTTTCATTTGAAAGCAATAAATAAGCCTTAAAATGAATGAGATGGCTATAATTTAATTATTCCTCATAAGTTTTTGATGCTTTAGAATTTGAACAAGTGTTGAAATTTTAACATGAATTATAACATATTAGTATCAAACAAGAAGAGCATTAAACTTATAAGGGTTCAAATTTAGATATTTTAACAAGAACTGTTGAGAATGAATCTTAATGCATTTAAATCTATTTGGAGATAATATAATATTAATCAAGAATATATTATATTTATTTAAAAAAATTAAAAATTATAACACATACATCTTAATCAAAAGTTTAGTAAGATTATGTTTATTTATTCCCTAAAATTTGAGAAAAATATTGCATAGTAGATTGACTATCATGATTATAATAGATTTAAAATTTTATTAGATTAAAATATCTTAACTTGATTTTTTTTGGTTTGGAGTGACATCTTGCTTTGTGCCATTTTAGCCACTTGAATTAAGAGTAGCGTGTAAGTGAGTCATGTTAACTCATGAGTAGGCTTGAGCTCAGCTCGATAAATGGCTCGTAAGCTGAGTTTGAAGAGCTAATAAGCCAAGCACAAGCCACCCCCAACTTGACTCTTTAGTTTGCAAGCTAGCTTAATTAATAAGTGTTAATATAAAATATAATTAAAAATATTAGAATTTAATAGTTTAAGCATAAAATTATTAAAAATATATAAAATTTATTTCTCATTTTCTTATATCAAGTTATTTTTCTATTAATTTATTAATTTTTTTATCTTTTTTATCATAATAATTGCTTGAATGAATATTATTTTATTTCTTTCATACTAAATGAGCCAGCTTTTGAGTCGATTTGAACTAGTAAAATAAAGCTCAAGCTCCATCTCAAACTTGTTTAATTAATCAAGATCAAGCTAAGGGTTACTCAAACTCGGCTTGATTCATTTACACCCCTATGTTTAGCACTCTATAGTTTTCAGAGAGGGTGAGAAAAAGTGTCACACATTGAGATTAAAGGTTTATTGAGATCAAATGTTTATTAGGTAGTCGATATTGATATAAAAGTGGACTCAGTCTTAACTCTTATTATAAAATTATGAGTTTGAGATTTAATAATATATAAGTGTTTATAATTTTTTTTAAAATACGATTAATTTTAGCAATCTTAATACCCTAAATAAAAATAGAGGACTCTTAATTTTGTTTTTATCATTGGAATAGTAAATTTAAAATTAGAGAAGCTTTAAAAAAATGAAATGTGGAAAAATAATAGGACCTAATGATATTCTAATAGAAGTGTGAAAATGTTTAGGAGATCAAAGAATTTTTTGGCTTACAAATCTTTTTAATATTATTTTAAAGACTAAAATAATTTCAGATGAGTGGAGAAAGAGTTTGTTGGTTCCTATATTTAAGAATAAAGGTGATGCACAAGAGTGTGCAAATTATAGAAGAATTAAGTTAATGTGTCATACATTAAAATTATGGGAGAGAGTAATTAAGCATAGGTTATGATGTGATACAAAAGTTTCTCACAATTAGTTTGGTTTCATGCCAGGTAGATGTACTATGGATGCTATACATTTGCTAAGAAGTTTGATGGAGAAGTACAAAGAAAGTAACAAGGATCCACATATGATATTTGTTGATTTAGAGAAAGTTTATGATAAAGTTTCAAGAGATGTTCTTTGGTGAGTTCTAGAGAAAAAAAGGGGTTAATATTGGTTATATTCAAGTCATTAAGGATATGTTTACTAGAGCTGTTACTTGTGTACAAACGCAAGGAGGATTAACAAAATATTTTCCTATTTCAGTTGGATTACATCAAGGATCAGCTTTAAGCCCTTATCTTTTTTGCTTTAGTTATGGATGTTCTTACTAGGCATTTATAGGAAGATGTACCTTGGTGTATGCTTTTTGCTGATGACATTCTTCTTGTTGATAAGACTAGAGAGGGAGTTGAAAGGAAACTTGAATTATGGAGGTCAACCATAGAGTCTAAAGGTTTTCATTTAAGCATATCTAAAATTGAATATAGTGAGTGTAATTTTAGTTGTAGAAGTTCTAGTGATAGTATTGTGACATTGGGTGAACAAGTCATTAAAAATAGTGAGCGATTTAGATATCTAAGCTCTATTGTTCAAAATAATGGTGAAATGATGGAGATGTTATTAGCAGAATTCAAGTTGGATGGTTGAAGGGGAGGAATGCTTCTAGCTTGCTGGGTGATAGAAAAGTACCGCTTAAACTTAAGAAAAAATTTTATAAGATGGTGATAAAGATCTGCAATAATTTATGGTGAGGAATGTTGGCTAATAAAAGAAAACATAATACTAAGTTAAGTGTTGTAGAGATGAGGATGCTCAGGTGGATGAGTGGCTTTACTCTTAGAGATAAAATGTGAAACGAGTATGTTTGGAAAAAAGTTGGAGTAGCTCTAGTGGCTAATAAGATTAGAGAGAGTCACCTTAAATGGTTCGGTCACATAAAGCATCGACCGTCCAATGACCCGGTTAGGAGAGTAGATGCATTAGATTTGCCTTATGTTAAGGAAGGTAGCGGTAGACCTACAAAGACTTGGTTGAGATATATAAAAAATGACTTTAGTGTACTTGAATTAAATGAAAATTTGACACTTAATAGTGCACAATATAGAAGAAGGATTCATGTAGCCGACCCCACATAGTGGGATAAAGGCTTCTTGTTATTATTGTTGTTGTTGTTGTTGTAAGTGTTTATGAATTTATGATTAAATGTTTAAAAAAACTAAAAAATTGCAAATTAGATCAATGATTTATTTGGAATTTTTTATTTTTTTTTAAATTGTATTCATATTAGTGTTTAGCTTATAATCTTTTTGGTTGAATTTAAAAATATTTATATTCAGAATAATATTTAGTGATTAAGCTCATCACCTTATATTTATTTTACAATACTTAAAAGTATAGTTCGTAAATTCTCAAATAGAAAATTTAAAATCTATTATTTATATTTTAAATAAATAATAACTTAAAATAATAATTTTATAATAATTTTATAATAGATACCATAGGCGGACATAGTAGCCCAACCATCTGCTGTAATTATTATTCAGCATAACTATTGAAATTCAAATCTATTGAAATTTTGATGAACTAGCATTTTTTTTTAAGTGACGTGGCCAAAAACGCCTCAAAATGTCATTGAAAGGGAAGTTTTCTTCTAATTCTGGACTCTTTCTAACAACTATATGTATGTATGTTGTTTTTCTTGAAATTCATCATTCAATTTTTGACTTGATTTGTAATATTATCTTTTTTAGTGTGCTTTCTCAGTTATTATATTATTTTCCATTTTGTAAGTGTTGAAAATATATGAAGATAAAAAATAAATTTATCATACCCCGATCTCATGTCAAATCATCGAAGCGATTTAATCGGAAGTACACTTGGATCCTTGGAAGAGCTAATGCTAGAATTTTGTCCTTCCACTTCTAAAGCAATGTTCTTGAGAGAAAGAGAGAAATCCATCTTTTCACTTAAGATGGGATATGAGGAAAAATAAGAACCAACCCCTTAGAATGGAGACCATGACCCGATTTATACTTGAGTACATTTTATTTTATTTTAGCCCATCATTAAAATAAAATAAAATGTCTCGTCTCTACACATGATAATTCCTTACAAAAATTAATAAGATGCCTCAAAAGCCTAAATATTATTAATCTTTATTTGATCACAAAATTAATAGGCTTAAAAATAAGATATCACCTAATGCATAATTAAATTTATATGTGAGCCCACATTTAAAATTCCCAATAATCTCTCACTTGGGCCACATATATTGCTTGACAATTATACATTATTAAATGCTTTAAGAGTTGAATATTCACTATATTCAAAGAGGAATATCTTTAGATAATCTGGTCCATTAATAATATTGACATAGAACTAAAAAGATATTTATTATAATTTTTCTATAAAAAAAAATCCATGAGTGATCAGTAAATCAATATGATTAACGACATAGATCAAGTATGGATGTGTAGCATAAAATTTTATGTAATGTGATCATATATTATATCTATTTCCATCTAGTCCTATATTATAACTCAAAAAGAGTTATAGATATAGTTTCATTTATTTATGATAAATTGTAATTGAAATTATATAGCTTTATTTCAGAGTTTTCAACTATAAGGTAATAAAATACTTTATGCTGATCAGAAAAAAATATATTTATAATCACTGAACATCATAAGCAAACTCCGGCTAAGCTAGCATATCATCAAAGTAAACCACTCCCATACGAGCCACATGCTCATGAAATATTTTAGGTGGTAAACCTTTTGTAAGTGGATATACAATCATGAAATTTGTACTAATATGTTCAATAGATTCTTGAGAACCCTTAACTCTTTCTTTTACAATAAGAAACTTTATAACAATATGCTTTAATTTTTATGAACTCCTGTTACTTTTTGAATACAACTCAGTGACTCTATTATCACAATTTATTTTTAATGGTCTCTCTATTCCATAAAAAATATTTTGCCCACTGATGAAATTTTGCAGACATATTCCATTATTTAATGCCTCACAACAAACTATAAATTCTGCTTCCATAGTGGAAGAAGCTATGAGTGATTGTTTGACACTTTTCCAAAATATAGCTCTGCCAACTAATAAGAAAATATAACTAGAAGTGGATCTTCTACTATCGAGACAACCAACAAACTTAGAATCGGAGTACCCTACGATCTTCAAATAATCTGATCTTCGATATGTGAGCATAAGGTCTTTTGTTCTCTTCAGATATCGCATAACCCATTTTACTGCTTTCTAATGATCTATTCCTAGGTTACTTAAATATATGTCAAGTATTCCAACAATGTACACAATATCCGGATGCGTTTAAACTTAGGCATACATAAGACTCCTTATTGTAGATGCGTAAGGGCTCTTTTCCATCTCTTTCTTTTCAAGTTCATTTCTTGGACATTAAAGCAAATTAAATTTATCACCTTTAGCAATGGATGTATCTCTTGGTGTATAATCTTTCATGCCAAATCAACTAAGCACTTTATTAATATATGCCTTTTATGATAAACCAAGTATACCATGAGAACGATCTTGATGAATTTGTATACCCAACATAAAAGATGCATTCCTAAGATCTTTCATTTCAAATTTATTTGGAAGAAATTTTTTGGTTTCATGCAAAAGGCCTATATCACTACTTTCCAGTAGAATATCATTAACATATAGCACTAGGATGATGAATTTACTCTCACTGACTTTGTGATAAATGCATTGATCAACAGTATTTTTTTTAAACCAAAAGAAGTAATCACTTGATCAAATTTTTATACCATTGATGAAAAGCTTACTTTAAACCATAAATGAATTTCTTTAATTTGCATACTAGGTGTTTTGAATCAGAAGATTGAAAATTTTTGGTTGCACCATATATATGATTTTTTCAATGTCACCATTGAGAAATGTAGTCTCCACATCCATCTGATGTAACTCTAAGTCATAATGAGCTACTAGTGTCATAATGATTCTAAAAGAGTCTTCTGAAGAAACTGGAGAGAAAGTCTCTTTATAATCAATGCCTTCTTTTTGAGTGAAACCTTCAGCGATTGGACGTGCTTTATATTTTTTAACATTGCCTTTTGAATTCTGTTTTATTTTAAAATTCATTTATTATCAATGAGTTTTATTGATTTAGGCAATTTGACAAGATCCCAAATATCATTGTCTTTCATCGATTACATCTCATCCTCAATGGCTTTTTAGTTGACACTTTGTTTGACTTGATTAAAAGAGATTGGATATATTTCCAATCTAATGTCAAACTCATATTCTTGCAGATACATAACATAGTCATCTGAAATTGCTGATCTCCTCTCTCTAGTGGATTTTCTTAATGACACTTCAATTTGAGGTTGTTGTGATTCTTCAATATGAGTGGGAGTTAACTCAAGAATATTTTGATTATCTGTATTTACAAGTTGAATAAGATCAGGTAAAATTATCTGATCATTTTCTATTTTAACTATAGGAAGAGTAATAAATTGCTCTTTAAATATTAAATTCTTACGTTTATTACTCCCATCATATTTAACTTCATCAATAAATTTAGCATTGCCCGTCTCAAAAAAAGATTTATTTGAAGAGTCATAAACATTAAACCCTTCAACTTTTCTGAGTATCCAACAAAATAGCAGCTAATATTCTTGAGTCTAACTTTCTTTCATTAGGCTTATATGGCTTAGCTTCAGCTGAACATCCCTAGACATGAAGATGCCTAATACTAGGCTTTTTCTCAAGCCATAATTTATATGGGATTTTAGCTACTACTTTACTTGGAACTCTATTTAGTATGTAAAGTGCAGTCTTTAAGGCTTCTCCCTAAATTGATTCTGGTAAAGAAGAATGATTTATCATACTTCTAATCATATCCATAAAGGTTCGATTTTGTCTCTTAGCTATACTATTTTGACTTAGAGTCCCTAGCATAGTGTATTGAGGAATAATGCCACATTCTACTAAATATTTGGCAAAAAGGCCTGGACGTTGTTCACTTGATCCACCATATCTTCTATAGTATTCACAACCACGATCAAATTTGACAGATTTTATTTTCTTTCCAAGTTGATTTTCAATTTCAGGCTTAAAAATTTTGAATGCATCCAGTGACTGAGACTTCTCATAAATCAAGTATAAGTACCCATAACGAGAATAAACATCTGTGAAAATAATCAAATATTGTTGGCCATTCTAAGTAGCTATGGGGAATGGACAACAAATATCAGTATGAATTAATTTCAAGAAGCTTAAACTCCTGATAGCACAAATTTTCTTGATATTTGTTTGTTTTCTCTTGATGCATTCTATACAGAGTTTATCATTTGAAAAATTAAAAAAATCAAAAATTCTTTCTGACATAAGTCTTTCAATCCTTTGTTTAGAAATATGTCCTAAGCGCTTGTGCCATAACATATATGAATTCTCATTCATTAATTTTCACTTTGTACCAAAATTACTTGCATGCAAGGTTTCATTAATTTATGAAGCAAAAATATCTAATTTATATAGATTATCAACCAAATAACTAGTACCAATAATATTTGAATACTGAAATAGACTAAAATTTTCATTTCTAATTGAACAAGAATAATCAGATTTGTCTAAATAAGAAATAGAAATTAAATTTCATCTAAATGATAGTACATAAAAAGTCTCATATAAATTTAAAATACAACCAGATTCTAGAGGTTCTATATAAGCATGTTACTTCAATAAGAGCTTTATTGCCATTTCCCACATAAATTAATCTTTCAGCATGAGTTGCCATTCGTCTCCTTAGACAACCCTATATAGTCACACTTATGTGAGTAGTTGCATCTGCATCTATCCACCAAGTGTGATTTGGTACCAATGATAAATTAACTTCATAACAAACAAAGTTGAGAAGTTTACCCTTTTTCACGAGCTAATTTTCATACTTGAGATAATCCTTTTTCACATGACTAGCCTTCTTGCAGACGAAACAAGTAACAGCATTATCTTATTATTGTTGCACCTTATGTTGTGAAGTCCCTTTTTCTATAGCTCATTTTCCTTTATAAGTCCTTTATCTTTTAGTAATAATGTCATGAGAGGAAGTAGCTAAGTGAGCACTTTCTATTTTGTCATATTTCAATCTTTCTTTCTCTTACACACATTGAGCAATGAGCTCAATAAGAGTCTATTTTTTATTTTGAGTATTATAACTTAA
Organism: Cymbidium sinense; assembly: GCA_021442155.1. Taxonomy (NCBI): domain Eukaryota; kingdom Viridiplantae; phylum Streptophyta; class Magnoliopsida; order Asparagales; family Orchidaceae; genus Cymbidium; species Cymbidium sinense. Next base: position 82,951,821 of record CM038219.1, read on the forward strand.
CTTAAAAGGATTAAATTGTGCAGGAAGAGAGATCAAAACTAAGCGCACAAGAATGTCATCAGACATCGCTAATTTTAGTGTTCTCAGTTTAGTGATACAATTAGACATCTCCATAATATACTCCCTTATATTTTCATTGCATTTATACCGCATTGAAATGAGTTTACTAAGAATAGTACCCCCTTTAAACTTTTCAAAACTAACAAAATGGTCTGCTATTTGGCTTAGAAATCTTTTAGCACATTCCTCTTCAGGCATTGCACCTCTTATGATTTCTAGAATGGAATGCTTCAAGATCATAAGACTCATGCAGTTAGAGTGCTCCCACTTTTCAAAGTCAGCCATTTCTTCAATAGTGCTTTCTATAGTAAGGGCGGGAGGACGTTCAGTCTGGATCGCATAGTCAAGATCTATACACCCAAGAATAATGGTGATATTCACTTTCCATTTCTTAAAATTAGTGCCCTTAAGCATTGGAATGTTAATCAAATTGGTAGATATAGAATAAATATTAACTGAAAAGAATAAAAATAATATTCACAATTAATAATTTTGTCATTTCCATATACATATATAATGTAAACAAAATATCAACAAAATACATGCTTGAAATGAAATGTTTAATAAAATGGGCACATATAAGATACCTAACACAATATTATAATTTAGCTTTTGGATAGAAATAATAATTTGTAAATGGTACTCTTAAAATTACACTCAATAAATACTGATAACAAATTCTGCCAATGATATGTCTATCTTCGGATCGACATATTGTATAGATGATTAATATAAATTTATCACATATTTATAACTACACAAAATCTAGCCAAAAGTAATCTTCCTTTGGGCTAGTTGTTTTTTGCATAGATTTAAATATAATCCTTAAGTAATATTTATATACTTCAAATAAATAATAAAATTTTTATAAAAGAGGTTACTTTGGTGACATAATATTTCAATTTAAATTATTTTGAAATAATAAATATTAACTAAATCCATTTAATATCATAATACAAACTTTAGTGAATAATTTAATTAAAATAGTTACTCGTAAACTTTATCAAATGCAAATTCCAAATAGATGTATTGAATTTAATAACAAGATTGTTTACATTCAATTGGATAATTATAAACATTCATAAAACATTTATTACATAATTATAATAATAACATGTTTATATATATATATATATATATATATATATATATATATATATATATATATATATATATATATATATATATATATATATATATATATATATATATATATATATATATATATATATGTATATATAAGAGCTTTAAGATAAAGTAGCTATATGGAAACAAATGAATTAATTAAATAATTAACTCATTCTTTTATATGATGCTACAGTAAGCATTTAAGATTTTAAATTGGAGTAAACTGAAACATCTATTGAAATTAATTACTTTGCCAATACTAATGGGTATACAAATTCAGTGAGATTATTCTCGTGGTATACTTGGTTTATCACAAAAGACATATATTGATAAAGCGTTTAGTAGATTTGGTATGAAAAATTGTGCACCAGGAGATACACTAATTGCTAAAGGTGATAAATTCAGTTTGCTTTAAATGTCCAAGAAATGAACTTAAAAAGAAATAGATGGAAAAGATCCCTTATGCATCTGCAGTAGGGAGTCTTATGTATGCTTAAGTTTGTACGCATCCTGATATTGCATATATTGTTGGAATGCTTGGCAAATATTTAAGTAACCTAGGAATGGATCATTAGAAAGTAGTAAAATGAGTTATGCGGTATCTGAAGAGAACAAAAGACCTTATAAAATTTATTACATTAACTTCATGTAAATAAACTAATTATTCTAACGTAGAACAATAATTAATTTGTCAGATGAATCATTTCATTTATCGCAAGCTTCGCCTCTTTTTTTAATAATAAATCAACATAATTGATGGCAAAATATGAGAAATATAATCTATTTATTTTATTAAAATGTTAATAAGTGAATAATAGCATTATCACGTTTGAAGATGAATATGAGAAAATCAATTTCATATAATCAAATATTAATTTTATTTCTCAAAATAAGTCACAATTGCAAGACTAAAAATATGGATTATATGAAAGTTTCAATTGCGATCGAAGTAAAAATAAAAATAAAAATTTTGCTATATCCTTTTATTCAACATCAAAAATGAAAGTGATCCAAAATATGTTGATTCTATATGTACAAGATAAAATAAATTGCATAAAATTTTTTTTTGAATCACATACTTTAATCTAAAATTTTCAAATAATCAATACGAAAGATTAAGAGAAATATGATTCTTCAATTATTCAACATGATAGTGGCTCTGATACTACTTGTTGGAAACATATGACTATAAAAAATAAATTTATCGTACATCGATCTCATGTCAAATCATCGAAGAGATTTAATTAGAAGCGTACCTGGATCCATAGAAGAGCTAATGCAAAAATTTTGGCCTTCCACTTCTAAAGTCGTGTTCTTGAGAGAGAGAGAGAGAGAGAGAGAGAGAGAGAGAAAAGAAGCCTTCTTTTCTCCCAAGATGAGATATTAGAAAAAATAAGAACCAACCCCTTAAAATGGGGTCCGTGACTTTATTTATACTTAAGTACATTTTATTTTATTTCAGCCTATCATTAAAATAAAATAAAATATCCAGTCTCTATACATGATAATTCCATATAAAAATTAATAAGATGCTTCAAAAGCCTAAATAGTATTAATCTTTATTTGATCACAAAATTAATAAATTTAAAAATAAGATATCACCAAATGTGTAATTAAATTTATATGTGAGCTCATATTTAAAATTCCCAACAGTAAGTACCTCTTAATATGAATAAAAATTTGATTATATTATTGTGGTTTTATTAGAGACTCTCTTTTTATTTATCTTAGTTTGTGAAATTTGTGTATTAATGATATCAGAGTCATGACCAGTTTGATTAGATGCGAGAATTATATATATAAAAATAGAAATAAGATTAATTAATAGTTTTTGAAGTAGTATGCTTAGATAAAGTTGAGTATGATTATCCTTAGTCATATAAATCTTTGATTGAACTTTGTAGATTATAAATGAAATTTTTTCTTCAAAAAATATTTATGGGTTATTATTCACAATAAAGAATTAAGAGCTAAATCATGGCAACAAGATCCTTTAGATAGAGTGGAAAGGTAGTAAGACATATCTAATATAGTAAACAACTATTTAATGTGAATATTATGACACTATATTTGTTATGAAAACATTAATTAATTAAACTTATATCTTTAGTTATAGAGTTTCTCCCTTACTAATATGGCTTTAGAGTCTTGAAAACTATCTGAAAATAGTATTGCTAGGATATCCTCGATTAGGAAAAAGATTAAGAATGCAAAATTAATAGAATAATCTATAAAAGAAGAGGAATTAAATAAATTGTCTTCATCATGAACCTTTATAATGTAGTCATCTACCCCTGGCAACAACACTCGATTTTATCCATCTTTCCCTCATCTCCTCCCTCATTTCTTCCAACTCATCTCTCCTCTTGTCATAGACTGCCACCTTTGGTGTGAAGCTATATGCCATCCCATCTCGTTGAACCCATTATTACCATTTCATGTGTGTTAAGATGAGATTAAGATGATAAGAATGAAAGGTATGAGAATTCTAGCTCTTACAACTTTGAACTTTTTAATCAAATTTAAGTAGAATAAATTCAATAATTTTTTTCGCTTTTAGAAAATTTAAGTGAAAACATTTTTTTATCAATTTTAAGAAAACAAAGAGAGGATATTTGACAAAAATTTAGTCAAAATAGATTTAAACACATGTATTTTATGATTGATATAATATATAAATATTTAATCTCTTTTATATTATACTTATTTAATATGTATTTATTTTAATATATTCAAAGAGAGCATACATTTGAGAGTTTCATGATGGCTTCTTAAATACATAATAATCTTATCTAAGATATTCGCAATATTTTTCTTTCCATATTCTATAATCTTTTCTTTGAAGATCTTAAAAATAAAATAATGGAAAAATTGGTATATATTACATTTGAAAATTCATTATGCATCCTAGGAAAGCATCTCCATACCGTAATGAACTCACAAAGTTATTAAAAAACACATAGCTAAATAAATGAATATGAGGATAACTTTACTTAAATTTCTAAAATATTTGGAAATTTAACTTTCTTAACTTAAATTAGTTGAGAGATAATCTAACTCCCTTGTTCCTTTTTCTTGCATATTAACTTGTTAATTTAGGAGATGATCATTTATAAATTTATAAGAAAATCATTATATCAAAAGACTCAAGAAATATAGTTAGTGATGATGTTAAAAACTATAATGGCTCCACAATGGGAGGTAATGATGAAACACCTTTCTTTAATGGGGTTCATGACCATAACACTTCATTGTTTGGCTTAAATATATGAATGAAATTCCTAATGACACTGTTTGAATAATTTTTTCAGAAGTTTTATTGAAAAAATAAATAAATTTGTAGGTAATGTTCAGAATCAATTAAAATTGCATTTTAGAAAAATAAAAATTGATTGGGTAGGCATGTCCATAAACACATACCTACCACAAAATTCTTATATATTAATGGATCTAACATCTAAATTTTTTTATTTATTTATATAATATTTTTGGATCATAATTAGTAATTCACTTCAAAATACATTTAAATTTATATTATATTCTTCTAAAAATTTAAATTTTTAGCTTATCTTAATTAAAAATTTGATCAAAATATTCTACTAATTCTTTATTTTAATATTATTAAAAATTCATTCATCAATTCAATGAAAGTGAAAAGTTGCCTAATATATTTAAGAAATTTACGAAAATTTTACAACTGTTTACACAAATGCTACAAAAGAAATGAAAATTAAGTTTTTTAAAATGCAAAATATGAGGCTCAGATCCGTGCCCAGACTCCATCTCTCTATATATTACTTTGAACATTACAAAATAAAATGAGGTAAGTTATCGATCCATTTTGTGGTACAATAATAAAATGCATAAATCATATCGATGTCCTAAATTAAAAAAAAATTGAATAATATATCAATAAAAGAGGGATTCAGATAAATAATATTTAAAACTCCTATATATATATATATATATAATATTTAAAATTTATAATTTACATACAATATTTAAACTCTCTAATATCTCAAAAATATCACTATCATTACTCTTCATAATAATCCACCCATATGGAGCAAACTCAGTTCTGCCGAGGTTGTGTTAACTCCCACCTTCTCTCTTTGTTGTTGCTCTTAGAACACTCTATTATTTGCTGATGTCACCTGACTGTCAGCTTAATTAATTTGATATCAAATTTACTATAAAGTTAATATCTAGTTTAATTAGTTTACTTGCATACAATCTAACCTTGACGTTTGGGAAGAATGATTGTCAATGGTGGAACAAAATGATGGAACAAAGAAGTGGTTAAAATATCTCTTAATCAATACTTACAATAACTAACATCTGAATATTATGAATTAGTACAAAAATAAATGATTCATTGATTGCTATAAGAATTTACTTGCAAAGTTTGCTTTACCTACTATGTTCCACAAAACTTCATCCAAGTTAGGGTTTGATATAGTCGAGTTCTCCATGCATGGTGCTCATCATTCCTATGCTTTTGCTATAGTTTTATGCTTAATTCTTTTCTAGCTTCAGCCAACCTCTTCTCATTTTGTTCATACATTTTTGTTTAATCAATCCAAAATGATATGATGTTTCATTACACCACCTTTACCTTGGGAAATGTCCTTGTCCTTATGGTAAAAAATTCTCAGGTGGCATAATGTATTGGTGAAGATGTCCATTTGACTAAAATTTGCAATTGTCTTCTCTTGGGGCATATAACAAATTGAGATGCAAAAATATCTTCCGGAAGAAACTAAGTGTGGTTGAAAACCCTTGGAAGATTTCAAAGTAAAAATATGAATGGTTGGATGCATCCAACTTATCACTGGCCAAATGGGCTTATCATTCGGAATATTTAAAAAAAAAGATCATAAAAATTTAATAGTATTTACATACATAGCACTCAATTCTTATATATTTATATATCTTATATTTAAAAATTTAACATTTATATAAATAGCACCTAAATTTTTAATATTATATAAAAATAATACTATTATTAACTTTTTAATTTGAAAATTATTCTTTTATGCATAAAAAATAGGCTAAAATTTTAAACTAAGCACGCTTAAAAATATAATTAGCGAAATAGGCATTAAAAAAAAATTTAAAACTAGACGGGTCAAATTTTAATTACTCGACTATACTCATTACAGCCTGCTAAACGGCGACCTAAAAACTTTTTTTTTAAGAAAATGAACCAGATCGGACAAAGCTGATCTCAATTTCCCGACGCTCCTCCTTGAGAGGACCATCCATTTTGCACAAATCGCCGCTGCTCCGTAGAATGCCGCCTCTCTCCAAACCGACCACCCATTCCGGCCAGCGAACTGTTTTGAGGTATTTTTAAGTTTTTTTGGATCTCTTTTTTTAAAAATGAAAAATATGCAAATATGATGTTGTTTTTTTTTTTTTTGTTTTATGATGTTATTTCCTAGTGTATTATGTGATTAGCTAGTTTTCTGATTTAGGTAAAGTTTGGAGTGGATTTTTTTAGGCATTTTTGGAACTCCTTTTTATTTAAGTTTGATTTTATGTTGATTTTAGGAAAATGTAATGTTGATTTCATGTGTTCTAACTTTTGATTATTTAGTTTATCATGTGATTAGCTAGTTTTAGGGTTTACACATTTGTTGGTGGATTTGTTATTTTAGGAAAACTATAAATTTTGTAAAAAAAATGAGGAACACATTTTTAGATTTTGAAATGTGCATCTGATAATTTAGGGGAAATGTAAATTTTGCAAAAAAAAAATGTAAGTTTTAGTTTTAGGGATGTGTTGTTGGATTTAGTATTTTAGGGGAAATGTACATCTGATAATTTTGCAAAGTAATATTTTATGTGTATTTATGTATGTTTTATGTGTATTTTAAGTAACTATTTTTGTGTTCTAAACATTGAATATGATTGTATGTTTAGGTATCGTGTGTTGTTTTGTGCTCATGGATGATTGGGAGAATTATTTTAAGTATTTTTTGGGTTTATGAATGTGTTGTTGGATATGTATGTTTAGGAATGTGTTTTATGTTGTGAATAAATTGATGAGCTGTCAAAAATGTAAAATAAGCTTTGGGGTTTTAAATTCTATGTAGTATTCATTTTGGTTGTCTTTACTTTAACATAAATTGAGTCCTAGTGCGATCCATACAATTCTTATGAATCTAACTGATTTAAACAGGTGTGCTATTCAACATTCTTATCTTCAATACATATTTTTAGATTCAAATATTAGTTCAGACACAATTTCTTTATTGTTATATTATGGCGGCCAACTCAGTGTTGTGACGATTTCATCCCTATGTACACTGTGGAAAAAATCGTCCTATACAAGTTTCACGACGAGATGATTTTACAAGTATACAAAATCGAATCATGAGGTCACTGAAAGTTGATTCGACATGGTTTAGAATTAATCTCATATGTAGATTTCCTGTTGGTTCCAGTTTTATTGCTACTCCATTAAATGACGAAGTATGTAAGTCAGTCATTAATGCAATAAGTATACAACCTGTAATTGTATATGTCAAAATTGAGTTGAAACAAACAAATGATAGCAAAGTTCATAATTTCACTAGAGGTGAATTTCATCCAATTGAAGCTGCCCACAATACTATACTATCACATGAACCATATCAAACTGACCTAAATGAAGGTTTTCGTAGGTACGTACCTCAAAGTCATTATCTAATTAATCTTTTTTATTTTAATCTTATACACTGTATTATAATGCGCAGTACTGATGAGTGAGATGTTACTGCATCTCCTATTCATGCTCATCATATTGCCTTGACTTCTGCTAGTATGGGTGAATACCATGGTGATCATGTAGCACCTTTACCGACTGAAGATGAGGGCTACAAAATAATGCCTAGTGCAATGAGTTCTGACACAGCTGATAGTGAAGGTGACATTGGAGAAGAACAATGTCCAAACTCTGGGAACGATCATTTGCTAAGAGATTACTCTAACTAAATAAACATTATTGAAGAGCACATGTTCAGTAGCAATGATTACATTCAGGCTTGCCAGACAGCACAAGAATGGGATGAACAACTGAACTTCGATGGCCTCGCAGCAGATTCTATTTTTCTAGAAGAGGATTTCATTCCAGCAGACTTAAATGAGGGGAATGAGGGGATGTGTTTCCATGACAAAATGCACATTAAATTTATTGTTCAGAATTTGTCCATAACAAATAACATAGAATACGTAACATGTGACTCTAACAAGATGAGGTTCACTGTACTTTGCATACATAACAGTCATTCTAGTAGGCCATGCATGTGGCATCTACATGCTCGGGCGAGCAAGAGGCTTGGTGGTGCTTGGAGGATATCTAGTATGACAACCCTACACACATGTTCTCATTCAATATTGAGCACCGGACACAGACAGTGCACCTCACAGTTTATTAGTTACTACATCCAACCTGTCATTAGATACCAGTTAGATTTGAAGCCCAAGGAAAATTATTGGTCATATGGAATCAAAATTTAATATTAGGGTGTCCTATATGAAAGCTTGGGATGCACATAGAAAGGCAATACATGCTATTTTTGGCAGTTGGGAAGAGTCATACAATTCACTGGATCACATCATGGATATTGTATGTGTAGTTATGCCTGGCATAGTGTACCACATTCAGTCAAATGAATCTGGCCATTTTCAGCACATATTATGGTCATTTGGGCCATTTATAGTCGGTTGGCAATATTGCAGACCAGTCCTGAGTCTTGATGGTACATTTCTCTTGGAAAAGTACAAAGGAACTCTTCTTCCTGCAGTTGGTATTGATGCAAATAATAGCTTGTATCCTCTAGCATTTGCAATAGTTGAAGCAGAGTGCAATGAGTCCTGGAGTTAGTTTATTAGGACATTACAGGACTTGATTATGCTTATATGTACTCAGCCTCATTTATGTATTATCTCTAACTGACATTCTAGCTTATTACGTGGATGCCATAAATTTTTCCTTGGGCTAAACACCGCCACTGCTTACGCCATCTTAAAGAGAATTTTAAGAAGGCATGCAGAACTATGGGAATTTCTGATGCTGAGTTTGTGTGTGAGAATATGTATGTGGCAGGTAATACAAGTGACATTCACACTTTCACACGTTATATTATAGACATCAGGAATATCAAAGCAGAGGCTGATGAGTGGCTACTTGTAAGAAATGTGGCAAAGTGGTCATTGAGTAATGATGGTGGATATCATTATGACACAATGACCACTAACACATCAGAGTGTTTCAATGTTGTGCTGAAGAGGGCACGAGGCTTGCCAATACAAGCTCTAATTACATCAATTTATTATAATCTTGTATCAGTTTTTACCAAACGCCTAGAGATAGCTTCTGATCTTATCAGATAGAATGATTCGATATTTGCGCCACATGTCAAGGCATAAATGCAACAGAATGAGCATGAAGCTAGGAGATGCCCATAGGCCACAAGAATAAATTTAAATGAATTTCAAGTTTTTTCTATGTTCTCAATGTCATTTAAGGTTGAACTGCAAGAACAACATAATTGTAGTTGTACATGCAGGCAGCCCTAATTACTTTGTTCGCATGCCATTGCTGTGTTAGGGTAACATCATTTGAGTCATTTACAGTACGTCTCTCACTACTACACACTGCAACTGTACCACAGTATGTACGAAAATCAATTCCATGTCATTCCCGATCGCATTGACTGGCCATCTTATTTGTCGGGTCATCATCTAATTGAGTTAGCACCACCGAATATCATAAGGAGAACTGGCAGGCCCAGGACATGGAGATATACCAACACAATGGATGAGAATGTGTAGTGAAGTAACAGAATATGTGGACTTTGCAAAAATGTTGGGCATAACAGAGCTACTTGTCCACAAAATCATCTACGTGGGACTTAGTGTGGTTGCGGTAGACTGTTATTTTTCCCTATTTATGTTGTGATCAAGATGTTAGTTCTTCTAATTGTGTATGTCTGCACTTTAGTTTTCTTAGTACCATTGTTACTCATGTAAGTTTATTGTTGATGTGTTTTACTCTACATTGTTGCTAGTGTAGGGTGTGTTTTACTTGGTCAGTAATGCGTAGTTGTATGCCTAGACTGTTTTTGTTCATATGACTATTTTTTTCTTCACTTAGTTTTCTTGTGACTGTTTTTTCCAGTTGTATGCCTAGACTATGTGTACTCTTGTTTGTTGCTAAAAGTTAGCTGTTCTTCATTACTTAATGTAAGTAGTAGCTATACATTGTTAGTGGGCTATTTTTTTTCAGTTGAATGCATCCGTAGACATGTATTTGTTGTACCTGTGTATGTAGGACCTCATTGCTATGTGCATGAACAATTCACTTATGTGCTTGCCTAGACTATATTTACTCCTGTTATTTTATGTTACTATCTACACTGTTGCACTGTACTTCTGATGGCTTATATTTTTGGTGTTGACATGCACTTTCAGAAGTTGTTTGCTAGACAGGTGAAATGACATCTGAGAAAGAGGATCATGCAGACGTCGGCGTAGACGCCGCACCGAGGTAGACTACAGGCCCGCACCAACCAAGGTACACCCCTGCATTGCGTCATTGTGTGGTAGACACAGGGCTGTGCACTAGATCTGGTAAGTTTTATTATTTGTCAAAGCTACCTTACCCTAAATGCCATTTTCATAAAATCATCAACTCATATTGTGCAGGCGATAGTTCTTGAACCAGCATCACACCTACTGATGTTCAAGGAGTGGTCGGTGAACTACCCCAGATTTATGGATGGATTATGCGATGCTGGCTTAGACCGCATTTCACAGTTGCAGTATATCAGGCTTGATCACCACCTGCTTACAGCTTTAGTTGAGTGCTGGTCACTACACACAAACACTTTTTATTTCGTAGTTGGTGAGATGACAATTACACTGCAGGATGTCGCTATGACTCTAGGAGTACGGATTGATGGGCCTCTTATTATTGGACCTATAGTGATTGGGGAGGGGAGACGATGGCTATCTTGGCTTGATTGTTGTGATGAGCTCATTGGCAAACATCTAGAGCCCGATGTGATATACCACGATCCAGTACAACCACATGTTACAACCACATTTCGCATGGGGCAGGCGCATGCACGGACTTGCTTACCTTTACGTTGGCTGCGGTGGATATTTTATAGGGATTCATACTTGGATCTACCGGATGCTGACTTTCTGATGCACCTTAGAGCTTGCATTTTCTTCACTATTGGCTGCTTCCTTCTGCCAGATACGTCCGGGTCTAAGGTACATTTACAGTACTTATTGCTATTGGATGATTTGATCTTATTCAGTAGGTACTCCATTAGAGCGGTTGTATTAGTATACTTGTACAAGGAGTTGAATGAGGCCACAAGGCCAAAGCGGACCAACATGGTAGGATGTTTGCACCTACTTCCGGTTTGGCCGTGGGAGCATGCACATGTTGGGCGACCCACATTGCAAGTACCCTTTTCGGCAGAGTTTGATGGGCTGAGCGTTGGTTGTAGGTGAAATGAGGGTTACATGTGAGAGATGACACCTGGCCATGTTAGAGTGTACAAAGTTGAGCTTGATAGGCTGCTATAGAGTTAGGTATGATTAAGAGCACAATTTGTTCTTATGATCACCTTTACAATCCTATGTATGATATATAATTTTTCTTTCATGTTGTAGGTGATATGGAGCCATAATGTATAGAGTAATACAAGAGTAGCTGCTATGGAAAGGCTATTTGGCTCCCTAGGGTACCATTGATTAGCTGCAAAAGAATTATGTTGTACTTCCCAGATCGTGTGCTCAGACAGTTGGTCTGTCACCTAGAGTGGACGTAGTGCCTATAGATCCTTCATTTCAGTGAGTCGATGGTCGTAGGAAGACTGATATTGACTGGGTTAAGTATCACCAAGTTTACATATCACAGAGGGAGACTAGACATAATTCAATTGTTGTCATGAATGATGTTACACCTCCTGTTGACCCGGCTGTCAGTCGGTATATGAGGTGATATCGGTCCTGGGTTTCCTTGTATATGCTGAGGGCTTTGACCATTTCTCCTACCACCTACTATCCTCGAGCTCCTGGAGAGAGACTGATGGTAAGCACTGAAAAACTGTATGCTAATCAAATATTTATACATTATGACTACTGAATTACATACTTCCCTCTACAGCGAGAATATATCTTGGACACAAAAGATATTTTTCAGTCTCATTTTGGGAGAGACAAGGACACTGATTTTCAACATTCAATCAACACTTATGAGGAGTTATGCAGGGAACTACACAAGAATATGTACATATCAGATAGTAGGTACAAGGATACAGATGAAGCCAGTAATTCTTCTGCAGCACCTTCGTCTTCTCAGCCACATACTGTAGGATTTGATACAGGTCCATCGTCTATACTAGATGTTGGTCCATACAGTTATCCATTTAGCACACCAGCTCCGTACTCTTATCAGGAAGCCATGTTCAGTCCATTTCAGTCATGGCAAACAGCAGACCCTCCTATGTATCCTCACCCACCAATCTACATGCCGCATATGCACGGAGTGTACCCCACTGTCCCCTTCTAGCCAGAACCATCACAGGAGATACCCGATGTTACACTCCTCGATGATCTAGAGCGACCACCACTGTGGAGATGAAACGCAAAGACGGACACCATTTCCGAGACCATCCTCGGCGACCACCTGCTTAGTATACTCCAGGGAGTGACGCACTTCTACCACACAAACACCACCGTCGTTAGATGTCCTCAGTTATCGTCTTTAGTTGTAGATCATCTGATAGCTTGATGTACTCTATTTTATCAATATTTTATATTTTCTATGTACACTGTATATCAAGACACCGTTTATATATGTTATATATTTTCATTCTGAGTAATTTGCATTTTTGCTTGCGGAATATCAGAGATATCTTGTTGGTATTGAACTGTCAGATTTAGAAATTTTGGAGAAGTAGATAAGAGCTATGAATTTGTCATGCTGAGTAGATGTTTCACCTTGCAAACTGTCAAATTTCACATGCTAAGTAAATTCATCCACTATTGCTATTTTGAATCCACACATATCTACAAAAACTGTTGTGCAACGATCCAAAATCGTATCTTTGTGTCAACATAAAAGTCGTGGAAAATTTTGTGCCAATTCCAATGATACTAAGCTTGCTAAATTCTGACAATGGATGACTTCAGTACAGCCAAAATACTGCGGCTGGTCGCACTATTCAAAACAACGCCGTTGATTTTTTTGTGCATTAGCAAAATCTGCTATGCAAGGAGCCACAATCGCCTTTTTTGGTCAACATAAAAGTCGTGGGGAATTTTATGTCAATTCTAATGATAGCAAGCTCACTAAATTCTGACAACAGACGACTCCTGTGCGGCCAAAATATAACGTCTGGTCGCACTATTCAAAACTGCACCTCTGATTTTTCGAGCATTGACCAAATCTACTATGCAATGAGCCGCAATCATCTTTTTTAGTCAACATGAAAGTCATGGAAAATTTTGTGCCAATTCCAATGATACCAAGCTCTCAATTCGATAATGGACGACTTGATACAAAATACCGCTGGTCGAATTTTCAAACAAGACATTTTTCCGATTGGCGAAAAAATCGCTACGCATAAATACAATCACCATTTTTGGTCAACATAAAAGTCGTGAAAAATTTTGTGCCAATTCGAACGATACCAAGTTTGCTCAATTCCGACAACGGAGGAATCCGGTACGGTCAAAATACCATGGTTGGTCGCAGTTTTTAAAACTACGCCGCATATTTTTTACACATTGGCGAAAACTGCTACGCAAGGGGCCACAATCTCCTTTTTTTGTCAACATGAAAGCCGTGAGAAATTTCATGCTAATTCCAACGATACCAAGCTCGCTCAATTCCGACAACGAACGACTCTGATACGGCCAAATACTGCGGCTGGTCCACAGTTTTTTTTTAAAAAAAAATTTCTCTGACGCCAGATATTAAGACTCCGCCTGCTAAACGGACGACTTTAGTTTTAAATTTTTTTTAATACCTATTTCATTAATTATGGTTTTAAATGTGCTTATTTTAAAATTTTAGCCCAAAAAATATTATTTTTATAAATATTAAAATTTACATGTCAAAGTAATCCTTTCCTTTTGCAAAGGTGAATTTACTTCTGTCATAGGCATTTTGCTTCCATTTAACTACTGAAGACTTTTATAATTAGCTTTCTTTAGTATATTTTATTCTTTAAACATGTAGATTGAATTAAACTAGATTAGAAGGGGTCCATTAAAATAGAAAGTTTGTCCTATTCCTTAATTTTAAGAAAAAATTTAAGAAAAATGTATATATATATATATATATATATATATATATATATATACATTTTTCTTAAAATTATCAAAAATAAATAAATATTTTGTTATTTTGCTAGGGTTTATTTAATATTTCTAAATGAATTGTTAAAAAAAATGGGGGATTTACATACATACCACTCAATTTTTATTAATTTACATATCTCACACCTAAAGTTTACTATTTACTTAAGTAACACCTAAATCTTTCAAATACATCATTTTTACCACTCTACCTCACACTGCATGCTTCCCTCTGTTTGCTTGGGAGAAGCGACTCAGAACTCTCTTGCTCATGAACTGCTGGTGGAAGAAGCAACTATATTCCATGAAACCTCTCGTTTCTTGGATCACTGACAGACATCCCAAACACCTTCAGACCTTCCTACTAGAACTCAGCACGACAACCCAAAACCAAGATCTGATTGCAGGGAGGTTTGGCATCTGCGAACTTCCTTTTCACATTTGGCATCGGTACATCTTCTACAACCTTCCTCCTTCATCGCAGTCTGACTGGAACACCTGCACACGGGAGGTTTGGCATCTGATTTTATTATCTCTGCTTATGGTTGCTTGTACTATGAGTAACATTCCTTCGCTACTAATTTGGTTGTGTCATGGGCTTTTAGTAGGTTTAGCAATCAGTAAAGTAATAAGAATTGAGTAATTTTTATTATCTCCTATTGTGTTCACATTCCTTCAAGATACATTAATTATAATTCTAATACATTTTATATCTATCACTAAGCAGAAAGATTTGTTTAGGAAGTTTTATATGATGGTTTGTATGCTTTAGCTAAATATACATTTTATATCTATAACATTCCTCTTGAGCAAGGATCTGTAAGCATGAGGGAATGGTTTGTATGACTAAATATATTCAAGCATGTTATATGTACATATGGACTTCTTAAATCAATGTCGATCTGGAGTCCATTGAAAGGTGGCAATTATTAACGAAATTAGTGCTTGTGACTATTTCCCTTAGAATTATGTTATATGTACATATGAATTGTTATTTCTTAAATTAATTAAGAAATTTTTTTGTATGTTTAGGAAGTTTTATATGATTCTAAATTTAAGTTGATTTATTAAAGGGTCCACTGATTGAGTAGCCTTATCGAGTAATAGTTGTAGATTTTTCACTTTTTTTATTTTAATGTCCTTAATTGTTACTAATTTGTTATTTTTTCTTAACTTTATTTAATAGATTACACATAGCCAAAATGAGCTCAAGTCAATCATCCGCATCGATGGGCATCTCGAGAGAACATCAAGTGTTGTGTCGTTGCAATTTACAATGCGTCATATTCACAAGCTATAAAGAAAGGAATTATGGTAAGAAATTTTTAAGGTGTTCTCGAAATCGTATAAAAAGATGATTGTGGTTATTTCATCTGATTAAATGGTGATGACCCTAAAGTATATGAAATGGATTATGAAGGAAGAGCTTCTCAGGAGAACATAATGAAGAAACTTGAGACCATCTCAACTCGAACAAAATTATATAATGCTCATTATCATCATTGCAATGATGTTTTTTATCCTTAAGTTAATCATGTATTTGATGGTCTCTTGAAGATCATTGATCAAGAATTTATATAGGATAATATTTTTTTGGCACCTACTATCAATGGAACTAGTTTATTTTTTGCTATATATTGTCTCTATTGGTTGAATGTGATAAATTTGCAATCATCAAGGCCTTTACTTTTTTTCTTTTTTCTTTTGGCTTTATAGTTCCAAAACTTTCGCTTTTTTTTTCTCTGTGAGATCTTTGGTGTTGCAGGAACTGGTATAAATATAAGATTATGTTTTTTGGTTCCTCGTAAGTATCGATTAATCTTATAGTTTGGTGCCTTAAATTTTCTTGGAGTCTTCTTAACTCTAGGCTTTTTGATTCGTCTCTTTCGAGAATTTTCTTTGTTGTGGTTTTGTATCTCGTTGTCATTCCTACTTACATATCTTCTTTTAAAGGTTGATTCTACTTGGAAGTATACCAAATTAAAGGTTGATTCACTTATTATCTTTTAGATATGGTTGTTTTTCTTTTCTTTTTATTTTTAAATTATTGCAAAGCCAAACTCGTGGTGATTCAAATTGTAAAATATCTTTAATGCTAATATTTTGTTCAAAAAATGAGCCAAGAAGGCTTCTTCTTTTCTTAAAGATGATTGAGGATCTTTTGTTGAAAACTATATTATGAAAGAATTTCATAACTCCATGTAAAAACAAAATTTTCTGAATCATTTGGATCAAAATAAATCATTCAAAAAAGTGAATTTGAGCACGAACTTCAGACTTTGTTTAATCAATACTCCCACTCACACTTTATATATACAATTACTACTTGGAGAGCTCCTTAAATGCAACAAAGGCCAGAGGGAAGGTTTTTCGTTCCAGGCATTCCATCAGCTATAAGATATGCTTTGCAAAGTCTGGTTTTGTATCAAAAACAAAAGCTTGATTGTGGTAAAAATAGTTCTTTCATATCATTCAAAGTAACAGAAATGTCAAGCTGTAGCTAACCTTGGATGGATTGTTGGTTGACGGTGTGAGTGTGGGAAGAGAGAAAACAAAAGTTAATATTTTGGCCAAAAATAAAAAGTTCATATTTAATGTCATTTCTTTAAGAAATTTATCATTTTCAGAATGAAAAAACTTAATGAGTAACAAAAATTTCACCAAATAAGGAAAGCTATAATTTGGCAGGAGTGGAATAACTAAGGTCTTTAAGTGGTATGGAGCATGCAGATGGGAGATGAATTGCTAAATAAACACCTAGGTTTATGCATCACTAATAGTTGAATTCAAGTTTTATCAAGTAATAAATCATCCTAAACCTTAGGGTTAAGGATACTAAACCACAATTAGTTAAGACATTCAGGAGTCAAGCAAGAATACAATCTAATGGTGGCCACAGCTGCCTTCTATAGGTTACATTCTCATAGAGGATAGGGGAATTAAGTTCAGAAGTAGAGCTAAGCATGGTAGCATTTTATTTGAGGCGCTACAAAGCCAAAATACATCTTGATCAAGGTGCTTTTAGTTAATCTAGAGAAAATCCCTTCTTATTAAAATAAAGTAAGGTTTACAAACAAATTTGCATAAATATAGGAATCCAACAAGAGAATAAAATAAAAAATGATAATTTTCCAATAATTCTAAAAAGGTCTAGAGGTTTATGCTATGTATGCAAGTCTTCCTTTTTTTAATCATCCATAAAAGCTTCTCTAATTTCTGCTTCGATGTTCCAAAGAGCGACAAGAGGATATCCAAACATTTTAGTTTTCTCTTGTAGTGAAATTAATTATGTAATTGCTTAATCACATAAATAAGAGGTTTATGCTATACAAGGAATAACATAGTTTAAATTAAAATTAAATTAAATTACACCACCTATCGCCTTAATCATATAGGACCATATAAGACACCATGTCAAAAGACCAATACAAGTTGTAGTTCATCATATTCAAGACAAAGAAGCTCACTATAAGTCCACCCATTCGATAGAGCATGATAAGGTTTGAATATGAATTAGTTAAGATCATCTTAACAGTGATCTGCATAAGTCTAACAAAGCTAGACAAAAGTTAAGAGAAGCAAAAAGTAAAATGGTTTTCAGGCTGGCTGCAAAGACCATATGCAGGAAACAACAAATAGGCAGCACCACATTGCCAAAAGTAATTAAGTTGGGTGACCACCACAAGGTAGAGAGCGACCTTCTCCTTTTGAAGAAATCCAATAAGAGATAATCGAGCAAAAAGTTCAAGAATGTTGCTTAGTAGAACAAGAATCCGCTCACCAAAAGTAATAACAGTAATAACCATCTGGGTGCCCAATAACCCAACAATATATAAAAGGTAAAATTGTGATTAAGACCAGGTAAAGCAGAAGAGTACTCCTCATGATCTGCATGTTCTCATCATAGCCAAGAGAGGGAAAATAACAACAAGAAAGATCAGCAACAGCCTAGATATTAGCAGCAAACTAAGACAAAAAAAACAAAGAGCACTTGCTGAGCAAGGTACTCTAAAAACTAAAAACCAACAATGGAGGTAATGATATAATTCCGTTCCTGCAAAGAGATATTAAAGTAGACATGGGATTTCACAAACATCAAAGTAACAGCAATAAGGAAGGTTGCAACCATTTGATGCTCAACAGCTGTCCTACCTTGGATAAAAGTAATTAAGCTGCAAGAAGCAAGAAAGTCAGCAAAACCCCAACTCAGCTGTTTATAGTTACAGAAATCAATAGGAATGGCATCACATCTACTCCACCACATTGTCTGACTCTGATATCTGGCACAAAGGTATAACTTGAAACATCTTTTATTAAAATAACAACTTCAACATGACCACTTTCATTAGATAACTGTAAAATGTGCATTACTGCATTATCATTTTCAATAAGTTTGTATTCCTTTGGAGATGTGCCATAAACATAATAGTAAATTTCATAATCATATCCTCTTAACCAAGGAAAAATCTCTTCAATCTTCTCTACTAATAAAAATAGTTTAGCACATCTCGTTGTACTTTTATAGTCTTCGTTTTCCCCTTCATACTTTGTTCACTCAGATTTTTCGCTTTGATCCAATAACCATTAAATTTGATTGTCACTAGGAGCCAAATCCGTCAACATGCCTTTAAGTTCAAATGAATAGAACAAAGCTTATCAACTATGAAAAAAGCAATGACGAAATAAGTGAAATACTTATCTAAATTCAAATGAATAGAATAGAGCCATGAAGTTCAAAAGCTTTTGCTTGGCTATAGATGGAAACCGTACCCCCATCTGCGTAGGCGCAGATTTTGTGCAATAGAATTCCTTCTCCTGAAAACAGTTCTATTCCCCTAAAGTCGACGGAAGAGACAAAGATTTAGCATGGGAATGGAGTTCCTTCTTCCCTTCAAGCAGCAGTATAAACTGTTTTGTTCCCCTGAAGCCGATGGAGGAGCCGAAGTTCCCATGCGGGAATGGAGTTCCTTCTTCGCAGATGAATGAGAGGTTTCACGCAGGAATATAGTTGCTTCTTCCACAAAAATGAGTTCGCAGATGGACGAGAGGGAGTTCCCACACGTGGGAGCGGAGTCGTTTCACGGCTCTCCCAAAATGGAGTAACACGGGAAGCATACGGCGTGAGGTAGAGTGGTAAAAATGATGTATTTGAAAGATTTATGTGTTACTTAAGTAAATAGTAAACTTTAGGTGTGAGATATGTAAATTAATAAGAATTGAGTGGTATGTATGTAAATCCCCCATTTTTTTTAACAATTCATTTAGAAATATTAAATAAACCCTAGTAAAAAAAAAAATATTTTTTTATTTTTGATAATTTTAAGAAAAATGTATATATATATATATATATATATATATATATATATATATATATATATATATATATGTTTTGAATTCTTTCGAGTTATGCTTCAGAGTATTTTTATTATTTAGTCTATTATAAAATAGTGGGCCTTCACCCACTTAAAGTTTTTCATTTTAAACCCACCACTCCTTGTACCTCCAAAAAATTTGGAGCATCATTCGGGTTTAAGCCCCTCATCAAAGAAATGGAGTAAGAAAATTATATTGGATGTTAAGTCTATAGCAACCAAGGAATTTCTCCAAATTCCCTTGATTATATTGATGAAGGTTTTAAAAAACAATCTATTCAATAAATTGCAAGGAATCGACTTTAGCTCAAAGTTTTTAGTGATTTTACAAGGTGACTTGCATTTCAAGATTGTGCTTTTAGATGTCATGATCAAAGTGATGAATCAAATATTGAAAGTTTTTCTATTGAATTGATTAAGTTATTGACATCTTATTATGAGGATGTAAATACAATGATATTACAAAATACTTCTTGAAGCTTGGGAGGAATTAAAACAAGAGCATATGATAATTGTATTAGGATTTGTCAATAATGATGGATTTTTAAAAGAGTGATTCATAAATATTATTCATGTTGAAGATACAAGTGCATCAAGTCTAAAGGAAAATATTGTGATGTTAATCCCCATTATAATCTAGATATTCAAGGATACGTGGTGCAAGTAATATGCAGGGTGAAGAAAATAGTTTGTTAGCTTTGTTCATTAATGATTGTCCTTTTGTTTTTTATATTCATTATTTAGCACATAGACTTGAATTGATGTTAGTAAATCGAAATATGTTATTCATGTTTATCAGTTCTTTATTCTTTTGGTGCTTAAAATTAATTTAGTTGCTTCTTGTAAAAGATAAGATCAAATGAAGATTGCTTGTGCAGCTAAAATTAAAAAAATGATTAAAATTGTTGAGCTAGATACTAGCAAAGGATTAAACCAAGTTTCTACCTTAAAACATGCAGATGGATGAAATCTTAGGACATTTTAGATAAATAAATAAACAGAAAATTAAGAAAATTATAAAATTGTATGATGTCATTATTTTCATTTGTGTTCTCTCCATAGTTTGGTAAAATTGTATGATGTCATTGTTTACATCAAAAGAAATGAAATAAAACAAGAAAAATAAAATTTTTATTTTTTCTATAGCACTGCGCTATGTTCAAAGCACCAAGGCGCTGCCCTGGTTTTCTAGAAGAAATAATTGCCTGGTCCAACTGTTGAGTTATGGTACAGCGCCACGGTGCCACGATCTTGGCGTTGAGGTGCTGCCTAACTGCCCGACCCAACTATCGAATTATGGTACAACATTGCGACCTTGGCTCCGGGACGCTGCACTGGTTATTGAGAGAGAATAGTTATGAGCCAACTACTATAAATAAAAGTGACCAGTTCACTCTAAAGATATTTTCCCCACTTGACTCCACTCTCTCTAAACTGGTGCTCACACTTCATTCTAAACTTTTTTATTTTAGTTAAAAAATTTATGTTCTCCCTTACTAGTTTAATAAAAATCACACCGTTGATCTTTGATCCGGTGTGAAAAACTTAGAGATTTGAAGACCTCAGTCATTGAATTTTATTTTGGCATGAGACGAAAACTCCGTCCCCTCTATTGATCTTAGATCCAGAATAAAAGAGAAGAGTGCTCTGCACTATATGATTTTAAAACCTAGTACTGCTAAGCTGAAATGCTATCAAATTTTCTAACAAAATTTGAAAGAATTATAGTTTACATTCTAAATTTGGCCTATAGCACCAAGGCACTGAATATCGGCTCCGTGGCAGTGCACTCTTGGGTATTCATATTACAGGAGTAGCATTGCAATGCCCAAGAATTAGCACCATAGTGCTTTAACTAAATCCCATAGTGCCACGATGCCACGACATCAGCTCTATGACACAATGTCCTCATATAAGGTAAAATAACATAATAGCGCCACTAATGACCTCACTTTTGGAGTGAGGGTTAACCGTTCTCATCAAAGACTTAGGAACCTTCTAGGAATTTGGATCTCCTTAGTGATAAGATACTTCTAGTGACCAAGGGAACACTAAAGCCAAGCTTAGAGACTTGGGAGGCATACCCTAAGCTCGTAATACGCCTTAAGACAAATAGGTTCTACCTATCCTCATGCCTAAAGCAAGACTCATGCATATTCACTCATCCAAACCTAAACTCATATAAATGAGACACAACCAACCTCAAGCTTATTCAATTAACCTCACATGAATTTGTTTTCTAATCCAAGCTCCAAGCCAAATTTACATAGGCCTTAACCTAAGTTAACTCCACCATGATCTTATGAACCCAACCAAACCCATTCAAGCAAACTAAATTTAAATTGATTTTCTCAATTACCCTGACCATTCAATAGATAATTTCAAACTCCTCCAACACTTGCAATCAAACCAATCAAATCAAGTGAATTTCATCAACCCAAATTAGCCTTTTTGATCCAAAAAGTTCATATGAGCCAAAACTCAATCAAGCCTAAATCAATTACAATCAAGGCAACTAATCAACTCATAAATCCATCATTGAACCCCTCTCAACTCCTAATTGAAACCAACTCAACCCAATTCAACCCAATTTGTTCACTTGACCCAATTTGACCTAAATGATGATTTTGATTCAAAATTCAATCCAATCCAAATTGGATTGAATCAACTTAGCCAATCTCTTCCATAATGATTATTGATCAGCTTTGATTACCTAATTGCAATCAATTGCTCAAATCAAACCAATTTGACCATTTAACCTAAGTTGACTAATTGATCCATATGGGTCAAATTAGGCCAAACCTCATTCCAATCTTAAATGATTGTAACCAATGCTTCTAATCAATCATAAATTTACTACCGAACACCTTACAATTATCAATTGAATCCAAATTGACTAAACCAACCCAATTGACCTACTTAACCCAGATTGACCTAAAAAATCAAATTAAATTAAAACTCATTCTAATTCAAATCAATTCAAACGAACACCTACAATCATTCACAAATGGGCAATCAAACATAAACCAATCCTCCATCCAAACCAATTTAGCCAATTTGATCAAATTGGTCAACTTAACTCCTTTGGCCTAAATAAAGCTGAATGAATCAAACCCATATCCACTTCAATTTAAATCAAACAATTTGTAACAACTCATTCATAATAATCATTTGAACATTTTCTAAGATCTATTTCATTCCAATTTGACTAATTAGTCAAATTAACCCAATTGAACCCAAATTGACCCGTATGGGTCAAATTGAGCCAAACCGAACCAAACTAAGTCCAAAATTGGCATGACTCATCCTTGGGTCACCATGGGCCTACCCAAGTGGGCTCAACCCATGGTGAACTGAGTTTGGGTCAAACCCATTGAACCAAGCCACCTAAATGGGACAAAATCTCCATTTTGGTGGGTTCTTCATCCCCTTTTCCCTTGGCAGCCACCTTTGGCAATAGGACCACTGACCCATCTTAACCCAAGGCTATTGGGCTCAGCCTTTGGCAATCAGAGGGTGAGTTCACCCATGGCAACCCATTAGTCCACCTAAGGGAGGCTGTACACCCCATGCTAGCCCATTCCACTCTCTCATCCTCTCACCCCAACCACCTTAGCAACGTCTACCACCTCCAGCCTCTATGGTTTTTATTTTTGGATGTATGGGGGGACACCATGCAGATCTTAGAGGGTACTTATTAAAGTGATAGGGTGTGATATCGAGGTAAGATGCACTATCTCAAAAGATAGAGACATCACCCTTCAATAGACCTAATCACCTAATAAGGACTCCTAAGGCATGATGGGTCTTTAAATGTATCAGAGATTTTTCCCTGCTTTACATGGATGAATAAAGCAAGATTTATATTAAACTGAGCTCTAAAGTTCCTTATAAAGGCAAGCCTCCATAGTTAATTACATTATAGGTTGAGTCAATTGGGGATGGGGGGTCACATTTGTGTTCTCTCCATAGTTTGGTCAAATTGAATGATGTCATTGTTTACTTCAAAAGAAATGAAATAAAATAAGAAAAATAAAATTTTTTATTTTTGCTGTAGTGTTACACTATGTTCATAGCACCAAGGCGCTGCCTTGGTTTTCTAGAAGAAATAATTGCCCAGTCCAGCTGTTGAGTTATGGTACAACGCCACGACACCACGATCAAGGAGCTAAGGCACTGCCTAACTGCCCGACCCAACTGTTGAATTATGGTACAACATCACGGCGTCAAGACCTTGGCACTGAGGTGTTGCACAGGCTATTGAGAGAGAATAGTTATGAGCCCACAACTATTAATAGGAGTGAGCAGTTCACTCTAAAAATATTTTCCCCACTTGACTCCACTCTCTATAAACCGGTGCTCATACTTCATTCTAAACTTTTTCATTTCAGGTAAAATTTATGTTCTCCCTTACTAGTTTAATAAAAATCACACCGTTGATCTTTGATCTGGTGTGAAAAACTTAGAGATTTGAAGACCTCTATCATTGAATTTTATTTTGGCATGAGATGAAAACTCCCTCTCTTCTATTGATCTTAGATCCAAAATAAGAGAGAAGATTGCTCTGTACTATATGATTTTGAAACCTAGTACTACTAAGGTGAAATGCTATCAAAATTTCTAACAAATTTTAGAGAATTATAGTTTACATTCTAAATTTGGTCTATAGCACCAAGGAATATTGGCTCTGTGACACTGCACTCTCGGGTATTCATATTATAGGAGTAGCACTGCAGAGCCCAAGAATTAATGCCATAGTGCTTTAATGAAATCCCATAGCACCACGATGCCACAAAGACGCTTTGTGACACAATGTCCCAATATAAAATAACATTACCTTTCACTTTTGAGTTATTAAATGAACCTTCTAGGCACTTGGATCTCCTTAGTGATAAGACACTTCTGTGACCAAGGGAACACCCAAGCTTAGAGAGACTTAAGAATGCCTTGGACAAAGGTTCTATCCCTAAGGCCTAAAGCAAGACTCATGCCTATTCACTCATCCAAACTTAACTCATATAAATGAGAAAACCAACATCAAGCTTACTCAATTAACCTTACTTGAATTTGTGTTCTAATCCAAGCTCCAAGCCAAATTGACTTAGGCCTTAACCTAAGTTAACTCCACCATGACCCTATGAACCCGACCCAAACCAATTCAAGCAAACTAAATCTAATTTGAATTTCTTAATCACACTGACCATTCAATAGATAATTTTAAACTTCTCCAACACTTACAATCAAACCAATCGAATCAAGTGAATTTCATCAACCTAAATTAGCCCTTTTGATACAAAAAGTTCAAATGAGCCAAAACTCAATAAAGCCTAAATCAATTACAATCAAGGCAACTAATCAACTCTAAATCCATCGTTGAACCCCTCTCAACACCTAATTTACACCAACTCAACCCAATTTTACCCAATTTGTTCACTTGACCCAATGTGACCTAAATGATGAATTTGATTCAAAATTCAATCCAATCCAACTTGGATTCAATAAACTTATCCAATCTCTTCCATAATGACTATTGATCAGCTTTGATTACCCAACTGCAATTAATTGGGTCAAATCAAACCAATTTGACCATTTAACCTAAGTTGACTAATTAATGGGTCAAATTAGACCAAACCTCATTCCAATCTAAAATGATTGTAACCAATGCTTCTAATCAACCATAAATTGAATACTAAACACCTTACAATTATCAATTGAAGCCAATTTGACTAAGCCAACCCAATCGACTAAACCAACCTAATTGACCTACTTAGACCAAATTGACCTAAAAAAATCAATTTAAATCAAAACTCATTCTAATCCAAATCAATTGAAACCAACACCTACAATCATTCACAAATGAGCAATCAAATATAAACCAATACTCCATTCAAACCAATTTAGCCAATTTGATCAAATTGGTCAACTTAACCCATTTGGCCTAAATAAACCCGAATGAACCAAACCCAAATCCACTGCAATTTAAATAAAATAATTTGTACCAACTAATTCGAAATAATCATTTGAACATTTTCCAAGAGGTATTTCATTCTAATTTGACTAATTGGTCAACTTAACTTAATTGAACCCAAATTGACTTGTATGGGTCAAATTGAGCCAAACCCAACCAAACCAAGTCCAAACATGGCATGACTCATCCTTGGGTCACCATGGGCCTACCCAAGTGGGCTCAACTCATGGTGAACTGGGTTTAGGTCAAACCCATTGAACCAAGCCACCCAAATGGGACAAAATCCCCATTTCTGTGGGTTCTTCATCCCCTTACCCCTTGGCATACCTTTGGCAATAGGACCACTGAACCAACCTAACCCAAGGCTATCGGGCTTAGCCTTTGGCCATCAGAGGGTGAGTTCACCCATGGAAACCCATTAGTCCACCTAAGGGAGACTGTACACCCCATGCTAGTCCATTCCACTCCCTTAACCTCTCACCCCCAACCACCTTAGCAGTCCTCTGCCATCTCCAGCCACTATGGTGTTTATTTTTGGATGTATGGGGGGACACCACGCAGATCATAGAGGGTACTTATTGAAGTAATTAGGTATAACATCGAGGTATGATGAACTATCTCAAAAGATAGAGACATCACCCTTCAATGGTAATCACCTAATCAGGACTCCTAAGGCATGATTAGTCTTCAAATGTATCAGAGTTTTTTTCCCTGCTTTACATGGATGAATAAAGCAGGGTTTATATTAAATCAGGTACTAAAGTTCCTTATGAAGGCAAGCCTCCATAGTTAATTACATCCTAAGGAAGGTGAATTACTTAAGAATACTATCGATTAAAGTAGATAATTAAGGTCTCCAAAGATTTCAAGGGTAGACTATCAATAAATTGGTTATATTAAAAAATCAAATGAGAAAGTTCTAGGAGAAGACTTATTTTTAGAAGCCAAAAGGAACAAGTAGGGAATGCTCATGATACTAGGAAACCTATTGAGCATTCTAATCTATTCTATAGTTGGGCTTTATATATTTGAAAGTGAAGAGACTTATGTGTTTTGAGTTAAAATTTTATTAGAATATTAGAGCTTATAATCCAACAACATAAGATTGTGGAGATGCTTAAGAGGAGAGGATTTTTGTTTATAGCCTGAAGGAAATGACAACCTTAGATCCTAAATCTAGGGAGCTTTAGTAAGAGCTAAAGTACAACCTAAATCTAAGCGAAGATGGGCATAAGATTTACCTCCATAAGAGAGGATAAATCACCCAACTGTTGGACTTAAAATCACCTAGAGTGGCCACCAACTAACTCCTCCTATGATTTCAAACTAATGTGGTTCATTCATATGAATTTATTAGATGGTTGGGCTTTCATTTATTTACAAAGAGAGACTAAAGTCATTAAATCCACTCCCTAAGAGACTAGAGCATGAGTGGTATGAATAATGACTTAATCAAATGTAAAATCTTTTCAAATTTTATATTAATTTTGACACTTCATTTTGACAAAGGCTTTACAATTTTGATGTCTATATGCATGATGAAAGTAGATCATTAACTAAATTTGCAAGAAAGGGGTGTTTTCCATAATAAGGGATGCTCTCACAGGTCAAGCATTCCTCTATCGTACAAGGATGGAAACCTTATTTTCAAGAATGTAATAATATGATATACATGTTGTGAGACATACAACCATACAGTTAAGGGGTTATTAAATTTTTCAATTATCTTATTTAATGCCTATGCTTTATGGTGAGATTATGAATTATTTAAAACTTTAATTATGAGTTGTAGTTGGGTTAAAAAATTATTTTTTCCTAAGAGCCTAATCGCATCCAGACCATACATTAAAGCATCAATCATTTAAGAAACTAGGAAAAAGATCCAATATCTAATACATAATCTAAGAAAATCATCAATCAATTTCTATAACTGTCGTGAAAGAATAGCATGCCACTGTGGTCAGGTATCGCCATACAACTCAAAAAGAAAAGATGGGTAGCCAAGTTGTACCCTTATACAACCCAGAATATGAAAGAATAATTACAATTTATAAATGAATAAGTGTTATGGGGGATCTTCATGTCTTCTTCATTTCTTCTTTTCCCTTTGATTTAGTGGACTCCAAGGCATCACATGACATCCAAGGACAAAGCCTTCTAGCCAATGCTCATCCTAATGCCCCATAGCATTGATCCTAATTCCTAATATAAAATTATATTAAAAATATAAAAAGTAAATTTAACTACACCTGCAAAATAGAGGTTAGCTAAATATACATACAATTCCAAGTAGTTATGTTTATATTTTAGACTTAGCACCCTACACATAGGTAACCAAACCCACCTATCCTAACTTGGATTATGCTTAGGAGTTTAAGCAACCTAAAAAGAGAGAATTCATATTTATTTTAAGCACCCCTAAAGCACAATCCCCTACAGAAAATATGATTAGGCTAAGAAAGGCCTAACATCCAGTCTATGAGGCATACACCCTAACATTTAGTCTACAATAATACATCATAAAACAAAACATACATCATACCAAGCACCGCCTAAACATAAAACTAGAAGTGATGACTTAATTTTAATATGTGTTAAAGCTTGTATGGTATGTCTTGCTAGGCATTAGAGTTATAGTTTCTAAGTATGGAAAGATTTAATTTAACATGAAAGGTTGGTTTCACTATAACTTAATTGATTTGAGAATTTGAATTTAATTTTTCTTTTATTTCATTTGATTACACTTAGCAACTAAGTGTTGTAAAGAGAAGAAAGAGGATTGTCTTCTTTCATCCTTACCTTAAGCCACTTTCTAAAGCATGCTAATTTGATTTGGTTCTCTTTAGTGAATGACTTATTGCACATTTTAAAATTAATCTTAAGTTTAGATTTACCTTAAATAATTCTATCTAATGTGAAAGGCATCTTAAAATTAATTTAATTTAATTACTATTACATGACACACGTTAAATTATTCCTTTCCACTAGATGTAACATGCATATGATTTAATCCTAAATGTAGCTATACATGCAACATGTTTTAACACACTTATATGATGAATGTATGTGTATATGAAGTTCATATCATCTTGTGTGATTGAATTATTTAATCATATTAGTTTAAAGTTCTATCTAAATTTTTATACAAAAATTCATAGGGATGAAATTAAATAGGTACGTATCATTGGGGCCAATCAAATGGCCTCCTTGGGGCTAACTAAAGTCTCGTATTCCCAGGATGTCTAAACTATATACCCATTTTCATTCAAACATATGTAAATTTGTATGCATGAATGTAAGAAAGAGAGCTCCAAGTTTTATGAATAATTAATTCAATGACTTAGTCATTCATTAATGCATATATTTTAATAGAAAAGGGGGATTTTCATTCATTAATCACATATACATACACATGTATAAAGACATAAACAAGTACATGTCATTGTTAACTAGGGAAGTGAGGTAATCAAATGACCTCCTTAGGGCTAGCTAAAGCCTCGTATTCTTGAGGTGTCCAAACTATATACTTGTTTATTTAGATACATATGAATGTATAAATAACTAAGAGAATTAAAATCATGCAAAACTTGTATTTTGTTTAATTGAATTATTTATGTATATGAATTAAAGCTCCATTTAAATTCTAATGTTGAAATACATAAGAATGAAGTCAAATGAGTATGTGCCTTTATTAACTAGGGAAGTGAGGTAATCAAATGACCTCCTTAGGGCTAGCTAAAGCCTCATATTCTTGGGATATCCAGACTATATACTTGTTTATTTAGATACATATGAATGTATAAATAACTAAGAGAATGAAAATCATGCAAAACTTGCATATTGTTTAATTGAATTATTTATGTATATGAATTAAAGCTCCATTTAAATTCTAATTTTGAAATAAATAAGAATGAAATCAAATGAGTACGTGCCTTTGTTAATGAGGGAAGTGCGGTAATGAAATGACCTCCTTGGGGCTAGCTAAAATCTCGTATTCCTAGGATGTCTGTACTATATATTTGTTTATTTAGATACATATGAATGTATAAATAATTAAGAGAATGAAAATCATGCAAAACTTGTATTTTGTTTAATTGAATTATTTATGTATATGAATTAAAGCTCCATTTAAATTCTAATGTTAAAATACATAAGAATGAAGTAAAATGAGTACGTGCCTTTGTTAACCAAGGAAGTGAGGTAATCAAATGAACTCTTTGGGGCTAGCTAAAGCCTCATATTCTCGGGATGTTCAGACTATATATCTATTACCATTCAAATTATGTAAATCAACATATGAATTAAAGAAAGAAGACTTTAACTCATACACTTAAGATATAATCACATACATCTCCTTTGTATTTATAACTAGCATCACAATATATGTTATTTTTCATTTGTATTCTTTTGAAAAATATATTTAGATTTAATAGTAATAATAGCTACTCATATATTAAATTAAATCAACACATGCAAGCTTAACATAAAGGAAAATTCATTTAATTTAATTAATTTTAGAAAGAGATGGATGTATGAATCAAGTGATATACAATACTTAATATGATTGGAAAGGAATAAATTAACATAAGCATATTATTTCATTCAATCAAATTAATTCTTAAGGGTAATCATATCAAATAACACTACTTAAAGTAAACCAAAGCTTTTTATGCATCATTTTAATTTCATGTTTGATTTGACTAAAGGAATGTAAGAAGGAGTTTGCTAATCCTAACCCACCCCCATGTTTGTAAGTTAATTTAGTTTAATAGAATGTAATTAAGTTAATTTTATGGATAATTAGGTTATGGTATGAATTAAGATCATTAATTACCCCTTACATATGTTACCTTAACATAATTTTCCAAATAATTATGAGCTAACATGATATGCAAATGAATTGAAAAGTAAATTAGCAATGGTCCTAAGAAATGAAAGGGTCTAATGCAATTAGCTCACAATTAATGTTTAATTAAATTAAAGAACTTAATTAAGTATTCTTATGGTTTTCCCACACATGTGGATTAGCCATGACTTTCTTAATTATATTTAGGTTATTGTACACCCAAAGATCTACCCATGAATTAATTAAGAAAGATCAGATGTAATTTATATTTTTAATTTAACTAATTAAGTAATTAATTAACCAATTAATCCTTAATTAATTTTTCTTGAAAAATGAAAGGAGTTTAGGGAAAGGGATTAGGAAAGAGGTCCCAACTAAACTCCATAAGCTTCCTCATAGTTAGACAGTGATTAATGAGCCCAATTAATCAATTAATTATTATTCACATGCTTAATTAACCTTTAATTAAATTAAGAAGGTAATTAGGGCTTAATCAACTAATTTTCCTAATTAATTAACCAATAAATCCTAAGAAAATTAGGGGAGGTAGAGGTCATCCCATTAAATAATCTCAAAAGCTTTGAGGTTAATTAGTTAATTAAGGAGTAATTAAGGTAATTAATTTTATAATTAAGCCCTAATTAAGCTGTAATTATTGTTCAAAATTAAGGATATTTTTAATAGATTCCTCTCTGAAATACCTTTAAAATGAGCATTTTTGTATTTTTCTATGATTTGTTATGATTTTATAAAGTTTTAGCCATTAATTCTAATTAATTAGCCTTAATTAATCCTAATACTGTCAGTGTCATGTGGCATGCTGACATGGCACGCTTTCCACGTGGCACCATGGGATTGGATATTTAAGTTGTTGCCATCAAATATAGAGTCAGCTAGCGGCGAGATGTGCTTTTTCGTGCACTATTCGATTTAAGATTGCATGGACACGATTAATCTTGTGGTTAATAATGGATCAAATGAATCGATCTAACAGATCTAATGTGGTCGCCCACTGATCATGTGGAGGAATGACGCGCGTGATCTACTCTGAAATGGCGAGAGACGGACCTTGCCATTGCAGCGATCTGAGCACACTTGAGCTCAGATCCACTCCAAATCAATCCCACACCTTGGCACAAAGGATCTAAGAAGATCCAATGGCTATGATCGGGACACATGTACATTCTCTTCTGAAAGCTGTAAAAATATTTGAAGGAAGCTTGGTTTTAATGGAATTACCTCACAGGAGCTAAGACAGGTGGCTCGCATGCTTGAGGAAGCTTTGTCTAGTTGAGATGAAGCCCTATTAAGTGGAAATTGAGTTGATTCCAAGTGGTTCACTCAAAAGACCAAGATCTATCTTTCGGAGGCTCAGTCTTGACTGAAATGGCACCTCTTGTGGGCTTGGAGCTTGGCGAAAGATTCGTTTAGGTTCGATGAGCTACGAGGATGGTGTGTGCAAGAGGAATTTAGTTTATATTGTGAGATGAGAAAATTTGGATAAAAGTAGGCTTACCATGTTTTGGATGCACTCGGAAAGGAGAAATCCAGTGAGGGGAAGCCTTGTGAATGCTTGGGAGCTCACTAGGGGACTCAGAATTTCCTTAAGAAGCTCTCACAATTCGAATCAGTGAGTTTCCCATCTGAATTGAGGGGGTATATCCCCTAATTTCTTGTGATGGATGGATAAGATTATCTTTCAATTCTCGGTCAGCCAGTCACTGCCAGGACACCTGACTTGTCCCCATCACCTCCATATGGCACGACTTGAGTGGAGGAAGGCTTAGGAGGTGGCTCAAGGCAAATGTGAGCTGGTATTTGTCCATGGGGTTCTCGACTTATGAGGGAGGCGAGTTAACTCACCTCCTTTTTGTCCATGGCAAGCCTAGCCCACTTAGGGTGGGCTAGGTGGCTAGGGCAGACCCCAAAGGGTGCTTGATGGCTACCAAGGGTGATAGAAGAGTGGACTTTTCCAAATTTGGCAAAATCCCATGTGGGGAGGAAAATCCAAGAGGGATTTGCCTTGAGTTTGAGTCTAATTAGGTTTGGGCTAGTTTTGGGCTGACTAAAGGTGGGTTTGGGTCAGGTTTGGTTGGGTTCCAAGTGGTCAAGGCTTGGTTCAAAGGGGTTTGGCTCAATTTGACCCTTATAGGTCAAATTGGACTAGGTTGGGTTAGGTTGATCAATTGGTCAAATTGGGTCAAACTAAAGCTTGGGGTAAGCTCAAATGATTATTTGAAGTGTTTATGTTCTAGTGGCTTCAATCAATTCGACCTAGGTTTGATTTTGGATAATTTAGATTCATATAGGTAAATGGGTCAAGTTGACCAATTTGACTAATTTGACCAACCAAATTGACCAAATTGGCTTGTGTTGGGTGTTGGTTCAAGTTCAATTGATCAATTGAATGGGATTCTGGGCTTTGGTTTGAATCAATTTGGATTTAATTTGGTTTTAGGCCAATTTGACCCTTTTAGATCAATTTGGACTATGTTGGTCAGTTCAGTCCAATTGGTCAAACTGGGCTTAATCATTACTTTGGTGAAGTTCAATAATCAATTTGGAATGAACTTGAGCCATTGGTTGCAATCAATTTGGGTTGGATCATGATTTGATCTATTTTGTCCTTTTACATCAATTTGGGCCAACTTGGGTCAAATGGCTAATTGGGCTTGGTTTGGAACAATTGATGGTCAAGTCATGTTCAATCATTGATCATGGGTTGATGTGAATCAATGGTTTCAATTGATTTGGTGTAGGGTAGGTGTGGTGTTTATTTTGGGTTTTGGTGCTTTGTGTATATATGTGAGGGGACACCACGTAGATTTGCAGATATACTTATCAGGGTGATTGGGTATGATATTAGGGAATAGTGTACTATCTTGAGAGATAGAAGTCATTACCCTATAATGGACCTAATCACCTAATAAGGACTCCTAAGGCATGATGGGTCTTCGAATATACTAGAGATTTTTCTACTACTTTACATGGAAAGGTAAAGGTTTTATTTAATGGTTCAAGAGTTATGGAGGCAAGCCTCCATAGTTAATTACATTTTAAAGAAAATGAATCCCTTAAGGATACTCTTGATTAAAGCAGGTGATTGTTATCTCCAAGGAATTCAAATATAGGACTATCAAAGAATTAGTTGTATTTTTGAAAATCAAGTGGGAGAGATCAAAAGGGAAGAATTCTTACCGAAACCAAGAGAGATGAATAGGGAGTATTCATGATACTAGGACGCCTAGTGAGCATTCCAATTTATCCTATGATTGGGATTTATATATTTGAATTTGAAGAGATTTATTTATTTAAGTAGAATTTTTATTAGAAATATAGGACTTATAATTTCACAATATAATATTGTGGAATGCCTAACTGTGGAGAAAAATTCCTATAATGAGGCACCTTTCAAATCTATTGGGAGAAATGAAAGAGGCAAGCATATAGAAATTCATCTTTTTTAAGATGCCACATAGATCCACAGATGTACTTATTCAAGTGATCGGGTACATCATCAAGAAAATAGTATACTATCTCAAAAGATAGTGGTCACTACTCTTTAATGGACCTAATCACCTCAATAAGGACTTTGAAGGATGATGGGTGTGCATATATACTAAAGATTCTTCCCCTACTTTACATGGGAAAGTAAAGCAGGGTTTATTTTAAACTCGGTTCATTAAGTTCCCTACAAGGGTAAGCCCCCATAGTTAATTACATCCTAAGGAATCGAGAGTCCTTAGGAAAACTCTCGATTAAGGTAAATGATCATTGTCTTTGAAGATTTTAATAGGTAAGGACTATCAATCGATTAGTTCATTTTTGAAAGATCAAATGGGATCGATCAAAAGAGGGAGTTATTATCGAAGCCAAAATGGAAGTTAAGTATGAGATGCTCAAGATGCTAGGAAACCTAGTGAGTATCTCAAACTATCCTATAATTAGGCTTTATATTTTTGAAATTGATTTAGTTTGTTTAAATTGCATTTTTCATTAGAAATTTAGGACTTATGATTCCTTAACACAAGATTAAGGAAATGCCTAAGAGGTGAGGAATTAAGCTTATGACCCCCAAAAGGTAGAAGTAATCTCAGAACCTAAGTCTAGTGAGCTTTGGCGAGGGCTGAAAGCACAACCTAAATCTTAGGTGAAAATGGGTAATTAGTTTCCCTAAACAAGAGAGGACAAACCACCTGACAACTTGGACTTACAATTGTCTGGGGGTGGCCGCCAACTAACTCCTCCTAGGATTTTAAATACATGTAGGCAAGTCTTTGTGCTTATGCAAGATAGCTAGGCTATTATTTATTTAGAAAGAGATTAAGTCCTTAAACTCACTCCTTAAAGAGACTAGATCATGTAAAGGGACATGCTTCAAATGACCTAAATCTAATGAAATTCAAATTTCATTTTTTTCATTTCCATTTTGGACAATTATTTGACTCAGGCTAATAGAATTCATATGACTAATGCATGAGAAATAAAATTATTGGCCAAAATCAGTGAGAAGGGAGGAGGTGAGTTTCTATCATGGCTCTCAAAGGTCAAGCCAATTTTCTCTAGCAAAGGTGGAAGCCATCCAATCAATAGTGAAATAAGTTGCATTTGTGCATGATATTACGAAAGAAATGCTCATCTAGCTAAGAGGTTGCTAATTCTTTTATCTTGATTATAAATTAAAGCTTTAGGTGAGGTTATGAGTTCTTTATTTTTAATTTGAGTTGTTAGGTTGGGTAAAAGATTTATTTTTTCTTGAAGAGCCTAATCCACATCCCAGTCATACATAAATCAAAGAAGAAATTAGGAAAAATATGCCAGTTAATGTAAAAGCTAAACAAATCATCAATCAATTTATAAAGCAAATCATAAAAAGAATAAAAGGCTATTGTGGTCAGGAACTATCACACAAACCCAAAAATATCAAATTGGGTAGCCGAGCTCTATCCTTATACAACCCAGATTACAAATAAATTAAATTACAATTAAGTAAGGAATTCATTGTTATGAGTGTTTTCAAGCTTTATTTCTTCTTTCTTCTATTCTTCTTTCTTCTTATTTTCTTATTTTCTTGTTTGGTCATTCTTTTGGATGGTTGGAAGGTAGATGCTCCAAAGCTTCACATGGTGCATAAGATAGGATCTTATGACCAATGCTCATCCTAATCCCCATAATAATCATTCCAAAATCCTAATTGCATAAATTTACATGAAAAGGAAAAGAATAGAAATCTAACTAACACCTACAAAATAAAGGTTAGCTAAAACAAACCACACAAATCCCAAGCATGTATATTGGACTTATCACCCCACACATGGGTGACTAAGTCCACCTGGCCTATTGGATTATGCTTAGGGGTATAAAGCATCTGCAAGCAAAAATATTTATATTTTTTATTTATGATAGCACCCCTTAAGCACAATCCCCCGCACAAAAGAATAGTTAGACTAAGAGTGTCCTACCATTCATTCTATGAGAATACACCCTAACATCAAGTCTAAAACATATATCATAAAATAAAATAAGCATCAAACCATACCCCGACCTAATCTAAAGCTAGAAGTGGTGACTTACTTTGAAGGTTTGTGTGGCATGCTTAGCTATGGCTTTAGGTTCAAATTTTCTAAGTGTGAAAACATGTTCAACTTAGAGGAGGGTTTCATTTAAGTTGTGTACTTATTTTTAGTTGATTTTATTTCATGTTTTAATTTGGTTCAAGTGAATCCTACAATTAATTACTAAGTTATGAAGAGAGAAAAAGAGAAGATAACTTCTCTTTCCTTCCCTAACCTAAGTAATTTCTAAAGTAGGTTCACATTTTAGTTTTATTTAGGTGAATATTTTGATTAATTCTTTTAGTTAATCCTAAGTTTAGATGAACTCTAAACAAACCTATTCAAAAAGAAAGACATTTTAAGATTAACTAAAATGAATCAAAATTCACATAACACATATTACTTCATTTCTTTCCCAACAACAAATGAGAGTATTTAACAAACTTTATGATGCATGCTAAGTAATCCATTTAAAGAAATTTAGAAGTTGAATATGCATGATTTTCCTTAAGGAGAAAGGGATTTCCTTAACCAAATTTTCACATACACACATGAAAGTAAGAAAGGCATAAGCGAGTACAGTGCCATTGTTAACCAGAGATGTAAGGTACAATATATACTTAGGGCTAACTAAAGCCTCGCAACCTTGGGGTTGTCCAGACTAATATACCACTTTCTTTAAATACAAACATATGTATACAAGAAATGAAATAGAAAAGGAGAATGCAAAAGTTATATTAATGGATTCATTTTATTTATGCAATTTATGTATGCAAGTATAGGTAACCCTTCTTAAGTGGTAGAATAGAGATGAATAAGATATGGAATTAGGTAAGTGTTAGGTCCTTTTCAAATGGACCATATATCTTACCAAATTAATATTCAAAACTATACCAATATAAAAGAGAAAGGAAATCTATGCTAAGCATATCTTTATAATCTTTCATATGCATGCTCCTAAT
Organism: Cymbidium sinense; assembly: GCA_021442155.1. Taxonomy (NCBI): domain Eukaryota; kingdom Viridiplantae; phylum Streptophyta; class Magnoliopsida; order Asparagales; family Orchidaceae; genus Cymbidium; species Cymbidium sinense. Next base: position 82,989,080 of record CM038219.1, read on the forward strand.
TAAAATATAAGTAGCATACTTTCAGATTTGATATTTGATTTATATGTTTTGAAAATGATTTGAATTTAGTAGTGATAATAGCCACTCATATTTCTACTTTAGCCAACACATGCAAATTTGACATAAAGTAAATAATTTCATTTTTTAAATTTGAATTTAAAAAATACGAATGTATGAAATAACATGAGATACAAATTTAACATGTTGGGAAAATATTCAAAGCAATGAAAGCATGTAAACATATTCACTTTACTTAAATCCTAAAGACATTCTTATGTAATAAGAAAATTTAAAATAAATCAAAGTGAATTCAATGTGACTTTTGTTTAGTTTGAAGTTTGAGTTAATTTTGAAAAGGTAAGTTGAGTTTGTTGTTCCTAACCCATTCCCTCATGTGTTTGATATTTTTGTTTAATTTTTAGATAATTAGATCCATTTTTATGTATTGATTAGGTTAAGGTATGAATTAAGTAACTTAATTAACCCTTACCTACACCACCTTAGAATAATTAACCAAATAATTATGAGCCAATGAGATGACATAAAATTTCACAAGGATTTTTAATTTTTAATACACCTAATAAGAAAAAGGCCTAATACAATTTGTCTCACAATCAATAGTTAATTGAGCTAAGAGGTTTAGCTTAAGTAATTTCAAAACACCCTTTCACACATATGAATTGGGTTTTGATTTTCTTAACTGAAGTTAGGCTATTAAATACCTAAGCATCTACCCAAAGTAGATTAATTAATTCTTGGTACTTTTTAGAATTTTTAGAAATTAATTAAGGGGATAATTAATGAATTAACCCTTAATTAAGAGGAGATTAAGGAGAGAAAAGGGGGTTTAGGGAATAGCTTAAGGGAAATATCCCAAAATTATTCTCTAAACCTCCTATCTACTGGATCTAACCTTAATCAACCCTAATCATGGATTAAAATCACTAATCATACCCTAATTATGTTTAATTACATAAGGAGGGTAATTAAGAAATTCATATGCAATTCTTCTAATCAAGCCTTTTATAAATCCCAAGAAAATTAGAGAAGGCAGAAGTCATCCCCTAAATCATAACCAAGAAGTTTGGGATTAATCAAACTCTTAATTAAAAGGTAATTAGCAAAATGATGTTTCCAATAAAACCCAAATATAGAGGAATATATAATTCAAAACCCATTGAAATTAATTTTAAAATATTCTAGGTTGAATTATCTTTCCATAGGATTTTATTTCATATTTTTTTGAATTTTTTTTGAAGGAAATATGAATTTTAGAAGATCCCTAGATTAATTAGCATTTTTATTAATTCCCTAACTAATCCTCCTGCTCATGGCGCGACACGTTGCGGCAGTGGTTAGTGTGCTTTACATGCATCATGCAGTGAGCCGATCACTTAAGTTGTCAAATCTAAAAGGCAGCTGATGGCGGACGTGCTTTGATCTCAACCATCCGATCAAAGATCAGATAACCAGAGATCTCCCCGTTGTATTAAAAATAATATATCGAATTCTAAACATGGGAATTATCTTGACTGTCCATCCAAAATGCACAGATGGATGGCTGGGTTCTCTTAAGTTCATTCCCCTTGATCAATAGAGATCGTCCATGATCTATGGGAAGATCCAAGCTCGATTGAGCTTGAATTCAAACAAGAATTAACCCACGCCATCTAAAGCCAAAGGGCGACACATCCAATGGTGGGATTCACTTGAATTGAAAATTTTCTTCACAAAGGACCAACACCTCTTATGCTAGGTGGTCAAAAATGTTCATACCTCACCAGAGGTGATCACCAATGCTCGATTCCCTTAGAGAAGCTTTGTCTAGTTGAGACGAAGCTGTGTTGGAAGAATGAGCTCTTGATGTTATGTGAATTGCTCTATGGACCAATTCCCCATACTCCATTTTGCGGCTTTGATCCAATTCAACTCCTCCTTTCTGTGGGAACTCCAATGGAAGCTTGGGTGCCCTCAACTTTCCTCTTTGAAGGAGTGTGCAAAGGGAATTTGGTGGAAATTGAGTATGGAGAAAGTTAGCGCTTCAATTTTCCTTCCCTATTTTGATCATTATAAAAAATTGAGGATAAGAAAATGGCTAGAGCTCTAGGAAGCTAGGTGTCACTGTCTGATGACTCCTTACTCTCTCTAGTACTCAATCAAATGTGGAATTGCATAATTCAGATTGAATTAAGGGGAGTATATCTCCCCTTTGAAGGATCGGATGACTGTAAGCCATTATATCATTTTGATCCAATTGATCACAATGAGAAGGATGTTTGAGCTGTTTGGAGTGTGCACATGGTTGGTTTGAGGCCTTGAGTGGATTATCAACCTCCCATGTTCTTGAATTTGAGTGCGAGATGGATTTTGAATTAGCCATTTTGACCTATGGGGTCGGGTTTAGTCTTGGAACCATTTGGGCTAACCCAAACCCATTGGGTTGGGTGCACCACTCTTCATTAGGTCCCCTTAAGCTTTTAGAAAAGCCTCAAGTGAATATGAAGAGGGTATGACAAAATTACCCATGGATTAAGCCAAACTTTGTTCTATGGCCTAGGGATAGGATGGTCATTTTGCTAATTTTTCACTTTAGATATGTTGGGTATGTGGAGAAAATAGGTTTGGCCAAGTTTCAAAAGATTTGAAATTCATTTGATTGGGTTTGGCTCATGTTGACCCATTTAGGTCAAAATGGGTCAACTTGGGTCAGGTTGACCAATTGGTCAAATTGGGTCAAACCAAGGGTTGGGTCAAGTTCATATGACCATTTGAAATGTTTTGGTTACTTTTGTTTGATTCAATTTGGTATAGTTTTGAATTTGGCACATATGACTTCATTTAGGTCAAATGGGTCAAGTTGACCTATTTGACCCATTTGACCTATTTGAGGTAGGTCAAGGGTAGGTTTAGGTTAGGTTAGTCATATGGAGTGGATTAGTATCTTTATTTCCAATAAATTTTGGTTAAGTTCAAATTTGGTTCAACATGACCCCTTTAGGTCATGTTAGGTCTAAGGTCAACAAAGTTATGTGTAGTTAATTGAGGCTTTGGTCAAGTTCCACAAGTGATTGGAATGACCCATTATTTTGGATCAATTTGGCTTAGATCTAGTTTTGACACATTTTGACCCTTTAGGTCAAAATGGGTCAACTGGGTCAATTAAGCTAGGAGTTCAAATGTTATTTTGGTCAAGTTCAAACATAGGTCATGAGTGAACTTAGATCAATGGATTCAATCAATTTAGCCTATGCTGGAATTTGACTATGTTAGGTTTCATTTTAGGCTAAGTGTTGACTTGGTCAACCCTTAGGTTTGACTTGGTTTGACCCATTTGATTGATTAATCATCTCATGATGATTGTTGATCATGATGAGAGGCATGAATGAGTTTGGTTCAATCCAATTTGGTTTGGATTAGAATTTGGCTCATAAGGGTACTTTAGGTCACTTTGGGTCAAGTGAGCCTAAGTGGGTCAAATGGCTTGGTCAAAGCATGATTTGAACTTGATTGATCTTGTAAATGGATTTATGATTGAAATATAAATCCATTTACAAGTGGTTTGAAGTCAAATGGGTTTTGATCCATTTGACAATTTCATATTCAAAGGAAGAATATGAAGGGGTTTTGACTCTGATTTTTGAATTAGGTTTTGATTATTTGATTGAAGTTTAGATTTATATATGGGTTCATGATTGTAGGTTTGATTGAATCATGAAAGAAAATCAAGAGTTTGGCTTGAAATTGATTTGGCTAAGTTCAAGATTTTGACTTGAAAGACTTAGATTGGATTTTGAGTTGATTTGAGTTTGATTTTTGGAATATGTTTTGATTGTTTGAATTTATATTTCATTTATATATGTGAATATAAATGGGAATATAAATGGATCATGAGAAAATTTCAAGAATTTGAAGTGGTTTAATCATGATTTAGGCTAAGTCCATTAAGAAGGATTTAAGAGACAGGAAAATTTGGAGTAGGGATTTGAATTTTTGAATTTGGTTTGATTGATTTATATTTATATTTCATTTATATATTTGAATATAAATGAGGATATAAATGAATTATGATAAAATCCCATGACTTTGAGATGGTTTGATCATGATTTAGGCTAAGCCCATTAATGGAAAATTAAAGACATAGGAAAGTTTAAATTGAGAATTTAATTTGAGGGTTTGATTTGATTGATTTATATTTATATTTCATTTATGTATATGAATATAAATGAGAATATAAATGAATTATGAGAAAATCTCAAAGATTTTATTGTTTTAGATTAAGATTTTGGTTGAGTCCTTAAGGGAGGCTTAAGGACTTAGTAAAATTTGAGCTTAAGAATTTTGATGGATTTTTGATAATGGGTTTCAATCATAGATTTCAATCATGGATTTCAATCATTGAATTGATTTGAGTTTGAAGAAAATCAAATGAGATTGATTTGATGTTTGACTTCAAAGAGGAAAGTGAGGAATGGTTTAAGCTAAGGCTAGGCAAGTTTTCCTAACACCCCTAAGGCAAAACCTATTCTTATGACTAACTCTTCTAACTCTTCTAGGGCTAGGTTGAGTGTCCACCTAATCACTAGATGTGCCTTAAGACTAAGGAACACTTAAAGTCTAAGAGGAGTCCTATGTCTAAGATGGAGGGGTTGAGAGCTCATCCTAAAAATTAGGTCAACAAAGGGCACCCAATAGGTGTGGTGTGACTGACAAAGAACACTGTACGTATTGGTGTTGACCGAAATGATCAACAACACTGAAAGATCACATGAACTAATAGAAATAATCTATCCTTAACCCAGGGAATAAAGAGAATCTAGCGTTTAGTGCAATGTGGCTCTACTTATGTCCAAGACATAAGAGAGAGGGAAAAATCCACTAAGGGATAGAGTGTGAACCTTCCACTAAGGAAGCAGGTTCAAGTCATCCACAAAGGGGAAGAGAGGTTTGATTTGATTTGAATCTCACTGAGGAAAAAAAGATTTGATTTGTTCTACTAGGGAAGAGGGTTGAATTTGTTTCAATTTTGTTAGGTTTGAATTTTGAGATGAACCCTATTGGTTTGTAATGGGTTGTATTCAATAAGAGCCATGGAGTCTAAGACCTAACTCATATTTACCAATCAAAAGGGGTAGTCTACTAAACACATAGTAGGACTAGCCAACCAAAAGGATGCCTTTTGGTATGCAACAACTGTACTAGAAAGAAAGTGTAGTAGACTTACATCCTCCAAAATAGGGACCAGTAACTGGGGTAATTTATTATCAAGGAAATTGATTGAAGCCAACCTAGGGCTGACTACTGAGTGAATGCCACTGGAGACTTAAATCAGCTCAAGGATAGTCAAAATTAGTTTTCATTTTAAATTTATTTTATTTTGATGAATTTTGTTGGTTTACGATGGATCAAACTAAGAAGAAGATTATAGAAGCCTAGACCTATGTCAGATTTATTGAAATAAAGGGAGTAGGTTTCCAGCCGATGGGAGAACTATCCAACCAAAGGAGTGCCTTTTGGTTTGCAATGATCAATTGGAGGGAAGAAAGCTCAGGGACTCACATCTTCCACTAGAAAAGCTCACTGGGGTGATCGATTACTTTGGGCAACAAATCGAACCTGACTTAGGGCTGACTATTGAGTGAATGCCACTAGGGGACTTAAATCAGCTCATGGATAGTCAAAATTAATTTTCCTTTTTAATTTATTTTATTTTGATGAATTCTACTGGTTTGCGATGGATCAAACTGAGAAGGAGCTTATAAACCTAGATTTTATTTATCATTGAAAAGGGAGTAGCTTCTTGACCGATGGGAGAACTATCCAACCAAAGGAGTTCCTTTCAGTTTACAATGATCAATTGGAGGGAAGAGAGCTCGGGGACTCACATCTTCCACTAGAAAAGATCACTAGGTGATCGGTTGCTTTGGGCAACAAATTGAACCTGACCTAGGGCTACCCGTCAATTTACAACAATCATGTTAGAAAGAATGCATCATAGTCTAACATCTTTCGAAGTGGAATGACTGTTGGGGTAACCTGTTTGTGGCAAAATAGTTTGAACCCGACTTAAGGGTGACTCCAGAGTGAGTACTAGCTCGGGGATTTATCTCAACTCAGGTAGTCAGGAAATTCCTATAGGGAGTTCTACTAACACTGCCCGAAAAATAGGATGTCTGCTTTGGAAAAGGGGCCCTTTGAGGGCTTGAATTCATAATCCATAAGAGAATATTTTTGTTTATTTTATTTATTTTAGTTGTTTTATCGTGGACCCTGTGAGTTTGTGAGAGATAAAATTGAGAAGGAGCTTATATCATTCTAGACCTATCTCAGATTTATTGAACCAAGGGAGAATCTGTGCATCCACTGAACAGATTCTTCAACCACAGGAGTGTCTATTAGGAAAGGGGGACTACACTATCCAAAAGTAACCCAAATAGTGTCTAAATGGGGTCGAAAAGGACTTGATCCAAATAGAGTGCTCGCAGGGGATGGGGCTAGTAAGGGCTCCAACACCCTAGAGAAGATGACATGACTAGTCATATATTCAATAGGTATTCGGTGTCCAACTCAAGGAGAAAGCACAGGGACTCATATCTGCCAAGAGTGGTGTACTCACCAGGTGAGTCATTGTCAGCATAGCGAGAATCAACCAACCTAAGGTGCTTATCGGTTTGCAACAATCAGCCTAGGAAGAAAGCTAGGGGACTCATCCTCATACATAAATAGATTGTTAGGATAGTGTCTTGCTCACAGTGTTATCGACCTAGGCGACTCGAGTGAATGCCATTAAGGGACTTATATCAATTCAAATGTAATCAAGAGGAAAGGAGCATCCGGGGGACTTATCCTAAACCTTAAATATAGTCAACCTAGTTAAAACATGGTGGCTAGTTCAAGAAGAAAGCATAGGGACTCACATATTTTTAAATGAAGTCAACATGTGTTAGCTTACTGGCTAGGCAATGAAACCTACCATACTAACAAGGTGCTCATTGGTTTGCAATAGTCTAGTTAGAAAGAAAGTACAGGGACTCACATCTTCCAATAAATGATACTAGGGTAACATACTAGCAAGGTAGCATGTAGACTCGACCTAGAGCAGCTAATGAGTGAGTGCCACAGGGGGCTTGCTCCCACATCAAAATAGCTCAACACAAAGGATTTGTGTTTATTATTGTGCATGTGTCAAAAGGAATAGGATGTCTCTAGGGGACTCTTACACCTATCTTAAATGCACAAGGGGTTTGACAAAGTGGTGGCATGGATGAAAACCAGGATTTCCTACCAAGAAAGGATGCCACTTAGGTTGTCTCACACCAATCTTAGTTATGCTAATCAAAATAAGATGCCTCTCGGGTTCTCTCACACTTATTCTAATAACATCAGGAGATTATGTTTATATTATGAAAGAGAGATTGGATTCCACTGGGGGACTCTTACACCTACCCTAGACACATTATAGTGGAATCACAAGACAAGAAAACAACACTTCGAAAAGAAGAGAAGGTTTGATGAATGGAATTAGATTTTTTTATTATTTTTATTAATGATTATTTTCAAACATAATTTATTTCATGGGTAATATTTTTTTAGATAGAGCCCATTAATTGGAAGCATCGAGTGTTCCCCTTTACAATCAATAAGCTGATAAGATCCTCCTTGGTAGGCCTTCTCTATGACTTAGGGGCCTTCCCAAGTGAGTTCAAACTTGCCTCCCATCTTTTGATGGGCAACAATTGGTCTCCTTAGGACTAACATAAGTTCTCTTACTCAGAAAGACCTAGGCTGGACCAGCTTATTGTGAGCTTGAATCATTTTGGCCTTGTACAACTCGAGGTTCTAGCATGCTCGTAGGAGACTCTCCTTCAAACCTTCATGCTCTTCTAACTACAACTTTGCATTTTGTTCTATAGTGATCTTGCTACCTAATACTATCCTTAGTGATGGGAGTTGAACTTCTAAAGGAAGAACAACTTTGGACCCATACACTAAGGAAAATAGGGTAGACTGAGTCGGAGTTCAACATGTCGTGCGGTAGGCCCACAAAGCTTCAACCAACTGCTTGTTCCACTATCATTTATTGTCATCAAGAGTCTTCTTCAATATCTGGATGAGAGTTTTGTTGAACGATTCTGCTAAGCCATTTTCTCTAGGGTAGTAGATGGTAGAGTATCTCCAATCTATACTATGTCTTCTCATGAAACTGTCGATCTTCATGCTTTTGAATGCAGTACCATTATAGGATACAATTCATCGAGGCACTCCGAACCTATATATGATATGGATCCTAAAAAATTGAAGCACATGCTGAGCTATGACCTTTCTGAGTGGGATGGATTCTGCTCACTTGGAAAAGTAGTTAGCGGTAGCTAAGATGAACCGATGCCCCTTGGAAGAAGGAGGATCGATTAGACCTACAATGTTGATACCCCAACACTCAAATGGCCATATAGCCAATGTAGGGTGTAGAATGTTGATTGGTTGGTGGAGGACCACACCATGTACCTAACACTGATGACATCTCCTAGCTACATCCATGTAGTCTATGATCATCGAAGGCCAGTAATATCCAAGTCTTTTTATCTTCATCTTCATCTTTGGACCGGATTGATGAGCTTCACATAGACTTGAGTGTACCTCAGTTATAATGCCATGGGATTCATTTTTATCTAAATAATGAAACCACATTTGGTCAAAGGACCGACGATATAGGGTGCCATCAACAAGAGCATAGGAGAGAGCTCTCTATTTCACCTGATGGGCTTATGACTTTTCTTAAGGTAGTTTACTGGGGTTTAGGTAATCAATGAATAGTTGAGTCCAATCCAGCTCCTTCTCCATTTTGGCAATGGGAACCTCCCCTTCAAAAGAAAGTCTCTCGATGAGTTCAACATCAATAAGGGACAATACTTGTCTATTTTGGACCCTTATTGAAATGGACTCATCTTCCAGACATGCCAACTCTTTGGCAAGTTTTGTGAAGGCATCTACTACTACGTTCTCTACTCGAGAAACCTTGTAGATGGTGACTTCAGGAATCTGGGCCAACAGCTTCATGGTATACTAGTAGTAATGATGAAGCTTGGGTTTGAGAACCTGGTAGGACCTAATAATCTGATTGATGACCAAATGAGAATCCCTAAAGATGTTGATGCTCTTAACACTACTAGTGATGGCTAACTCTAGACCGACAATCAAAGCCTCATACTCAGCTTCATTATTGGTGCAGGGGTTGGAAAGATAGTATGAGAATCTCATCACATCACGATTTTAAGTTAGGAGAACTATTCCTACCCTTACCTTTCCTGGAAAAGTAGATCATGGTGCTTCACCTTTATGAAAAGAAGCAGCACCATTAAAATATATCTCCCATCGACGGTTTCTAGCCTCCCCTAAGTTCATGACTTGTTCATCGAGGAGATCATCACTAAGCAGAGAGTCAGCAGAAAGTGGGTATGCTGCTAAGAAATCTACTAGTGCCTATCTTTTTTACCGCATGGAGGGGTACAAATGTGATATCAAACTATAAGAGTATCATGGACCAACAAGCCAAATGTCTGGATAGCATTGGCCATGTCATGAGAAACTGGAGTGGATTGGTTCGAGAGATCAAGTTCACCTTATGAGAAAGCATGTAGTGACGTAGCTTTTAAGAAGCAAAGATCAAAGCTAGGCAATGTTTCTCAATAGGTGGATAGTTTGCTTCTGTAGGAATCAGATGATGGCTGAGATAGTAGAGAGGGTTCTCCTTCCCTTTATCATTGGCTTGGGCCAACAGAGGGCCAAAAAAGTTATCCAATATAGCAGTGAAAAGGATGAGGGGTCTGTCCGGGATAGGGGTTGCTAGAACTGGTAGCTTCACCAAGTACTCTACATCTCTAAAATCGATGCAAATGTGAATTTGGCTATTCTTCTTCTTAACTAGGATGACAACTAGCGGTGGGATATTTTTCTTCCACATGAAACAGCTTTCTTTGACTTCAAAATGACCGTTGTTCAATTTCTAATCGCATGCATCTAGGAGCTTGCTTAATAGGGTAATTTAGGTCTATTGCTAGCTTGTGGACCGCAATAAGAGATAATCCGGGCATCTCTTCATAATTTCATGTGAAGCAGTCTTTAAACTCTGTCAATAGCCAAACTAAGTCATTGGTTTCTTCTTCATTCAGTAACAAACTGATGTACATCGAGCGAGGATTTTCTTTTGTCATGAGTTTGATTTCTTTAAGCTTATTGATAATGAATCTCCTCTTCAAATTCTGGTGGTGCCTCTTTGACTTGGAGATCATCTGGATCATCTGAAGTTTCTAAATACACATTCTCATAAGAGTTGGGGATGTGTGAGAAGAAATTATTAGATTCCAAATGGTTGGTAACAACTAGGCAATAATCTTTGTCATCGACCATACCCAATGTACCGAATCCCAGTCCTGCTCTTGATTATGCTTCCCAGCTTGTATTGTTCCATAGCTTTTCGAAGCACTCTGACTTGTGCTTAGACCATGTGTGAGAAACTAAACCTTTCTGTATAATATTTTGAACACAGGGTGTGTAAAAGTCTAAAGGTAATTCTATTAATTGTTTAAAAGTATCTTCCTCAAGCTCTACATCAACTTCAAGGCTTAAGGAGGATGATCCCAAAAAGAACTTCTTCTGCTTCATGTCACTGGAAGACTTAAGGACTTCCTTAACTACTAAACCTTCAACTTTCTAAGATGTAAGTGAGGTAAGGGCTAAAGTTCCCAAATGCTGCCTAATAGTTTCACATAAACCTGATTCGAATACTTTGCTTTGCTTGGAGGCCTGGTCTTCGTCTCTATCTGGATCAAAAGTCACCTCTAATGGAACCCGCTGAGAGGGTTGGGTGGTATACTAATCATAATGGACTCATCCTCCTAGCTGGATTCCAAGTCTATGTGAATTGTAGGGGTACTCCTATGAACTAGAACACGACCTCTGTTGGCTGAAGGCTAACTAGGGGGGTCTCCCACCTCTAGAATTGCCTCTATTTTTGCCTCTGCCTTTACCTCCACCTAGTGGAGGTTGAGCCATCCTACCCACATGTCCATATGATGGAATGAACTATGGGTGGAATATGATATGCTGATCTATTTCTTCTTTAATTCCCTTTTCTTGTTCACTTGGACTTTTATTTTTCTTTTCATTTTCTTTTATCTTTTATTTTGCTTCATTTTCTTTTTTTGGGTTTGCATTTGAATTTTGTCCAAGTTCATGAGAAAGGGTATTTTGAGGAAGATAATAGGTCACATCCTCATAAATCTGAATCTCTCTAACTGGAAATGGCTTTTCATCTTCGTTGATATGGTACTCAATTCCATCTTTTCTAAACTTGATGCACCAGATGAAGGGAGGATGGAACGACCTTTTTTTGATGTATCCAAGGCCTACCAAGAAAACCAGTGAACGAAGTATTTAAATCAATGATGTTGAACTTGGCTTCAGCCTTCCAGTCACCTATCTCCAAAGGTAACACTATATAACCTAAAGCTCGCTCACCTTCATCATTGAATCCTCTAACTTCATCCAATCTCCTTGGAGTGTGGAGATGTTGATCTTGAAATAAGCAAGGGTCTTTAGACTCATAATGTTCACCATACACCGAATCCAAGAACCCCTGAGTCTGAACTCACCATGTAATGTATGTGAGGATGGTTGTGCTCCAAGTCCCTTAGAAGAAGGTCTTCATCTGTGAAGATGATCCCTTGGTCTTCTATTGCATAATTTGCTTCCTCACCTATAGCGATCAACTGAGTTAAGCATATTTAAGGATCAAGGAGGGCCTTGATTAGTGATTCCCTCATCTCTTTGGATAAGACAAGGGCATCATATATGCTTAGCTTAGATGGCAACTTTCTTAGATGAGAAAGAACATTGTAATCCACCTTCGGTTGGTCTTCCATAAGCATATCCAAGGGTGGAGCATCCTATGGAAGGGCTTCTCGATCTTCAGTACCAATGACTTATTTTTGTCTATCTTGAGGTGCTGCTCTAAGAGGTAGAACCTTGCCACTACGGAGGTTGACTTCGGTGATCTCTTGAGGCAAGGTGGTGGAAAGTTCTACCTGCACTTCAGGCTCACCTACAGCTTCTCCTATGGGACCCTCGAAATCGGATGATTCCAAGTCTATCTCAAGAGGTGAACCCATAGTATTTAGAGTTGGAAAGTCAAGCATTTAATCAAAAAGAGGAAGATCGAAATTGTTATAGTTATTTATACTTGAAGAGTTATCGTTAGGAATAGAAGAAGACAATCCATCAAAAGCGACACAAATGTAATTCAAATTAGCTTTATTCTTCAATTTCTTGGAATTATTTGGAGGTACAAAGTAGAAGTCAAGTAGAGTGTGTGGAGTAAGGGATTTGATGCCCTTATCTATTAATTCAAGAGTTCTACTAGTAAATAAATAGAAGAACTAGCTGAAATGGTAGAAATCGCCAGTGTGGAAGCTGCAACTAAAGGCTAGAGGCTAGACACGGTTGGTGGCTGTGCTAAAAGGCTATCCCGGGCCGACACATGCTGCTACTGCTGTTGCTGTTGAGCTCCCACTTTCCTAGAGTTGGCAATGGTAACTTGCAAACCTTCCTTGGTGTTGGAGGTTTGAGTTGACTCAGACACATGCAAGGAAAGCTTCTTGTTCTTCTGAATGATTTTCTTAGATGTTTTGGATAGAAAAATATCTCAACCTTCTTTAGTTTTGGTAGGACCACATGTATCCCTAAAGATTATCCTAATGGAACTGAAAGGTTGTTCCACAAGGTATTCCTTTAGGATAACTATAGAATCGGTCTTGAAATTGTGTTCAAGCCAGTCCTTGAATGTAAAGCAATCCCCCAAAATGTGGCCTAGCATACGATGGTAAGGGCAAAAGTTTGGAACATTACTTTTATCTACTTCCTCCAGTCTCCTAGGCTCAGGTAGCTAAAAATTAAGTTTCTTTAAGAGATTCTTAAAGATTTTTCTGATTGCCTCCCTCTTAAAAGAATAAGGCTTTTTTTCAACTTATCTAAAAGAGTAGGTGGACCATAGCTACCTGGCATCGGGTTTGCATGCCACTGCTGGTGGTGGTATGGCTGAGGCGATTGTTGTGCTAGCCGTGGAGGCTGCGGTGGAGGCCGATATGGAAACCTCAGTGATGGAAAAGGAGGTGGAGGCTACTGAGGTCATGGTCTCTCAAACTGATCTCTAGTTGGCTGCTCCCCTTTGTCAACCGCTGCTATTGGTCCAAGTTTCTTCTCATAGACCTTTTGTGGCTTCTACTTAGGCAACTAATCTTGAAAAGGCAACTGTTTGGCTTCTCCTTGTAGACTAGCCGCCTAGTTGATTATCTTCTAAAATGTCTTGATAAGGAAGCCCTTAAGCATGAAGGCGATTGAGCCATGGATATTCTTCAAGAGAATCTCAATGGCATGTTATTCAGACAACTGTGATTTACACTTCTTACTTGGGTTACGCCATCGAAGAATATAATCAACAAGTGACTCACCAGGGTGCTGTTGTGCTACAACAAGATCACATACAGTAATCCTTTGCTGAGGTCCAGCAAATCTCTTGATGAAGAGTTGCTCAAACCCAACAAATGTCTTTACTGAACTATTAGGCAGTTCAACATACCAATCAAAAGTAATACCCGTTAGGCTACTAATGAAAAGGTGAAAGAGCAAAGTATCGCTGCCACCTGTATTGCAATAATTGGCCCTAAGATGTGCTATGTATTGCCTTTGGTTTCCACTGCCATTAAAGCTTTTGAAGGAAGGAGGCACAAAACCCTTGGGATATTAGGTAGCATCAAATTCCTCCGGGTAGGGTCTACCTTTTAGAACTGATGATCCTCCCCAGGCTTGAGCCAAAGTTTCCTTCACCTACTGCTCAATCATGGATTTTATGTCATTTTCTTGCATGGAGGTACTATACACGTTAGTGCTACCTTGCTCAACGGGAGGTATAGTCTTGGCTGGGTCCAAGGCATGCACTAACTCAGGCTGACTGACGTCAACTATATTAGGATGAACTAAAGGGGCTTATTTCTGAAGCACTAATATTGCTACTAACAAGTATTGTAACTGACGTGCCATCCTATCAATCTGTTCATCCTTCTGCCTCAATAGATGTCAGAGGTGCTGGGCTGATTCAGCAATGTCTTCTTGATCAACCTCATCACCTTCCATTGCTTGTTATTCTCTAAGAAGAGATCCTCTAGTGTCAACCATGCAGACTCCAGTTGAGTCTCCCATCAAGTCATCTTCATTGGGATCAAAGCTAACTTTCTTTTCATCCGACCAGTCATACCCTAAGATTTCTTTCTTCTACATGAAATAATGTGTAACTATGTCATCTAAAGAACGATCCATCTGAGCTGGTATAAATAGTCTAGGATAATCGGTGTGATCACTATCATGCACAGAGAGGCACAAGACCTCACCTATCATTGGAGAGTCAATCCTGTGTGGATTGTACTCACTGGATGAATGACACTCCTGACTAGCACTGGTTATAAGAGGGGTAATAATCCTAGGATGTTCCCTACCACTGGTGTAGCTGGAGTGTCATCTGAAATGTTTGTAATAATTATCACTATCTCCACATCCTACTGTATGGGCGGAGTTGGTGAGGGGATGATCACGATGCTTTAGGGTCGCCACTCCTTCTGCACCACTACTAGGGCAGAAGGTCGAGCAAAAGAGCTTAGCCCTATTACAATAGGTGGTGTAGAAGGGGTAGGATCCCTCGGCCGTAGCCAGATCACCAACGAGGTGCACTTTTCCTCGGATTCAATCTTCATGGCCTTAAATGGAATAGAAGATGTTATAACCTGTACTGGCGATGGTGGACGAGGGGTAGAGCGGTGGGGTGGAGACACCACTGAATCTCTGTGCACAGGAACTGCCCTTCTATGGTGGCTAGTCCCAGTGAAAAGGATACTATCGGTATGGTCGGCATGGGTAGTACACTGACCTGGAAAATCAATCAGAGCAGAAGCTACTAACTGACGGGTGAACTTATGTCTCTCTCTACTAGTATGGCTGTATGGGCCTCATGGGCCCTCTCCCAGTGAATCTGCTTCCCCACATTATGGGGGATAATAGATCGAAGATCAAATTGTGTCTCAGACTCTGAGCATCTTTTTGCTCCACCTACCTGACATAAGATAGATCAGATGCCAGCGTATGACCTCCTGCTCTTGAAAACTGGTGGCTGAAAATGTACCACTGGAGGAGGTGATGAATAGATCCTCCTGACATCCTCTCTGTTTGATCTTGAGAGAAAATGGAACTGATTTTTTGTAACCAGTGGTGAAGTGACAATAGAAAACTCATCCACGGCTGATCAAGCTACTGCCTCTAGCTCCCTGGCGATCCTGGTGTGGTACCGCTTGATAATGCGATTCTTATTCCTACATTATGTACGGGTAGGATGTGAGGAGTGCGAGCTAGACCCATACTCAAATGTAGGGGAGGCAAGCCCTAAGACCATGGGAGCCTTACCCCGAGGGCAATGAAGAGGCTAGCCCAGGGCAACATGAGTAACTGGGTGAACTACAATGAAGTCGGTACCGGCAGTAATAACCAACACTACTATGGTTGAAGTCTTGGTACTACCATAGCTTTCCTCTTTAACAAGGAGATATCAGAATCAGAGGATTAGGCAATCCTGTTGACTGACTTTTGCCCAGTCACCTTGGTCTTGCTGACTGTAGTGAGGGGAGTGCCCTCATAAGTAATCTTAGCTCCCTTAAATCTCTGACCAAAGTGAATCAGATGAGTATGGTCTAGATGGGGGAAGTCAGCTTGATCTAAATCTAAATTCATACCATGGGGGAAGGTAAATACAAATTTCTGAGAACCGGCCATTTCAACAACTGAAGAGATAAACCAAACTAAGCCGACTAACTACTCGAAATGAGAAATGAACTTGTATCAGATTTCTGTCTCTATATATTTTTGAATTTGAATTTGAAAATTTGAACCCACCTCTAACAACTTGGAGGTGTTAAGTGGGTTCAAATGGATTTGAGAAGATTGATTGAAAGAGAAATTTGAATATGAATCCAACTTCAACAAATTTAGGTATGTTGAAATGTGGATTCAAATTTTTTGATAAGGATGCTTCCATAGGCTCATGTTTGTTTGAATTTGAATTTTTGATTTGAGGACCCTTTCCTTTAACAAATTTAGGTATGTTAAAGTAAGGGTCAAATTGATTTTTTTATTTGATTATTTTGGAATTTCACTTACTTAACAAATTTAGGTATGCTAAGTGAAGTATTTGAAGAAAGTGATTGCCTCTTTTTTATGAATTTTGTTTTGATTTTGGAAAATTTTGAAATTCTTACTAAGCAAATTTAGGTAAGCTAAGTGAAGAACCCAAGTGTGTTTTGTTTAGCAAATTTAGGTATGCTAAGAAATATCCTAAGTGTTTCAATTTTTTTTTTTTATGCTCTGATTTTTTTTTGAAAAGGGTAGGATCCTTAGCAAATTTAGGTATGCTAAGGTAATCCCAAGTGTTTGATTTTTTTTGTTTTGATGTGATTGAAAGTGGAGATTTAACTTTATAAAATTTGGTACGCTAAAGATGAAGTCCCACTTGCTTTTGTGAAATGAAAATTTCATTTAGCAAATTTGGGTATGCTAAATGAAACTCCAAATGGTGTGTTCAAAAATTTTGATTTATTTTTGGTTTTGAAAATGGAAACTTCTCCTTTGCAAATTTGGCATGCTAAGGAAAGAAATTCCAAAGGTGTTTGAGAATTTTGGTTTTGACTTGGGAGACTTCACTTAGCAAATTTGAGTATGCTAAATGAAGTTCCAAAAGTTGTTTGAAAATTTTGATTTTGGAATTTGGAGATTTCACTTAACAAATTTGGGTATGTTAAATGAAGTTCCAAATGTATCTTCAAAATTTTAAAATATGATTGTTGATTTTTGATTTTAGATTTGGAAACTTAACTTAGCAAATTTGAGTGTGCTAAATGAAGTTCCAAATATGTGTTTGAAAATTTTTGGATTTTGAATTTGGAGACTTCACTTAACAAATTTGGGTATGTTAAATGAAGTTTCAAAAATGTATTTGAAAATTTTGATTTTGGAATTTAGAGACTTTACTTAACAAATTTGGGTATATTAAATGAAGTTCCAAATGTGTTTTGAAAATTTTGAATTTTGGATTTGGAGACTTCACTTAGCAAATTTGGGTATGCTAAATGAAGTTCCAAATGTGTTTTGAAAATTTTGAACCTTGAACCTGAAACTTCACTTATCAAATTTGGGTATGTTAAATGAAGTTCCAAAAAGTTGTTTCAAATATTTTAATTTGGGATTTGGAGACTCCACTTAACAAATTTGGGTATGTTAAATGAAGTTCCAAATGTGATTTAGAATTCTATAAGTATGATTGTTTAAGTTTTAATTATTAAAAGAGAAGACTTCCATTCAACACATTTGGGTATATAGAATGGAGATCAATCTTATTTTTGAAATGTAAAATTTTTGTTTTGTGTGTGATTGTTGCTTTTTGAAAGAGAGGAATTCCAACTTAAAACATATGTGAGATATGTTCAAGTGGGATTTCCTAAAGGATATTTAATTTTTTAGTTGGAAATGAAATCTTCATTTAATAAATTTGAGTATATTAAATGAAGGTCTTCATGCATATTTTTTGAAAAGTTTAATTTTATTTTACAAATGAAATTTCCATTCAATAAGTGTGAGTGCATTGAATAGAAAAATCCATGTGTGTTTTTCAAAAATTTTATGATCATGATTGTAATTTTTGGCAAAGATGATTGTTCATTTTATTTTGAAAATGAAATCTTCATCAAAGTGAATTGAAAGAAGATGTTCATTTGTGCTTTTTGAAAATACTGTTAGTTTTATTTTTGAAAAATCCCTACATGTAACAATTATGGGATTTGTTAAATGAGGGTGATGAGTGGAAAATATTTTATTAAATGCATTTTTTAAAAAGTGCTTTTTGAAAAGCAAAGTTCTTATGGAAGATTTATTTTTATCTTCATTATTTTAGAATGAACCTTTCCTTATCATAAAAATGATAAGGAGGAAGTCTTAAAAATGTTTTCTTTTTTATTTAGATCTTTTTATTTTTACCCAATGGGGATTTTGAGACCAACAAGGAATGCAGTCCTAAAACCTAAAGATGTTGGCTAACTCAACTTAAGAATGAAATGACTTAAGTGCCAATGAAAAGAAGGATAGTCTTGGATTCATACCAAAGTACAAACCCACTATCGATACTCAAAGACAATGATCATTTACCAAAGATGGAGAAAGGAACCTTTCCCATCAGAGTCACCAGAAAAATCTATGGAGAAAAATTCTTATAATGAGTCGCCTTTCAAATATGTTAGGGTAAATGAAAGTGGAAAGCATATAGAAATTCATCTTTTTAGGATGCCACTCAGATCTACAGATATACTTATTCAAGTGATCAAGTACGTCATCAAGGAAATAGTGTACTATCTCAAATAACAGAGGTCACTTCCTTTTAATGGACCTAATCACCTCAATAAGGACTCTTAAGGATGACGGGTCTGCATATGTACCAGAGATTCTTCCCCTACTTTACATGGGAATGTAAAGTAGGGTTTATTTTAAATTAGGTTTGTTAAGTTACTACAGGGGCAAGCCCCCATAGTTAATTACATCCTAAGGAATCGAGATTCCTTAAGAAAACTCTCGATTAAGGTAAATGATCGTTGTCTTTGAAGATTTCAATAAGAAAGGACTATCAATCAATTAGTTCATTTTTTAAAGATCAAATGGGATTGATCAAAAGAGGGAGTTATTATCAAAGCCAAAATGAAAGATAAGTAAGAGATTCCCACGATGCTAGGAAACCTAACGAGCATCTCAAACTATCTTATAATTGGGATTTACATTTTTGAAATTGATTTAGTTTGTTTAAGTTGCATTTTCATTAGAAATTTAGGACTTATAATTTCTTATCACAAGATTAAGGAAATGCTTAAGAGGTGAGGAATTAAGCTTATGGATCACAAAGGGGAGAAGTAACCTCAAAACCTAAGTCTAGGGAGCTTTGGTGACGGCTGAAAGCATAACCTAAATCTAAGGCAAAAATGGATAATTGGTTTGCCTCCACAAGAGAGGACAAACCACCTGACAACTTGGACTTGCAATCGCCTAGGTGTGGCCTCCAACTAACTCCTCCTACGATTCTAAATACATGAAGGTAAGTCTTTATGCTTATGCAACTTAGCTAGGCTGTTATTTATTTAGAAAGAGATTAAGTCCTTAAACTCACTCCCTAAAGAGACTAGATCATGTATAGGGACACGCTTCAAATGACCTAAATCTAATGCAATTCAAATTTCATTTTTTATTTTCATTTTGGATAATTATTTTAACTTGCTAATAGGATTCATATGACTAATGTATGAGAAATAAAGTTATTGACCAAAACTAGTCAGAAGGGAGGAGGTGAGTTTCCACCATGGATCTCAAAGGTCAAGCCAAGTTTCTCTGGCAAAGGTTGAAGCCCTCTAATCAAGAGTGAAATAAGATGCATTTGTGCATGATATTACAAAAGTAATGCTCATTAAGCTATGGGGTTGCTAATTCTTTTATCTTGATTTTAAACCTAAGCTTTAGGTGAGGTTATGAGTTCTTTATTTTTAATTTGAGTTGTTAGGTTTGGTAAAAGATTTATTTTTCCCTAAAGAGCCTAATCCACATTCAGGCCATACATAAAGCAAGGAAGAAACTAAGAAAAGCATGCCAATTAATGCAAAAGCTAAACAAATCATCAAACAATTTATAAAGCTAATTGCAAAAAGAATAAAAGGCCATTGTGGTCGGGCACAACCGTACAAACCCAAAAATATCAAATTGGGTATCCAAGCTCTACCCTTATAAAACCTGGATTGCAAAATGAATTAAATTACAATTAAGCAAGGAATTCATTATTATTGGGGTCTTCAAGCTTTATTTCTTCTTTCTTCTTCTTTTCTTCTTTTCTTCTTTGGTTCCTTCTTTTGGATGGATGGAAGGTAGATGCTCCAAGGCTTCACATGGTGCATAAGATAGGATCTTATGACCAATGCTCATCCTAATCCCCATAACAATCATTCCAAAATCCTAATTGCACAAATTTACATGAAAAGGAAAATAATGGAAATTTAACTAACACCTACAAAATAAAGGTTAGCTAAAATAAACTACACAAATCCCAAGCATGTATATTGGACTTATCACTCCACACATGGGTGACTAAGTCCACCTGGCCTATTGGATTATGCTTATGGGTATAAAGCACCTGCATGAAAAAGCATTTATACTTTGTTAATTTATGATAGTGCCCCTTAAGCACAATCCCTTGCAGAAAAGAATAGTTAGACTAAAAGTGTCCTACCATTCATTCTACGAGCATACACCTTAACACCAACCTAACCTAAAGCTAGAAGTGGTGACTTAGACTAATGTGTATGCTTTGAAGGTTTGTGTGGCATGCTTAGTTATGGCTTTAGGTTCAAATTTTTTAAGTGTGAAAATGTGTTCAACTTAGAGGAGGGTTTCATTTAAGTTGTTTAATTATTTTGGGTTGATTTTATTTCATGTTTTAATTTGGTTCAAGTGAATCCTACAACAATTACTATGTTATGAAGAGAGGAAAAAAGAAGAGAACTTATCTTTCCTTCCCTAACCTAAGTAATTTCTAAAGTAAGTTCACATTTTAGTTTTATTTAGATGAATATTTTGATTAAATATTTTAATTAATCCTAAGTGTAGATGAACTTTAAACAAACCTATTCAAAAAGAAAGGCATTTTAAGATTAAATAAAATGAATCAAAATTCACATAACTCACATTACTTCATTTTTTTTCCAACATATATAACATGCATATGGATGGACCCTAAGCATATCTGTACATACAAATGAGATTATTTAACACACTTTATGATGCATGCTAAGTAATCCATTTAAGGAAATTTAGAAGTTGAATATACATGATTTTCCTTAAGTAGAAAGGGATTTCCTTATCCAAATTTTCACATACACACATGAAAGTAAGAAAGGCATAAATGAGTATAGCGCTATTGTTAACTAGAGGTGTAAGGTACAAGACCTACTTAGGGCTACTTAAAGCCTCACAACCTCAGGATTGTCTAGACTAATATACCACTTTTCTTAAATACAAACATATGCATAAAAGAAATGAAATAGAAAAGGAGAATGCAAAAGTGGTATTAATGGATTTATTTTATTTATTTTATTTATGCCTAGAAATATAGGTAACTGTTCTTAAGTGGTAGCATAGAGATGAATAAGATATGGAATTCAGTAAGTGTTAGGTCCTTTTCAAATGGACCATATATCTTACCAAATTCCTATTCAAAACTATACCAACATAAGAAAGAAAGAAAACCTATGCTAAGCATACCTTTATAATCTTTCACATGCAAGCTCATAATTAAAATATAAGTAGCATATTTTTAGATTTGATATTTGATTTATATTTTTTGAAAATAATTTGAATTTAGTAGTATTAATGGCCACTCATATTTCTACTTTTGCCAACACATACAAATTTGACATAAATTAAACTATTTCAATTTTTTTAAATTTGAATTTAAAAAAATATGAACTTATGAAATCACATGACATACAAATTTAACATGTTGGGAAAAGATTCAAAGTAATGAAAGAATGTAAACATATTCACTTTACTTAAATCCTAAAGACAATCTTATATAATAAAATTTAAAATAAATCAAAGTGAATTCAATGTAATTTTTGTTTAGTTTGAAGTTTGATTTAATTTTGAAAAGGTGAGTTGAGTTGGCTGTTCCTTACCCATTTCCACATGTGTTTGATAGTTTTGTTAAATTTTAGATAATTAGATCCATTTTTATGTATTGATTAGGTTAAGGTATGAATTAAGTAACTTAATTAACCCTTACCTACACCACCTTAGAAGAATTAATTAAATAATTATGAGCCAATGAGATGACATAAAAACTCACAAGGAATTTAAATTTGTAATGCACCTAATAAGAAAAAGGCCTAATGCGATTTGGCTCACAATCAATAGTTAATTAAGCTAAGGGGTTTACCATAAGTAATTTCAAAACACCCTTTCACACATATGAATTGGGTTTTGATTTTCTTAATTGAAGTTAGGCTATTAAACACCAAAGAATCTACCCAAAGTAGATTAATTAAGTTCTGGAACTTTTTGGAATTTTTAGAAATTAATTAAGGGGATAATTAATTAATTAACCCATAATTAAGAGGAGATTAAAGAGAGAAAAAGGGGGTTTAGGGAATAGCTTAAGGGAAATGCCCCAAAATTATTTCCTAAACCTCCCATCTATTGGATCTGACCTTAATCAACCCTAATCATGGTTTAAACCCACTAATCATACCTTAATTATGCTTAATTATATAAGGACGGTAATTAAGAAATCCAAATGCAATTCTTCTAATCAAGCCTTCAATAAATCCAAAGAAAATCAGGGAAGGCAGAAGTCATCCCCTAAATCATACCCAAGAAGTTTGGGATTAATCAGAGCTTAATTAAAAGGTAATTAGCAAAATAAATTTTCCAATAAAACCAAAAAAAGAGAAAAATATAATTCAAAACCTATTAAAATTAATTTTAAAAATATTATAGGTTGAATTATCTTTCCATAAGATTTTTTTCATATTTTTCTAGATTTTCTTAAAGGAGATATAAATTTTAGAAGATCCTTAGATTAATTAGCATTTTTATTAATTCCCTAACTAATCCTCGTGCTCATAGCACGACGCATGATGATGGCGGTCAGCGCACTTTACACGCATTACGCAATGAGCCGCTCACTTAAGTTGTCAAATCCAAAAGGCGACTGAAGGCAGGCGCACTTTGATCTCGGCTATCTGATCAAAGATCGGACGGCCAGAGATCTCTCTGTGGTTTAAAAAAGGATATATCAAATTGTAAACATGGGAATTATCTCGGTCATCCATCCAAAATGTGTAGATGGACGACTGAGATCTCCCAAGTTCTTCCCCTTTGATCAACAGAGACTGTCCATGATCTAGGAGAAGATCTAAGCTCGATTAAGCTCAGATTCAAACAAGACTTAACCCACATCATCTAAAGACAAAGAGCGGCACATCCAACTATGAGATTCACTTGAATTGAAAAAAAAATTTCACAAAGGACCAACACCTCCTATGCTAGGTGATCAAAAAAGTTCATACTTCATCGGAGGTGATCCCTAGTGCTCGGATTCCCTTAGAGAAGCTTCATCTGGTTGAGATGAAGCTGTGTTGGAATAATGAGCTCTTGAGATTATGTGAATTTCTCTATGGACCAACTCCCCTTGCTCCCCTTTGCGGCTTTGATCCAATTGAACTCCTCCTTGCTATGGGAACTCCAATAGAAGCTTGGGTGCCCTCGAATTGCCTCTCTAATGGAGTGTGCAAAGGGAATTTGGTGGAAATTGAGTATGGAGAAAGTTAGCTCTTCAATTTTCCTCCCCAACTTTCACTATTCAGAAACCATGGATAGTTAAATGGCTAGAGCTCTAAGAAGCTAGGGATCACTCTCTGATAGCTTCTTACTCTCTCTAGTACTCAATCGAATGTGGAATTGCATAATTTAGATTGAATTAGGGGGAGTATATCTCCCCTTGAAGGATCTGATGGTCGTAAGCCATTATGCCATTTTGATCCAATTTATCACAATGGGAAGGCTATTTGAGCTGTTAGGAGTGTGCACATGGTCAGTTTGAGACCTTGAGTGGATTGTCAACCTCCCATGTGCTTGAATTTGAGTGGGAGATGGATTTTGAATTAGCCATTTTGACCCATATGGTCAGGTTTGGTCTTGGGACCAATTGGGCTGCCCCAAACCCATTGGGTTGGGTGCACCACTCTTCATTAGGTCCCCTTGAGCTTTTAGGAAAGCCTCAAGTGAATATGAAGAGGGTATGACCAAATTACCCATGGATTAAGCCAAAATTTTCCTATGGACTAGGGGTAGGATGGTCATTTTGTTAATTTTTTACTTTGGATATGTTGGGTATGTGGAGAAACTAGGTTTGGCCAAGTTTCATGAGATTTGGAATTCATTTGATAGGGTTTGGCTCATGTTGACCCATTTAGGTCAAAATGGGTCAACTTAGGTCAAGTTGACCAATTGATCAAATTGGGTCAAACCAAGGTTCGGTCAAGTTTATATGATCATTTGAAATATTTTGGTGGCTTTGGTTTGATTCAATTTGGTATAGTTTTGAATTTGGCTCATATGACTTCATTTAGGTCAAATGGGTCAAGTTGACTTATTTGACCCATTTGATCTATTTGAGGTAGGTCAAGGGTAGGTTTAGGTTAGGTTAGTCATATGGAAGGGATTGGTATCTTTATTTCCAATCAATTTCGGTTAAGTATAAATTTGGACCTCTTTAGATCGTGTTGGGTCTAAGGTCAATTGGGCTAGGTTAGGTCTAATTAGCCAGTTGAGGCTTTGGTCAAGTTCCACAAGTGATTTGGAATGAACTTGACCCATTGGTTTGGATCAATTTGGCTTAAATCAAGTTTTGATGCATTTTGACCTTTTAGGTCAAAATGGGTCAACTTGGGTCAAGTGGCCAATTGGGCTAGGTTAGGCTTAAATGTTGGCTTGGTCAAGTTCAAACATAGGTCATGAGTGAACTTAGATCAATAGTTTCAATCAATTTAGCCTATGGTGGAATTTGGCTATGTTAGGTTTCATTTTGTTCTAAGTGTTGACTTCATCAACCCTTAGGTTTGACTTAGTTTGACCTAATTTGATTGATTTATCATCCCATGATGAGAGGCATAAATGAGTTTGGTTCAATCCAATTTGGTTAGGATTAGAATTTGGCTCATAAGGGTACTTTAGGTCACTTTGGGTGTCAAGTGAGCCTAAGTGGGTCAAATGGCTTGGTCAAAGCTTGATTTGACCTTGATTGATCATGTATATGGATTTATGATTGAAATATAAATCCATTTGTAAGTGGTTTGAAGTCAAATGGGTTTTGATCCATTTGATAATTTCATATTCAAAGGAAGAATATGAAGGGGTTTTGACTCTGATTTTTGAATTAGGTTTTGATTGTTTGATTGAAATTTAGATTTATATATGGTTCGTGATTGTAGTTTTGATTGAATCATGAGAGAAAATCAAGAGTTTGGCTTGATTGGAAATTGATTTGGCTAAGTTCAAGATTTTGACTTGAAAGACTTAGATTGGATTTTGAGTTGATTTGAGTTTGATTTTTGGAATAGGTTTTGATTGTTTGAATTTATATTTCATCTATATATGTGAATATAAATGGGAATATAAATGGATCATGAGAAAATTTCAAGAATTTGGCATAGTTTAATCATGATTTAGGCTAAGTCCATTAAGAAGGATTTAAGGGACTTAGGAAAATTTGGAGTATGGATTTGAATTTTTGAATTTAGTTTGATTGATTTATATTTATATTTCATTTATATATGTGAATATAAATGAGGATATAAATGAATTAGGAGAAAATTCCATGACTTTGAGATGGTTTGATCAAGATTTAGGCTAAGTCCATTAATGGAAAATTAAGGTCTTAGGAAATTTTAAATTCAGAATTTAATTTGAGGGTTTGATTTGATTGATTTAAAATCATATTTCATTTATATATGTGAATATAAATGAGGATATAAATGAATTATGAGAAAATCTCAAAGATTTGATTGGTTTATATTAAGATTTTGGTTAAGTCCTTATGGGAGGCTTAAGGACTTAGGAAAATTTGAGCTTAGGAATTTTGATGGATTTTTAATCATGGGTTTCAATCATAGATTTCAATCATAGATTTGAATCATGTATTTTAATCATGAAATTGATTTGAGTTTGGAGAAAATCAAATGAGATTGATTTGGAGTTTGACTTGAAAGAGGAAAGTAAGGAATGTTTTAAGCTAAGGGTAGGCAAGTTTTCCTAACACCCCTAAGGCAAGACCTATTCCTATGGCTAACTCTTCTAAGTCTTCTAGGGCTAGGTTGAGTGTCAAAATAGTCGCTAGATGTGTCTTAAGACTAAGGAACTCTTAAAGTATAAGAGGAGTCCTAAGTCTAAGATGGAGGGGTTTAGAGCTCATCTTAAAAATGAGGTCAACACTAAGAGATGAGGATTTATGTTTGTAGCCCACAAAGGGAAACAGTGACCTCAGATCCTAAAACTAGGGAGCTCTGGAGAGGGCTAAAACATGACCTAAATCTAAGGCTAAAGTGGTTATATGATTTACCTCCACAAGAGAGGGTAAACCACCCGACTACTGGGCTTATTACTGCCTAGAGTGGCAGCCAACTAACTCCTCCTACGCTTTAAATCCATATAGGCAAGTCTTATGCTTTGTAAGATGGTTAGGATATTATTTACTTAGAAGAGAAACTAAGTTCTTAAACTCACACCTTAAGAGACTAGATCATGAAGGGAATAAATAATTACTTAACTCTAATGCAAAGCATAATGGATATTTGGAGAAGTATTTTTACACCGTATTGCTCTTGTAGCTGAGGCTTGCTCCTGAGATTGAGAATCCTTCATCTCAAGATATAATCAACAAGGGATTTACCTGACTTTTATTTTTCAATAAGTAGGTCACCTATAGTGACATGGTATTGTGTGCCAGTGATTCATTTTCAAAAATATTTTCTAGTTTAGTGAAAGTGCATATTGTACCATATGATATCTCTATATATCAATCAAAGACAACCCAAGTCAAATTATTGATGAACTACCAAAACAATTGGCCATCACTCCCAATAACATTGTAGGAAATTGCCCAAAAATGTGTTAAATGCTATTTAAGATTGTCTATTCCATCAAAAACTTTAAAAGAAAGATGTATAAATCCTCTTGTATATCGTACAAAATCATATTTCTCAGGTTAGGGTCTACCTTTTGGAATATGAGTCATACTATAAGATTGAGCCAAAGCTTCCTTCACCTGCTATTCCACTAGAGACTTCAAGTCAATTTTTGAAGATATATCATATGTTAGTTTAGGTTCTTGGTGCTACTCTCCAAAAACAAGCTTCGTCTGATCTATGGGATAGGACTCTTCCAGTATTATTAAAGAATGTGGCTGAGAAGAGGTGAAAACTAGGCTTTGGAGTGATTGCATAGTGGAAATCATCTCCTCCATCTTCTTTTCCATCCACAGAATTTGAACATCCTTCTTCTATAATTGAAGGATTAACTATTATGTGTTTGTTCTTGTTCATTTTTAGATTCCCTTGTATCTGCGATAAAAATATGTCTTTTAGGTAGCCTAGGGTCATCATCTAGCAAATCATCCTGATCTAATTTAAAGTGATCATGGACCCTACTTATATTTTCTTTTTCTTCATCCTCTCTAATAATAATCTCCACTTCTTATTTTATTATATGAAGTGGAACATCATTTTTATCAAGTATAGCTTCAGCTTTTTTTTATACATCCATTTATTTCACTCTAGCTATCTATATTTCTTGATTCACCTAGATGGTGGGAACTTTCTCTATAGCTAGAGTTTCCCTCAAACTAAGGCATCCCTCAACTACAATCTCTTTATTATTAGAAGATAGATAAAGTGACTCTATCTCTCTACTAAAGGTATGAAATGGGGACAACCCTTCAGTTCATGGCCTAAGCAAAGGTGTTGAAGGCCTTTTTTCAGTAGGTCAGATGGTAGGTGTTCTTTTTGACCCTAATGGTATGTGAGTTTTGGTCCTAGGAGCTAATGGGGCATTCCTAACATAAACTCACATGGTTTTCTCTTTAGGGATAGCCTTATCTCTCTTTGAGCTAGCTGACTCATCCCTATCCCAAGCTAGTGACCTCCTTGAATGATGTAATTGATCTAGTTTAATAGTCATAAGCTGATAAGCCCTCCATCTATCAGGTAAAACTACTTTTTGTGTTCCCTTTATTTTGAGTAGTCACATGGCTCCCTAAGTTCTCTCTCTCTCTCTCTCTCTCTCTCTCTCTCTCTCAAGCTCTTTAAAGTTCTGACCCTTCATGACCTTAACTAACTCTTCCTTAGTGTAAGAAGAAGACCTAGAGGGTTCTACGTATGATATGTAGCAATTTACCATGAGTTTCATTATTCACTAATCTAAAGTTCTTTCTACTTTCATAAGAAAAGGGGGGAGGTGGAGAACACACAATCCAAGATATATCCTCCTCTCCTTGGGCAGGTGGAATCTGCCACCTCTTAGAAGAGGGGAAGTATCAAGAAGGGTATACCCATCCCTCACCCTAGCTTGTTCAATCTCTATCATTCCCTTCTATTTTCTCTCTCTAACAACTTGCCTTCTAAACCTTCCACCTCTATTTTTTTTTTTACTTGTAGTCATTAGTGAAGGCTCAGAAGTGGAACCTATTTCAAAAGTACTAGGAAAGAGGGAATTATGTGTCTCTATAATATAAAATTTTACTAACTTAAATGTAGGGCTTGTTTGGATCTCTTTAAGGGCCTCCATAGCCATCTCTCTACTAGTGGCAAGAGTACTATGGGCACTCCAAAAAACATTAAGACATGATTCATATCCTTAATAGTTAGATCACTAAAAGGAGAAAGAGTCACTAAATTAGTAGTAATGTTCAAATATTTGAAACCAGCTCTAAACTTGATAGAATAGCCATCAAGTAATCTGATATTATCCACAGAAAAGCTAATCCTAGATGTAGTAGCAAAAATAGGTTGTTCAACCATTTTCTATTTTTCAAATAAGAAAATTGATCAAATTATTACATGGCCTTACTTAATATAATGTAGTCAAAAGAAAATAACTTTGGACCCATTACTAAAATTTAGCCATTCTTATTATGGCTAGAGTTTTAAAAAGAAGAATTTTATTTCTAAAAAAGTAGGAGTTATAAAACCCTCTTATTTGATTTCAATAAATAAAAAAGTTTGATACTCCATTTAGTGGATTTTGAGTGTACTCTACAAAGATTGAAATGGAGAAATACCCAATGGAATGAAAGGTAATCTTGACCCGTGAAAAACACAAGCACATTACTGATGTATAGAAAAAAAAGATTATTTCTAAAGATAGAAAGAGGAACTGATCTCTAATGGAGTCACTAGAAGAATTTGTTGGGAATTTTATTTGGAACACCACACAGATCTTAGGGTTACTTATTTTGGTAATCAAATACATCATTAAGCGATAAATATATTATCTCGAATGATAAACATATTACCTTATAATAGATTTGATTACTTAATAAAAACTCCTAAGGTTGATAGGTCTTCAATGTACCAAGGATTCTTCTCCTGAAGAATATGGAGAAGTAGAATAAAGTTTATTTTATTGCAAGATTCAAAGTTCCCTACAAGGGAAATCCCTATAGTTAATTAGATCCTAGGAATGTAAGATCTTTTCCAAAGAATACTCTCAATTGAAATAGACTTTTATTTCTATGGATTTCAAAGCTTGTCTTAAAAGGATGATTAATTTGAAAATTCAACAAGGAATGCTTCAAAGGGGAGAGAGTTCTTTTTAGGGGCCAATCGAGAATAAGTAGAAAATCCTTTTAGATACTAGGAAGCCCACTAAACATTTCAACTATTATACTATTAAGCCTTACAAATTTGAGATTGAATTTAATAAAATTTTGGATTAACATTCTATTAGAAATCTAGGACTTAGATTCTAGTAGCACGAGATTATAGAAATACTTAATGGTTAAAGACTTATTCTAATAGGATGCTTTAGTCCCTAAGCCTACAAATGCTTCTGACATAAGTTAGTGCCATGAACTAATGTGAATTTTTTTTTGGGAATTATCAGTTCTTTTCCTACCAGAGGAAAAATGAACCTATCCCTGAATCTTCTGAACTTATAACCCACTTGGAAGGGTGCCAACTAACATCACCTAAGCAATTTTAAAAACCATGAATCTAGTATTATATATACAGGATGGCAAGGCTGTTGTAGTTATGAAGGAATTTAAGAGCCTAACTCACTCTTTAACCCTAAAATAATGTTTGGTCATGTTATGCATCTAACTAATGCCACAAAATTCTTCTTTTATGTGCTTAGACTCATGATTTATTTTAAGGCTTGAAGTATGCAATTCATGCCTACAATGATATGCAATTAGAAGTGGTCGTGGGAAAAATTAAAAAGAGAAGGTACACTTCCCCCAAGAAGGGTGATCATCCTCATAGGTCAGGTGCCGCCTTATGTGTAATGGATGAAGTGCCCAATTCAAGAGGTATAAATAATATGCTATCAGATTTCACAAAGCTAATTATTTCTAGTTACTTTCAAGTTGTACATAAGAATTTTGTTATAGTGTGGTTTTGAGTTTCTTTATTTTATGTTTGAGTTAATTAAATTTAAAGGGGTAGAAAATTTAATTTTCTCTAAGAGAGTAATGTTACCACAAAAAAAACATAGAAAAAAAAAGAAATTTCTAATGTGTAACCAAAATAAGTCAAGCCAAATTAATTAATAGAATAGTCCAATGTGGTCAAATATTGTTGTACACCCCACAAGAAAGAAAAAATGGCTACCTTTATCGGGGTCAGCCTACAACTAAAAGTTTGATCTATAGGGGTCTTCTTCTAGAATCATCACCTTCTTCAGGGACTTCACTGACTTCACAAGGGACCACCAACTAGTAAAGATAACTCCTGATATTCCTAGACCCCATAGATCCTAACATAATTCTAGGATTAAAATAAAATTTGAAATTTTAAAATAAATTTCTAATCCCTACAAAACAAATGTTAGGAAATAGACAAAATACACCAGCATTTTATAGTTCAAATATACGAGTTTAACACTAGTTGCTTACCAAGCACACTTGTTCTATTAGGCTATGTTTAGGGACTTAAATAGCATCTAAAAGCAAATAGCATTTATTAAAAATTTTTATTACATTAGTCCCTTTAAGCATTGCCCTCTATAGAAAATAGTGTTTGCCAAAAAAGAATGCCTTATCATCCAGATTAGTAGGCAAATAATCCTAGCCATGTAGACTAAATTATTATACCACAAAATAAGGAAAGAATAATATGTTAAAACATCACAAATCATCAGCCTAACCTAAGTCAAAGGTTGGTGAGCTAATAATCTAGTGTTTGAGAAAGGGGCTTGTGTGGTAAAACTTTACCATGCCTTTCAAGTTCAGGTTTTTGGTTTAATTTAAAATTTAATCTTTCACTTTTCATAATTTTGCTTCATAGGTACATGTCAATATTAAACCAGAAGTTTAAGGGATCAAGCCCTCCATTTGATTGGTAGCCCTACGACCTCTAGTGTCGAGACTATATACCAAATGATAACTAGTTATAAAAAATTTTCTTTTCTTTGATTTCTTTTAGTTTATTCTTAGAATTTATTTAATTTCTCATTGTGTGATTTCAATGCAAGTGATTTAATTGATTTATAAGTTTAATTCCATTTTTAGGTTTACTTTTGTGCTAAGGTTGAAATTTAAGTTTTAAGTATGAATAATAAAATAAATTCTGCTTCGGGAAGAACATATTCTATTCAATCATCCAACATCATTATTGAATAAAATTTTCATCCACTCTAAGGGTCAAACTAAGATCCTAAATTTTTTAATTAACCTCTTTTCAATTCATTTGAATAATTTATTTAAGTTGGGTTTATTTAAATCTAGATTAATGTTTGTGTAATTTGATTTAGATTTAAATTCTTGATTAGTGTTTTGTTTTCATCTTATGTTTATGAAAAATTATTTAAAGATTCTTTATTCTTTTCATTTGAGTTTTATTGATTAATGCATCTTGACTTAACTATTTAAAAATTTATTGTTTGATTGATTGATTATCTTTACTTTCTTTTTAAAGTTTAGAGTTTATGTAATCTTATTATGATTCGAAGATTTCTTTTTTATTCTATCTTTTTACTTTGATTAATATTTCTTTTGTTTGATTTATTGAAATTTAAAATGTTTCTTCAAATCTTAGTTGAACATTCATGTTATCATGATTAGGTTTAATATAACTTTTATTTTAGTTTTATTTTTTGTAAAATGATTTGATTCATCTATATTTATATTATTTAATGTTTTATATTATTTTTATAACAAAGCTTTAATTTTAATCTCATGTTTCTTTTGATTTGATTAAGTGTTTATTTGTTCTTATAAATTTTAATTACTTGATTTATTTGATTTGAACTGATGTCATTTATTCATTCGATTAATGTTTATATTTATGAATTTGGATGAGTTAACTTAATTAATTAATCTTGAAGATGTTTTGATTTTATTATTTGAATGAATCATCATATTTCAATTTCATAACATAAGATGATTCATTAATTTATATAATTCTAATTCATCAGTATAGATTAATCACAATGAAATTTTTTATATATTAAAATAACATTATTTAATTAAATTTCTTTAAATGAAGTTTTATTTATCAATTTCAACTTAATAAACTTAGGAAATGAATTTCTTTAGACACACAAACCTAGCCTAGGCCTTTCCAAACTTTTAGGTTATTTAAAATGAATTTATTTCATTTATCCTTTCTTTTGTTTCTTTTTTATTATTTAAAATTAAGTTAATTATTAAATTAAATGAGTTTAAGGAATTTTCATATTAATGAATTTCATATTTTGGTATGAAATTCAAAGGTTGATTTGTTTAGAATTTCAATTGATTAATTGATTTATTATGAATTTATTCACTTGATATCTAAGATTTGATTAAATTTTATATTTTTAATCATTTCATTCAACCGTGAGTACATAATTAATTAAATTCTTTAACTACAAAGGGTTAAGAAGTTTTTCTTAAGTATTATGATGTTAATTGAAATGATTTAGAATGACTTAATAAATTTTTATAATTTCTATACTTTTTTATTTATAATTTAATCTAAGTTGACTTAAGGATTAGAATTTTAATAACTTCTAATCCAGAGATTATTTGGCCTTGAAATTTTCATGACAGGTGGGGTTTCTTGCCAACTTGAATTTCCAAAATTTAAATCTTAATTAAATGTGTAATTTTAGAAGAATTAAAGTTTTAATTATTATAATAAAATTTAAATTAATTAAAATTAATTAGGGATTTTAATTTTCATAAATTCCAATATGGAAGATAAATCCATGAAGGCTTCATTTAGATTTTTTGTAGTTTTGGTTAATTTATTATGATTTTTTAAAGTTTAGATTAATTAATAAGATTAATTAATTCAATTTATTACCTAATTAGTTCATTTTGGGATTTATTATGTTTTAAAGAATTCTAATTGTGGTTTTAGGTTCATTAAGGTTCATTATAATGATTTGAGTTGAATTTATAATTTTTTCATAATTTGTCTAATTCATTATTATTTTATTTTCTTCAATTGAGGGTTTATGATTGAAAATTTCATATTTTTGGATTTAATTTCTAATAAATCTTAAGAAATTTATTTAAGATGTATTTTAACATTAATTTTAATTCCTAAAAGTTTGAAATTGATTTGATTAATGATTTAAGTTTTATTTGGGTTTGATCAATTTTAATTAAACCTAAATTAATTTGAAAAATATCTAATAAAAATATGGTATTTTGGGTTTAATGCATTCTTCTCTCTAAGGAATTGAATTTTCTCCTCACCAATTGCTCTAGTCTTACATGAATCTAGTCAAAATCTGACTTACTAACAGATGAGAATTAGGGAAGGGGTTTATTCTTCTTTGTTTCACTTGAGGAATGTGTGAGTAGTGTTAGAATGGCCAGAGAAGTCTCCTTTCTTATTTACTTATTTGGTCGAGAGCCATCTTATGGAAAGTTTAAGTATTAATTGGATATGGTGATTTCCACCCTTAGAGGTTAGCTTAAGAGGTGGTTAATGGATTGAGGTCAATCTAAATCATCTAGGATAAGGTGTGGAGGAGAAAATGGAGGAAGTGTCTTGGATTAGATAGAGTTTCTCTTCATGTTCCACATCACTTTTAATGGCATGTTCCATTACTTTTAGATTGATTTAAAACCTTTGAATTCTATTAATTTTGGATTCC
The DNA here is from genome assembly GCA_021442155.1 of Cymbidium sinense. Lineage (NCBI taxonomy): Eukaryota > Viridiplantae > Streptophyta > Magnoliopsida > Asparagales > Orchidaceae > Cymbidium > Cymbidium sinense. The sequence continues at coordinate 83,023,112 of CM038219.1, forward strand.
AATCCTTTTAGACTCACCCTAGAATGAGGTGTATTGCAATGAAGTTAGTGTAGTTTTAAGCTAAAATGTTCACATTTTGGTCCATTTGGGTTTAGTTTGATTTGTGTTAGGCTAAGCATGAATAATGTTTGTTATTTATTTATTTAAAATAATTAATAATTATCCAAATCAAATTTAAGATGATTTGTTAGTCAAACAAACTCATTTCAATCGGGTTTAGACACAAACACCTTAAATTAGTTCACTTAAGCATTTGTTCCCTTTGCTTTAATTTTATTTATTTTATTTAATGGATTTAATCTAGGTTAAGGCTTTAGTTATGTTTATTTAAATATTTAGGATGATTTATATTAATTAATTTTATTCATTTCAAGTTAATTTTGAATTTAACACTTTGACCCAAATTTGGCTTAATGGGTTAACATGGGTTCAATTGGGTAAAATGACCAAATTGATCAAATTAAACCCCATAATTGGTTGAAATATATTTAATGATGATTTTCAAATGATTTTGGATATTTAGTTTGACTCTTTGTTTAATTAATTTGAGTTTAGATTCAGTAGGGTCTATTTAGGCCTATTTAAATCAAGTGATCTAATTAATCTAATTAAGACCTTATTAGGTTTAAATTTGTTTAGATTCATGTTTAGACAAGTTTGTTTGATGATTTTGAGCCTTTGGAAAAAATTAATTTGGTCACATTTTGGTGGGCTGACCCTTGACCTGATGGGATCCACATAAGTCAACTCTTTGTCAAATGGTTGACCATTTTCACTTTTATTTACATTTGGTTTTAAATCCATTTATGTTTATGTAATGACTTTATGCTTTTCATTTGATTTCATTTCAATTTGTTTTAACTTTCTTTGAATTTTTTTGGGTTTAAGAGGTTTTGAGCTTAGGTAAGTTAATTAGGTTGACCACCTCAATTACCTTAGTCTAAGCTCAGTTGGATTAAGGTTTCAATTAGATTGTGTTTGATTCAATTATTTGTTTAGATTTGAGTTTGGTTTTGGTCCACCTAATCCAATTAGGTTAGGCTACACCCTAGAAGGACTCACAAAGTCTCCTAGTATAGTGTCCAAAGTGTTTGAATAGGAAATCCCTAATCTAAGATTAAGTATTCTAATCGATAGGATTGAAAATGATGTTAAACCCCATCCAAGAATGAGGTCATCAATGACTAAAAAAATTAGTAAAAATGCATAGTTGTACAATATGATATACATCTTATAGTATGATTAGTTCAAAGTTGACAATTTAAAAAGTTAACTTAATTATTATGACTAAAAAATTAACAATAATGATTGATCATACAGTACGATCTAAATAGTATAGTATGAATTGCTTAAAAATTATAAATTTGAAATTTTACTTTATTTTCTCTGAAGTGTGATTGTGTGTGTGTTTGGTTACCTATTATAATTCACAAGCCATAAACATGAATATAAAATAAAGACATTGGAGAAGACAACACAATATATTAACCTAAATCTTCTGGCATTAATCATTCCTTATTTGCAGTATTCATGCATTTTTTTTCTTGATCAAACTCTTAAATATCAACCTTAGTTCATGCTCTGATAGTGAATCTTGATTCAACTTTATAATTGCAAGTCCAATATTGAATGCTCATCATAACTTCTTTAATCCATTACAATAAATGTTTGTGATCATCATAACTTAAAATAATATTTGAAGGCTCATGAGGGTTAACAATCTCCCCATTTTTAATGATGACAACTATTTTTGGTTTAGTTTTGAGAGCTTAATGGATGAAATAATAATGAAATAACTCCTACTTAATTTATCTTACAAAAATATGCCAAAATATTCAAAGATGCAATATGTATAAAAGTAATGCAAAATATTCAAAAAATGAGCAAAAGATCAAAAATATGTAAAAAGGAAAGGCACAAACCAAAAAATACTAGTCGTTTTCCCCCTTTGACACATCAATAATGGTTGAAGATAAAGAAGGAAAAAACACAAATGATGTTATTTTTTGAATTTAAAGTGAAACAAATTTTCTCAAAATATTCTTAGCATACATCCTAATAAAACAAGTTTATAAAACTTAATCAACAATAGTATGATATGCCTCATGAACTATAATTTATTACCTATGTAATTTTTTCTTCATATAAGCAAAACTTCATAAAATAATGAAATGACTTCAATTTATTGAATTTTTTAAAACATTAATAACAATAACAAAGTGTTGCTTAAATTTCATTTGAATGAAATAGATATTATAATGCATGAATCAAATAAAAAGACAACTATTTTGATGAGTCACTTAATGACAAACTAGGAAGCATAAATATTTTTTTGGCATCTCCCCGCTTTGAGGATTTTTTGTATACTTCCCTACTTTGGGGATTTTTTTATTCAACTTTTATTTTATGTTGAACATTTTAGTCTCATTGCTATTGTCACTGGATTCATTTTATAATTGGGAAGATTACATGCATCTACAATAATTAATTTAGCACATTAAAGGAGAAAAGGATGTATTACAAGGTCCAAAACCAAAGCCTTAACTTAGTAAGACCTTTACTAGATACTATGTGTTGTGGAATTTTGTTTCATGTGTTGTATTATGTAGTAATGGATGTATTCAATCATGTTTAGGTGTTGTATAAAAGTTGTGGTTGAACACATGTGAATTCATGTGTTAAATTGTATAGGTATCTATCTGGCACCAAGGTGCTACCTTTTGGGTGCTTTGGCATTGCATTTTATGGTATTTAGTGCATGGGGATAGAGAAGCTAACACCACGGTAGCTCGATGCTAGTCTTCAGCACATTGGCACTAAAAAATAATAGGTTTTGACTTTTTCAATTTTTGGTAGTTTTCCCTTAATGGACACCTTCTTTAGAGTATTGTACTTATTTAAACACCGATTCTGACCTAATGAAGAATTAGACTTATTTGTTTGTATAAATTTGAGTGAAAACTCTTTGGTTAGAGCTTGGTGGTTGGCCGCTTGAGGTATTCAATGATCTCTCACTATCGTTCTACTTGGGTGAGTAGAACTCGTACCCCTCTACTTTGGTGAGTTTGAGATTCTTGGAGCATTTCTTCTCCACCATCTACTGTGAAGTTTCTTTTTTTTTCACAACCAATCTCTATCAATTTTGGTATCTAAGCCTAAGGTTTAGAGTTTTGGAGAAAGTGCTCATAAAGAATCCATATCAAATCTAATCAAGGTTAGTTCTTTATTTTGGATTTTAAAGTTAATAATTTCATTTATAAATGCATGCTAAATTCATGTGGTAGGTAATTCTATGAATGTTTATGTTACTACCAACTAGTTTCCTCCACTTATAAAGTGTAGCTTTTCCTTATTTAACTTAACTAGAAGTCATCATACTTGAGTGACAACTTGAGTAAGAGAGAGTTCACTAAATAGCCTAATGTAGTATACAAATAGTACATAAAAAATCAAACTTATATCCTTAAAGATGTTAATTTCTTTTTGTAAGTTTTCTTAATATTTTATAATATCCATGAGTTACTTTGTGTTTACTGAAGGCTAGTCATTTCCAAAATTTGTGCATATCATTTGTATTAAATTTTATTCACTTATTGGATATTTAAAAAATTCATTTAGAGTGTCATACTTACATCCTTTTATTAATTATCATGCCACCCAAATCTATTAGTTTAGCCCAATTAGAAGACTTAATTAAGAGAGTATATGAGATCTCTATGAGAAGTGAAGAGAAATTCACTAAGGAAGAAAACCTTCTCATCATTGCATAAACTTGCTTGAGTACTATGCGTCAAATCCATCCAACTATCCCATGTTCAGATGACTTAGAACCCATAGGAGGGAAAAATATTGAACTTCCTGGAAATGATTATGCTGCGAGAAGACCAAACCCAAGGAACACTCTTAGACAAGAATATCTTAAGGTCCATAATATTACATGAACCTATAAAATAAGTTAACATAGAAGCCTTAACGTATGATTGTGTTCATGACCCTAATAAATTTTTAGATATATTAACCAAAATAGATAACTTCTTCAATTAGGATCATATCAATGAACTATAGTCACTAAAATGAAATCAGTAGGTCATACAAAAATCTATTGGAATAACATTTTAGCTAAAGAAGAGAGATTTGGTAGAAACGTCATGACCTGAGTGGAAATAAAAAAAATCTTAAGGGCTAAACATTATCTTAAAAATCATTATAAAAGGCTCCATGAATAATTAACTATTCTTAAATAAGGGACTATGCCAGTAGTGGAATATATGAATACAATTGAGGACTTAATAACTAGAACTCATGCACTAATCAAGAGTTGCAAATAGCTAATAAATTTGACATTAGTTTAAGAGGAGATATTAAAAATAAGGTAGAGCTTCGCGATCCACTAACTTTAGAGGATGCCTTTAACTATGCTTTTCTCTAGAAAAACATAAGAAGGTTGCATCCACATACAAGATGAAAGATCGAATACCTTTTAAATATTCACCTACATCTCAATCTTAAAAGTCTATCATTAGGCCTAATCCTTTTATATCAAACAACCACTCTAAAATTAGCCCCAATGAAACTACGCCTAAAAATGTGAAAGATATAACTTGCTTACAATGCTATAAAAAATGTCATATGCAAAATCAATGTAGAGCAAAAATTATGTTCCTAGATGATTTGGAAGATTTAGAAGAAGAAGAGGATATTGAAGAAATAGATGATAATGCACCAAAATATAGATAATCCAATGTCAATTATGAGGTGTTTGATTGCTTCTAAAGAAGAAGAAGACTGGAGAAGGAGGAATATTTTCTTAATATACATCTTATGTAAAGAAAGGTGGTGTAAGCTAGTAATAGACGAGGGAGTGCGCTGAATGTTGTATCAACCCATGCTATCATTAGAGCTAATCTTACAACTGAACCTCACCTAGAATAAAATATAGATAATCTAATGTCAATTATGAGATGTTTGATTTCTTCTAAGGAAGAAGATGACTGGAGAAGGAGGAATATTTTCTTAATATACATATTATATAAAGAAAGGAGGTGTAAGCTAGTAATAGACGAGGGGAGTGCGCTGAATGTTGTATCAACCCATGCTATCACTAGAGCTAATCTTACAACTAAACCTCACCTAGAATCATTCTACGCTAGTTGTATAAATCACACATCCCTACCTACCACTAATAGATGTTGTGTTCTAATTGATAAAATTTGGTGTGATGTTCTTCCAATGAAAATAATTTATATCTTATTAGAAAGACCATGACTTTATGATTGAATGTAATATGTTATGGTCATGACAACACTTATGTATTCAAACATAATAGGAAAATAATCAAATTATTCTCCGTAAATCCTACTGAGAAGAGGTCAATTAAATCTTCATATAAAATGCTTCTTGTACCTCCTCAAAAACCCAATTTTGAACTAAAACTCAAACCTAATCAAAGGAGGAATGTGAAACTCCAGTTGACAGTGATATCATCATCCAACAATAGGAAGAATACCTCTAATATATATTTTAATACATGCAAATTTCCTAGAATTCAAATCATAACCTTAAGGTATATATGCTTCGCTAGAGAGATCAATGTCCTTATTTATCTTACACCTTTAAAAACTCTCTATTGATACAAAAGATCACCACGTACATGTTGTGGTCTTAGATATATTATCTAAATTTACTAATTTAATTTATGACGACTTACCTAATGAACTACCACCATTAAAGGATATACAAAATGTTATACATATGATTCTTGGTTCACAAATACCTAACTTACCCCATTTTAAGATGAATCTAATTGAACATGTAGAGCTAAAACAACAAGAAGATGAACTTCTGAAAAAAAGGCTTTATCCAATAAATTCTTAGTTTTTATGTTGTACTTGCTCTTTTAACTCCTAATAAAGATAAAACTTAGAGGATGTGTATTGATAATAAAGTAGTAAATAATATCATAGTAAAATATAAATTTAATATATGAAGGTTTGATGACATGTTATACCATATTTCAAGTTCATACTTATTCCTTAGAATTAATTTGAGAAGTGGATACCATAATATAAGGATTATGCTAGGTGATGAATGGAATGTAGCATTCAAAACTCCCAATGGCTTTTATAAATGGTTAGTTATGTCAATTGGTCTTTCAAACGCACCTAGTACATTCATGAGACTAATGAATGCTGCACTAAAATCTTTTATTGTTCAATTTCTTATAGTCTATTTCAATAATATTTTTACTAATAGCCCAGATGAAAAGTCACATCTACAACACTTAGGAATGGTCATAGAAAAAATAAGATTACCAAAATTATTTTTAAACCTTCAAAAAAAAAATTTTTGTCAAAGTGAAGTCATTTTCTTTTGTTTCATTATATCTAATGATGGATTTAAAGTTGACCCATCAAAAATTAAGTTTATTATAGATTGACCAACTCTTAGGTCTTTCACGGATGTTAGAAGTTTTCATGGATTAATAACTTTTTATAAAAGATTTATATGATATTCCAATACTATTGTAGCTTATATCGCATACACTTAAAAAAAAGATATGTTTACGTGGACCACAAATGCTGATAGAGCCATGCAATGAATTAAAAACCCTTATGACTTTCTCACCTATCTTAAGACCTCTTGGCTTAAATAATGTATTTTAAGTAACTTGTGATACATCAGGTGTTGGGATTGGTGGAATATTAACTCAAGAAAACTATCCAATTACTTTTCTCAATAAAAAATTAAATGACACTAGACAAAAATATTCTACATATGTTAAGAGTTTTATGTGATTATTCAAACCCTTAAGCACTAGAGGTATTATATATAACATAAAGATTAAAGTATAAGTACTAATCATCAAGCTCTAAATTTTATTAACTCCCTCAAAAAACTAAATCATAGACATCCTAAATAGGTTGAAAACCTTCAAGACTTTTCCTATGTGCTTAAACATAAACTTTGAATAGAAAACAAACTAGCAGATGTTGTATCTAGAGTATTTTTAATGGTTTCACCTTTTGAATTTCAAATTTTTGGATTTAAAACTTTAAAGGAAAATTACAAAATTTATCCTATTTTTTATATAACATGCTTAGAACATGACTCTAAGCCCTTCACTTTTCATAGCTCCTTTATCATTTTAGATGGATATCTATATAAAGATAAGTGATTATGTATTCCTAATACATCTCTAATAGAATTCATTATCTCTAAATTACATTAAAAAGGTATGTCAAGATATTTGGGTAATTTAAAGACCAAAAATCAAGTTGAACATAGGTTTCACTAGTCATCTCTATGAATAGAAGTTGAATGTATCATAGCCTAGTTTTATACTTATCATCAAGCTAAAACAAGCCAACAAAGGGTGGGTTGTTACATATCATTACCAATTATTTCTAGAATATTGGATGACCTATCCATAGATTTTAGATTAGGTTTACCTAGGACACATCTTGGACATCATAATATATTTATCACTGTAGATAGATTTCTTAGATGACACCTTTCATACCTTGCCTAAACTCAAATGATGCATCTCACATAGCAAGATTATTCTTTAAAAAAATTATCAAGTTGTACAGAGTCCAGACTACTATAGTTTCTGTTAGAGATGTCAAATTTATATCCTATTTTAGAAAACCGTATTAAAACTAATGAGAACACAACTAAAATTTTACTCTACATTTCATCTACAAACTGATGAATAGCTGGAAGTTGTTTATAGGATATTAGGAAATCTACTAAGATGTTTAGTTGGAAAAAATTCAAGAAACTACAACAATAGTTTCATTTCTAAAACAAATCACAAATCACCTTTTGAGATTGTTTATGGATATAACCCTAAATTTCTTATTGACCTAACTAATACACCTAGTCATGCATTTTTTTTTTATTTAGCATATAAATTTACATGTGATTTTTATGGACTTCATCAATATATAAAGAAATAATTAGAAGTGCAAAATGTTAAGTATGATGAACAAAAAATAAATATAAAATTTTAAGAAATAAGAGATAGGTGATTATATTTTGATTTGTGTTTATCCAAAGAGATTTCCTTCCACCAAATATAAAAAGTTACAAGTGAGGGCATATGAACCATTTTAATCTATTAGGAAACTTGGTACTAATGCTTATATTCTTGAATTGTCCCCTCACATATTTATTAGCCCTATTTTCAATGTGGAAAATCTAATATCTTTTAAAAGAGTTACCCAACCTCCAAATTTATAGAATGATCTTTTCCAAGAGGAGATGAGAATTATTTGCAGGTACCTATCCAATCAACATCCTTTGAAGTGGAGAATAATATCATAATTGAGACACCAATAGATGGTTGCACCATTTGGAAGTTATTAGCAAGGTGGAAATACAAGTCACCAAGTCAGGATACCTAGATGACTTTGGATAAACTACAGAGCTTCACCCCAAAACTTTTTGATGACTTTTAGAATCTTATATCTTTGAAGAAGAGTTCTTTGAGGTCCGAGGGAATTGATGTAGCACATCAAAGGATGAAAGAATCTATCACAAGGTCTTAAACCAAAGCTTGAATTCTAGAGGACTTTTATTATACTTTATGTGTTGTGGATGTATGTTTCATTGTTGTATTAAGTAGTAATAGATGTATTTGATCATGCTTAGGTGTTGTATAAGAGTTATGGTTGAAAATATGTAAATTAATGTGTCAAATTATATAGCTATCAGTCTTGTTCCTATTCACTACCTTTCTGATGCCTTGTTACTACATTTCATGGTATTTAGTGGTTGGGGATAGAAAAGCTAGTGCCTCAGCACCAGACTATAGTGCCTCAATGCTGGTTTATGATGCCTCGATACTAGACTTCAACTCCTTGATACTGTGAAGTACCATGTTCCCAATTCTTTTAGTTTTTGATATTTTTTTTCCCTAAGGGACACATCCCTTGAAGTATCATACTTATTTAAACATTATTCTGACATTATGAAGAATTAGATTTGTTTGACTGTAAAAAAAATTGAATCAAATCTCTTTGGTTGGAACTTGATGACCGATCATTTATGCGATTCGGTGATCTCTCAATACCATTCTACTTAAGTGAGTAGAACTTCTTTATACCCCTTTTACTTTGGTGAGTGGGAGATCCTTAGAGCATTTCTTGTCCACCATCCACTTTGACATCTTCTCCCTACAACCCATCTCCATCAATTTGTATTACATCAAAAGAGGAAAGGACCTGTCACAAGGTACGAAACCAAAGCTTAAACTTAGGAAGACTTTTATTTGACTTTATGTGTTGTGGACATATGTTTCATGTATTATATTATGTAGTAATGGATATATTTGATCATATTTAAGTATTGTATAAGAGTTCTGGCTGAAAGCATGTGAATTCATGTGTTAAGCAATATAAGTGTTTGTCTAGCGCTTAGGTGCTACCTTTCTAATGCCTAAAAACTACATTTCATGGTATTTAGTGCTTGTGGATGGATAATGAAGGACTTTAACACTAGAATGTAGCACCTCAGTGCTAGTTTATGGTGCCTCAGCACTAGACTATAGTGCCTTGATGCTGTGAAATGATAGGTTCCTACTTTTTTTTAGTTTTTGGTCATATTTCCACCAAAGGGTCCCTTGGAGTATTATATTTATTTAAACACCTATTCTAACCTAATAAAGAATTAACTTATTTGAGTGTGAAAAATCAAATGAAAATTCTTTGGTTGGAGCTTTGTGGCGAGCTGTTTGAGGGATTCAATGATATCTCACTATCGTTATACTTGGGTGAATAGACCTGCTTCTTACCCTTTTCACTTTGGTTAGTGGGAGATCTATGGAACATTTCTTCTCTACCACCTACTATGACATCTTCTCTCTGCAACCCATCTCTATCAATTTTTAGTACATCAAAAGAGGAAAGAAGCTATCAGAAAATCCCAAACTAAAGCTTAAACTTAAGAGAACTTTTACTTGACTTTATATATAGTGGACTTATTATGTGTTGTATTATGTATAAATAGATGTATATGATCATATTTAGGTGTTGTATAAGAGTTTTAGTTGAAAACATGTGAATTTATGTGTTACATTATTTAGGTGTTGATCTAGCACCTAGGGCTACCATTTTGGTGCATTGGTGCTACATTCCTTGGTATTTAGTGCTTAGGGATAGAGAAGCTAGTGCCTCAGCACTGGGTTGTAACACCTTAGTGCTGGTCTATGGCACGATGATACTAAACTATAGTGCTTTGATGTTGCGAATGACAGGTTCCTACTTTTTTAGTTTTTGGTAACTTTTCCCCAAGGGACCATCCTTTTGAGTATTGCACTTATTTAAACATCTATTCTAACCTAATTAATAATTATACTTTTTTGAGTGTAAAAAACTTGAATGGAAACTCTTTGGCTGGAGCATGGTGGTTGGCTATTTGAGGGATTTAGTGATCTCTCACTATCATTCTACTTGGGTGAGTAGAACATTTCCTTACTCCTTTCACTTTGGTGAGTTGGAGATCCTTGGAGCATTTTTTTTTCTTCACCATCCACTATGATATATTTTCTCTACACCCCATCTCCATTAAATATTGGTATAATATTTATACATATGTTAATTTGTTATAAAATGTAAAGAAAAGTAGAGTAATGAAAAAGTTATGATTTACACATTCATACTTAAAAAAACATGTGCATCATCATAGACAAATTTTAAGATGTTTGATTTAGTTAATGATTCAAACTTCAAGGTCATAAATTTTAAATTCTAACTAACACTTCATTATAAAATGTTAAATTAAAAGAAAACTGCATCTACTTGAAAAATCATAGAATATGATGGACAAAAACACTAACTAATAAAATATACTGAAATCAATTAATGCAATTAAACTACATCAACAAGAATAAAAAAAATTATGATAATAAAGAGTATATCAAATACTAAAAATGTAAAACTAACATAGACTACATTATAAGAATCATAAATAAGAACTTAAAACTATGAAGGTCCATTATTTGGCAGTGGTGGTTGGAATATGCCATGGAGTGCGTCAACTAAGCTTGAAACAAAGCTTGGTCCTCTACTCATTATCTCTAGTACTCCTCACAGCATGCTCCCTACTCCTTAATATGTTTATATATTTTAATCTTAAGTCAAGTAAATTGCTCTGTCCAAGCATCATTGTGGGAATGATAATGCACTGAAGGCTTCCCCTCACTAGTTGCCTCCTCCTCTCTAGCCTTTGTTGTAGCTTGAGTGGGTTGCTGCTTCTCACTATAAAAAGTTTGGAAGGAGTTGTTTATATAGTGATAATAAATATGGTATGGTTCTTTAAGATAAAATATGTTGTACATGTGCCCTAAGACCAAATTATACTTTTTATGATGGTGAGATTTTCAATATAAGGAATCAAAAGATCTATAACATTGATGTGAGTGCGGGTCATGCAAAAGTAAGTGATAGTAGAAAGTACATAAGTAATGTTTATATGATTATCAAATTTTAGAATGACATTATACTTAAGAATGTCTTGGATAACATGGGCATTTACACAAGGCCACTAACCAAAGGTTGGTGCTGATGAAGCAGTGATTTTCTATTGGCCATGTTGATAGTGGATGAGTTGTAAGTGTGGTCATTGCCTAAACTATAGATAGAAAGACCAGAGTTAGAGATATGAAGGTATCAATGATGAATATTTTCTAATAACAGACTTTGGATTGGAGGATACTATAGTTAAAATTTATGACAAGGTTGACAAAAAATTTACAAAGAAGCTCAGAATGAAAGGTGTAGGATAGATAATTAGGAACTAAAGAGAAGTGCTTTCAAAAGGATCATAAATGGGGAAGGACAACTTATCTTGAATGAGTGAGTTTGAATTAGTAATCCCACACTCTTTATATTTTATGTAAGCAACCTCTATGTTGCAGAATCAGAAGTGATTCTCTTGCTTATTGTTGTGAGCTATCTTGATTGCCATCTAAACTGCACTTACACATGAAAAAACTCAAGGAAGAAGGTTAGAGTGAATGGGAAAGAGTAAAGTGTGAGTGTTAACCTCCTAAGCCTTCACATGAAACTATAAGTTTTGATGATCACAAACATTCCTGGTTGAACAAATAGATTTGTTAGTCAGTTGTGTGTGCATGTTGTGGTGTCTTCCAAAAGTATGAATTATAATTAAGCAACTTAATGAAGACTAGCTAATAGAGCATGAATAATGGATGACTTTTAAAATACTATTCAACTAAGAGCCTATGAAGACTACAATTGAGGAATGAGTGATGCCATAAGATCTATGTGAAGTTTAACTATTTGCATAATTAATCTTGGTAGTTATGTTGTATTTTGTATTCATATATTTGACATGTAAATGATGAATAACAACTAAGCACACACTCACTTGAAAAAAAAATTTTAATTATATTTTTTTGAGAAAATTGTACTATATGATGGTCCTTTTTGTGAATTTTTTTAGTTGACATAATTAAGTTGATTAATACTGAAGTTAGCCAAAAGTATATGATCATACATGATGATAAGTAATAATTTTATTTTAATCCTAAATTTAAGGGATTTGATTTTTAAGAATTTTCTTTTAAATGGTTTGCAATGTATGATAGGTTCATACAAAATGAACAACTACAGAGCAAATTTTTTTATTTTATACTATTTATATAGTATGACCTTTTATCATATGACATGAATAGTGAGGGTTGATTGGACGATCGTATCATCCATAATTCCTAACCCTAATAAAACCAACTTATTGTAGTACAGTATGATTGGAACAATTCTTCCAATTTTTTTTTGTATTTTTATTCATCTTCCTCCCTATAAATACACCTTTTGGGGGTCTAACTTGAATATTCTGAATGTGAGAAAAATCAAGGGAGGCTTAGAGAATAGTGGTTTACAAAGGAGAAAACTGGAGAGTTCTCCACTCTTATTTCACTTCAAGGAATTTTATTAGTATAGTTGTACTTTACTTCTGGTTACTTATTTCTCATCATGTAAAACTTATAGAATATTCAATAAAAGAACCCTATAAAACTTATAGAAACATCAATTTAATGTCATAAGATTTCTCATTATTTAATAAATTTTTAATTTTCAAATTTATTTGAATTTTGAATATCAAATTGTATTTTTCCTTAATTCATTCCTAAATTTGGCTTTTTTATTTATGGAATGTTTTAGTCAAAACTTTATTGGTTTTTATCATGATATATTTTATTTAACTCTTTTAATTTAAATTATTTATATTTTTTATATTTGAGAAGTTATTTGAATTTAAAATTTTAAATCATGCAATAAATTATTTTCAAATTTGTTTTATTTATTTTTAGTTGCTTAGGCCTGCCCCTTATTTATTCTAATTGATTTAATTCAACTGTATTTATTTTAATTAGATATAATTAAAATTTAAAATCAAATGTCTTTGGATTTAATTTCCATTTTTGGATTTTTATTTTTTGTAACATTTGGTTGGCCCATAATAATCTATTTATATTTAGATTTAAATTATGTTTAAAATTCCAATTTCATCTTAATTAATCTCTTTAGATTATTAATTGTTTAATTATCATTAATTAGAGATTAATTTATGTAAGGATTGTCTTGGCCGCCCCTTTCATCAATAAATTTTGGATTCATTTCATTTCAATTTTATTCAAATCCATTCCTTAATAATTGTATGACTAGTTAGAGTTTAATCATTTAGGTAAAATTTCATTTAAACTTATTATTTTCATAGTTGGACGTCCCCACATGATTTTAAATTTGAATTTATTTTAAATTTTTATCACATGCACTTCAATTTTTAAATTTTGTTTTATTTCCTTAAGAAAATTTCCTTTCACTTCTTCTCTCTCTTTCTCTCTTGCTTTGGCCAATATTTACATGGAGTAAACTCAATTTAAAGAGTATATTTCATTACTTAATCCCTCTTACAAAAATCATCTTTAGTCAACCATTGCACAAGTTTTCTTAAGTGCTCTCTTTAGTTTCAATTGCTTAAGCTTCTTCCTTTCTTTGTACTTACATCTTTAACAACAATTCAAAAGGAGATCTTCTTCATCTTCTTCATAAACCATAGCTATGGATGATACACCTTCAATTCTTTGTGTTCTCATCTTCATTCTTCCAAAAGGATTTAAGTAAAATTATTGTGACTTTATTTCAAAACGTGTGACTTTTGAATTAGTGGTTTTGGTGATTAAAAATATTTTGTTCTACATTATTGGAATGTTATTTCTTGAGTTCTTATCAATTTCTCTTTAAAGAATTTATAAATCTCAAATTGACATTATTGTGTTTTATAAGTTTGACGATCCTTTCCTAAGGCTTTCACATTTTTGTTGATTCAAGTTTTTCATATTATTGATTTTAAATTTTTGTAAGTAATCATCATTTTACTTTCTACATGTATCTTTTTTAAAGTTAAATGTATTTTAATTATTTTGCATTAAGATTATAGCCATGCATATTTAAAATTAAAAAGAATAACAGTGTGCTTTCCTTAATTTATCTTGTTATTGCTTAGTGTGCTTGAGTATAAAATAATTTTAAATTTGAGAGATAGATTTCATTATTATATTTTTCTCATTTTGTATTTTTTTGAACTTGTTGGAGTTGTTCTTAACTATGTAAGTTAGTAGGTTGTTTGGGTTATATACTTCCCCAGTATAGGAAAGTATGTTATTGGGGTTATACTTGTCTGATGTAAGAAAAAATATTTTTGGGGTTGTATTGCTTGGTATAAGAAAGTATGAGAGATTCATTGTAATCTTTACTTAGTGAATTCTTAGTTGAGGTGACTAGGCATGATGTAGGCTGATTTTAAAGTTTTGGCTAAACCATGTAAACAATTTATGTGCCTTCTATATGGGGTTCCCCAAAAAAAAATAATAATAATAAAAAATTTATGTGCCTTCTACTTTTGTTTTTATGCATTTAATTTGGTTGTTTACTTTGTTCTCTACTTATAAACAATCCAATATTCTTTGCAACTTTTCTATGAAGTTTTAAAAATTATGTTAGAGCATCGACTCATTTTGTGGCTTAACATCCCTAGCTTGATTACTATGACACTCAAATATTTTCTTTCTCTTTTTATAATAAAATTTATTATTCAATTATTTTTGATAAAATGAATTTTCTTGTATGAAAAGTTAAATTCATATAGTTATTATGAAGTATTGATTCTAGAATGTGATATATTTTATTAAGTAAGAGTTTATCTTCTATTACTAAAAGTGAGCTGAATCTTTTAATTGAAAAGATAATTTCGTGTTTTTATAAGATATATCTTCTTGATGAGTTGTCTTATTTATTATATTTTAAATATTAAAAAGATATACTCGATGCTCTAGCTTTATTATACATTTGTGGTTGTTAAACAGGTAAGAAAGAGTCCTCACAGGTAAATGATATTCCTGTTGAGAATGCCACAAAAAGAAAATTTAAATCCCCAAGTTCATGCCTTCGGTTCTAAAAAGAATAAGAATAGAAATAATAAATGCAAAGGAAAAAAGGAAAATAAAGAATATTTTAAAAAGAGTTATATAGTTCTTACAAAAAGAGAAGAAAATGAGTTTTCAAACACATCCCTCAAGTTATCCACCCAAAGCTTCTAGTCTCATCTGATTTTGGGGATGACCCTGATGTAAACAATCTACCTTATGAAGAGTCACTTGGTGTCTTTAATGAATTAATCGATGCTTATAATAAATTGAAAAAAAAAATACATTTCCATGAAAAGAATCTCTAAAAGTTTTAAAGTAAATCTTGACACTTCGATGAAAACAAATAAGTCACTTTTATTAGATACTCAAAAATCTCTTGGCATGATTTGTTTGCTTAAAAAAAGTTTCTTCATTGAACACCAAAGTAAATTATTTCCTTTAGATTTATCTAGCACTTCAACATCCTACTGTCATGATGTATTCATTTCCAAAATTAAAAATTTGGAAGATGAAAATAAATTATTACAAAATGAGTTATTATCAAGAACTTAAGTTGAACATGTTTTCATATTGAGATTGAAAGTCTAAAATGTGAGAATACTATTATTAAAAGTAAATTAAATGACATCATTATCTTCTGCTAGTTTTAGTTGCTCACATGATTTACATTCGAATTAATCAATGTCTTGCAATCAATACTCTGTCATTCACATGTTTTAAATACTTGTACATCTTACAAGTATATTAGTTCATTCTCTAAAATTAAATCTAGACCTTATAATTCACTTATGCATGCTTTGTCCATTGTTAATTTTACTTATTATTGTAGGCAAAGTCATGTTTTGTACGTTTGTTCATTTAGGATATCCATGCAATTCAATGCTTCATCTTTAGACATTTGGATTCCTAAGGTAACTAGTTTGCATTGCCCATTATCTATATATTCAAATATCTTTTGTGCAACTCATGTTAGTGGATCCAAGCTTTCTTGGATATCAAAGCCTAAAATTAAGTTTGTAATGTAGGTTTATCTTTATGATGGATTAGTGAAGACAAGTCATTAATTTAAGTATACAAAAGTAACATTAAATTACAAAAGTATAAGAAGCAATGATATGAGGTAACATATTTAATATTATTCATTAATACCTTCCTTACATGTATTTAGGTCCTTAGATTAGTAATGGTTTATTCATGCCTAACTAATATATATAAGATTCATATTTTAGTTATTTTTTTAATTAATAAGCTACTTTAAAATATGACTTCGAAATAATTTTGTAAATCACAGGAAATTCATATTTCAAATATTATTTGACTTATTATGGCATAACATTTTCATGGACTTTATGAGTTTATATTATTTTTCTAATGAATGCTATTAGTTATCATGATTTAGATTCAATTTTAAATTATTTAAAATTAATGATAAGAAAATTTGTTACTCACCCTATTTGCATCTTTTAATCTTTTAAACTAGATTAGTTTCTATTTTCAAAGATAAAATTTTTACATAATTAATATTCATAATCTCATGCTAGATTTGATCTCATTTTTTTACCCATTATAAAAATTAAAATTATTTTCAATCTGGAGTTTGTAATTAAATTTATTATGAATATGTTTTATGATCGATAGCTTAATATGCTTAATTTGTTGTAAAGAAATTATGCTTGATAAATCATTTTGCATGATTAAAAATTCTTTTATAATATTTATCTCATGATTCATGCAAGTTTATGATTTTTGAATTTTATTATTTAATTAATATTTGATACAATTACATTTGATTTGTTGATAAGATAATTTCTATTGCTATTTTTTGTTGGCATTGCTTTTCAAAATATTGTTTATTTTGAATAATTAAGATGTGAAATATTAAATTGTTTTAAATATTGCTAAAGTTTTGTTTCAGAGACATGTTTATATCTATCTTAGGGTTAATTGTATTTTTTACTCACATATGATATTTTTCTTCATCTAGAAGCTTATTCAAAGTTAGTTTTATATTAAAAAAAATTACATATTTGTTTACATTAAATAAGGGAAAAATATTGAGCATGCCAATCTTAAATTAATTTTATTTTTATCATCATCTCATGATTAATTTACTTTTGCACTTAATTAAAAGGATAATGCTATTAATATAACCAACTTTTATTTTAATGTGAACCTTTTGATGATGTCAAAAGGAGGACTATTGATGTTTTGTATATCATAAATGATGTTAAATAGACTTTTAATTACTCACATATGAATTTTGTGAGGGGAAGAAACATCCTTTAATCATTATAATTACCCTTCACACCAACATTATTTTGTCATCGTCAAATAGGGGGAGATTGTTGAGTATACAACTTGTGTACCTCACCATTTGATTTGATGATAATAAATATTATAAAATAAGGATTATAATTTTGCTGCAGGATAAACAATCCACATTAATCATTATAATTGTCATTATAAATTTAGAATTTTATTGATGATAAATATATTTTCTTGAAGCTACTAATTGTTTATTCCAAGTATTCCAAGAAATTCATCGTTCTCACCTTGCCAAGTCAGATCATAAAAGTCATATTAGCATGGACTTGGGTACTTTGAGAATTTCCATTAAACTTGCAAAATAAGACAAATTAAAGCTCATAAAAATAAAAATAATTGCTAATAGCTTAACATATCATTTATTTTGACTTTTACATATTTTTCCATATTTTACTTCAATTGATTTTTCAATATTTCTAAGATAATATTTTTTTTGGATAATGTGACTACTTGCATTAGTTTAAGCCTTATCTATTGCATTCAAACTGATTTTAGTTTAATTTTTATTAATTAATTTCCACACTTGAGATAATTTTTATACATTTTCTTAACAAATGACATGGCTTATTTATTAAATTATTTAAGTTATCTTTTTCTCACTCTTATCATTTAATTTCTCTCTCACAATAATAATTTTATTTTCCCTCAAGCCTAGACACAATTTTACTATTTTGGATTGTGGAAGTTTGTGGGATTTACTCAATTTAATGCTAATACAATTTTCCTTATTTAATGGACTTTCAAATTTTAATTTTATTTGAATTTTGAATTCGAATATCTTGAATATCAAATTGTATATTGCCTTGATTCATTTCTAACTTTGGTTTATTTATTAATGAAATTTTTTGGGAAATTTTTTTTGGTTTTTATCATGATATATTTTATTTAACTCATTTGATTTAATGAATTAATATTTTCCATTTCTAGCAATTTTTAAAATTCAAATTATTTTTACTTTTAAATTTTGAATCATGCCATAAATTATTTCAAAATCTAGTATATTTATTTTTTATGCTTAATCCAATCCCATTTTTTTCTAATTAATTTAATTCAATTTTATTTAAATTAAGTTGATTTAATTATAATTTAAAATCAAATGGCGTTGGATTCAATTCACTTTCTTTTTTTGGATTTTTATTTTTTGTAATATTTGGCTGGCCCACCATATTCTACTTCTATTTAGATTTAAATTATGTTTGAAATTCCAATTTATTCTTAATTTATCTCTCTAGAAAAGTAATTGATTTATTATCATTAATTGAGATTAGTTTATAAGAGAAAAGTCTTGGCTGCACCTTCCGTAATTGAATTTTAGATTTATTTTATTTCAATATTATTCAAAAATTTATTCCTTAGTTAGTCTTATGATTAATTAAAGTTTATTCATTTAGGTAAAATGCATTTAAACATTTTTTTCCATGGTTGGACGTCCCACATGATTTTTAAATTGAATTGAATTTAAATTTTTATCACAAGTGCTTTAATTTTTAAAATTTGATTTATTTCCTAAAGAAAGTTACCTCTCATTTCATCTCTATTTCTCTCTTGCTTTAGTTGTAATTTGCAAGGAATAAACTCTAATTAAAGAGTGAATTTCATGACTTAATCCAACTTGCAAAAATCAACTTTTGGTTGACTTCTTGCAAAAATTTCTTTAAGTGCTCTCTATTTCTAGTTGTTTAAGCTTCTTCCTTCCTTTCTGCTTACATCATCAACAACAATTCAAAGGGAGATCTTTTTCATCTTTCTCAAGCAATCATCATGCTTTGGAGAATACATCTCTAAGTCTTTGTGCTATTATATTGGGATTTTTGGAATCAGTGGTTTTAGTGATTGAAAAAATTTTGTGCTACATTGTTTAAATATTTTTTCTTTAGTTCTTTACAATTCATCTTTCAAGTCGATATCTCACATTGTCATTATTGTGTTTTAAAATTTTGAGGGTCCTTTTCTTAAGGATTTTACATTTTTGTTGATTCAAGTTTTTCATATATTTTAAGTTTTGATTTTTACAAGTAATCATTATTTCACTTCATCTTGTATCTTTTTCAAAAGTTAAATTTATTTCAATTATTCTACATTAAGCTAATAGTATTGCATGTTTTAAATTAAAAATAATAATTATCCAGTGAGCTTTTCTTAATTTTTCTTGTTATTCTTAGTGGGCTTGAGTGAAACATTATTTTAAATTTGGGAGATAGATTTTCATTACAGTATATTGAACTTATTGGAATGTAGTTGCACGTGTAAAAAAGTATACTATTAGGGTTGTACATGCCCAGTATAAGATAGTATGTTGTTGGGGTGGTACTTGCCCAGTATAAGAAAGTATGTTGTTGGGGTGGTGCTTACCTGGAGTAAAAAAGTATGAGAGATTCATTATAATATTGGCTTGATTAGTGAATTCACCCTAGTCATGGACGTAGACCAATTTTTAGGTTTTGGTCAAACCACATAAAAAATTTATGTGCCTCCTATTTTACTTTTTTAACATTTACTTTTTAGCTTTTGATTTGGTTGATTACTTTGTTATCTACTTATAAACAATCCAATATTCTTTGCAACTAACTTTAAGGTCAGGTTGGTAAATCCCTATAAAATCCACTATCTCTACTAATAAAATAGTATACTCACATTCACCTAGTCTCTATGAGCATAACCCAACCACTCCTCACCATCTTAACCATTTAAATTGATCTAGAGATCAAGAAATGGATGGAAACTCACTAGAGCTTATTTGAGGCATCATCGTAGGATAAACTAGCCCAATTCCTTGGAGCCTCAAGTTCATAAGTTTGTAAGGTTATCTTCATCAACTCGAAGCCATCCCAAGCCTTCTTCAAGCAATTACGATCACTTCTCCTCTCCCTTGGTTTTGGGTTTTGTCAATTGAGCTCCTTAAGCAATGGCATGGCTCATAGACCCATTCATTCAACTCCTCCCTTCCTCCTTCTCTAGCTTTATAATGGACAATTTTCTTTAAGAGGGCTTGGAGAATGAGAATTTCTCACAAATTAGGCTCAGGCCATGTCAACTTAGGCCCTGCCCAAAACATTCACAATACCCATTGAGATGTAAAAGATGATGTCTCTGTAGTATGATTGGATTTAAATAGGAATTAATAGCTTCGATCAAGCTAAATCATGATGTAGTCCATCTATGAACTAATTTTAGAGATTTTTTTTATATTTTTACCCTAAATAATATATTGGTTAGCATGATTTAGTGTAATGAACTACATAGAGTATAGAAAAAAATACCAAATATTAATAAGTTTAACTATTTATAATTTTAAAACTTTAATAGTCCTTTTTTCACTTAATTAACCTTCTTATTAACTTCCTAAAATCATCAAACTTTAGGAGATGATGCTATTAGAAATTTACCATATAAAATTGGATTCTAATTGAATAAAGATGAAGGGAATATGTTTTTACCAACATGGTCAATTACTATTATTCAAAATATATATATATATATATATATATATATATATATATATATATATATATATATATATATATATATATATATATATATATATAAAACATTTTGAAATTTTTAGGAAACATTTATGATATTCTTCTATTCCTCTTTAACAATTTCATAAATTTTTAAATTAATTTGGAACATGAATTTATTTTTATATAAAAATTTATAATTTGATAATTTAAATAAATATTAAATAAATAAAAAAATTATATAAAATACCTCTCAACTTTTAAAATGATTTCAAAGAGATTATGGAAAATTCTTATAAATTTTGGTAATTAATATGAAGCCAAATAAATTTTTATAACAAAGTAACTAACAATTTCTAAATTGATAAATGTGAAATTAATTCCAAAAAAGTAAAATAATTTGAAATCTTAAAAAAATAGACAATAAATAATTTCCCTAAAAAATAAATTTATACATTATTGTACTTCAAAAATTATCTTGATAGTAATCAACTGGTTGGGCTTACATAGCCAAGTGGGGTCTATAGTTAAACATTACCCTCAAAGATAATCAATCATAAAAATAATTGATATAACTATTAATTCCTATGATTTCAAATAAAAAATCATAGGTTATTGAAGGAAAAAGACTAGGAAATTTTTGTGATAAAAATTCCTTATGTATGCAATTGCATCATAACTTATGCATTCTTCACATTCACACTTAGTTTATGGTTCTTTCACCCTAAATTATTTAATTTTAACATTACCTTTTCAGGAAATCAATTACATCAATTGATTTTATTTACACTATTTAGTATGCACATAGAATGACTACTTTACTTGGGTAAGTCAACTTATTAGGAAAATAGACAACCTAAGATCATCCTACACAACATATTAGGATATGATTATATTTTGGAATTGTCCTTGTAGTTATCTACAATAGCATCATGACATGATTATTTCTCTTTCCAAATTGCAAAGCAACTTAACAACTCATAATGTGCTAAGTTTTCTTACACATGGTTAGTCGTTTAAGCAAAGTGTATCCACCTATATACATTTATACTTTTGAACTGTTACCCTTCTAATATCTTTTCAATTAGATTTGTTTTACTAAGCAATATTTATGGGAACTTGGTAATATTTACTTAATATGTTTGATCATCCTTTGAATCAAGTTCAATTTAACTAACCAATACGATTATTAGTTCTAATTGAGTCATACAAATATAATGAAGTCAATCCATAGCTCAATCATCCACAAAGATTGAACCCTATTGGGACTTGGGTATACACCAGAACTCAGTACTGCTTATTTTCTCCAAATGGATAGTTTTTATTTAATACTACTACCTTATACTCTAGATATTTTTGACTAGTATGTAATTTTCTCAAAAGATTTTATCTTTTGGCATCATGTTTTTTCTTAAATGCAAAATTATGACTTGGTAATTAATGGTTTCAACTACTCTCCATCATATTAATGTACATGCATGAAGTTGTGATAGTGCTATAAGTTAGATTATGTCCCAATAGAGCTAAGTCTTAACTTAGATTATGGTTGACTAGCTGTTATTATTAAATAAAAATTTATTTTATAATAAAGCTTCTAGCCATATTCATATCTTATACAAACTTCTAAAATATTTTAATATCCTAAAGCCTATCACTTTATTCTAACATAGTATATATAAAGTGATAAGCCTTAGGATAATTTACTTAGCTTGGTAAGTCATAATTATATAAGATATCCTTAGGATACACTGGCTTGCACACACTTAGGAATTGTGATATCTCACAATCTTACAATCATTTAGCAAAAGATGTTGATATGTCAGTTTAATGAGCAATCCTTTTGGCTACTTGGGATGAGGTTGCTAAAGTTTGTCTAGACTTCTCTATGATTGTTTATTCATATTGTACTGTTACCACTTTGTTTGTTATGCTACAAATAAAACATTGATATTTTCTTTTAAGAGCTGGACATACGGTCAATGCTTTGTTTTACTTTTATAGGGGGGCATGCATCAAAATATAAATGCTAATATTAATTTAAAATTGTGTTATTATTCTATTGAGTTGTAATGGCTTCATTTAAATTAGAAATTTTTTTATTTCATAATTTTTAAACTTTATGTACAAAAATATAAAGTATAAATTTAGTTTTTAGACCTAATGCATGGTGACTAAACTTTGAGGAATACAATTACAACTTGAACTTACTTAGTTTATATTTTATTCTCAAAACTTATCCAAGCTTGTCAAGTAGAACTCAGTTATCCCTTTTATATTTGGGCATGTATAAGCAGGACGTCCATCTGCATTAGCTTGTTATCCTTATTCTTTAATAGCCATCATAACATAAAGATTATTTTTTTATTCCATTTATTTGTCTTAATTTTCTTCTATTTATTTTATTATAATTGTTTAGGCGTACACATTTTCGTTAAGCTCATAGAATAAATGATTTCTACCAACTTTAGTTAAAAAATTAAATAAAATTAAAAATTGTTTAGAAAAATTTTCAAGGTTAAAATTAAGGCACTCTCTTTAGATTTCTTTTAATTTATTATTGCTTATTCATATCTTCTAGAAGAGGAATAAGGTAGATCTTACCAGTAATCAAAACCCCAAGTACTGGTGCATATTCAAAACATAGTTAAGTTTAGCATTATTAGAAGTCTCACTTAAAAATAAATAATTTGCATTGCATACCACATCTCCTTAGGATAGATCCTCCAATACTCATTAATTTAATTATGATTAAGTAGTCTTAATGCACTAAGTAGTTACAACATTATCTAGATAAGTTTGTAAGTCCAAAATTGATAACTATAGTTAAGTATGATTGAGTTATCACTTTTCTATTCCCAACATGGGGATTTGTCTGCTTATGTGGAGATTCAAGCCCTACATCTTTTTTTATATTTTTTTCTTAAAAATTATCTCCTTAGATAATTCTCTTATTTTCTTTACTTGATCTAATGTCACGAGACTAACTCTAGATGATGCAACTCATTTCTATTCATAAAGTGCATCATGGTTGGGTTATCTCGACCACCTTCCCAAGCTAAATGGATATAGGCTTAATAGCTTAGAGTGATGGATCCACAAGGTTTGGATTATAACATTTCTACCATTTTCTTGATCTCTTCCCCTACCCACTTACCTTCCATGAGCCCATCATACTCCTTGTCGAGTCTTTGGTGATAATGATTATTATCATGAAGACTTCCCCTTGAGTACCTCAAATTTTTCAAAGAGCATGTACATAATCAAATGGGTACCTTGGGTCTATCAATTAACTTAATTGTAGCCAAATCAAACCAATTTCCCAACTTTAACCCAATTGAACAAATTGGGCTAATTAGACCAAAATGAATTTAAACATTAAATAAATTGGAATAATTGAGTGAGTGCAATACCTTTAATGTATTATTAAAAATGCAAACATTGCTTAGCCTAATTTCTAATTGGCCTAAGCTCAAATAATCAAATGGAATGCATAGTCACTCCTACTTTGGGTAATCAATTAGACTAACCTAATCATAATGTTTGATTAAACTCATGGAATTCTTTATAGCTAAGGGTGTCATGATCAATTGTCTATTTGAACCTAACTTATTTTGACCACTCCAAGTATGTCAATTTAATTGAATGGTTCAAGGTATCCAAATTAGACCCAAAAGGACACACCTCTCTACATGGTTCAATTAAACCCATCAAATGGGAAAATCACCTCACTTGGAGAGAAGCTAAAAAAACACTAGGAACAATCCCTTAATTTAAACTAATTACATTTGACTTATTCTAATCTAGTAAAATCAGCCTATTAATGGGCTCAAGTCTAAACATGGAAAACTAACTCATTAATCATTTTCTCTCAATTTTTTCATTTAATTTCAAAAATTCTTTTATTCCATCTTTACCTTCTCCTTTAGACAGTTAATGCACGATCTTAGTTGATATCTTTTGGTTGAGTTAAGTGTACTAACCTACTCATTAGGTAGTTAATCCCATGGAACATAGACCACTTGCATCAAGCCATTCAAATTCTCCCATGGACCTTCTCTAAAACTCCTTAACTTCTTATGAACTTCCTAAAGTCATTATAAGGTTAAAGCTAATAGCCAACTCAATCTACATTATGCTTAACCATGGTTAAGCTTGGGTTGATGGCTGCTATATAGGAAGCCTTTTTTTAGCAATTCATAGGATTAAATTCACTCACAAACTCTCTAGAAGCTTAATTGAGCTATCTACAATGATCCTAGCTAGCTTAATTAGTTTTGAGACCAACAATTGGATGGAGTCTTCTAATCTTAACATAGCTGCCACCTTCATGCAATTCAATCCAATTCTTTAGAATTATAGGTTAATCTCAAGCACTCGAAGCTTCTCTGATAAACTCCACACAAGTTATAGTCATCTTAAGGTAACCTTGATCACCTTTATCTTCTCTTAGTTATAGCCTTGTCCACCTCTCTAGTCTACAGCAATACTTAATGAGCCATGCATTTGATTCTTAGGACCTCCCTTTTCTTTCTAGCAAGCCATTAAGCCTGAGATAACTTAAAGAGGAAGAATTTTTCATGGGTTAAACACGGGTCCAAAAATAACCAACTCTTCTAATACAACCCAATGAGAGGTAGAAAATAATTTTTTTGACAATCGAATCGATTTTCAATAGAATTCAATGGCCTAGCTCAAGTCAAACTGCAAGTTAGTTTAACCTTTATATTTTTAGGTTATTTTATTTATTTATTATTATTATATTTTTGCAATCCATTAGTTAAATTGACTTGAAAATTACAACATAAATATAATTAAATTAGAAGAGTTTAAAAATATATCAAAATTTATAAATTATAAATTTTTATAATTTTTAAAATTATTTAGTTCTCCAACTTTCTTTGATTAAATTATTGAATGATCATAGAAAATTTTAAAATTTTGTGTGCAAGTTTTAATTAATAGTAAAACATCCTATAAAATTGGGGAATAATCTAAGATATGGTGAAAAACTTATGATTTTAGAAAGATTGATAATTACTCTTTAAAAATAATTAATATGTAGAAAAAAATTTTATAAAAATTATAAAAATTTTAAGAGAATGTTTGAAACAATAATTCCCATCTTCAAAATAAGTTTTATCATTTTTTTAATTTAATTTGAAGTATTAATCTAAATTTTAATAAAAATCCTATAATTTTATAATTTAGAGGAACTATTAAATAAATTTTAAAAATTTGTAAGAAATTTCCTAAATGTCTAAATTTATTTCAAATGCATTATTAAAATTTATCATAAATTTTAAAAAATTTCAAAAGCTTAAAGGAAATTATAAAGAAGAAATTAATAATTTTCAAATTAAATTAATTCCAAAATAATAAATAACAAAAACAATTTAAATTTTAAACTAAATGTAGTTTTACTAATAAGTTTTAAAATTATTTCTTTAACATCACCATATGGAAATTATCTTATGATTCCATTTGTGGATAATCAACTTGCTGAGTTTTCCTTAAGTTTTCATTTATGAGGCCCACACCCCTAGTGGGGTCCATAATAAAATATTGCAATTGAAATAGGTAACAGTAAGAAAAGTCATTAATCCTAGAACTAATTAATGTTAAGTTAAGGTATCAAGGAGACTAAAACTAGTAGAACACTTGCATGATAAATATCCTTGAGCATGCACGTGTAATTTCAATAATTATAGGATAGTTATTCATTACACATACCATCATTGGTTTTATTTATTTTGATTTATTTGATTTCAACTTTATCTCCTTTCATGGAGTTAATTATATCAATTAATTTTATTTAAATTATTATTTCTGTACATAGGTTGACAACCCAAATTATGTGAGTTAATTTGAATGGGAATACACAACTAAGATCACCCTAAACAACTAGTTAAATCCTGATTATTCTTTGAACTACCTCTTTAGTTGGAATCATTAGCATCATTTCATATTGATTTTTCTTCTTTAATCATTAGCATTATTACCTTGAACTCTAGACATCTTAAACTATGTTTCACTTATCTGGGATTATCTTTTATCCATTATTTATGACTTCCTTGAGCACTAGAATCATATCTTGTAATTTGATGGTCTATAATATTTTTTTCATATTAATACATATCCATGAAATATTGTCAGCATTTTAAGTTAGATTATGTCTAAATAGAATTAAAACTTAATTAATATTATGTTCAATTAGTTATTAACATTTGATGAGAATGCATTTAATAATAAAAGCTTCTTACAATAATCATATCCCATGTGACTAACTAATATATTTAATTAGCCTAAATCTACCACTTTGCTCTAATTAACTATAAAAGTGATAAGCTTTATGATATTCAAAATATATAATTGACTTATATGGCTAACTCATTAGGTCACATAAGATGTCCTAAATGTACATTAACAACTCACACACTTAGGTGTTGTGATAATTCACAACTTTGTAATCATTTAGCATAGAAAGGATATAGTTAAATGTTTTGATGTCATCCCTTTTAATTGCTCTGAATGTGATTGCTTGAGCATGACCAAAGTTCTCTATTGATTTTTCTATACTTTGAGATGTGTTGTGCTATAATGATTATTCTCTTGTACAAAAATAGAGATATTTTATTTTAGATCCTTAACATGAAACCAAATATTTATTTACTTTTTGTAAGTAGTCATGCATCAAAATAAAATTTTCAATATTAATCTTTGATTACTCTATGATGCTTTCGTGCTATGATAACTCCATTTAATTGATAATTTTCCTTTATTGCATTCATTTTTATACTTTACATATGAGAAACTAAAGTATAAATTAAGTTTTCTAACCTAGTAGAATATGATTTGTTCTTGAATAACTAATGTACAATTTGAGCTAAGAGAAAGATTGAAAGTAGAGGAAAACACAATTTATACATAATTATTTTAAATTTCTTTGAGCTTGTCAACTTAGCCACCCTTTTTTTTGTTTTAAACTAAGTATGTATAAGTAGGCTACCATCCACACACCATCTTATTTTTATACCGCCATCATAGCACACTAGCTTATTTACTTTACTTTTTCTAAATTTTTTATTATACTATGATTGTCTATGAACACACATTTTTATTAGGCTGGTAGTATAAATTAATTCTCTATTCACTTTAATAAAATTTGAAATAACTCTAAAAAATTGATAGGAATATACTATGAATTGAAAAATAAGGCTCACTCTTTTAGCATCTCATATTTTACTTTGCTCCTTTATGTCACTTAGAGGAGTTATAAGGTAGAGGTTACCAGTAATCAAAACCCCAGGGACTACAATCATAACATGCATGACTAAGTCTAACATGTATGAGAGGTCTCACTTAAAGATAGTTAATTTGCATGGTATACTATATTTTTCTTCAAGATAGAGCTTTAGATAGGCATGGATTTAAATATGCATAAAGAGTCTTAGAGCACTAGGTAATGGCAGCCTAACCAAGAGATGTTCATGAGTCCAAAATTAATAGTCCCAATAAAGTTTGATTAAGATCTCACTTTTCTATTCTTTTTATAAGCACTTCTCTACTTACATGAAGATTCCAAATCTTGCATCTTTCAAGCCTTCTCCCTAAACATTATCTCTCTAGGAAACTCTCTAATTTTCTTTCTTTTGTCTAAGGTCATGAGTTCAACTCTAAATGACACTACTAGTGGTTGCTTATAGTTCCTCATGATGGTGTGTTGGGTTGACCATCTTCCCATCCCAAATTATTAAGGCCTGATAGCATAGGATGATAGATCTACTAGATATGAATAGAGGCTATTTCTATATTAATCTTGATCTATTTCCACACTTTTTTTACCTTTGATCCTATCAAACACATTGTTAATTATATGGTGTTATAATAGTCATCGTCATGTAGACACTCTATATATTAAGTTTTCTTCTCACTTGATTATGGTTATTCAACTTCATGAACTGACACTTATATTGTTCTATTATGATAATCATTATTAATCCATCAGCCCTTCCTTTCAAAACCCAAAAAATCAAATAAAAATGAAGACCAGCTTTTACTTATCAATATTATCTCATAGTGGTGTTTGTAATTGTAATTAACCAAAAATAGATATGTCTCTCTAATAGAATGGGTAGCCCATAATCCATCTATTTTCATTATTAACTTGATGACATAACAACAAATGAGTACCTTTAAATGTGTCTAAATGTCATGTGGAACCTTACATGGATCCTCTTCTCATCTCCTTACATGAGATTCTTCATTTGTAGAATATATCATCATATTAATATATTTTAAACCCCCAATACATTTTAGGATGATCAATTGAATCATTTGTAAGACCACCTTTTGGATTTATAGTTAGCAAAATCTTGAAACATAGTATTTTTCTATGTTAGTATTTTCATTTTTTTTCTTAAGTTATAGGATTTTTGTGATTTTTGTTGTGACTTAGTTTAGAGTTGTATGAACACAATGTAGAAGAGATATTACATTGGCTTGAATTTCGAGAAAGTAAAATCCTAGCCAGGGTTTTATTAGGCATGGATGTAGACCTTGGGGTTAGCAAAACTATATAAGAACTTTTTGTGCCTCTTATATCTATAGTTTTTAATTTCTAGTAGTTGTTTGCTTACTATTGTTATATTACATGGGATTAAGTCTTAATTAAAATCATTTATTTTTTATTTCACATTAATTTTTAAAATCAACTTAAATTTATAAATACTAAATTCACCCCACTATTGATTGTCATAATGATGATAATATTATTTTATAATTTCACCTTATATTTTTAGCATATTTATCTTATAATTTATGTATATAAATTATGGTAAGATTATTATTCTTTTTACTACTATTTTAATTATTACATTAACTATATTATTTTTAAGTATAGTCATGCTCTTTCAAATGTGCTTTATATTCCCATTAATTATGCTCTTTTAAATAATAATCCTTTTAGACTAGTTATACTCCTTTAATCAAGCCTACTTCTAATATAGTCATGCTCTTTTAACTATACTAGTTACTGTTTTAGTCATGCTTTTCACTTTTGTACACCTTTGAGTATGCCACCGATGTTTGACCAATAAATTACATATTATTGATTATAATACCTTTTCGTAGCCTTCTTATTAAACTCACTTTTGTGTTTAATCATATTTATTTGATTAAATTTTGTCTTAAGTTTCTCATACAATCTTAACAAAATCATTCTTCTGTTTGGCTACACCTTATGTAGAAATGAATTTTGGTTCTAAGTATACACAAATACCTAGACCATTTCTTGCCATTTTTGATAGATTATTTTTATATAGATTAATCCTACATGATAGGTAATTAGAGTTTTTATTAACTTTCTAGAGCCATTCTATCCTATAAATTTTTTAACCCCATTATAGGGCTTAATTAAATGACTTAGGATTTTATCAATTTCTTTTGCATGTTATTGTATTTGCTTATGCATGAGATCACTGAGCATATATTAGTTTTGTGATCCATTTTTAATTTTACGACTCGACCAATCTTTAATAAGTTGGTTTCTTATTATTAGAGGACACTTAATTTAATAATTATAAGTATTTTATTCTAAATAAACCTTAGATGACTTTTCAACAAATGAGAATAAATTAAAGCATATCCCTTTTTCATAATTAATAAATAAATTATATTAAGATGATTAACTTCAGTTTAGTTGAATTTCCTTAGATGAGCTAGCTTTGTAGTTTCTCACAACCCTATGAGTTGATTTTTATTACATTGAAACTTTTGCATACACTTTGTGTTCAGCTAGATCACAACTCATTAATCATTTAGCATAGGGCTAAGGCGTGATTAGATCAACAATTTGCTTAAGGCTCTTATTCATGTATAGCTCACAAATTTTGTTTGTTACATTATAATGTATAATTTTTTTTGGGAAAAAACATTATAATGTATAATTAGTATGCATTTATTGTAGTTATTTTTCTATACTATGTGGTATAGCATAAGGAGCAAATGAAGCTCATGAAGGTCTACTAACAAGAGCCCAAAAAAGAAGACTTGAAGCCAAGCAAGAAGGATTATTTATAAGTAGGAAATTAAAATTAGGAAATTGAGGAAATTTTATTTTATACATTTTATACAGTTGATATTGTGTAGTATTTCTATTAACACATATGTATTATTATAACTATATTGGGTTACATGTGTAAGTTAAGAGAATTCATGCATGGGATTATAATTAATTTATTTAATTTAATTTAATATTTATAATTAATTAAAGAAGGAATAGGTAAGCATGGAAGGAGGAGTTGGGTAGTTATAAGGCCCATCCATTCTCTCCTCTTTCCACTTACTTGAAATTTAGTTTAATTTGTTCATAGAGACTTATTAAAAACACTTATTTAAAAGAAATGAAGATTCTATGTTGGTTTTTAATTAAATTTGAAGAGAACAATATTTGGTGAGGATTAGTAGCTGGCTTGTAAGAATGAGGGATTTCATGATCTCTTTAGCAAATCACTTTGGTGAGTGATCAAGATTTTTTTATATTTATTATTTTTTGTATTTATTATTATGATCATTTTTTGAGTTGTGTTTGATTATTTACTCACTAATTTAAAAACTTTTACTTCATACGATTATCAAAAAAAACCCAAGTTAAACCTAATCCAATAGTTTTTAGCAAAGCCATTGTCTAACAAGACCTAGTCTTGTTCATCTTAACATTAGGTGTCCATAGCAATTCCAATAAATTTAAAAACTACACAATCATTCTTACATCACTACCCTATCACCTGCAAGTTTTTTTATAAAGTTTTCCATAGCAAAAATCCATTCCCATTTCTAAAAGTCCTCATAAAAGTGGTCAACTAGAGAATTGATCTAATTAAGCTAGTCTTGAAATAAATTCTAATAAAAACACTTAGACACTTAAAAAATTTTTTAAAATTTTATAATCAAAATAGACTTAATCCTATTTCATTTTAGATTTATTTAAATCTATGTTTGTCATTACTTTTTCATTTTATTATTTGGAGGTTTAGTTAACCCCCTCTCTCATTTAGCTAAAAACCAGTGTTTGTAGACTTATTTTGTGTTGAATCCTTAACTACACTCATAATTTAACCAGTATAAGGCTTTTTTTTTTCTGTTAGTCTAGCACTCTTGAAAATTATTTTAATTCACATTTGGTCTACACTTAAAGGTTTAAGCTCTGGCCACACAAATTTTTATACTATAGTCTAATTTTAGATGATATTTTAATACATTCATTGAATCAAAGTATACAAAAAAGGAAAGTGCTTGCTAGTGATATAAATTAAATTCACACAAATTTAGCCTATTTAATTTGGATTTGAATGATTTCCTTTACTGATATAAGTTTTTCATTTAAAATGATTGCTAGAATGCAAGTGGTAGGCAATCCTATGATCATTTGTATTACTACCAACTAGTTGAGTCTATTTTTGGAGATCTAACCACTACCTATTAAACTTTCTATAAACATGTATTACTTGAATGTAAATATTAGTGAGGAAGTGCTCACATATCATGCTTTAACCTAGGGTTCAAATTTCACATATAAACTAAAGTCATGTTTTTTAGTGTTTTACTATAGTTCATCTATTAGTGAACTTATTATTTCATGTTCCTAATTATTGTTTTCTATTTGATTAAATGCTAAATCATCTTTTCAAATAATTTACATAATATTTTAGTGCCAAATTAGAGAGCATATTTCATATTTTAAGAAAATAATATGTGCACATTTGCATAATCATTGCATCAAACATGCCTTCTAAATCACCTAGTTTAAATCAGTTGGATAACTTGACTATGAGGGTCAATGAATTATCTTTACAAAATAAAAAATTCAATAATTTTTAAAAGATAATCATGAATTTGGCCACTAATTCTCAAAGATTAAATAGTAGGATTCAATCTTGACTTAGGGTCCCATAATAAGTTCATCCAAAAAGAAGAATTTAATGAAAAATCTAAAGATGATTATCCAGCTAGAAGAAATTTACCAAGAAAATCTCATATGAATGATTACTTTACTAATCAAAGGCCTCCAAATGAATAAAAAAAGTTAAAGTATAAGCTTTTCTTAAGATAGAGTTCATGATCCAAAGTGATTTTTAGATTGGATTACCCAAATTGTTAGATTACCCTTGCCTCCAAAGATAATTCAAATTCCCTCCTTTTGGTTGGCCCACCTCCATTCAAGTTAACTAATTATATTCTTTTATAACATAAACCTATTCTTCACCCAATTTACATAATTAAACCAAAAATAAAATGTATTAAATAAGACACCATACATAGCATATAAACTTATGGTTGAAATCATACATAACCCACATGCATCAAAAATGCAAAAAAAAACACAAATAACTATTTCGAAGGCCTTCATTGTCCTCTCTTTGATTTAGACTTTGTGACTTGACTTCTCATATTAGTTATAGTTTTTTTTTTGCTTGAGCACTAGTTGTGGGATCACTTTTTTTATGTCATTTGGTGCTAAACCAAAAACTCATTGATGATGTAAAAAATTTATTAGGATAATATTTTAGATAAGAAAGAAAGGATTTATAAAAAACATTTTTAACTTACATAAAATATGAAGGAGATACTTAAAACCAAATACTATCCCAAACAATTATGAAAAAAAGTTACTTTAATAATTACTAATGCAAATGCAAGGAAGTACATAAGTATTTAAATATATGAACACTTTTGAGGACTTGATAGCTCAAACCAATTACACTAATCAAGATTAACAAAAACCAACAAGTTTTTCATTAGTCTTAGACTAATTACTAGGAAATCTGGTATACACTAGTGGTACAATGGAGCCTATGGTTATTATTTCATTTTGTTTTGCCTTCCTTATAGCATAATTAGAGACAGTCATGGAGAAGAAGTCCTATGGTGTAGCTCTTAGGACCTAGAGGTTCTCCACATTTATTTGAAGGTGACACAATCACTGCATTCCCTCCATCTTTGTTTAAAGTCCCATAGAACTAACCTAAGGAAGCTAACCTCTCCTGCATTAACAAATATGTTAAGAAGTTAGGAAAACTGGCAGTTATTTTAAATGAAGAAGAAATATCCAACCTTGTTGCACCCTTCATCTTTTTTTTAATGGTAAATGAACAACCAAACATATTTCACTTGTTGATATCAAAAAAAATTTTTGCAAACTCAACCTCCTTGGTAAGTGGCCAATATGATTCATTGATTCCATGTACTACCTTATCAGACTAGTGAATGAAGATGATTATGCTAGAGTATTTGTCAAAAAAGGGTCTTTTACATTAACAACCTTCCTTTGAAATTCTTAAATGGTATGTTGATCTCACTATAGAGGCTAAGTGTCCTATGGTTCCTTGTTGTGTGCAATTTCTTAGACTGAAGGTGCACTTCCAAAAAAAACTAAATCAAAAATAAGGTAGAAGTTTAGACTAATTAGCCTTTCTACTACTCTTAAAAGGGTTATTAATAAAATCATTAGCTCAAAGATTTAGAGCTCTCTCCAAAATTTAATCTCTCTAAATTAAAGCACAAATGTCAATGGAAGGGATATTTATGATAATATATTTTTAGCACAAGAAATACTAAATGGCATTAACATCATGTGTATGGGAAGAAACATCACTATAAAGCTAGATATTCACAAATGATTTGGTACACTTAACTGAAACTTATCTACCTAGTGCTCAAGGCCAAAAACTTTAGTTTAGAATCATGCAATCTACTCCATAGATTAATCTCAATTAATCAATATTCTCTTCTAATCAATGGAGAGAAGCCAGGCTTCTCCAAATCCTCAAGTGGACTTAAACAAGGTGACCCCTTATACCCTACCATCTATATCCTTGCTATGGATTACTTTTTAGTACTATTAAACACAGCCATGTTTAATGACCCACCTATTAGATTCAACATACTTGGAGGCATCCCAATTTCCCATTTGCTCTTTGTTAATGATATATTAGTTTTTTTTAATGGATCCAAACATGCTAGCAAAACTATAATGAGGTGTTGAAAAAATTTTGGCAAGTTGCAAGTATGAAATTCAATATAGACTAGTGTAGCATCTTCCTTTGTAGTAAAATTCACTCAACTTAATCTAGATGGATCAAAAGGACTATTAGCATTAAGATTACAAAGGTCCCTACCAAATATCCTGACAACATGCTATTCACTAGTCAGGTGAAGAAAGTCCACTTGAGGAGATTATGAATAAAATTCAAAACATTATTATGACATGGGATAGTATGATTCTTTCATTTGTAGGAAGACTAACAATCATTGAAAGCATCCTAAACTCAATTCCCATGCATTTTTTCAAGGTCTTAAACATGCCAATTAGCTCACAAAGCATAATAGAATCCTTAGTTAGTACATTCCATTGGAATGGAAAAAAAAGGATATTAGTGGACATCATTGAGAAAAATTATGTACACCAAAAGATGAAGGGGAATTAAGATTTAAATCCCTCCTAGATACCTTGGAATAAAATGCAATGAAACTGTGGGCTAAATTTAGATAGAAAGAATCAATGTCGACATTATACCTAAAAAAGAAATATTGTAAAAATAATCAAACTTTTAACTTCTCAAGCTTGTGCTAGGCAAGGTTCCTCCAAATGCTAGAATCATATTTTCAACTTCAAGGAAGAAGTTGAAAGCATCATCAGATGGAAGCTAGGTGAACGTAACATAAGCTTTAGGCACAACATTTGGCATGAAGAAAAATCACTTAGCATTTATAATTGAAACATAACGATCAAAGATAGCTTAAATTTAAGAAATTCTTCCATCTTCAATAAAATAAGATCTCCTAGAATGCAAATGAAATCAACAAAGTGTTATCTGGTGTTGTTGCAACTAGCCTCCTTAAAGTACATAGTGACTATAATTATTCAAATACACAATTAGCGACCAAACATCCACAATATTATAATCTTTCTAAAGTGTTTTATAACAATAAAATATGGCATGCTTCTTATTTTTGGGGCAAACTAATATGATACAAAAGTTTAAAACAATCTAGAATGTTCCTTTTTTGGAAATTATTTTAGAACTTAATCCAAACTAATGAGAATATATGTATGAATGGAACCTCTATAGCCTCAAAGTTACAACATTGTAATAAATTGAATAAAACTTCTCATATGTTTCTACACTACCCAAAAAGCATCTCTATTTAGAACATCATTGAAAGCTAGTTTAATGTGAACATCAAGAAAAGTAGAATGAATGATCTATGTCAAGTGCTTCAGACCTGGATAGAGTCCAAAAAAGGTAATTCAACTAACCTTTTTTGAAATTTAATCTCCTTACTTGTATTTTAGTTCATATGGTGTGATTGACGCAAGACCAAGCATGAAAACACATTAATTTCTTTGGAGAAAATTGTGCACCTTACTTTTGTACCTCAGAAGAGCATAGGTATTTTAGCTATTGAAAAATGTTGAATTTAAAGGAGAGGTTAAATTACTAAATTTGGACTTCATGACTACAGCAACAAAGCTTAAATGGACCTTGGTCAACTGAATTAAACTGAATAATCTATTCTTGAAGATTAACATTGATGGATCATTCTCATATTTTGAAAGCCTTGTAGGCTTTGGTGGAGTCATCAAAGATTAAAAAGGTAATATAAACTTTAGCAAACCATGTGAAGTTGATGGCCTAATTTTTACACTGCAAGTAGCCCAAGCCTTCCAAATGAAGCATTTTTAGATTTAGTCAAACTCATCAAATTATATTAGAATCTTCTATAGAGAGATCAAGCCTCCTTCACATGTCCGCTACAAATTTAGAAGCATAAGGAAACTATGCTCTTCAACTTTGTCTCACTCATATCCATAATGAAGGTAATGTAATAGCTAACTACCTTGCCAAATAAGGAGTAGTGAATAAGATAATAATTATTTCCTTTATAGCATGAAATTTTATTAAACATTTATCTTGAAGGGATAATTTTGGTTTGCCCTTTGTTAGAGGAAGAATTTTGTAATATCTTTTTTAATCAATGAAATTTATATTTTTTATAAAAACAATTATCATTAGTCTTAAAGAAGATTATTAACCTCATTTTGGAATGAGGTGAACAAAAGCCACATAAAAATCATAATCTTTATATTATGCTTAATATTATATTAGGTAGATCAATTTAGAAAAAAAAACTAAATAAAAATAGCTCAAAATTACCAAAATTCCATTTAAAATCAAAATGATTCAAAATCAAAATCAATCACACAAATAGCCTTATATTGAGCATAATATGACTCCATATCAATTTAGAGACATTTGGACTAGGATTGAGCCTTGGACTAACTACTTTGACCTAATAAAGCTAAGTTTCATCACATTTTAAATTTAATCTCTAAGTTTACCGCTAAAAAATTTATGACCATTCCTTAGATCATTTAGGAACATTTTTATCATTGGTTGACTAGGATTGATCAAATAAAACCTAAATAACCTAAGGGACCCAAATATTAAAATCATGGGTTTTCTTCAAGAATTTGGTCTCTACTAAAATTAAACATTATGATGGATATTATAAGTGATATTTAAAGTAATCCAAATATTAGAACCTTATGTCAAATAATAATGACCTATTAGTGACCCATCATGTTTATCAAAATTAAAACTCAATCAATTCAAGATTAATAAGTGTGAAATTAAGCTAATCATACTTTTTGGTAATGAATTATGTGCTCAAACCAAATCTTACTTAATCAAATTTAACTCCTAAGCTCATGCAGGATAGTGACATGAATTAATTTTATTTCTTGGAAAGTTCTTTAGGATGAAAATAAAATATAAAAATTAATGTTGGTCTTATATTCATTAAATATTATTACAAATATTTGTTGAATTTTATATTACATATGAATTATTATTGATACCACTTGATTATTATATTTATTATTATTATTATAAAGTAATCATAATACTATAATGAATATTACTTGACCATGAATTTCTTTTTCAATCATCAATTTAATATAATGTTTTAACTTATAAATTATTATATTAAATTAAAACCACAAGCTTTTCATATTTGAATTTTGAAGGTAACTTCATAAGAAAGTCATAAATTTAGGCAAGAGAACAAGTGAACCATGAAAAAAAACTAAAGCATATTGTATACCATAAAATATGCTTGAACCTAGTGAATACTCATAAATAATAATGGATCAACACAAATGCATCTAGCTATGAGAGGTAAAATTTAGACAAGTGATTCGCCCACCCTCAAAGATTCATACTAAGTGGGAAAACAAGAGGAACATTTTAGTCGAGCGACTAACATCAAGCATACCCACCACATACATGGAGACCCGCCTACGTACAAGAGACTATGCAACCAAAAACTTACATCAGACAATTCGCCCCATCATTGTCAATGACCAAAATTTAAGAGTTCAACATTTGGCTTATATTACTCATCATCTCTGCAAATCATGGACAAGTCCATGGTGTATCTCACCATTTGATTTGATGAGAACAAACCTTGTATAATAAAAACTAATTATTTCTTTTTAGGATAAATTATCCACATTAATCATTATGAACGTCATTATTAATATAGAATTCTATTAATGATAAATGTATAAACTTGAAGTTACTAATAGATTTAATTCAAATGATGCGGGAATTCTTCAAACCCAATTTCTTCAATCAAATTTAGAAGGCTAAAATTGTTGGACTTGAACTGGTTGGGAATTTTCTTGGACTTAAAATACTACAGCAAATATGAGCTCAATAAAATAAAATTAATGATTTAATCATTTCAAAATAATTTATTTTAATTCCTTCATATTTTTATAGATCAAAATTGCATTATTTCTTGATTTATCCATTTTGGATAGCATGAACAAAGTGAATGAGTTTTAGTATCATTTATTGTTCTTTCAAGTAAGCTGAATTTGTTTCATGCTAAATTAAATCATTTTTATACTTAACTACATTATTTATCCATTTATTTCTAGCATGAGAATATAATTATTTTAGAATTATTCTAATTATCTTTTTCTCTCTCCTATCATCCCAACATTAGTTTGGTCGAATTTTTCATAGAATGTTGATGAATAAAGCAAGTAAGATTTATTCAAATCAATTTCATAAGAATCCCATTATTTTTAAAAATTTTAAAAATTCATTCATTTGAATTTTTGAATTTAAATTGACTAATCCATGACATATCAATGCAAATTTGATTGTACTTATTTATGGAATGATTTGACTGACACTAGCATGATTTATTTCAGCTAATTGGAGTTTAATTAAATTTTTTTAAGTTAATTCAAAATTGATTTCAAATGACCCATGTATTTATTCACTTTCCTTTTTAAATTTTATCTTTTATGGAAATATTTGTCCAGCCCCTTTTTATTTTATTTGGAGTAAATTGACTTATTTAAATTAATTCAAATCCATTCTAAATTTATCCCCCATAATTGATTAACAATTAAATTCATCGAATGGAGATTGAATTCATGTTTGGAAATTATGTGGCCGAAAATCCCTCTTAATTTTTCTTGATTTATTTTATTATTTTTATTTCTTGTAACTTGCTTTAATTCTTCCAATCTTAGTTAATTTAATTTATATTGATTGAATCCCTATTTGGAATCCTTTCTTGGCCATTCCTTGTGATTGGCTCAAATTCAAAATTATTTTGAATTAATTTCTTATTCGATCACTTTGCTTATTTGATTTAAGTTATTTATGCTAAGTGCATTTTTCTTTCCCCCTCTTTATCTTTGGCTGGCCACTCCTTAATTAATTTGAGTTAGATTCAAATTATAGTCATGTGATTAATTATATGGACTCAATTTTCTTGTCAAAATAATGTTCCTTTATTTATTCTTAATTATCTCTCTCTTTCTCTCTCTCTCTCTCTCTTCTTGGTAAAATTTAAATATCCTTATTTGAATTTATTTTGTGTGTGTTGATTTGTTTGAAATCAAATAATTTCCTTATTAATTTTTTTCCTCATTATGTCCCTCCTCTTCTCCATTGGCTAGGTGAAATTTTCTTGATCCTAACTCAATTTAAAGAGATGATCTCATGATAGACTCTCTCCACTAGGCTGACTCTTTGTAATTTGATTTTGGAGACTATTTTGGATATGAAGTGCTAAAGCTCTCAATCATCTTCCATTCTTATCTTTCTCTCTTGGCCAAAACCTTATTTAAGGTTTTCGATTGAAGCAAAGTGTAAATAGATTTTATTCTTATTTGCTTCTTCTTTGGCTGAGACTATTTCTTGAAGAATTCTTGAAGGTTTGGTAATTAAGTCCATCTCCTATCTTTTCAACATCATCTACATCCAAGAGGAGATGATTAATGCTTTAATGTATGGCCTGGATGTGATTAGGTTCTTAGGAAAAAATTAATATTTCTACATAATTAATCACTCATAACTAAAATTTAAATAATTCATAACCTCGCCATGAAGCATAGGTCTTAAATAAGATAATTAAAAGAATTAACAACCCCTTAGCTGAATGGTTGAATGTTTCACAACAAACATGCACATTATTTCGCTCTTGAAAATAGGGGATTTCCATCTTTGCACGATAGGGTAATGCTTGACCTTTGAGGTCATCCCTTGTGTTGGAAAACACCCTTTCTTGCTGATTTAGCCAACAACCTACTTTCATCATGCATATAGCCATCAAAATTCTAAAGCCTTTATCAAAATGAAGTGTCAAAATTTAAATAAAATTTGAAAACATTTTGCATTAGGTTAAGTCATTATTCATACCACTCATGTTGTAGTCTCTTAAGGATTGTGTTTAAGGACTTTAGTCTCTTTTTAAATTAATAATGGCCCAACTATCTTGCAATTTCATAAGATCAAACTACATAGTTTTAAAATCATAGAAGTTAGCTGGCGGTCACTCCAGTTGGTTATAAGTCCAGAAGTCAGAAGGGCTTATTCTCCCTTTTGGAGGTAATCCTTTATGTCCACCTATTGCTTAGATTTAGGTTGTGCTTTAGCTCTTACTAAAGCTCCCGAGATTTAGGATCCAAGGTGGTTATTTTCTTCGAGCTACAAGCATAAATCTTAACCTCTTAAGCATCTTCACGATCTTGTGTTGTTGGATTATAAGCCCCATGTGGTGAAAATATTCTCGCCTTCATCTATCCTTTTTGAAGAGGATAAATGAAAACATAAATATACGCCAGTTGGTTGAGACATCACATATCTCCACAGATGTTCTTATTAAGATGATCGGGTACGTCATCAAGGAATAGTGTACTATCTCAAGAGATAGAAGTCATTACCCTTTAATGGACCTAATCACCTCAAAAAGGACTCTTAAGGACAATGGGTTTACATATGTACTAGAGATTCTTCCTCTACTTTACATGGAAAAGTAAAACAGGGTTTATTTTAAATGGAGTTCATTAAGTTCTCTATAGGGGCAATCCCTCATAGTTAATTACATCATAAGGGATGGGATCCCTTAGGAATAATCTCGATTAAGGTAAATGATCATTGTCTTCAAAGATTTTAGTAGGAAAAAACTATCAATTGATTAGTTCATTTTTGAAGATCAAATGGGATTGATCAAAGAGAGGGAGTTATTATCGAAGCCAAAAAGGAAGATAAGTAGGAGATGCCCAAAGTGCTAGGAAACCTAGCGAGCATCTCAAACTATCCTATGGTTGGGCTTTACATTTTTGAAATTAATCTAATTTATTTGAGTTGCATTTTCCATTAAAAATTTAGGACTTATAATTCCATAACACAAGATTAAGGAAATGCCTAAAAGGTGAGAAATTATGCTTATGGCCCATAAAGGAGAGAAGCAACCTCACAACCTAAATCTAGGGAGCTTTGGCGAGAGCCGAAAGCACAATCTAAATCTAAGGCAAAAAATAGATATTTGGTTTATCTCCGCAAGAGAGGATAAACCACATGACTGTTTGGACTTACAACCACCTAGCGGTGGCCGCCAACTAACTCCTCCTATAGTTTTAAATTCATGTAGGAAAGTCTTATGCTTTATGCAAGATAGTTAGGCTATTATTTATTTAGAAAGAGACTAAGTCCTTAAACTCACTCCCTAAAGAAACTAGATCATGTAAGGACATGCTTCAAATGACATAAATCTAATGCAATTTAGATTTCATTTTATTTTTATTTTTTTGGACAATTATTTTGACTCGGGCTATTAGGATGCATATGCCTAATGCATGAGAAATAAAGTTATTGGTCAATATTAGTGAGAAGGGAGGAGGTGTATTTCCACCATGGCTCTCAAAGGTCAAGCCAAGTTTCTCTAGCAATGGTGGAAGCCCTCCATTCAAGAGTAAAACAATATGCATTTGTGCATGATGTTATAAAAAAAGTACACATCCAACTAAGGGGTTGCTAATTCTTTTATCTTAATTTTAAACCTAAGTTTAGGTGATGTTATAAGTTCTTTATTTTTAGTTTTGAGTTGTTAGATTTGGTAAAAGATTTATTTTTCTCTAAGAGCCTAATCCACATCTAGGCCATACATAAAGTAAGGAAGAAACTAGGAAAAGGATGCCACTTAATGCAAAAGCTAAATAAATCATCAATTAATTTATAAAGCTAATCGCAAAAAGAATAAGAGGCCGTTATGGCTGGGTACCACTGCACAAACTTGAAAAAAACAAATTGGGTAGCCGTGCTCTACCCTTATACAACCTGGATTACAAATGAATTAAATAAAATTAAGCAAGAAATTCATTATTAAGGGGGTCTTCAAGCTTCATTTCTTCATTCTTCTTTTCTTCTTTCTTTTGGTTCCTTCTTTGGATAGTTGGAAGGTGGATGCTCCAAAGGCTTCACTTGGTACATAAGATGAGATCTTATGACCA
This sequence comes from Cymbidium sinense, assembly GCA_021442155.1. NCBI lineage: Eukaryota > Viridiplantae > Streptophyta > Magnoliopsida > Asparagales > Orchidaceae > Cymbidium > Cymbidium sinense. Next base: position 83,066,229 of record CM038219.1, read on the forward strand.
ATGTTTATCCTAATCACCATAACAATCATTCTAAAATCCTAATTATAAAGTTTACATGAAAAGGGAAAGTAAATCTAGCTAACATCTGTAAAATAAAGATTAGCTAAACAAATCACACAAATCCCAAGCATGTATATTGAACTTATCACCCCACACATTGGTGACTAAGTCCACCTAGCCTATTGGATTATTCTTAGGGGTATAAGCACCTACACAGTGAAAGCATTTATATTTTTAGTTATTACAGCGCCCCATAAGCACCATCCCCTGTAGGAGACAATGGCTAGACTAAGATCACCCTACCATTCATCCTACGAACATACATCATAACATCCAGCCTAAAACATATATCATAAAACAAAAGTAAACATCAAACCATGCATCGCCCTAACCTAAAGCTAGAAGTGGTGACTTAGCCTAATGTTTATGCTTTAAAGGTTTGTGTGGTATGCTTAGCTGTGGCTTTAAGTTAGAATTTTCTAGGTGTGAAGCATGTTCAACTTAGATGAGGGTTTCATTTAAGTGATTTAGTTATTTTGGGTTGATTTTTGTTTCATGTTTTGATTAGGTTCAAGTGAATCCTATAATTAATTACTAAGTTAAAAAGAGAGGGAAAGAGAAGAGAACTTCTCTTTCTTTCCTTAACCTAAGTAATTTCTAAAGTAGATTCATGTTTTGGTTTTGTTTAGTGAATGTTTTTGATTAAGTGTTTTAATTAGTCCTAAGTTTAGATGAACTCTAACCAAACCCATTCAAAAAGAAAGGCATTTTAAGATTAAATAAAATGAACTAAATTCACAAAACATACATCACTTCATTTCTTTCCCAAAATGTATAACATGCATATGAATGAGTCCAAAGCATATCTATACATACAAATGAGAATGTTTAGAACACTTTATGATGCATGCTAAGTGATTCATTTAAGGAAAATTGGAAGTTCATGATGCATGATTTTCATTGAGTAGAAAAGGGTTTTCTTATCCAATTTTCACATGCACACATGAAAGTAAGAAAGGCATATGTGAGTGCAACGCCATTGTTAACCGGAGATGTAAGGTACAAGACCTATTTTGGGCTACTTAAAACCTTGCAACCTCAGGGTTGTCTAGACTAATATACCACTTTCCTTAAATACAAATATGTGCACAAAAGAAATGAAAGGAAAAGAAACAATGCAAAAACTTGTATTAATTAATTCATTTTATTTATGCAATTTATATGTGAAAGCATAGGTACCCTTCTTAAGTGATAGTATAGGAATGAATAGGATATGAAATTAGGAAAGTGTAAGGTTCTTTTCAAATGAACCATACATCTTACCAAATCCTATTCAAAATTATACTAAAAGAAAAGAGAAGGAAGACCCTACACTAAGCACATCATTATATTTTTCTCACATGCAAACTTATAATTAAAATATAAGAAACACACTTCCAGTTTTGATAATTGATTCATATATATATTTAAAAATAATTTGAATTTAATAGTGATAATAGTCACTCATATTATTACTATAGCCAACACATGCAAATTTGACATAAAGTAAACATTTTCATTTTTAAATTTGAATTTTGAAAAATATGGATGCATGAAACCATATGACACACATATTTAACATGTTGGGGAAAGAACTGAAGTAATGAAAGCATGTAAGCACATTCATTTTAATTAAATCCTAAAGATAATCTTATGAAATAAGAAAGCTTAAAGTAAACTAAAGTTCATCTAATATGATTTTTATTTGATCTTGAGTTTGATTTAATTTTGAAAATGTGAATTAAGTTTGTTGTTCCTAACTCATTCCCACATGTGTTTGAAATTTTTATTTAATTTTTAGATGATAATATTTATTTTATATTTTGATTAAGTTAAGGTATGAATTAAGCATGTTAATTAACCCTTGCCTACACCACCTTAGCATAGTTAACCAAATAATTATGAGCTAATGAGATGACATAAAACCTCACAAGGAATTTAACTTTGCAATGAACCCAGGAAGAAAAGGGCCTAATGCAATTTAGCTAATGATTAATGGTTAATTAAACCAAGGGGTTTAACTTAAGTAATTTCAAAACACCCCTCACACATGTGAGTTGAGTTTTGATTTCCTTAATTAAACTTAGGTTCTTGAACACCTAAGCATCTACCCAAAATAGATTAACTAAGTTCTGGAAGGTTTTTGAATTTTTTTTATAAATTAATTAAGAGGGTAATTAATGAATTATCCCTTAATTAAGAGAGGATTAAGGAAAGATAAGGGGGTTCAAGGAATAGCTTAGGGGAAATACCCTAAAATTATTCCCTAAGCCTTCTACTCACTAGATCAAACCTTAATCAACTTCAATAAGGGATTAAAATACTAATCAAACCATTAATTATCCTTAATTACATTAAGGGAGTAATTATGAAATGCATTTGTAATTCCCCCAATTCATCCTTAAATAAATCCCAAAAAAATTAAGGGAGGCAGAAGTCATCCCCCAAAACATACCCAAGAAGTTTGGGATTAATTAGAAGATTAATTAAGGAGTAATTAGAAAAATAAGATTTCCATTAAAACCCAAAAATCATAAAAAGATATAATTCAAAATCTATAAAAACAAATTTTAGAATATTTTAAATTGAATTATCTTTCAGTAGAAATTTACCTCATATTTTTTTGATTTTTATTTAGGGAGATATGAATTTTTAAAACTTAGAGGATTAATTAGAATTAATTAAAACCTAATTAAATCCCTTAGCCCACAGCTCGACACATAGCGGCAACGTCAGTGCGCTTTCCATGCACACGCGATCAGCGAGCCCCTTAAACATCTCATTATGGCGGTGACGGTGATACGCAGTTTGATACCTGTCGTTTGATGAAGGATTGAACGGCCAGGAATCACCCTGTGGTTTTAAAAGGATAAATTGATTTTTAAAATGTGCATTTAATCTCGGTCATCCATCCAAAATGCATGGATGGATGGCCAAGATTATCCCTGTTCTTCCCTGAGGATCATAGGAACTGTCCATGATCTAAGCCGTGATCCGAGCTCGATTGAGCTCGTCATACACTAATGGCAATCCTATCAAATAGTTGAATTTTCATGCCATGACACTTTATTTCACAAAGGACCAACACCTCTTAAATCTAGTGGTCAAAAAATGCCATACCTCACTAGAGGTGATCACCAGTGCTCGATTTCCTTAGAGAAGCTTTGTCTGGTTGAGACGAAGCTGTGGTGAGAGAATTAGCTCCTGAGGTTGGGTAGTTTTCTCTATGGACCAACTCCCCTTGCTATCCTTTGCAACTTTGATCAAATTGAACTTCACCTTGCCTTTGGAACTTAAGGGAGAGCTTAGGCAAGCTCGGTTTGGTCCCCTGAGGGAGTGTGCGAAGGCAATTGAGTTGGATTGTAGTGTGGAGGAAGTTAGGAATTGAGTGGAGCTCCCCTATTTTCAAAGGATGAAAAACCAATAATGGTTATTTCCAAATTCCTCTAGGAAGCTTAAGATTGCTCTCTAATGGCTCCTAACACTCTCTAGCACTCAATAGACAATGAGGATGTGTGAATTAAATTGAATTAGAGGGAGTATATCTCCCCCTATGATAATCGGATGGTCGAAGCATGGTTTGCCATTTTGATCTAATTGTCCATATGGAAAGGGTTGTTTGGGTTTTTTGAAGTTGTCACAAAGTCGGTTTGAGCTTAGGAGTGCATTGGTAACCTCCCATATGCTTCAAATTGAGTGGAGGGAGGTTTTCAAATTAGCCAATTTGAGCTATGGGGTCAATTTTGTCCTAGGGTCCATTTGGTCTAACCCAAACCCATTGGGTTGGGTGCACCACCCTTGATAGGGTTCACTTGACCTATTAGGAATGTATCAAGTTGATATGAAGAGGGCTTGACCAAATTCCCCATGGATTTGACAAACCTTTCTTCTATGTCCTAGGGGTAGAATGGTCATTTAGCTGATTTTTGAATTTGAATATGTTGGGTATGTTGAGAAAATGGGTTTGGCCAAGTTTCATTGGATTTGGAGTTCATTTGATATGGCTTGGTTCATGTTGACCCATTTAGGTCAAAATCAGTCAACTTGGGTCAAGTTGGGTCAACCAAAGGGTTGGGTCAAGTTCACATGACCATTTGAAATGTTTTGGTGGCTTTGGTTTGATTCAATTTGGTTTAGTTTTAAATTTAGTTCATCAAGTTGACCAATTTGACCCATTTGACCTATTTGGGCTAGGTCATGGGTAGGTTGAGGTTTGGTTAGTCATATAAGTATATTGGTATCTTTGTTTCCAATCAATTTTGGTTAAGTTTGAATTTGGCTCAACATGGCCCCTTTAGGTCAAGTTTGGTTCAAGGTCAAAGTTAGGTTAGCTAGTTAATGAGGCTTTGGTCAAGTTCAACAAGTGATTTGGAATGAACTTGACCCATTGGTTTCAATCAATTTGGCTTAGATCAAGTTTTGACATATTTTGACTTTTTAGGTCAAGTTGGGTCAACTTGGTTCAAATGCCCAATTGGGATAGGTTAGGCTCAAATGTTGACTTGGCCAACTTCAAACATAGGTCATGAATGAAGTTAGATCAATGGTTTCAATCAATTTGTCCTATGGTGAAATTTGGCTATGTTAGGTTTCATTTTGGCTAAGTGTTGACTTGGTCAACCCTTAGGTTTGACTTGGTTTGACCCAATTTGAGTGATTGATCATCTCATGATGATTGTTGATTATGATGAGAGGCATGGGTGAGTTTGATTCATTCCAATTTGGTTAGGATTAGAATTTGGCTCATAAAGGTACTTTAGGTCACTTTGGGTAACATGAGCCTAAGTAGGTCAAATAGCTTGGTCAAAGCTTGATATGAGTTTGATTGAACTTGTATATGGACTTATGATTGAAATATGAATCCATTTGCAAGTGGTTTGAAGTCAAATGGGTTTAGATTCATTTGATAATTTCATATTCAAAGCAGGAATATGAATGGATTTGGGGTTTGATTTTTGAATTAGATTTTGATTTAGTGATTGAAGTTTGTATTTATATTTGAATTCATGATTATAGGGTTGATTGAATCATGAATGAAAATCAAGAGTTTGGCTTGATTTGAAGTCTATTTGACTAAGTTCAAGATTTTGACTTGAAAGGCTTAGGTTAGATTTTGAATGGATTTGAGTTTGATTTTTGGAGTCAATTTTGATTGATTGAATTTATATTTTATTTATATATGTGAATATAAATGATAATATAAATGGTTCATGACAAAATTTTAAGGATTTGAAGTGATAAAATCATGATTTAGGCTAAGTCCATTAAAAGGAATTTAAAAGACTCAGGAAAATTTTGGATTTTAAATTTTGGAATTAGTTTTGATTGATTTGTATTTAAATTTCATTTATATATGTGAGTATGAATGAGAATAAAAATGAGTTATAAGAAAATTTCATGAATTTGAATTGGTTTGATCATGATTTAGGTAAAGTCCTTAAGAGGGAAATTAAGGACTTAAGAATAATTTTAAATTTGGAATTTAATTTTTGAATTTGATGTGAATGATTTGTATTTATATTTCATTTATATATGTGAATATAAATGAGAATATAAATGAGTTATGAAAATATCCCATGAATTTGAATTTGTTTGATCATGATTTTAGCTAAGTCCATGAAGGAAAACTTAAAGGACTTAGGAAAATTTATGAATTGATTTTAAATTTTGAGTTTAGTTTGATTAGTTTGAATTTATATTTCATTTATATATGTGAATATAAATGAGAATATAAATGAATTATTAGAAAATCTCATGGGTTTGAACTGGTTTTATCATGATTTTGGCTAAGTCTTTAATAGAAGATTAAGGACTTAAGAAAGATTTAGACTTAGGAATTTCATTCATAGGTTTCAATCATGAATTTCAATCATGGATTTTAATCATGGATTTCAATCATGGATTTCAATTATGGATTTCAATCACATGGAGTTGATTTGAATTTGGAGAAAATCAATTAGACATGATTTGGAGTTTAACTTGAAGGAAGGAAGGTGAGGAATGGTTCAAGCTAAGGGTAGGCAAATTTTCCTAACACCCCTAAGGCATGACCTTCCTATGGCTAACCCTTCTAAGTCTCTAGGGCTAGGTTGAGTGTCCACCTAATCACTAGATGTGTCTTAAGACTAAGGAACTCTTAAAGTCTAAGAGAACTCTTATGTCTAAGATGGAGGGGTTGAGAGCTCATTCTAAAAATGAGGTCAACAAAGGGAGCTCAATAGGTGTGGTGTGACTGACAAGGAACACCACGATTTGGTGTTGACAAATGATCAACAATATCGAAAGATCACAAGCACTCAGAAAAATAGTCTACCCCTAACCCAAGGTGTAGAAGAAATTTGAAGCTTAGTGCGGTGTGGCTCTACTTATGTTAAAGACATAAGAGAGGAAAGGAGGAATCCACTAGGGATAGAGTATGTGAACCTTCCACTAGGGAAGCAAGTTCAAGTCATCCACAAGGGGATGAGAGGTTTGATTTGATTTGAGTCTCGCTGAGGAGAAATTTCCACTAGGAAAAAGGGTTGAATTTGTTTCAATTTCTAGATTTGGATTTTTGAGATGAACCCTGTTAGTTTGTGATGAATTGCACTGAGTAGGAGCCATGGAGGCCAAGTCCTAACTCAGATTTACCAATCCAAAGGGGGTAGTATACTAAACATATAGTAGGACTAGCCAACTAAAAGGATGCTTTTTGGTATACAGCGGCTATACTAGGAAGAAAGCATAGTAGACTTACATCCTCTAAAGTAGAGACCAGTTGCTGGGATAATCTATTGGCAAGGCAATAGATTGAACCCAACCTATGGCTGACTATTGAGTGAATGTCACTGGGGACTTAGATCAACTCAAAGATAGTCAAGATTAATTCCATTTTAGATTTGTTTATTTTGATAGATTCCGTCAGTTTGTAATGGATTACACTGAGAAGGAGCTTACATTAGCCTAGATCTATCTCAGATTTACTAAACCAAAGGGAGTAGCTTCTCGGCCGATGGGAGAACTATTCAACTAAAGGAGTGCCTTTCAGTTTGCAATGATCAATTCAAGGGAAGAAAGTGTAGTAAACTTACATCCTCCAAAGTAGAGACCAGTTATCAAGATAATCTATTAGCAATGGAAATAAATTGAACCCAACCTAGGATTGACTATTGAGTGAATGTCGCTGGGGGACTTAGATCAACTCAAAGATAGTCCAGATTAATTTCATTTTTAAATTTATTTTGATTATGATGAATCACATCGATTTGCAATGAACTGCACTGAGTAGGGGTCATGGAGGCCTAGACCTAACTCAGATTTATCAATCCAAAGGGAGTAGTCTACCAACAACAAGGTAGGAGTATCCAACCAAAAGGGTGCCTTTTGGTTTGCAATGGTCTAGTTTTAAGAAGAAAGTGTAGGGACTAACAACGTCTAAAAATAAGAAACCGCCGGGGTGATCAGCTGCTTTTGGAAACATATTGAACCTGACCTAGGGCTGACTATTGAGTGAATGCCTCTAAGGGACTTTTAGATCAACTCGAAGATAGTCAAGATTAATTTTATTTTTTATATTTATTTATTTTGATGTATTATGTTAGTTTGTGATGGATCATACTGAGAAGGAGATCATATCAGCCTAGACATATCTCAGATTTACTGAACTAAAGGGAGTAGCTTCCAGGCCGATGGGAGAACTATCCAACTAAAGGAGTGCCTTTCAGTTTGCAATGATCAATTCAAGGGAAGAAACCTCAGGGACTGACATCTTCCACTACAAAAGACCACTGGGGTGATCAGTTTCTTTAGGAAACAAATCAAACTTGACCAAGGTTGCCCATTGGTTTGCGATAATTATGCTAGAAAGAATGCATCATAGTCTTACATCTTTCAAAGAGGAATGACTGACAGGGTAACCTACTGGTAACAAAATAGATTGAACCTAACCTAAGAGCAACTACGGAGTGAGGGCCATCCCGAGGACTTATCTCAACTCTGGTAGTCAGGCAATTCCTATAGGGAGTTCTGCTGACACTACCCTAAATATAGAATGCCTAGTTGGGAAAAGGGGCCCTTTGGGGCTTGAATTCCTAATCCATAAGTAAATATTTTTATTTGATTATTTAGTTTATTTTATCGTGGACCCTGTTAGTTTGCGAGGGATCAAATTGAGAAGGAGCTTATATCAGCCTAGACCTATCTCAGATTTACTGAACCAAGGGAGAATCTGCACATCCACTAAACAAATTCTCCAACCAGAAGGTTGGCTACTAGGAAAGGGGGACTATCTAATCGAAAGGTAACCTGGGTAGTGTCTAAATGGGGTCACAAAGGATGTGATCCAAATAGAGTGCCCGTATGGGATGGGGCCGCTAAGGGCTTAATCTAAAACCTTAGAGAAGATGATATGGCTAGTCATATATCCAATATCTATTTGGTGGCCAACTCAAGAAGAAATGACTGGGACTAACATCTACAAAGAGTGGTATATCCACTAGGTGAGTCGCTTTCAGCATAGTGAACCTCACGCAACCTATGGTGCCCATCGATTTGCAATAATCAGCCTAGGATGAATGTTTGGGGACTCACATCCTCCTATGGAACCGACGATTGGGGATATCTTTGGCTCTAGGTGTATCCCACCTAGACTACTAAGTGAATGCCACTAGGGGACTTATATCAGCTCAAACATAGTCAAGAGGAAAGGAGCCTCTAGGCGACTTATCCTAAGCCTGAAATATACTCAACCTAGTTAGAACATGATGGCTAGTTCAAGAAGAAAGCACGGGGACTCACATCTTCTTAATTAAAGTCAACATAAGGTAATTTACTAGCTAGGAAGTGAAGCCTACCATACTAACAAAGTGCTCATTAGTTTACAATGGTCAAGTTTGAAAGAAAGCTCGAAGATTAACATCTTCCCAACAAGTGACCACTGGGGTGATATACTAGCGAGGTAGTATGTTGACCCGACCTAGAGCAGCTAATGAGTGAGTGCCACAGGGGCTTTCTCTCACATCAAAATAGCTCGAGATGAAAGATTTGTCTTTATTTTTGTGCATATGTCAAAAAGAATAGGATGTCTCTGGGGGACTCTTACACCTACCTTAAACACACTAGGGAATTTGATGAAATGATGCAATGGGTGGTAAATAGGATTCCCATTAAGAAAGGATGCCACTTGGGTTCTCTCACACTTATCTTAGTTGTGTTAATCGAAGTAGGATGCTTCTTGGGTTCTCTCACACCTTTTTTAATAGTGTCACCAAATTATGTTGATGTTGTGAAAGAGGGATAGGATGCCACCGGGGGACTCTTACACCTACCCTAGACACGTCACGGTGGATTCGCAAGACAAGCAAACAACATTTCGAAAGAAGAGAAAATTTAATAAATAGAATCATATTTTTATTATGTTTATTAATAATTATTTTTAAATGTGATTTATTTAATGGGTAATATTTCTTTAGATATATCCCATTAATTGAAAGCATCGGGTGTTTCCCTTTATAATCAAAATTTTCATAAGATCCTCCTTGGTAGGCCTTCTCTATGACACAAGGGCCTTCCCAAGTGGGTTCAAACTTGCCTCTCATCTTTCGACGGGCAAAAATTGGTCTCCTTAGGACTAACATAAGTACTCCTACTCGGAAAGACTTAGGACGGACCAGCTTATTGTGAGCTTGAATCATTTTGGTTTTGTATAACTCAAGGTTCTGGCATGCCCGTATGTGACTCCACTCCAAACCTTTGAACTCTTCTAACTGCAACTCTACATTCTCTCTCGTAGTGATCTTATTACCCAATGATATCCTTAATGACGGGACTTGAACTTCTAAAGGTAAAACAGCTTTAGACCCAAACAATAAGGAAAATGGGGTAGACTGAGTTGGAGTTCGGTATGTGGGCTTCAACCAATTGCTCATTCCACTATCATTTATTGTCATCATGAGTTTTCTTCAGTATCTAGATGAGAGTTTTGTTGAATTCTTACGCTAAGCAATTTGCTCTAGGGTAATAAATGGTGGAGTATCTCTAATCTATAATGTGTCTTCTAGTGATGTTGTTGATCTTCGTGCTTTTGAATGTAGTACCATTATCAGATATAATTCATTGAGGCACCCCCAAACCTATATATGATATGGTTCTTGAAAAATTGAAGCACGTGCTAAGCTGTGACCTCTCTGAGTGGGATGGCTTCCACCCACTTGGAAAAGTCAACCCTTGGAAGAAGGAGGATCAATTGGACCCATAATGTCAGTACCCCAAGACTCGAATGGCCATGAGGCTAATGTAGGTTGTAGAATGTTGGGCGGTTGGTGGAGTACCACACCATGCATCTAACATTGATGGCTTCTCCTAGCTACCTCCATGCAATCGGTAATCATCGAAGGCCAATAGTATCCAAGTCTCTTGATCTTTGTCCTCATCTTCGAACCATATTGATGTGCTCCGCATAGGCCTGAATATACCTCAGTTATAATGTCATGGGCTTCATGTTTGTCTAAATAGCGTAACCACATCTAGTCAAAGGACAGGCGGTACAAGGTGCCATTAACGAGAGCATAGGAGAGAGCTCTTTGTTTCACTTGATGGGCTTGTGACTTTTCTTGAGGTAGTTTGCCGATGTTCAAGTAATCTATGAATGGTTTCCTCCAATCTAGCTCTTTGTCCATTTTGGCAACGGCAACCTCCCCTTGAAGAGAAAGTCTCTCGATGAGTTCAACATCAATAAGGAATAAGACTTGTCTATTTTGGACCCTTATTGTAATGGACTCATCTTCTGGGCATGCCAATTCTTTAGAAAGTTTGGCCAAAGCATCTGCTACTATGTTCTCTGCTCGAGGAACCTTGTAGATGGTGACTTTGAGAATTTGGGCCAATAGCTTTATTGTATACTCATTGTAATGACGAAGCTTGGGTTTAAGAGCCTTGTAGGACTCAGTAATTTCGTTGATGACCAACTGAGAATCCCCAAAGATGTTGATGCTCTTGACACTGATAGTGATGGCTAACCTAGGCAATCAAAGCTTCCGCTTCATTGTGTGGGGTTGGAAAGATAGTATGAGAATCTCATCACATTATGGTCTAGAGTTAGGAGGACTATTCCTACCCCTACCTTTCCTAGGAGAATAGATTATGGTGCTTCCCCTTTATAAAAAGAAGTTGCACCATCAACATACATCTCCCATCTGTAGTTGCTAGCATCCTCTAAGTTCATGATTTGTTCATTAGGGAGATCGTCACTAAGTGGAGAATCAGCAGGAAGTAGGTGTGTTGCTAAGAAATTTACTAGAGTATGTCCTTTTATCTCACAGAGGGGTATGAATGTGATATCAAACTATAAGAGAATCATGGACCAACGTGCCAAATGTCTGGATAGCATTGGTTGTGTCATGAGATACTGCAGTGGATTTGTTCTGGAAATCAAGTTTGCCTTATGAGAAAGCATATAGTGTCGTAGCTTTTAGGAAGCAAAGATCAAAGCTAGGTAATGTTTCTCAGTGATGGATAATACATTTCAGCAAGAATTAGATGATGACTGAGATAGTAGAGATTGTTCTCCTTCCTTTCATCATTGGTTTGGGCCAATAGAGCACCGAGAGAGTCATCCAATGTAGCAGTGTAGAGAATTAGTGGGCTACCCAGGATAGGGACTATTAGAACTGAAGGCTTCACCAAATACTGCTTCATGTCTTCGAAAGCATGCTGACACTTGTCATCCCACTTAAATTTGACATTATTTTTGACAATTGCTAAAAATGGCTTGCATCTCTCCGATAGGTTGGAGATAAAGCATCTTAGATATGCCAGCCATCCTTGGAAGGATCTGAGTTGAGTTAAACTCTTAGGAGGTGGAATTTCTAAGATAGCTTTGATCTTTTTTGGATCTATTTCTATTACCCGGTGTGAATAACAAACCCAAAGAATTTCAAGCTACCCAATGCACACTTCGTGGATTCATTTTGAGGTTATATTGTCTTAACCATTCAAAAACTACTCTCAAGTCAAAGAGACGGTCTTCCTTTTCTCTGCTCTTAACTACTAGTTCATCAACATAGCACTCAACCTGATAATGGATGAGTTCATTGAAGTTCTGAGTGATGGCCCATTGGTATGTAGCACCATCATTTTTAAGGCTGAAAGGCATGACCCTAAACAGAAGATTTTGATCGGGGTTCAAAAAGCAGTGTTTCTTTAATCATCATGAGGCATCTTGATTTGGTTATAGCCAGATGCCCATCCATGAAAGAGAAGACTACATGAGATGAAGCAATATTCACCATTAACTCTAGTATAAGAAGAGGAAACTCATCCTTAGAACATGCCTTGTTCAAGTCCTTAAAATTAATGCATATGCAAATTTGGCCATTCTTCTTCGTAATTGGGATGATGCTAGCTAACCAGGTAGGATAATTTTCTTCCCTGATAAAACCAACATCGATTAGTTTCTTGACTTCAGAAATGACCTGTTGTTCAATTTCTAATCATATGCGTCTAGGAGCTCGCACAATAGGGGTAGCGTGAGGATCTATTGCTAGCTTGTGGACTGATATGTCAAGAGATAATCTGTGCATCTCTTCATAACTCCATGCAAAACAGTCTTTAAACTCAATCAATAGCCTAACTAAGTCATTGGTTTGTTCTTCATTCAGCAATGAACTGATGCATGTTGAGCATGGATTTTCTTCTATTCTGAGGTTGATTTCTTTATGCTTGTCAATTATTGAATGAATCTCCTCTTCAAACTCTAGCAGTGCCTCTTTGATTTGTAGATCATCTAAGGTTTCTAAACACACAATCTCATAAGAGTTATGGGGGTGTGTGAGAAGAACCTATCAGACTCCAAATGATCGGTAACAAGCATCGCCATCATCAACGACCCACTATAATCAATCCCCCGCTTGATTGTGCTTCCCTGCCTGTATTGTTCCATAGCTTTTCAAAATACTCTAACCTATGCTTGGACCATGTATGAGGAACTAAACCTTTCTGTATAAGATTATGAACACAAGGCGAGTAAAAGTTAAATGGTAATTCCATTAATTCTTTAAAAGTATCCTCCTCAAGTTCTACATCAACTTCAGGACTTGAGAATGATGATCCTAAAAAGAACATCTTCTGCTTCATGTTACTGGAAGACTTTGGGACTTCCTTAACTACCAAACCTTCAACTTTTTGAGATGTAAGTGAGGTTAGAGCTAAGGTTCCCAGCTAGTGCCTAATAGTTTCACATAAACCTAATTCGAATACTTTGCTTTATTTGGAGGCCTGGTCTTTGTCTATGTCTAGATCGAAAGTCACCTCCAATGGAGCCCGTTGAGAGGGGTTGGCTGGTATACTAATCACATTAGACTCATCCTCCGAGTTGGATTCCAAGTCTATATGAATAGTAGGGGTACTCCTATGAACTGGAACACGACCTCTATTAGCTGATGGCCAACTAGAAGGTATTTCACCTCTGGAACTGCCTCTGTTTCTACCTCTGCATCTGTTTAGTGGAGGTTGAGCTATCTTACCCACATGTCCATATGATGGAATGAACTATGGGTGGAATGTAATATATGGATCTATTTCATCTTCAATTCCCCTTTCTTGTTCACTTGGACTTTCATCTTTCTTTTCATTTTCTTTTATCTTTTCTTTTTCTTCATTTTCTTTTTCTTTTGTGTTTGCATTTGAGTTTTGTCCAAGTCCACAAGAAAAGGTGTTTTGAGGAATATAGTAGGTCGCATCCTCATAAATCTCAACCTCTCTAACTAAAAATGGCTTTTGGTCTCCATTGACACGGTATTCAATCCCATCTTTTCTGAAATTGATGCACTGATGGAGGGAAGATGGAATGATCTTGCTCTGATGTATCCAAGACCTACCGAACAAAGTTGTGAATGAAGTATTCGAATCAATGATGTAGAAATTTGCTTCAGTCTTCCAATCACCTATCTCCAAAAGTAACACTATAGAACCTAAAGCTTGCTCACCATGTTCATTGAATCCTCTCAACATCATCTGATCTCTTCAAAGTGTGGAGATGTCAATCCTCAAGTAGGCAAAGGTCTTTAGACTCAAAATGTTCACCGATGCACCTAAATCTATGAGAACTCTAGCAAGTTTGAACCTGTCCATGTCAACTGTGATGTAGAGGGGGCGGTTGTGCTCTAAGTCCCCTAAAAGAAGGTCTTCATCTGTGAAACTGATCCCTTGAGCTTTTTTTGTATAGTGTGCCTCTTAACCCATAGCTATCAGCTGAGCTAAGCATATTTCAAGATCAAGGAGAGCCTTGATTAGTGACTCCCTCATCTCTTTGGATAAGATAAGGGCATCATATATGCTTAGCTTAGATGAGAAAGGACATTATAGTCCACCTTGGGCTGGTCCTTCATAAGCATATCCAAAGGTGGAGCATCCTATGGAGGGGCTTCTCGATCCTCTATACCAATGACTTGTTTCCCTTTATCTTAAGGTGCTGCCTAGGAGGTAGATCCTTGCTACTATGGAGGTTAACTTCAGTGATTTCTTGTGATAGGGTAATGAAAGGTTCTACCTGCACATCATGCTCACCTATAGCTTCTTCTATGGGACCCTTAGAATCAGATGATTCCAAGTCTATCTCAAGTAGTGAACCCATAGTATTCATTGTATGAAAGTCCAACTCTGAATCAGAAAGAGAAAGATTGAAATTGTTATAGTTATTTTTACTTGAAGAGTTATTATTAGGAATAGAAGAAGGCAATCAATCAGAAGTGACACAGATGTAATTCAAACTAGCTTTTTTCTTCAATTTCTTAGATTTGTTTGGAGGTACAAAGTAAAAAAATCAAGTAAAGTGAGTGGGGTAAGGGATTTGATTCCCTTATCCAGCGATACAAGAGTTCTACTAGTAAGAAGTGAGCTAGGCGGGAAGAAGTCACCTGTGGAAGCTATAATCAGTTTGAGGTCGGACTCTATGACCGCACTAATGGCTATCCCGATTACACATGTTGTTGTTGGTGCTGCTGCTGAGCTCTCCCTTTCCTCGAGTTGGCACTAGCAACTTACAAACCTTTCTTGATGTTGGAGGTTTGAGTTGACTTGAGCACTTGGAAAGAAAGCTTCTTGATCTTCTGGATGATCTTCTTAGAGGTTTTCGATAAAAAAATATCCCAACCTTATTTAGTTTTGGTGGGATCACATGTATCCCCAAGGATTACCTTAATGGAACTAGATGGTTGTTCTATAAGGTATTCCTTTGCGATAATGACTGCACCGATCTTGAAGCTATGTTCAAGCCAGTCCTTGAATGTGAAACAATCCTCCAAAACATGGCCTAACATATGGTAGTAGGGGCAAAAGTTTGGATCATGACTTTTGCCTACTTCCTCTGGTCTCCTAGGCTCGGGTAGCTGAAAATCAAGCTCTTTTAAGAGATTCTTAAAGATCTCTAATTACCTCACTCATAAATGAATAAGATTTATTAAACTTATCTAAAAAAAGTAGGTCCAGCTACCTAGCATGGGTATGAAATGCTACCGGGTGGTAGGGAGGTGGCGAGCCATGGAGGTCTGTGGGAGGTGGGTGAAATGGTGGTGGTGAAGGAGGTGGAGGATGCTAAGTTTGTGATCTCTCGGACTAATCTCTAGCTAGCTACATCCCCTTATCTACTACTTTCACTACTCCAAGCTTCTTCTCATAGACCTTTTATGGCTTTGCTTTAGGCAACTGACCTTGAAAAGGCAATTGCTTGGCCTCTCCTTATAGACTGGCCGCCTTGTTGATTGGCTTCTTAAATGTCTTAATAGTGAAGCCCTTAAGCACGAAGGCAATCAGACCATGGATATTATTCAAAATAATCTTAATGGCATGTTGTTCAGACAGCTACAGTTCTTCATACTCAGGTTGCATCATCATAGAATATAATCAACAAGGGACTCACTAGGGTATTATTGTGCTACAATGACATCACCTACAGTAATTCTTTGCTAAGCTCCAACAAACCTCTTAATAAAGAGTTGCTTTAACTCAGCAAATGTCTTTACTAAACCGTTGGGCAGTTCAACATACCAATCAAAATCAATCCTTTTTAGGCTACTAATGAAGAGGCAAAAAAAGAAAAGCGTCATTGTCACCAGCATTGTAACAACTGACCCTAAAGTATGCCTTGTGTTGCCTTGGGTTTCCACTACCATCAAAGCCTTTGAAGGAAGGTGGCATAAAATCCTTAGGATATTGGATTGAATCAAAATCCTCTAGGTAGGGTCTACCCTTTGGAACTGATGATCTTCCCTGGGCATGAGCCAATGCTTCATTCACTTGCTGCTCAACCATGGATCATATGTTCTTTCCTTGTATGGAGGTACTTTCCACTACCTTCCTATACATGCTAGTGCTACCTTGCTCAACAGGAGGCAAGGTCTTGGCTGGGTCCAAGACATGCACTAACTCAGGCTGACTGATGTCGACTGTAGTAAGATGAACTAATGAGGCTTATTTCTAGAGTACTGAAATTCTGCTAAAAAGTCCTCTAACTGTCATGCCATCTTATCTATCTACTCATCCTTCTATCTCAACTAATGTCAGAGGTGCTAGGCTGATTGAGCGGTGTCTTCCTGATCAACCCCATCATGTTCCATGGCCTGCTGCTCCCTGAGAAGAGCAGGTTATGCCATCGGAGAATATAATCAATAAAGGACTCACTCGGGTATTATTGTGCTACATCGAGATCACCTATAGTAACCCTTTATTGAGCTCCAGCAAATCTCTTGATAAAGAGTTACTTTAACTCAGCAAATATCTTTATTAAACCGTTGGGCAGTTTAGCATACAAATCGAAAGCAATCCCTATTAGGCTACTAATAAAGAGGTGAAAAAGTAAAGTATCGCTACCACCGACATTGCAACAACTGTCCCTAAAGTGTGCTATGTGCTACCTTGGGTTTCCACTACCATCAAAGCCTTTGAAGGAAGGTGGCATGAAACCCTTGGGATATTTGATTGAATTGAATTCCTCCAGGTAGGGTTTACCCTTTGGAACCGATGATCCTCCCTGGGCTTGAGCCAATGCTTCCTTCACTTGCTACTCAACCATGGATCGAATGTCCTTTTCTTGTATGGAGGTACTTTCCACTACCTTCCTATACATTCTAGTGCTACCTTGCTCAATGGGAGGTAAGGTCTTGGCTATGTCCAAGACATGCACTAACTCAGGCGAACTGATGTCGACTGTAGTAAGATGAACTGCTGGGGCTTATTTCTAGAGTATTGAAATGCTGCTAACAAGTCCTATAACTGTCATGCCATCCTATCTATCTGCTCATCCTTCTATCTCAAATGTCGGAGGTGCTAGGCTGATTGGACGATGACTTCCTGATCAACCTCATCAGGTTCCATGGCCTGCTGCTCCCTGAGAAGAGATCCTCTGGTATCAACCATGCAGACTCCAGCTGAGTCTCCCAATAAGTCATCTTCATTGGGATCGAAGCTGACTTTCTCTTCATCTGACAAATCATACCCCAAGATCTCCTTCTTTTCTATGAAATAATGAGCCACTATCTCATTTAAAGAATGATCAATCTGAGCAAGTATAAATAATCTCAGCTGACCGGTGTGATCACTATCATGCACTGAGAGGCACTGGACCTCTCCTACTACTGAGGAGACAATCCGATGAGGACTATACTAACTAGATGAGAGACACTCCTAACTATCACTAGGTATAAGTGGAGTGACATTCGTAGGAGGTTCCATTATCCTTGGTGTAGTTGGGTTATCATCTGCCACCTCTGAAATAATGGCTACCATCCCCGTCCAACTGAAGAAGGATGACCACTATGCTTCAGGGTCGCCACTCATTCCGCACCACCATTGGGGTAGAAGGTCGAGCAGGAGAGCTCGGCCTTACCACAATAGGTAGTGTAGATGGGGTAGGATCCCTCGGTTGTAGCTGGATCACCAACAGGGTGCGCTTCTCCCTAGATATGGCCTTCATGAATTTTGATGGAACTGGAGATGTTGTGACCTGGACTGGTGATTGGGGATGAGGGGTAGAGCGATGGAGTGGAGATGCCATCGACTCTCTATTAACAAGAGTTTTCCTCCTATGATGCCTAGTCCTAGTAAGTAAGATGTTGTCAGTATGGTCGGCGTGGGCAGCACACCGAGCTGGAAAATCAACAAGTGCAGAAGCTACCTACTGGCAATTGAACCTCTACCTCTCCAATCTGGTAATGTGAGTAGATGTATGGGACTCTCTGGCCCTCTCCTGATGGATATGTTTCCCCACACTACGGGGGATGATGGATCTCAGATCAAATTGAGCTTCGAACTCTTAATGTCCATAAGCTCCCACTTGGTAAAGATGGCTGAGGTCGACATACACCTCCCCGCCTCTAGTGATGGCCGGTTGATCTGGACCACTAGTGGAGGTGATGTACAAATTCTCCTAACATCCTCTTTGTCTAATCCAGAGAAAGGATGGAACTGGTTTGCTGTAACTTATGGTGAAGTCAGAATGGGGAACTCGTCAACAGTTGAACCGACGGCTACCTCCATCTCCCTGGCAATCCTAGTGTGATACCACTTGATAATGCTATTCTTGTTCCTATGCTGTGTCCTAGTAGGATGGGAGGAGTGAGAGCTAGACCCATACTCAAAAGTAGGCGAGGAAATCCGATCGGGAGCACCCTAGGGTGCTAGCCCTCACCAGAACAAGAAATCAGGCATAAACTAGGGTTGGCACCACTGTATGATCCACCCGGAAGTTATTCTAAAGCCAAATCCATGCCATGAGGAAAGTGAAAACAAATTTTTGAGCCCATTTCGATCAATAAAGATTGAAAACTGAAACATCAGATCAGAATCGATGGTAAGATTTTGCAATAGAAATGAGCAATCGATTGCCTTTATTTTTTGAATTTGAATTGAAAATTTAAACCCACATTCAACATCTTAGAATTGTTAAGTGGGGTTCAAATGGATTTGAGAAGATTTAGAAATTTGATTGAAAGAGAAATTTTTGGATATGAATCCAATTTCAACAAATTTAGGTATGTTGAAAAGTGGTTTCAAATATTTTGATAAGGATGCTTCCATAGGTTCATGTTTGTTTGAATTTAGATTTTTGATTTGACGACCCTTTCCTTTAATAAATTTGAGTATGTTAAAGTAAGCATCAAATGATTTTTATTTTTATTTGGTAATTTTGAAATTTTACTTACTTAGCACATTTGGGTATGCTAGGTGAAGTGTTTGAAAATGATTTTTTTTTTTTTTGGTAAATTATTATTTGATTTTGGAAATTGGAATCCCCACTTAGCAAATTTAGGTATGCTAAGTGAAGAACCCAGGTGTGTTTTGAAAATAGGATTCTTAGCAAATTTGATTATGCTAAGAAAATCCTAAGTGTTTCATTTGTTTTTGGATGTCTTGATTTTTTGAAAGAGTAGGATCCTTAGCAAATTTGGGTATGCTAAGGAAATCCAATTGTGTTTCATTTTTGTTTTGATTTAATTTGATTTTTGAAAGAGTATGATCCTTAGCAAATTTGGGTATGTTAAGGAAATCCAAATGTGTTTCTTTTTTATTTTGTTTGAAAGTGGAGACTTTACTTTAGCAAATATGGTATGCTAAAGATGGAGTCTCACTTAGTTTTGTGAAATGGAAACTTCACTTAGCAAATTTGGTATGCTAAGGAAATTCCAAAAGATGTGTTCAAAATTTTTGATTTAGTTTAGTTTTTAAAATGAAAACTTCTCTTTAACAAATTTGGTATGTTAAGTAATGAAGTTCCAAAAGTGCTTGAAGATTTTTGGTTTTAATGTTGGAGACTTCGCATAGCAAATTTGGTATGCTAAGGATGAAGTTTCAAATGTGTTTGAAAATTTTGGATTTTGGAATTGGAAACTTTACTTAGCAAATTTGAATATACTAAATAAAGTTCCAAAGTTGTTTAAAATTTTTTTTTGATTTTGGATTTGGAGACTTCACTTAGCAAATTTGAGTATGCTAAATGAAGTTCCAAATGTGTTTAAAAGTTTTTGATTTTGAATTTGGAAACTTCACTTAGCAAATTTGAGTATGCTAAATGAAGTTCCAAATAGTTGTTTGAAATTTTTTGTTTTTTGATTTCGAGACTTCACTTAACAAATTTGAGTATGCTAAATGAAGTTCTAAAGATGTTTAAAAATTTTTGATTTTGAATTTGGAGACTTTACTTAGCAAATTTGAGTATGCTAAATGAAGTACCAAATGTGTTTGAAATTTTTTTTTTTTTTGATTTGGAGACTTCACTTAGTAAATTTGAGTATGCTAAATGAAGTTCCAATGTGTTTGAAAATTTTTGATTTTGAATTTGGAGACTTCACTTAGCAAATTTGAGTATGCTAAATGAAGTCCTAATTTGTTTGAAAGTTTTTTATTTTGAATTTGGAGATTTCACTTAGCAAATTTGAGTATGCTAAATGAAGTTCCAAAATGTGTTTGAAAATTTTGGATTTTGGATTTGGAGACTTCACTTAGCAAAATTGAGTATGCTAAATGAAGTTCCAAAATGTGTTTGTGAAATTTTTTGAAAATATGATTGTTAAGTTTTAATTTTTGAAAAGAGGACTTCCATTCAACAAATTTGGGTATATAGGAATGGAGGTCAATCATATTTTTGAAATGTAAGAATTTTATTTTGTGTGTGAATTTTTTTTTTATTTTAAAAATAAAATATTCATCAAAGTGAATTGAAAGAAGATGTTCATTTGTACTTTTGGGAAAGATTGTTAGTTTTACTTATGAAAATTTCTAAATGTAACAATTATGAGAATTGTTAAATGAGGGTGATAAATTATGGAAAATATTGTATTAAGTGCATTTTTGAAAGAGTGTTTTTTGAAAGGAAAGATTTTTATAAAAAATTTATTTTGTCTTTATTATTTTAGAATGAACCTTTCGAGGAAGTCTTTAAATGTTTTCTTTTTATTTAGATTGTTTTATTTTACCCATTGGAGAACCCAACGGGGGTTTTAAGAGGTCCTAAAACATAAAATATGTTGGCTAACTCAACTTAAGAATGAAATAAGCTAAGTGTCAATGGAAAGAAAGATACTCTCAGATTCATACCAAAGTACAAACCCACTATCGATACTCAAAGATAACGATCATTTACCAAAGATGGAGAGAGGAACCATACCCAACGGAGTTGCCAGAAAAATCTATGGTGAAAATATTCCCACCTTCATCTATCCGTTTTGAAGAGGATAAATGAAAATAAAAATATATGCCTATTGGTTGGGACATCACGTAGATCTGCAGATGTTCTTATTTGGGTGATCGAGTACATCATCAAGGAATAGTGTACTATCTCAGGAGATAGAAGTCACTACCCTTTAATGGACCTAATCACCTCAATAAAAACTCCTAAGGACAATGGGTCTACATATGTACCAGAGATTCTTCCCCTACTTTACATGAAAAAGTAAAATAGGATTTATTTTAAACTGAGTTCGTTAAGTTCTCTACAGGGGCAAGCCCCCATAATTAATTACATCCTAAGGGACGGGATCCCATAGGAATACTCTCGATTAAGGTAAATGATCGTTGTCTTTAAAGATTTCAATAGGAAAGGACTATCAATTAATTAGTGCATTTTTGAAGCTCAAATGGGATTGATCAAAGAGTGGAAGTTATTATCGAAGCCAAAAAAGAAGATAAGTAAGATATTCTCATGATGCTAGGAAACCTAGCGAGCATCTCAAACTATCCTATGGTTGAACTTTATATTTTTGAAATTAATCGAATTTGTTTGAGTTGCATTTTTCATTAGAAATTTAGGACTTATGATTCCATAACACAAGATTAAGGAAATGCTTAAGAGGTGAGGAATTATGCTTATGGCCCACAAAAGGGAGAAGCAACCTCAGAACCTAAATCTAGGGAGCTTTGGCGAGAGCCGAAAGCACAACCTAAATCTAAGGTGAAAATGGGTATTTGGTTTGTCTCCATAAGAGAGGACAAACAACTCGACTATTTGGACTTACAACTGCCTAGGTGTGGCTGCCAACTAACTCCTCCTACGATTTTAAATTTGTGTAGGCAAGACTTATGTTTTATGAAAGATAGCTAGGCTATTATTTATTCAGAAAGAGACTCTGAGTCCTTAAACTCACTCCCTAAAGAGACTAGATCGTGTAAGGACATGCTTCAAATGACCTAAATCTAATGCAATTTTTTTTTTTTTTTGATAATTATTTTGACATAGACTAATAGGATTCATATGCCTAATGCATGAGAAATAAAGTTATTGACCAAAATTAGAGAGAAGGGAAGAGGTGTTTTCCACCATGGCTCTCAAAGGTCAAGCCAAGTTTCTCTAGAAAAGGTGGAAGCCCTCCAATCAAGAGTGAAACAAGATGCATTTTTGCATGATGTTATAAAAGAAGCACTTATCCAGCTAAGGGGTTGCTAATTTTTTTATCTTGATTTTAAACCTAAGCTTTAGGTGAGAGTATGAGTACTTTATTTTTAGTTTTGAGTTGTTAGATTTGGTAAAAGATTTATTTTTCTCTAAGAGCCTAATCCACATCCAGGCCATAAATAAACCAAGAAAGAAACTAGGAAAAGGATACCACTTAATGCACAAGCTAAACAAATCATCAATCAATTTTTAAAGCCAATCACAAAAAGAATAAGAGGACGTTGTGGTCGGGTACCACCGTATAAACCCAAAAAAAACAAATTGGGTAGCCGAGCTCTACCCTTATACAACCCGGGTTTTAAATGAATTAAATATAATTAAGCAAGGAATTCATTGTTAAGAGGGTCTTCAAGCTTCATTTCTTCATTCTTCTTTTCTTCTTTCTTCTTCATTTCTTCTTTCTTCTTTGGTTCCTTCTTTTGGATGGTTGGAAGGTGGATGCTCCAAAGGATTCACATGGTACATAAGATGAGATCTTATGACCAATGTTCATCCTAATCTCCATAACAATCATTCCAAAATCCTAATTGCAAAGTTTACATGAAAAGGAAAAATAAATCTAGCTAACACCTACAAAATAAAGGTTAGCTAAACAAACCACACAAATACCAAGCATGTATATTGGACTTATCACCCCACATGGGTGACTAAGTCCACCTAGCCTATTGGATTATGCTTAGGGGTATAAGCACCTGCACAATAAACGCATTTATATTTTTATTTATTATAGTATCCCTTAAGCACAACCCCCTACAGAAGATAATGGCTAGAATAAGATCACCCTACCATTCATTCTATGCACATACATCCTAACATCTAGTCTAAAATATATATCATAAAAAAGCAAACATCAAACCATGCACCGCCCTAACCTAAAGCTAGAAGTGTTGACTTAGCCTAATGTGTGTGTTTTAAAGGTTTGTGTGGTATGCTTAGCTATGGCTTTAAGTTAGAATTTTCTAAGTGTTAAGCATGTTCAACTTAGAAGAGGGTTTCATTTAAGTGATTTAGTTATTTTGGGTTAATTTTTATTTCATTTTTTGATTAGATTCAAGTGAATCCTATAATTAATTACTAAGTTATAAAGAGAGGGAAAGAGAAGAGAACTTATCTTTCCTTTCCTAACCTAAGTAATTTCTAAAGTAGATTCATGTTTTGGTTTTGTTTAGTGAATATTTTTATTAAGTGTTTTAATTAATCCTAAGTTTAGATGAACTCTAAACAAACCTATTCAAAAAGAAAGGCATTTTAAGATTAAATAAAATGAACCAAATTGATAAAACAAACATCACTTCATTTCTTTCCCAACATGTATAAAATGCATATGAATGAGTCCTAAGCATATCTATACATACAAATGAGAATGTTTAATACACTTTATGATGCATGCTAAGTGATTCATTTAAGGAAATTTGGAAGTTCAGGATGCATGATTTTCATTAAGTAGAAAAGGGATTTCTTATCCAATTTTCACATGCACACATGAAAGTAAGAAAGACATAAGTGAGTATAGCATTATTGTTAACCAGAGGTGTAAGCTACAAGACCTACTTAGGGCTACTTAAAGCTTCACAACCTCGGGATTTTCCAGACTAATATACCACTTTCCTTAAATACAAACATGTGTACAAAAGAAATGAAAGGAAAAGAAAGAATGCAAAAATTTATATTAATTGATTCATTTTGTTTATACAATTTATATGTGCAAGCATAAGTACCCTTCTAAAGTGACAGTATAGGAATGAATAGGATATAGAATTAGGCATGTGTAAGGTTCTTTTCAAATAAACCATGCATCTTACCAAATCCTATTCAAAACTATACTAAAAGAAAAGAGAAGGAAGAGCCTACACTAAGCACATCATTATATTTTTCTCACATGCGAACTTATAATTAAAATATAAGTAACACATTTTCAGTTTTGATAATTGATTTATATATATTTTTGAAAATAATTTGAACTTAATAGTGATAATATCCACTCATATTATTACTTTAGCCAACACATGCAAATTTGACATAAAGTAAATATTTTCATTTTAAAATTTGAATATTGAAAAGTATGGATGCGTGAAGCCATATGACACACATATTTAACATTTTGGGGAAAGAACTAAAGCAATAAAAGCATGTAAACACATTCACTTTAATTAAATCCTAAAGACAATCTTATGAAATAAGAAAGCTTAAAGTAAACCAAAGTTCATTTAATGTGATTTACGTTTGATCTTGAGTCTGATTTAATTTTAAAAATGTGAATTGAGTTTGCTGTTTCTAACCTATTCCCACATGCGTTCAACATTTTTGTTTATTTTTTAGATGATTAGATTCATTTTAGATTTTGATTAGGTTAAGGTATGAATTAAGCATGTTAATTAACCCTTACCTACACCACCTTAGCATAGTTAACCAAATAATTATGAGCCAATGAGATTACATAAAACATCACAAGGAATTTACATTTTCAATGCACCTAGAAAGAAAAGGGCCTAATGCAATTTGGCTCATGATTAATGGTTAATTAAGCTAAGGGGTTTGACTTAAGTAATTTCAAAACACCCCTCACACATGTGAGTTGAGTTTTCATTTCCTTAATTGAACAAAGGTTTTTGAACACCTAAGTATCTACTCAAAGAAGATTAATTAAGTTTTAGAAGGTTTTAGAATTTTTAGAAATTAATTAAGAGGGTAATTAATCAATTAATCCTTAATTAAGAGAGGATTCAGGAAAGAAAATGGGTTTAGGGAATAGTTTAAAGGAAATGCCCCAAAATTATTCCCTAAACCTCCTACTCACTAGATCAAACCTTAATTAACTTCAATAAGGGATTAAAACACTAATCAAACCATCTACTCTTCTCCATAAACCTACACCTTTCTTCCACTCAATAATACTTATACTTCATTAATTACGACCTAATTCTCATCCTTACACCAAAATAATCACTTAAACCCTTTAATTTCCCATCAACTACTCCAGATCATAAATACATATCCTAACCTAAACCACCACAACTATTTTCAGCCATTTATCTCACTTAAATCTCGTTCCTTGTAGCGACATTTTAAATCAGCCTAAGTTAGTCAAAATTGGACTAATTTAAGTCATCCTACTATCATATTGAAATTGCTTTGAGTTTGACTTATGCAAGTATTATGTATGCAACTTTGAGTTTTGATCTCTTTGATTGGAATTCTGGATCGCACGGCAGAGGTGGCATAACCCCAAGGAAGTGATGGGGTGATGAAGTTGTTGCTTGATCTTCAGTTCATGTATGAAAATTAACAACTAAAGGTTTCATTAAATTTATAGTTAAAAGTGTTATATATTTGAAATGCATGATAATCAGTCAAAATAATAAAATATAGAAGAATATATAATAATATTTAAATTTTTACTACCACATAATTTTTTAAAATAAAATACGCTTCTTATTCATTAGAAAATATTAAATTTATAAATATAAAATTTTAAGTATTTAAAATATATAAAAATTATGTTATTTTTTTAAAAGTTTTGTAAAACATTTTATAGATAAATAGAAGCTCTGTACATCCTAAGTTGAAGATAATAATTTTTATTTATTACATTTCTTCAAATTATTATTTTTAGCAAAATAAGATCATAATATTATAGTAAATAATTAATAAAATTATTAAAAACTATGCAAAGAAAGCAGGTGAACTTGTAACGTGGACCGGTAGCTAGCATAGGTGCACATGCATTGTGGGAGCTCATAGAGATCAATTATATATTTTATAATTTTTTCCTTAATCAATAATATTTTATATTATATTTATTTTAAATCATATATATATTGAATCTCAAAAGATTTATTAAAAATTTTAAAATATTTATAAAAGAATTTAAATTTGTTTGAAAATAAATAATATTTTTTTATAAAATAAAGTACAATATAATGAAATAAAAAAATAAACTTTATTTCAAATACATTCAAAATTGAACTAATTTAAATCATCTTACTATCATATTCTTTACACTTGCATAAGTCAAATCCTACCTCATTTATCTTCAAGATTGCGCTCTAATCATATCCGTCGATCTCGTATATTCCCCATATATATAAAAAAATAGGATACATTGGACTCCACGCAACTTTTCAGCAGCATCTCATCTATAAAACCACTTCAGTCATGCGACGAGAACTAAGGATCATCGCCATCGCCTTATTGTTATTGTTCTTCTGCACGATTGAGACAGTAGAAAGGGATGGAAGTGAAACCCGGTAGAATTCCTTGGGAATGAAAATGGAGAGTCATTATCTGCTTTAAGAGGATCTGCGTCTTCTAAGTAGCAGAAAGAATGCTAGCTACCGAGAGGCTGCCATCGAGCTTGGGAATGAGCTGGTACATAGAAATAAACTTCAAATTGTGAGTTTTTTTATTCACTTATTGGCTTCTAAATGCTTACTCAATTTTTTTTGTAATATCATGTTTAAATCAATGGAAGCTAAGATTTTGATAAGTGATTCACGCATTTGATAGTGCATGTTGTAAAGAATTTCATGTTTAAATCAACGGAGTAATTTTGGTGATGGTGGGGAGTCTTGGCTGTAAACCGGTACTATAACATTATCTGTCATGCATATGGACATTTTAATATAGCTCTTGTTGGTAATCAAAAAACTATAGAATTTATTTCTAAACTAACGGTATTTCGGTTATGCCATTTTCAAAGAAAGAGTGCATTTGGGTTATCTGGACTCATTAGCATGTTTTCTTTTTGCTCTAAATCATTAATATACTACATTTTTTATATTTATCTTTAATTATCTTAAACCTAAAAGAATAATTCATTTACGTCACGGGTGTTTTGTTTAAGGTGGCTAGAAGTATTAATTTGGTTTATGGAGGTGGAAGTGTTGGACTGATGGGGGTCTCATATCTCAGGCAGTTCATAATGGCGGTCGTCATGTTCTAGGGTTCTCTCTCTCTCTCTCTCTCTCTCTCTCTCTCTCTCAGTTAATCTTGAATAACTTTCTATAAACTTTTCTCATGTTTATAGAATGGTTTGTTGTTGTACTTATTTGTGAGATCGACACAGTTCCATTTCACACCCAATTCAATAGAATGCTTTTTGGATTGCTTTATTTATTCAATATTTATTTGTTTATAAGAGTGTTCTGTATGTAATCATTATCCATCATACATCACCCATTTTAATTATTTATTTTCAGATAGATAGGGACTGGTGGAATATGAGAGAGTGTTATGAGTGTAATTTTATAATTTGAATGTGAGTCAGATTGAAGATCTTGGAATTGTGTGGCAGAGAACTTCGCGTATAATATACTAGTTTCTTTTAGTTAATGGAGATGCTTGGATATATTATAATGCATTTCATGAATATCTTATTAGTTTAAAATTTTATATAAATATTATATATATTTATGTCCCATTTTTATTGTTGTATTTAAAATTGATGTACATATAGCCTACTTTCTTTAACCGTGGCATACAAGTTGTGGGCATTGCGCTTCCAATTAATAATAGTATTTTAGATATCTAATTATAGTTTTTTTATGTGTGTGCTTCTTGAATAAATTGGTTTAAATATACTTCTGTGGCATATTTAATTAAAGCCAATAACTTTTGAGATCTGTGAGGGCCTTTGTTCTCACCGCAGCGTTGCATGTTCGAAGTTTAGTTGCTCTTATGGCTTAACTTTGCAAATAGAAAAAAAAACTTTTCAGAGCTTAGTCTCTTTGAATTTTTAGTTGTTCATTTATTATTATTATTTTTAGGCGATGTATTTAATTAAAGTCATACTGGAACATTTTAAACTTTATTTGTTAGAATGCCTTTTTGTTAATCTTCAACTGGTTTAATATTTTAAGCGTTGTTAGAAATTTTGTTATTAATTATTTATCATTAGTTAGTTATTAGTTAGTTTTATTAGTTTATTACTTATTAGTTTTATTAGTTAATTTTCTAATTATTATTAGTTTATTAGTTAGTTAGTTTTTATTAGTTTTATTAGTTTAGTTAGTTAGTTTAGTTTAATTATTAGTTTATTATTTTAATTAGTTAGTTTTATTAGTTTTTAGTTTATTATTATTAGTTATGATTAGTTTTAAGTTTATTAGTTATTATTAGTTAGCTTATTAGTTTTCTATTAGTTTTTTTTATTAGTTAGTTATTATTATTAGTTAAGTTATTTTATTAATTAATAGTTTTAGTTTAGTTATTTAGTTATTAGTTTTAGGTTTTTTTATTAATTAGTTATTTAGATATTTATTATTTTTATTATTTAGTTTATTATTTTAGTTTATTAGTTTAGTTATTAGTTTTAATTTATTAGTTTTTAGTTATTAGTTTAGTTTTTAGTTTTAGTTATTAGTTTTATTAGTTTTATTATATTATTATTAGCTAGTTAGTTTTATTTTATTTAGTTTAGTTAGTAGTTTTATAGTTTATAGTTTTATTTTATTTTATTAGTTCGGTTATTTAGTTTTATTAATAAAACTAACTAATAAATATTAATAAAATTAAATAACCGAACTAATAAAATAAAACTAACTAGCTAATAATAATATAATAAAACTAATAAAAGTAATAACTAAAACTAAAAAATATGTCATAAAAAACCATAATTAGATATCTAATATACTATTATTAACTCAAGCCTTGATAACTTACATGCCGCTTAAAGAAAGTAGGCTACATGTACATCAATTTTAAATACAACAATAAAAAGACATAAATATATATAATATTTATATAAAATTTTAAACTAATAAGATATTCATGAAATGCATTTTAATATATCCAAGCATCTCCATTAACTAAAAGAAACTAGTATATTATCAAGTTACACAATTCCAAGATCTTCAATCTCCACATTCAAATTATAAAATTACACTCATAACACTCCCTCATATTCCACCAATCCCTATCTATCTGAAAATCAACAATTAAAATGGGTGATGTATGATGGATAACGATTACATACAGAACACTCTTATAAACAAATAAATATTGAATAAATAAAGCAATCCGAAAAGCATTCTATTGAATTGGGTGTGTCATGATCTCACAAATAAGTACAGCAACAAACCATTCTATAAACATGAGAAAAGTTTATAGTAGAAAGCTATTCCGAAGATTAAGTGTATGAGAGAGAGAGAGAGAGAGAGAGAGAGAGAACCCTAGAACATGACGACCTCCATTATGGACTGCCTGAGATATGAGACCCCCATCAGTTCAACGCTTCCACCTTCATAAACCAAATTAATACCTCTAGCCACCTTAAACAAAACACCCAGACGTGTACGTAAATCATTTTTTTAAGTTTAAGATAATTAAAGATAAATATAAAAAAATGTAGTATATTAATCTGATTTTGAGCAAAAAGGAAAACATGCTAATGAGTCCAGATAACCCGAAATGCACTCTTTCTTTACTGAAAATGGCATAACTGAAATACCACTCAGTTAGTTTAACAAGAAATAGCTCCATAGTTTTTTTTATTACTAACAAGAGCTATATTAAAATGTCCATATGTATAACCATTTCCTCGAGCATAAGCAATCGGGCCATATTCATGAACTGCCAAATGTTATTCTTTTGGGAATCTCTGAATGTGATAAAGCAATGGTTGAATCTCTTATGGATATTGTCTTAGTAAAGCCTTTGAGAGGTAGTGCAGTGGCAGTATTGCTTCAGCAAGTACTTGGAATGGATAACCAGCTAAGAAAAGAATTATCTATGAGCATCATTTTCCTACATAGCCAATTGACGGGGAAGAATATATTGGTGGTTGATGATAATAAGGTAAATCTTAGAGTGGCTGCTGCAGCTCTAAAAAAGTATGGAGCTATAGTTGATTGTGAAAGTGGGAAAGAAGCTCTTTCACTACTTCAAGCACAAATTTGATGCCCGCTTTATGGATGTCCGGATGCCGAGATGGATGGGTATGAATGACCTTCACTGCTCTGTTTGAAAATTTTTACTTAATAAGTTTCTTTATCGGAATCATATTTATTGTGTTATGTATTTTTATTTGCTCTTCATGTAATGTAGCAAATAATGAACAGGTATTTATGTTTACAAATACAATTATTAAAAACAATAATGCATATATTTAAAGGTCGTTAGATTAGAGGGTGTTGTCATGCAATCCTTAAATTCTATATAGAATGAAAGAGTACTATTAACTGATTATTAAGTAATGCAGATAAGGAGATTTTTGTTTCAGGTTATATTCTTATTAGAGTTGTGAATAGTTGCTTACAAGAGAAATCTCGCTCTATTTTTAGCTATATTGAGAACTTCCCTTAATTCTCAATCTCTCCTATCACTTCTCCTTCACTCCCTCTTCATGCAAGCAGTGCCAACACACAAATCTCCCTCTTCATCTTCTTCTCTTCATGCTTGTTGCCTTAGGCTCGCCTCATTCCACATGAGGCGAGCATCTCCAGGCCCCATATCCTTCTTGCTTGAAACTACTTGAGCATGTCTCTCCCTCTGCCTCTCTATCAAGATGTTCCATCCAGTTGCTCTCGTTTACTCCAACTCGCAATCACCAATTGCTTCCATCTCTCATTTTCTGAAACTACTTGAGCCTGTCTCTCCCTCTCCCTCTCTATCAAGCTGTTCCATCAAGTTGCTCTCGTTTACTCCAACTCGCACATCACCAATTGCTTCCATCTCTCATTTTCTTCATCTTCCGTGCCTACACTCGTATATTTCATCACAAGCCACACACTAGTGTCCTTCTCAAGCCGAAAAATCATAAAAATAGCTTTCCTTCATCAACTAAGCCCAACGTCGACGATCAAATTGTTCAAACTTGATTTCAAATTTAAGGTAAAATGATAAGAAAACATGACTTTTAAGTTCTATAGAATTGAATGTTTTTTTTATTTGTTAAATATTAAAAGCAAAATGATGAAAAAATAGGTTTTCATGTACTTGTTTTAATGTAGCAAGAAAAATTGTAAATAAGTACTCTTGCATGTTCTTATTGAGCAGAGAAATCTTAGATTTATGTAAGCATTGAAGGCATATGCATTCCTTTTTAAGCATAGTAGGTTTAAAGATCCACCGAATGATGCCTCATGACATTGATCATGTATGCTTTTTTTAAGCATGATAGGAAGGTGTAACACTTTTATAGATGTCTTTCATGTGAGGGAGATGTCGAGAAACTATTGAAATGGATATGGATAAGACTTGCAAAGAACAAGATGCAAATGATCTTTAAGGCCATCTAATGTGATGAAAAATAAAAATAGAAATGCTAGATAAACAAGTGAACTTTATACAATGTGCTAAAAGGCTCATTAAATGAAATGAGAAATAAGAACTTGAATTAAATATGAACTTGAACATGAATAAGGTCTTATAAGGACTCAACAGTTCGTTGACGAGCATGAATGTTGTACCCCTCACTGACTTAAAGAAGGATCATAATTTTAAACTATTGTTGCTTTTAAAAATAGTTATGTAGGAAACTTTATTCAAAAGTTATGGAAATATCTTGTGGAGCCTATTTGAACATTGGTATGGATTAAATGCTAGAGACAAAAAGTGCATTATTTTAAATGCATAATAAGAATTTGAATTGTAAATATATACAATCAAGTATGTAAAGTTTTAAATGCAAGCATTAGAATGTGAATGTTGTATTCAAAATGAAAATGGTTGCATCTATTTTTTATGTGCAAGCAATTGAATTTGAATAATTGGAAAATAAGCTACTAAACACCTACATTTTGGATGACTTTTCTGTTCAAACATGATGTCTTGAAGATTCTTTAGACATTTCAAAAAATGTGTTGTCTTTAAGAAGCATGTTTTATTGATCGCTCAAGAAAAACACTCAAATTTCTCTGCCATCTTGAGATTTTAGGAGTTCATTCTTCATAAGGTAGATTGATTTTATTTGTCAGATTTCCCTAACATAGATATTACAGTTTATTTAGATTTCAATTCTACTTCCTATAGACACAAGCATCTATAGTTAATTACCCCTCCTACCACAATAAAAGAGCACTCTCGAGTAAGATTGGAAGTAATTATTAATCTCTGGTGAATCAGTATTTAGTGATTTGTGAAGTGGATGATTATCTAGGGTAAAGGAGACTGGTCTCATTTAAGATCCTATGGTTTCATCATCTCAGGATTATTGCTATTTAGGGTCACAAATGACGGCGTTGACAAAACTGGTGGCTCGATCAGAGATCGTTCATGTTCGTTTGATTAACTAATTAAATGAGCTTGAACTTTTTTTAAAGTACTCGAATGCTAAATGAACAAGTTTGAACAACTTGTCATTCTGTTCATTTATGTTCATGAACATTATCACTTAAAGCTCATGAATAAGCTCGCTAAGGAGCTCGATTATAGCTTCGATTCTGTCGATTGAGGCTTGTTTGTGAGCGTATT
This sequence comes from Cymbidium sinense, assembly GCA_021442155.1. Lineage (NCBI taxonomy): Eukaryota > Viridiplantae > Streptophyta > Magnoliopsida > Asparagales > Orchidaceae > Cymbidium > Cymbidium sinense. The sequence continues at coordinate 83,099,095 of CM038219.1, forward strand.
GTTCAAGTGATTTTTTTTTAGGCTTAATAAGCTTAAATTGATACAACTCATGTATATTTCTCAACAAGTTGTTTGTGAACAAGCTCGATTAAGGCGTCGTTTACTTTATTAAATAAGTTGCTCGTTAACAAGCTCGATAATCAAATTTGAATTGAGCTCGTGAATAAGCTCGATAATGGTAAACAAGCTCAAGCTTGAACACCATTCTTAAAAGCTCGAATCGAGCTTGAATTTGATAATAGTAAACAACTCAAGCTTGAACACATATATGCTTGGCTCGGCTCGGTTCATTTGTGGCCCTATTGTTATTCTAGTCTACCAACATCAAAGGGCTATTAACCGTAATGTCTAGAAAACTTGATTAATAGCCATCCTCATCCCAAGAATCCTGAATAGATTAGAGTTGTTGAGCAGGTTTCTTAAATTATTTAATCCAAACTTAGTAAGTTTGTTTGATTATTTAGTCTTATGACTTAGTCTTTTGGACAAAATGATTTGAGAATTTTATCAATTTAGTGGGTCATTATTAAATGAAGTCATTGGGCTTATATCCATTGGAATGTTATACATTTATGCGAGTGAAATCTACCTTGCAGATACACATTGGGCTTACATCCATTGGAATGCCATGTTTAATATGATTGAAGTCTACATTGCAAACACATGGGGCTGCATCCATTTGAAGGCTTGTGTTTATTTGAGTGAAGTTTGACTTGTAGACATCCATCGGGATTACATCCATCAGAAAGCCATGCTTAAAGTATGGTGGTTTGCCTTGCAAATAAAGAATGGGCTTACATCCTTTGGAATGTTAGGTTTAAAAAGCACAACTCCAACCAATGTTTGGAAGAAACTGGCAGTCATCCCTCTTGCCAAAGTGAATTTTGAAGACATTAGTGACAGGGATGGAGTTGCAGTCAATCTCGATGCTAGCTCTATGTCAGAAAATATTCAAAAATTGGAAGTCGCTCTTGTCGGGAAACTCCTTGGCAAAAAACTCCCTTACTACTTCCTAAACAATGATCTGAAATGAAAATGGAGTCAATGAGGGGAATTCGACTTGGAGCTTGTTGCCCCTGATTGTTTTTTATGTATTTTCAATTCTATTGAAGCTCGTGATGATGTTATTCATAATGGACCATGATTTATTACCGACAATGTCATTGTTATGGACATATGGACTCCTGATTTCTCTCCCGAGTCTCTATTAGGTTTAACTACTCCTTTATGGATGAGACTCCCCGGCCTACCCCTCATATACTGGGATGACAACAATCTAGCCCGAATTGCTTCATTTGTTGGTGAACCAATGTGGATGGATAACCAAACTAGCAAATGGGGCAAAGCACACACGCATGGATTTGTGTCAAGGTTGACCTAATTAATTAACTAATAAATAATAAAATAATAATTAATAAACTAGTAACTAAAACTAACTAATAATAACTAAGAACTAAAAACTAGAAACTAATAATAATTATTAATAACTAATAAATAAAAATTAAAAAAACTAACTAATAATAAACTAAATAACTAATAACTAAACTTGTAATTAATAACTAAAACTAATAAACTTATAAATAACTAAACTAATAAACAAATAACTAAATAAAAAATAAAAACTAATAACAAATAATAAACTAAAAAACTAACTAACTAAATAACTAACTGATAATAATTAAGCTAATAACTAACTAAACCCTAAACTAATAATAAAAAATAAACTAATAACTAATAAATAACTAATAAAACTAATAATAAATAAATATCTAATAATAACTAATAACTAATAAAAACTAACTAAAAAACTAATAAGTAATAATAATTAAACTAACTAATAAAAAACTAAACTAATAATAATTAACTAACTAAACTAATAAAACCGATAACAAATAACTAATAAACTAACTTACTAATAATAGCTAATAACTAATACTGATAATAATAAAACTAATTAATAACTAATAACTAATAATAAACTAACTAATAATAATTAACTAACTAATATATATACTGAAATTAGTTGTATCAAAATTATGATACTTAATTACTTAAATTTAAAATTTGATAACAATTAATTACTTATATTACAAAAATCTCCCTATTGCCTTTCATAATAAAAAAAGAAACATATCTGCTTAAAATCCGGCTAAAACATTAATCAACTTTCAATATTTTGAAAGTAAAGTCAAAAAAAATTTTTAAACCTTTGATTTCAATTTTGATCCTGTCATTTTATGCTCTCTAGTTCTTGAAGACCACCCAGTTAATGTAGACCGAATTAAATAAAATAAATTGTCTAAAAAAATAAGAAAGAATAATCGTAGCAGCCCTCCCATTCTCTGTCTAATCCCATCTATTCTTTTTTTTTGGAAAAGTTTAAGAGTCGTAGCCCAATTGTATTCCAAAAGTAAAGTTACAAAGAGACTAATCCCTTACAGAGCAAAAGAAAAACACTAAACTAGAACAATAATTCTAGAAACAAGATCAACTACACTAGGCAAAAGAAAGTCCTCTGAGAAAAAGGAGCATAATAGCTCAATGGACTCAGGGATACAAAATAAATCAAAGATGCCCAAAAACTAGCACAACAGCAAAACAATCATATAGGGACAAGAAAGTCCCCTCACGGTTGTCTAGCCGCCCTCCAAACAATCCCCAAAATCACATTCCGATAATAGAATCGCGTTGTCAATAAGAAGGGATCGTGGTTGCGGAGAGGCAGTCCGTGAGGAGGAACAATTGAAAGATCAATAAGTTGTGCAAGAATATCCTCATCATCGTCCATTCCAAAAGCAACCCAGAGCACCACCAAAGCCCACATCATCAGAGAATAACAGAAGCAGCAAGGAAGAAGATCAAGGCGGATATCTGCTTTCCATGAATTCCATCACGGAAATTGAAACAGAAACCGTAATGAAAACAACATCCATAGCCAAAACCCACAACATAGAGTACCGAGCAGAGAAGAAGATCAAAACAGAACACCTTCCTCTCCAGGAATGCCAACACAAAAAAAAGGAGTAGCCTAAGAGCTCTAGTGAAAAAAACAACCGCACCTCCATAGACAAAAATAGTGAAAATAGCCATAAATCCCACAACCCAGGAATTGAATTCAAAGAAATGGAACGAGAAAGCATCCAGGTAACCAATTACACCGGTACAGCAAGACACATAAACCAGTAAAAGACATCTAGATAGCCCTCTTCGACAAATACAGCATAGCAGAAATAGCCCAACGAAAATATCAGAGAATGAGATGCAGAAACAGCAAGTTGACATCCAACAGAAATAAGAAGCAGGCACAGAAAAGAAAAAAGAGTTAAGGAGGTAGATAATTTCTCCATTTGCGTATTCAATCCTGCACAGAACTGGGCCAAGCAACTTTCAATTTCCACTTTTGCATTTTAGCCGAAACCCTTTCTTTAACTTGATTTGATAAGGCGAAAAGGGAGATAGTAGAAGAAAAGAAGCGATTATTCCTTTCTCTCCACAAGGTATAAACAAGAACAGAAATAATCAGAAAGTGTAATCTTTGTAACATTTTATGCTCCCCATCATTAATAAAATTAAGGACCTGCGGGAGAGTAGATTGCAGCAAAAGAAACATACCATTTGGAATGAGAGCTCTCACCAATTTCATAGCCAAAGGACATTCAAAAAACAAGTGGTTATGAGATTCTAAAATAGAATGACAAAAACAGCAAAGGAGTTGAGTTCCAATCCCTTTGTTTGCTAATTTATCAGATAATTTAAGACCACAATATAAGTCATCCAACAATAGAGCATAGTTAATAGAATAGCCTTTAAACCAAATTCCTTTAGTCCAATCTAAAGAGGGGTGAGAATCAAAGATGGCTTCTCTAAACTCCTTGGTAGAAGGAGAGTGAGATTTAAGCCAACTAACAGAATCAGCTCCATTCTCAATAAGTATCCGTGATCTTAATGGACAACCAAGGATGAGAGGACTCAAGTAAAGAAGGGAGATTCCAATGCCCATTGTGAATAAGAATGTGGACCTTTAGGTCATCCGTGAAGTTTAAATGTTTCAAGCCATTAACTCCCAACCAATAACAAAGAGAATGCCCATTACACCAAGGATCATAATATAAAGAAAAGCATTACCCTCCCCACTGAGTTTGTTTATATTTTTTAAAGAACTTTGACAATCGATTTCCAAAGAGGAGAAACTCTATAAATGCAAGGATTCCATAGAGATGTATATTTAGCTAAACACCAATTAGCAAAAGGAGTATCTCTCTTACAAATTTTCCACATTAATTTCAGTTTGCTAATCAAATTAAGAGAAGAAGCAGAGAGTAACCCAACTCCTCCTTTTTCTTTGGGTAAAGTAGTACGTTCCCAAGAAATAGTGTGCAACTTTTTTGCCTCCCCTGAATGATAGAAAAATTTAGCTGTAAAAGAGCAGATTTTTTTGATAATACCATCTGGAATAGCCATAGAGAAACCAGATGATAAGTAACTATTAATAGAAGACCGATAAGGCAACCTTCCCCAATGAAAGAACTTACTTTTCTAGCCACCAACCATACATGTAATCTATCAAAGAGGGGTGAAATGAGCCATCTTGATTGTACCTTTAATAAGAGGAAGACCCAAATATTTGAAAGGGAAAGAACCCAATTGAATACCCAAAACAAGATGATGAATTATTATCCAATTTCCTTGAAGAGAGGCACAAGGATGATTTAGAATAGTTCACCTCAAGTCCCAAGTAGTGCTTAAGAGATTGAAGAGTGGACTTAAGTGAGGTAAATGTAGAGGGATCAGCAGTACCCATCACAAGGAGATCATCAGCATATAAGAGATGAGAAGAGCTTTGTCCAGCCAGAGAAATAGGATTATATAATCCTTTGTTAATTTCATTTTCTAACATGCATGAAAAAGTGTCCATGGCCACCGTAAAGAGGAAAGGAGACAATGGGCACTGCAGCCATTGGAGGAAGAGAAATAACCTAAGATGTTCCCATTTAACACGATAGAGAAAGGCACCTCAGAGATGCAAGCTTCCACCCAAGTAGTAAATCTCATGGGAAAACCTTTGTCAAGTCGATGGATCGGGTGCTTTTACGTTAATTTTATCAAATGCTTTTCAAATCTATTTTGGATAAAAGTAAGAGCTATTAGAGGTAGAGAACTCATTACAAATCTCAAAGGCCATTGCAGATTATCGATATGTCTCTTCCTTTAACAAAGGCAGATTGAGAATTATTGATAATAGAGGGGAGATATCTCTTCATACGATTGGCAAGGATTTTGGCCACCACTTTATAGAATGTATTGCATAAAGATATAGGACGATAATCTTCAATTCTATTGGAATGTTTCACCTTTGGTATGAAAGTTAAGAGAGTATGCTTGAAACAGTTGGGCAATCTGGAATTCTTGAAAAAGAAAAGAACTGCATTTACAAAAGATTTGCCGGTAATACTCCAAGAGTCAATGTAAAACTTAGAATTAAAACCATCCGGGCCAGGCGATTTATTTTCACTGATACTTTTCAAGGTAGCAATAATTTCCTGTTCAGAAACTTCAGCTTCGAGATCGGCAGCATGATCTAATGAAAGACAACTCCCAACAAGAAAATTTTGCACAGGAATAACAAGAGAGTCATCACAATTGAATAGATCCTCATAATACCTACAAAAAATAGCAGAAATATCCTTTTGATCAGAGAAGACCCCCAAGTCAGTTTGCACTTCTCTAATCAGATTGGAGCTTTTCCTTTCCTTTATTGAGAGGTAGAGGAATTTTAAATCATCATCAGAATGAGTAAGCCAATGTGCCTTAGCTCTCTGTTTAATCCATAGCATTTCTTTTATAAGTAACTCAGAGTATCTGATTTTAATCTCCTTAGCATCATGAATGAGATGGATGTTGAAAGGATCTTTTTCCAGATTCCTAAAAACCTCATTTTGTTCAGCTTTAACAATATTGATTTGCTGCTGTAAGGGAGAAGTATCCCTATATCTACCTTTCATCATGTTTCTAACAAGTTTTAGCTTGATAGAAAGGACATAAAAAGGGTCTCCTTGAATGAAGTTGTTCCAAACCTCCTGAATATCATCCTTAAACCTAGGCTTTAAGGTCCAATAATTCTGAAAGGAAAGCGATGAGATGCCAAAGAGGGAGATTGAAGAAGAGTTACCAAAGGAGAATGATCATGATCTTGGAGAGGACTTTATAAAAGGAAGATGGAAACATCTCAATCCGTTGTAATTACAAAAGACCCGATCAATCTTAGAGTAAATAGGATGTTCCAACTGGATTAAACCATGTAAAATGTAAATGCTAGGAGCTCCATCCAGCCACAATCATTAACACAATCTTTAAATTCTAAAGAAGAGTTGAAAGAAACCAGATTACCCCCTTGTTTATCCTTAGCACTTAAAGGATAGTTGAAATCACCTAAAATAATCCAAGGGAGAGCATTAACATCTGGCAAAACCTTTAAAGAAGATCACAAGGAGGATCGGATAGAATCATTTTCGGATAGATACTTGTTAAGAGAAAGCTATTAACCCCAGGAGCATAAACTCGACCATGGATAAATTGCTCAGACTTACATAATAACTCAAAATTCAACCTGTCAGATTGCCATTTGATCCATATGCGACCACCACTAGCACAATCAAAATTATTTACACTGGATTCTGAAGTAAATAAATTATAAGAAGAAACCTGATTGATATGCAAAGGATTGATATGAACTTTGGTTTCAAAGACAAAGAAGATCTAGATGAGAGTCTTTAATAAGCTTTCTACGGAAGAAAGCAGATAAACCCCTAACATTTTAACTACCAATTGATATTTGATTTATTGGGAGGAGGAAGAAGCGGGTTTTTTACCCTTTTTCTTATTACCTTTTAGAGGAGTCGGAAGGGGTTGGGAAGAAGAAGAGATGTTCCCTCCTTCCATAAGAGTGCTGCTAACTTCTTTATTCCCTTTATCAATACCAATACCAGAGAGAGGCCGACCAGGGGTAACCACAGCCGAACGTGTAACAACACCAAGAGAGAGCGTCGTATGAGTATATGGTCGAATCCTTGAAAGGAGCGAAGCATCGGTACATGAAAGATCCTCCTGAGGTGGAGAATGAGATGGTGACTGAATTTGGTCAGCTATAGAGGAAGAGGGAAGACAGGTAGAAGCCTCCATAATCTTGTCATCTGATATGGAATTAGTAATAGGAGGAGGGGAAGACATGATAGTAACAGGTGAATGAGAGAGAGGGGGCTGAATGAAAATATACTCCTTAGTAATCTGATTATTCACTCTGATGGGAGCTTTAGGAGGGGCTGCATGCGCCCTCGGAGGAAAAGGCGGTCGGGTTAAGAGGAGACGATTCACATAATTCGTGAGAGAAAGTATTACAGGTCGAGCAAACGGATGGCTTCCAATCATAAACGACAGACTGCATGAACCTTTTCCCATTTAGATTAATGAATCGTATCAGGAAGAGGAGAGGAAGTGGAGATTTGGACACAAATACGCAAATGTTATCCGAGATCTAGCCGCGGTAAGATGGTCCACGGCCAAGGGGACACCGATTTTACTAGCAACCTTAGAGAAACCAACCTCGTTCCAACAGCATAGGGGGAAGTTAGGGAGTTTAATCCAAATCGGAATCTCAGAGATAGGATCGTTCGAAGGCCGGAAGTCCCAAGTCCATTTTTGGAAAATGAAAGGCCGACCATTGAGAAAACAAGGGCCATGATTCCACACCAAATCATAATCCTCTTGACAATTGAACTTAAACAGAAATAATCACCTTCAATGTAAGTAGATGTTTACCTTTAAAGCTCCATTTCTTTTTAATGGCTGCTAACAAAGATCCATAGTAAGGGCGCTTACCAATCGAGTGACCAATTAGAGAGAGATGTCATTCTTGCTTTCCGGCAGACAAATCATCCTCTGAGAAGTCCACTTCATTGGAACTAAGACATACGAAGAGGGAGGTTAGCATTTCCAGATTGCGCAAGCAATAGATCTTTCCATACAAAGAGAGATCCTACTGGTTTAGGTGAAATGGAAGAATGCAAGTGAGGAGAAGATGTTAAGGGGGGAAAAGAACCACTGGCGATCGGGCTAACCATCCCTGTGGTCATGGCGACCTCTGACGAGGTCGAGAAAGAGGGGAAGGGATAAATACCGAGAGGAAGAAAGCAGGGTAATAGAATGAAGAAAGAAACTAGACGGAGAAGGTGGAGGATGAGAAGAAGAAAGAGCCAGGGGAACGCCGAGAGTGCCCTAGCAGCGGCTGCCGTTGGCTACTTATTTGCGTGCTATTTGTTTTAGTGGTGAATCCCATCTATTCACATCTCTCCTCCCAAGCAGGTAAAACCCGCTCTGACTCACCTCCTCCCATTTGATTTTATCCTTTTTTATTCATTGCTCGGCCATCTTCATTTTCATTGCATGAGCGTTGGCCGACCACTCCAACTTGGTTGCCAAAGCTTCCTTTTCTGCACCTCCCCATTCCTCTCCAACTTTTTTTTCCATCCCTTCACCCATGTTTCAAGCCTTCATCCACCATACTTCAAATTATACCATGACCAACCCTCGAATCACTCAACCGCTCACTCTCTCCACTTCTTTTCCAGCTAGCACCAAACCAAACACCTGTCATCTTCCTTTCCTCTATTCTCTAAAGAGAAGCATAATTTACTCTCCCTCTAAACAAAGAGTAAAAAAATCCTTTTTTTTTTCATTCCTTCCAAACTGAGAGACTCTCTCTCTCTCTCTTTCATGTTTTCATGTTTCAAATTTTTTTAAGAAAAATCTATTTTATTCTAATAATAAACTAATAAACTATTAATAATAACTAATAACTAACTAACTAATAAATAACTTGTAAAAGTAATAACAAATAATTAAATAAAACTAATAATAACTAAACTAATAACTAAAAAAACTAATAAACTAAAACTAATATTAACTAACTAACTAACAATAATTAATAACTAAACTAATAACTAAAATAAAAAATAATTAAACTAATTAACTAATAACTAACTAAACTACTAAACCTAAAAAAACTAATAACTAAAAAATAAAATATTAACTAAATAACTAATAATAATAACTAAACTAATAAATAATAAAAACTAATCTAAGAAATAATAATAATAATAATAATAATAATAATAATAATAATAATAATAATAATAGTAATAGTAATAAACCTATAAAACTACTAACTAAACTAAATAAAATAAAACTAACTAATAAATATTAATAAAACTAAATAACCGAACTAATAAAATAAAACTAACTAGCTAATAATAATATAATAAAACTAATAAAACTAATAACTAAAACTAAAACTAAACTAATAACTAAAAACTAATAAATTAAAACTAATAACTAAACTAATAAACTAAAATAATAAAACTAAATAATAAAACTAATAAATAACTAAATAACTAATTAATAAAAAACCTAAAACTAACTAAATAATAACTAAACTAAAATTAATAATTAATCAAATAACCTAACTAATAATAACTAACTATAATAAAAAAAATAAAAAACTAATATCCTAACTAATAACTAATAAACTAAAAACTAATGATAACTAATAATAATAAACTAAAAACTAATAAAACAAACTAATAGAAATAATAAACTAATAATTAAGCTAAATTAACAAACTAATCTAATAAAACAAATAAAAACTAACTAACTAATAAACTAATAATAATTAGAAAATTAACTAATAAAACTAATAAGTAATAAACTAACAAAACTAACTAATAACTAACTAATGATAAATAATTAATAACAAAATTTCTAACAGCGCGTAAAATATTAAAGCAGTCGAAGATTAACAAAAAGGTATTCTAACAAATAAAGTTTAAAATGTTCCAGTATGTCTTTAATTAAATACTTCTGACCCCTAAATAATAATAATAATAAATGAACAACTAAAAATTCAAAGAGACTAAGCTCTGAAAAGTTTTTTTTTTCTATTTGGAAAGTTAAGCCATAAGAGCAACTAAACTTAACATAACACCATGGAGAACAAAGGCCCCCACCAACCTCAAAAGTTATTGGCTTTAATTAAATATGCCACAAAGTATATTTAAACCAATTTATTCATTCAAATTATAAAATTATACTCATAACACTCCCTCATATTCCATCAGTCCCTATCTATCTGAAAATCAACAATTAAAATGGGTGATGTATGATGACATATATGTAAACACTCTTATAAACAAATAAATATTGAATAAATAAAGAATCCAAAAGCATTCTATTGAATTGGGTGTCATGATCTCACAATATAAAGAACAAACCATTCTATAAACATGAGAAAAGTTTATAGTAAAAGTTTATTCAAGATTAAGCATGAGAGAGAGAGAGAGAGAGAGAGAACCTGTAACATGACACGCCATTAAGCCGAGATACTGAGACCCCCATCAACGCTTCCACCTCCATAAACCAAATTAATATCTAGCCACCTTAAACAAAACACCCGTGACGTAATGAAATCATTCTTTTAGGTTTAAGATAATTAAAGATAAATATAAAAAAAATGTAGTATATTATTTAGAGGAAAAGGAAACATGCTAATGAGTCCGAGATAAATGCACTCTTTCTTTACTAAAATGGCATAATCAAATACCAGTTAGTTAACAAGAAATAGCTCATCTTTTTTTTTGATTACCAACAAGAGCTATATTAAAATGTCCATATGCATGACAGATAATGTTAGCCAAGTGGTTTCTAAACTCCCACCATCACCAAAATTACTCATGATTTAAACATGATATTCTTTACAAGATGCACTATCAAATGCTGAATCAATCGATCAAAATCTTAAATTCATTGATTTAAACATGATATTACAAAAAATTGATTAAGCATTTAGATTTAATAAGTAAAAAATTCACAATTTGAAGTTTATTTCTATGTATCGCTTCATTCCCAAGCTCGATGGCGCCTCTCTAGTTAGCATTCTTTCCTGCTACTAAGAGCGCAGATCCTACTGGAACGAGATACGTACAACTCTCCATTTTCATTCCCAAGGAATTCTACCTCTGGTTTCACTTCCATCCCTTTCTACTATTCAATCTCCGAATGCAGGCAGGCGAAGAACAATAACAATAAGGCGATAGCGATGATCCTTAGTTCTCGGCGCATGACTCAAGTGGTTTTATAGATGAGTTTGGCGTGGAGTCCAATGGATATGATTAGAGCTCTTGAAAATAAATGAGGATTTCACTTGCAAGTATGTAAAGAATATGATAGTAAGATGATTTAAATTAGTTCAATTTTGAATGTATTTGAAATAAAGTTTATTTTTTTATTTCATTATATTGTACTTTATTTTATAAAAAATATTATTTCTTTTCAAACAAATTTAAATTCTTTTATAAATATTTTAAAAATTTTAATAAATCTTTTGAGATTCAATATATATATGATTTAAAATAAATATAATATAAAATATTATTGATTAAGGAAAAAATTATAAAATATATAATTGATCTCTATGAGATCCCACAATGCATGTGCACATATGCTAGCTACCGGTCCACGTTACAAGTTCACCTGCTTTTTTGCATAGTTTTTAATATTTTTATTAATTATTTACTATAATATTATGATCTTATTTGTTAAAATAATAATTTGAAGAAATGTAATAAAAAAAATTATTATCTTCAACTTATGATGTACACAGCTTCTATTTATCTATAAAATGTTTTACAAAACTTTTAAAAAAATAACATAATTTTTATATATTTTAAATACTTAAAATTTTATATTTATAAAATTAATATTTTAATGAATAAGAAGCGTATTTTATTTTAAAAAATTATGTGGTAGTAAAAATTTAAATATTATTATATATTCTTCTATATTTTATTATTTTGACTGATTATCATGCATTTCAAATATATAACACTTTTAACTATAAATTTAATGAAACCTTTAGTTGTTAATTTTCATACATGAACTGAAGATCAAGCAACAACTTCATCACCCCATCACTTCCCGCCGGCGGATTGTACAGCGCCACCTCCTGCCGTGCGACATCATCAGGCTCCGGCAATTCCAATCAAAGAGATCAAAACTCAAAGTTGCATACATAATACTTGCATAAGTCAAACTCAAAGCAATTTCAATATGATAGTAGGATGACTTAAATTAGTCCAATTTTGACTAACTTAGGCTGATTTAAAATGTCGCTATAAGGAACGAGATTTAAGTGAGATAAATGGCTGAAAATAGTTGTGGTGGTTTAGGTTAGGATATGTATTTATGATCCGGGAGTTGATGGGAAATTAAAGGGTTTAAGTGATTATTTGGTGGGATGAGAATTAGGTTAATGAAATAAGTAAAGTAAGTGAGGAAGGAGGAGAGGAGAGCTTAATGTATGTAGAGATGATATTAAGAGGTATAAAAAATTAAAATAAATTACTTTGAGTATTCGAGGTGAGGAAAGAAAGATATGTTGGATAACCAAGACTCACTTGGATTGCCGCCACCAAGCTCTCAAACCATAAGAACAACACAAATAATTTGTAATTGTCAAAGATCTTATTTCATTCCAATAAGGGAGATATTTATAGCCATTACAATCATCTTTCAAATGAAAAAGAATTCAAAATATAGCGAAAGATGACATTAAGCGTTAAGTCTTATTATTTTATATCATCACTCATTTCACATGCTATTATTTTTATGTGGATGCAATCTTCTCATATGTCATGCCTTGAATTTTTAAATTCAAAATTTCAAACCTCAATTTCGGAAGAAAATTAAAAATTACATGATTAAATAAATCATAAAATAAAAGTTTAATAATGTTCTTCTTCTTGAATTTTCTTTTAGCTTGAGATCTTGTAAATAGACCATGAGCTCTATTTTTTTTTTTTATCAACATGATGTTATACATCACCCAAGCTAGAAATTCACTAAATCAAAAAATGATATTACAATAAATCTCACATACTCTTCCTCCTGAAAGTAGTTCAACACCATATTTTTTAATGGGTAAGTACAACCCAACATTATACTGTTCTTAATGGACAAGTACAACCCAACCATGTACTTTCCTTAATGGCCAAGTACAACTTAACAAGAAAACTAGAAAGAGGAATATGAAAGTATCCAACTCCCAATTTAAAATTATTTTGGTCTCATAACACAACTATAATCATGTTAAGGAAAGTGAAAACAAAGGTAAGAATATGTGCTTAGTTCAATTTATATTTAAAATTGAATGCAATGATATAACATGGAAGATGTGTATGATGCAAGTGAATGTTTAAACTATTTGATTTGAATATAATAGCTTGAAATCAATGTGATTTAATTTTTGATTTGAAATATAACACAATGATGGCATTGCATTAAATACTATAATCATATATATTCGACAAACTAAGAAAATAAAATAGGTTTGTATGTCTAGTTGAGTAGCTCTTGTTGTACATAACTAGACAATCTCATTTTCTTTCTATAGGTGATTTCTTATGATATTGAGAATTGTAATCCCTATATCTCCCTAGTTTATTGCCTAAATATCATCTTTCAAGAATTGATTTATTTATTTTCTTGATTTGAGATCACAAGGCTAAATACACATGATATAATTTTTGGTTGCTGAGAAAGTATTTTATGGGAGAGTTTGGTTAATTATTATCATGACTATGCAATCTTGAATTGATAACCTAGGACAATGCATCCAAAAAATCTAGAGTTTTTTATACTTTATTCTTGAATTATTACTACTACCTATGTAAAGGACCTTGAGCTTGATTACTTATGATATCTACATGTTCATAATTGTTCAATTATAGATTTTTTTTTCTTGTTTAAATTTAATGAGTTCAAAGAGTAATATTTAATGTAATAGCCATAAATCCTATAAGTAGGACCTTACAAGTCTTCTTTCCTGCCCCACTACAAGTCATATTTGGAGGGTTTTGATATCATCAAGGCTATGCTTGAATCCAACAATATTAGAATTTATGATTGAAATTGGTTGAGTGATTGAATTTCTCAGTCACCAATTTGAGTTCAAGCATATTTGTTCACACTAACCTTATTAATAATTGCACATCAATAATATATAAATATTTAGCAAGTAAATAAATAATTTTAAAAGTCATCAAATAATAGATGAGATGAACAAAAGATTAATATATATAAAAAACCTTAAGAGAATTAATCAATTAAATGATACACATAATGGAGATAAAGATTCATGCACCCCACTTATAATAAAGTGTTTATTTTGTCATTAGTACGTGCCAAATAATATTAATTGATATATTAGATATAGAAATTTATAAAAAATTATATATATATATATATATATATATAAATTAGAGGATAACCACGTAGGCAGAAACAAAAATTATTCCGGAGGCCTTTCAGTAAATTACGCTTCGCACCAATTTCGGTAGTCCAACCTCATCCATTTCGCCGCCTTCCATTCTCGGCGTTTAAAACCCGCTTACTGACTTTTTCTCTACTCTTCTCTGTCCCTCTCTCCCATCCTCCTGTACCCCATTCTTATCTTGGTATTTGGTGTAGGTTATCATAACTTATTCACTTTTCCGCCTCGTCTCTTCTCTTCTGGGTTGGATTTAGATCCGCTACTGTTTACCTTCCTTCAGAGCAGATCCTATCTGTTACACTGCAGATTCTTGTTCTTATGAACTAATCGCTACGATTGGATTGTTTTTCTGCAAATTTCTATATTTTATCTCTTTTGCGAGGATTCTTTGGCGACCTTTCTTACGGAGAAGTTTTAGGTATTGCGAATTCTTACTTACTCGGTTTCATTTCGATCGTCTTTCAGTATTGTACTGTTTTTGCAGTGTTAAATGATCTATTATTCCTTTTTAGGATATGTCAATTTGTTCTCATTTTTTAATTTTATATTTGTGATAGTAAAAATACGGAGTGGCAATTTGTGTGACTTTGTTGACATTTTCCCACAAGTATGTGCTAGCACCGAACAAAGTTGTTTTTATAATCATTGAACGCCGTGAAAATAGTCGGCAAGTGACGGTGATAATCGATTAGAGTTCAATCATTGGATAGTGTTTTTTGTTTTTCTGTCTGGCTTTTTGAATTATTCACGAAATATTGAACTTTTTGCCGACGGCTTTGTAATAAGTCTCAAATGAATTGCGGTACTGCAAGGACTGGTATCTTATTGCACGCTGAATACAGCTGGTTTGTGCATTTTCCTTCGTCATATAAGTGAGCGTTCTCCTCAATTTTTCTGAACGATTGGCTGGTCGACATCCACACCCACATACCCTGAGTTCTGGTTTTTATACTCTGCAGATGTAGGTCATTCCTCTTACTGTGGCTTACTTGTGCAAGTTATTTGTTATAGATTTGTCACTTATTTTAATTTTTTAGAGGATTGAATTTAATTCAAGCGGAAGTTCCTTCATTTATTATCTTTTTGTCTACATAATGCTGGATAATGCTAGCAGAATTTTCCTTGCTGTAAATTTCTTGTTTGAGTGATATCACAAGAAGCTGTTATTATTTTGACGTCTCCTTTTCAGTGGGAAACGCTGATATTGAATCATGGTATTTATCCTTGTTTCGTTTGTTGGTCTATCTAATCTATCTTTCCAAAATTTAAACTTTTGGTGTATTGATTTAATTTCTTGCACTAACATTCTAATTGCATGTCACATGCATATCATTACTGATGATTTCATTTGACTGATTATATGGTATATTATTTACTTTCAACAATGTAGATCTCTGGATTTTAATTCAAGCCATATCTGAAAGTTAAAATATAATTTTTTGATATTCCTGTTCATCTCAATCTTTTAAATCTTCAATTTAATAGAGTTAACATAACTTATATTTTAAAACTTGGGAAATGAATATTCTCTTTCTCATTATCCAGCCTTTCAACAATGTTTTACTTGGAACATTTCTTTTGTGGATTTCCATTTACCATTACGCTTCTAAACTTCCATTCTCAAAGCCTAAATTATGACCTTGTCCAATTTTGTGGCTTTTGATTTATTTTAGTTTTTATAGGACATGACGACCACATTTAAACCTCCTACGTTGTTCCTTGATTAATTTGATGTCATACATCGTTATATTTGACATCATAAAAAAAGAGCTTTGTCTATTAAGATATATTATTCAATGGTTGGCCTTTAGATGCACTAGCTATAAGTCACATGCATAAGTTTTATGATATATTTTTAAAACATGTATTAAGATTTACAAGCCTTTTAGTAATTTCTTAAATATTTAGATGAACAAATTTAATTAAGCATTTTTTTTTTCTAAATTTCTTTTGTAATACAACATTTTGCTGAAAATACATACTCTCAAGGCTTATCTAAAAGAATTATGAAATTGACAATAGTAGAAGATGGTAGAAAAATTTGAAATTGCATTTTTGTTTATGCATATGAAAAATGGATGGCTAGGTAGACTAATGATATTAAAAATTTTATTGTCCACATAACTATATTTTGATGTTAGTTTCAAATATATAAAAATTTCATTGATGTTGATCTATAATTTGAAATGACTTGGTGATTTAATTTGATAATTTTATGTATGTTTGACTTGATGTATGTATGGCTGTAATGCCCTTATATATATTGTATACTCTAATGGGTAGCATAGATTACACACACACACACACACACACACACACACACATATGTATATATCAAGCCATTGATGATATTTTGAAATGTCATATTATCCAAGTTTAAAAAATCATTTGATTTGGGCACTCAAGATTATAAATTTAATAATTCATTTACTTTATTAACTATGCTATCCATTAGAGTGTTGTATTGCTTGCTTGATGCATAATCAAATCATTTAGAAGTTGCTTAAAATTTGGCAAACTATGTTTTTTAAGTGGTAGACTAAGAGGAGTTATTTTGATTTTCCAGTTTGATGCTACATGATGTAAAAATAAGCAACATAATTACATGGGAAATAGTCTTTGTCAATATATATATATATATATAGACACATGCACACACACATCCTCAACTCAATTTGGTTTTGTTGATATATTCTTCAAACCTTCAAAACTAAGCAATTCATCAATTCTCATTGTCTTCATTAAAACTAAGTGGCATAATTGATTTTTTAATAACATTGATCATGAATAATGTATAAAAAGTTTTTTAATTGATGACTTCAGTTGCATGAGAATATATATTATTTCAAAACAACAAGACTTTCAAATGGCATGGAATTAAATGTGAGTTGGCAATGATATTTATAGTGTATTTGTATGTGTTGAATGGCAAAAACACATTGGTAAAATGATATATGTTGATAAAATAAAACTTTTAAGAGGGATTTTTGTGGCTTTCAACCATCTTCTGTTTTTTATGTTTAATGAATGCTTAAATTATTTTAAAAATATATAAAAATAATAATGTGTAATTTTCATGTTTTAGATCACAATTAACTATGCTATCTTGAAGTTGAACTAAATTGATGTCACACATCAAAAGAGGAAATGACCTATTATAAGGTCCTAAATTAAAGCTTGAATTTATGAGGACTTTTATTAGACTTTGTGTTGTGGTATTTTAATATTGATGTCTTATATGTTGTATTAGTGGATGTGTTTGATTATATTTAAGTGTTGTATAAGAGTTTGGACTGAAATCATGTAAGTTTATGTGCTAATTTGTATAGTGGTAGGCACCTACGCCTTTTGAGTACGTGGTATAGGGTGATAGAAACTAGTGGTTTCTGTGCAAAATGAGAAGTTCTAACTTTTTTCAATTTTTGATAGTTTTCTCCCCAAGGGACACATCCTTTGGAGTATTGTACTTTATAAACGCTTATTCTAACCTAATGGAAATTAGAGTTGTTTGTGTGTGAAAATTTGAGTGAAAGATTCTTTGGTTGGAGCATGGTGATCAACCGTCCGAAAGATTCGGTGATCTTTCGCTATCGTTCTACTAGGGTGAGTAGGACTTCCTTGCATCTCTTTCACTTTGATAACTGGAAGGTCATGAAGTACTTCTTACTCTATCCATTGTGAAGTTCTCTCCATGATTGCTCTATCAATTTTGGTATCACAGCCCAAGATTTCGAGGCTTGGTTAGTTCTGTATTTTGAATTTTGTGTAATTTTATTTATAGATTTAGTGATTTCACTTGGATACTCATGTTAAATTCATGTGATAGGCAATCTTATGAACATCTGTTTTACTACCAACTAGTTATCTCCATTTATAAATCCTACACGAGCTATAATGGTAGCCATAATACTTGAATACATAAAGTAAAATCACCATACAAAAACTTATTTGGGTATAGTATCTTGCAAAAGTTCAAACACATTTTGAAATTTATTTTGTTTACATCATGCCACCCAAATTTGTTTGGACCCAACTAAGACTTTATGTTTATAGTGTAGAAGATCTTCTCATGAATCTTACTGCACAAATTCAAACTTTGAGTACTAGGCTTCAAATCCCATTAACTATTCCACGCCCAAATGACTTAGAACTCGTAGGAGGGGAAAATATTGAACTTCCAAGAGATGGCTATTCTGCAAGAAGGCTAAATGTATGGAACGCTCTTAGATAAGATCATCCTAGGGTCCATAAAATATTACATGTACTTACGAAACAAGTTAAGATAGGAGCCTTAACGTTTGATAATGTTCATGACCCAAATAACTTTTTAGATTTGTTAACCCAAATAGACGATTTTTTTATTGGTAACATATGGATGACTATCAACGGACTACATTCGCTAAAATAAAATTAGTAGGGCATGCAGAAATCTATTGAAATAATATTTTAGCTAAATAAGAGAGATTCGATAGAAACCTCATGACATGGGTAGAAATGAAAGAAATTTTAAGGGCTAAATATTATCTTAGAAATCATGATAAAAGACTCCACGAATAATTGAATGCTCTTAAACAAGAGAATATATTAATAGTGGAATATATGAGTACATTTGAGGACTTAATAGCTAAAACTCAATGCACTGATCAAGAGTGACAAGTAGCTATTAAATTTATCATTAGTTTAAGAAGAGATATTAGAAATGAGGTAGAGCTTCACGATCCCTAGATTTTAGAGGACATCTTCACTTGCATTACTTCTAGAAAAATATAAGAAGGTTGCATCCACATTCAAAATGAAGGCTTAGATATCATCTAAATATTCAACTGCATCCCAATCTCAAAAGTCTTTCATTAGACTTAATCCTTTTATATTGAACAATCTACTTCTAAAACGATCCCCACTGAATCTACTTCTAAAAAAGTGAGATAGTTTACTTTAAATGTCATAAGACGGGTTATATGCCAAACAATGTAGAATAAAAATCATATTCCTAAATGAATTACAAGATTTAGGAAAAGAAGAGGATATTGAAGAGGTACATGATGATACACCACTATTAGATGATGAAATTGATCCAAATATAAATAATCTAATATCAGTTATCAGGTATATGACTACTTCTAAAGAAGAAGAAGACAAGAGAAGGAGGAATATTTTCTCAATATATATTTTATATAAGGAAAAGAGTTGTAAGCTAGTAACAGATAGAGGGAATGCTATGAATGTTGTATCAACCCATGCTATCATTAGAGCCAATCTTACAATTAAATTTCACTTAGAATTATTCCAAATTAGTCGGGTAAATCATACATCTCTACTTATCACTAAGAGATGTATTGTTCTAATTAAGATCGGTAGCTATATTGATTAAATTTAGTGTGATGTTTTTTCAATAGAAATAACTCATATTCTATTTGAAAGATCATGACTTTATGATTTGAATGTAATCCATTATAGTCGTAAAAATACTTACGTATTCAAATATAATGAGAAAACAATCAAATTATTTCCCTTAAAGCCTAAAGAAAAGAGGTCAATTACACACCCCACATAGAATTCTTCTTGCACCTCCTCATAAACCTAATTCTGAACTACAACCCAAATCCAATCAAGAAGGGTACTTTTGATATATATTTTCATGTGTGCGAATCTCTTAAAATATAAACTACTACCTTAGGATTTAGATACTTAATTAGAGAGTTCAATGACCCTACTTCTCTATTTATCATGCACCTTTGAAATATCTCCGTTGATGTTAAAGATCATCACATACTTGCTATGGTCTTAGATCTATTATCATAATTTATTGATTTGATTTTCGATGACTTAATGAACTACACCATTAAGGGATATACAATATGCTATAGATCTGATTCTTGATTCATAAATACCTAACTTACCCATTATAAGATGAATCAAACCGAGCATACAAAATTAAAACAACAAGTAGATGAACTCCTAAAGAAAGGTTTTATCTAAAAAAATCTTAGTTCTTGTGTACAGCTTATTTAACTTCTAATAAAGATAAAATTTGGAGAATGTGTATTTATAGCAGAGTAGTAAATAAGGTCAAAATAAAATATAGGTTTCCTATACCTAGGTTGGATAACATGTTAGATCTTGTTTTAAGTTCATCTTTATTCTCTAAAATTGATTTGAGAAGTGGATACCATCATATAAGGATTAAACCAAGTGATGAATGAAAGACAGCGTTCAAAACTCCCGATAGTCTTTATGAATGATTAATTAAGCCATTCAATCTTTCAAATGCATCAAGTACATTCTTGTGACTAATGAACACTATATTGAAATATTTTATTAGTCAATTTCTTGTAGTCTATTTCCATGATATTCTTATCTATAGCCCATGAGAGAAATCACATCTACATCATTTAAGAATGGTCTTATAGAAATTAAGAATAGCAAAATTATATGTAAACTTTATGAAATGTTTCTTTTGTCAAATGGAAGTTATTTTCTTAGGTTTCATTGTATTTGTTAATGGCTTAAAAGTTGACACATAAAAAATTAAGTCTATTATAGATTGGCCAGCTCCAAAATCTTTTATAGATGTTAGAAGTTTTTTTGGACTTGTAATTTTTTATAGGAGGTTTATAAGAAATTTCTACACTGTTGTATCCCCTATCATTGATATCTTAAAAAAAAAAAAGATAAATTTATGTAGACCACAGCTGCTGCAAGAGTCATGAAATAAATTAAAATCCTTATGACTTATTCACCTGCCTTAAAACTTTCTAACTTCAATAAAGTATTTGAAATAACTTGTGACGCATCAAGTATTGAAATTGGTGGAATATTAAGTCAAGAAAATCATTCAATTATTTCTTTCAGTGAGAAATTAAATGATGCTAGCTAAAATATTATACATATGATCGAGAGTTTTATGCAATTATTCTAACTCTTAAATATTGGAGATATTATCTATTATATAAAGAGTTTATTCTAAATACAGATCATCTAGCACTAAAATTTATTAACTCCTTAAAGAACGCTAAGTGAGTCGAATAACTTCAAGGTTTTTTCTTTGTGCTCAAACATAAACTTAGAACATAAAATAAACCAACATATATTTTTATCTAGAGTATCTCTAATAGTTTAATCCTTCGAATTTCATATTTTTGGATTTAAGACTTTAAAAGAAGATTATAAAATCTGTCATGATTTTCATAAATATACTTAGAACACGAATCCAAACCCTTGAGTTTTTATAGTTTCTTTATCATTTTAGATGAATTTTTTTATAAGGGTAAGAAATTATGTATTATTATAACATTTTTAATGGATTTCCTTATCTCTGAATTACATTCAGGAGGTATATCAGAACATTTCGGTAAATTAAAGACTCAAACACTAGTTGAGTGAAGGTTTTACTAGCCATCTCTACGAAAAGATGTTGAACGTATCATAGCATAGTGTTATACTTGTCATTAAGCTAAAACTGTCAAACAAAGAATGGGTTGTTACACATCACTATTTATTCCTTCTAGACCATGGGAACACCTATACATGGATTTCACACTAGGTTTACCTAGGAAACTTCGTGGACATGATAGTATATTTATTATTGTAGATATATTTTCTAAAATAGCATATTTCATACCTTATTCAAAATTAAATGATGCATCTCACATAGTATGATTGTTCTTTAAAGAAATTGTCAGATTACACATGGTCACATCCACTATAGTTTTCAATAGAGATGTTAAATTTATATTTTCTTTTTGGAAAACTTTATAGAAACTAATAAGAACACAACTAAAATTCTCCTTTGCATTTCATTTACCAACTGATAGACAAATGAAAATAGTCAATGGGATATTAGGAATTTATTAACATGTTTAGTTAGGAAAAACTCAAGAAATTGAGATTTAACATTGCCTATATCTGAATTTACATATAATATTTTCATTTTTAGATCAACCCACAAATCACCTTTCGAGATAGTTTATGGATATAGCCCTAAAATGTCTATTTACCTAGCTAATACACTTACTCATGTATTTTCTAATTTAACATATACATTGGCATGTGATTTCATAGTCTTCATGAAGATATAAAGAACAATTGAAAATACAAAATGTTAAGTATGCTGAACGAAAGAATAATGGTAAAAATTTTAAGGAACATGAGGTAGGTAATTATGTATTGATTCATATCTGTCCTGAGAGATTTTCTTCTGCCAAATATAAAAAGTCACAAATAAGAGCGCGTGGGCCATTTAAAATTATTAGAAAACTTGATGTTAATGCTTATATTCTTTAATTGCCCCCTCACTTGTTTATTAGGTTTGTTTTCAATGTGGAAGACCTAATATCATTTAAAGGAGAATTTGCAGAATGATATTTTTGCAGGATGAGATAAAAATTATTTATAGGTACCTATCCAGCCAACATTCTTTAAAGTGGAGAATATCATCATAGTTGAAACACTAATAGATGACAATATCATTTAGAGATTTTTAATCAAGTGGAAAGACAAACCGCCAAGTGAGGATACCTGGATGATCTTGGATGGTTTATAGAGTTTCGGCCTTTAATTTCTTGAAGATTTTTAGAATCTTAACTCTTCAAAGAAAAGTTCTTTGAGGTCTGAGGGAGTTGATGTAGTACATCAAAGGAGGAAAGGATCTGTCATAAGATCTCAAACCAAAGCTTGAACTTATGAAGACTTTTATTAAACTTTATATATTGTAGTATTTTAATATTAATGTCCTATGTGTTGTATTATGTAGTAGTGAATGTGTTTGATCATATTTAAGTATTGTATAAGAGTTGTGATTGAAATCATTTAAATTCATGTGTTAATTTGTATAGGTGTCAGTCTGGCGTCGATGTGCTAGTCTTCTTCTATCTTGGCGTTGTATTTCGTGGTATTTAGTATTTGGGGACAGAGAAGCTAGTGCCTTGGCGCTGGCTTGTGGCATCTAGGCACTAGTTTGTAGCCCCTCGACATTGTGAAACGGCATGTTCCAAAATTTTTTTTTCAATTTTTCATAATTTTCTTCCCAAAAGACACATCTCTTGGAGTATTATACTTATATAAATACTTATTCTGACCTAATGGAGATTAGTCTTGTTTGTGTGTGAAAACTTGAGTGAAAAACTTCTTGGTTGAATCTTGGTGGCTGAATGTCCGAAGGATTCAGTGATCCTTCACTACCATTCAGTGAGTAGGACTTCCTCGCATCTCTTCCACTTTGGTGAGTAGAAGGCCGTGAAGTACTTCTTCTTCCATCCGCTGTGATGTTCTCTCTTTGATCACTCCATCATAAATATAAAATGGTAAATGCAATAATAAAAGGTATATATATGTATGTATGTATGTATACATATACATATATTTACATATATGTATATACCATTTTCATATATATATATATATTTATGTATGTATTAGTGTATTATAGAAACAAACATAATATTGATCTTGTTTTGAAGATTTCGAAAGAAATTCTTTGGCTAATAAATTTTTGTTGTATTTTAGTAAATAATTAGATTCAAATAAAATATAAACTTTCAAAAATATAAATCAATAGGAGTAGAATTACACCGGTAATTCTCTGCCATAATCTGCAATATGCCAATATGAATGAGTACTACTAATATGAATACATGATATAATTGGTGATGATCTAGATTTTTTTTGTATTTCAATTTAACTTTGAGGAATTAATAAAACATTTAATATTAAATTATATTTTTATAAAAAATTTCTCTAATAAATGATGCAAATGTTAAGTGGTTATTAATGGTTTTTGGAGTGGTGATGGAAGGTTTAGATTGGTGGAAGACTAAGGGAAGGTTGACTAGTTTATGGTAATGGAAATTGAAAGGTGATTGATTTTAAGTCATTTAGATGTGTCGTTAGGAAGTAATAAATTTTTTATTTGGACTAGTCATGATAAGTGGATAACATGAGTTAGGATTTTGTAGAAGGGGTATGACTCGATTGTTATGAGGGTTCAAGTAGGTTAAAGCCTTGAGAAGATGGTGTGGATGTGGGTGAACAAGAAATAAGAAAGAAATTACTATGTTAGTGTTCACTAACCTGGATTGTAGTTGATTTGGGCAGCACAAACTTCTTTTTGACATAAACTTTTGCAAGAGATCAAGTTTATTTTTTCATTGAATCCATGGGAGTATAAATAGTACATTAAAGTGTTATAGAAAATGAGATTAATAAGAAAATACACCAAAATCTCTCGAAAATTCATCCATAGGTTATAATGATAGTTCTCCTCATGATCTTTATATTATTTAGAAATAAATAATACCACTTTAATTTTGAAGGATTCAATTAAATATTTTGTTGTTATTCTTGAATTTTTAATTTGTGGTGATTTATAACATTTTGAAATATATTCTAATATTTAAAAAATTCTCTTGAAATAATGTATTGCCCCCCCTAATTTTTTTTAACATGAAAATAAATCAAATGAACAAAATACAATGCGAATTGCCAGGCTTCCTAGTCATGGATTTGGCGATGAGTTTTCAGATTAGCTCAGACTTTATTTGGAAGGCTATTTTTATAAATTGCCATTTATTCATTGTGAAAGTCATGTTATGAAAAGTAAATTAAAATTTTCTTAAGCATTGTTTGGCTTCTTAGTTGTATTTTTTTTCCTTGAGGATTTGACAATCCAATGATTAGGAGAACCAATATCATTTGGTAAAATTGCAGATGAAAGATTTAGATAAAGCTGGGAGAGGTTCAAGCCTCCTCTTATAGAGGTGGTATAGATGTGCATAGTTACGTACCAATTTTTTGCATTTTTTTGTCACTTCTGATATTATTGAAATGAAAATAACAAAGTCAATATATTAAAAAATTGCTAGCTTTTCTTAATGTTCATGGTTTGCATTCATCATATGACAATTATGATATAATCTTTTTTAATTTGTAATTTTTATGTTTAGTACAAGATAGAAGATGGGCACTCTCCATGGACCAATCATCTGCCGTTACACTGTATGCTCAAAGAAAACCGAGGCTTCAAAGTTGTTAGTTGGCAATCTGCAAATGACAGTAAGCATGTTCAGAAGTGGAATTTGGGGTCAGACATCAAAATATGGAGCCATTAAAAGATTGACTTCTGTTTACCCTCAACCAGTCGAGCGAAGAGTTGGATCAATTCATTGCAGTTTCAGCTCATCTTCTAATGGTAATGGCAGTATGGCTGGTAACTCCAGCGAAAATGATGAAGATTTTGTGAACTCAAGTGTGATTGAAGCAGGTATTATGCTTAAACCCTTTTTTTGTGTTTTCTTTTATGCTGCTGTTGCTATCTTGTTGTTTAAATTTTAACGACCATGCTGCACATGCTGTAATGTTTTGGTACGACCGTTAATGTTTCAGCTATGCATCATTAGCCTAGCAAGGATAATTTATGACATGAATTTTGATGACGTAAGCATAATTAATTTTGATTTTAATAAACGGTGGTGAATTTTATTTTGAAAAAAATAACCGTAGTATGATTGATTTAAAAGTAGGAGAACAATAAATAGGTACATTTTCCTCCTTGCAAAAATTATGGTATGCTGCGGGCTATGAAATTCCACTTGTCTTTTGATTTTAAGCATCCTTTGGTGTATTTTTTTTCATGAGGCAATTTAAGCGGAGGATAAAGCATTTCCCATAATGGTTTCATACGTGGAATTCATTTTCTTAATTTGAAGCTTTTTTTGCACGTGAGCATTCATGGTTAATTTCCCATTTTGATTATGTAAGAAATTTTTTTATTAAGCTATTCTATTGGCTCTATTATGGTTATCTATGATACTTTCTTGTACAACCTAACTCGCTTTGATGTTTAGAGAGAGAAAAATGCCACTGTCGGCTTAATGGAATGGATGATGCCATGAATTAAACACTAAAATGCATTGTGGAAGTCAGGTGATCTTCATTAATAATTTGTTAGACTTAGCTTCAATAAGCTACGAAGAATACTTAATTTGGTTACTTAGTACAAACTTAGAGTACCAACAAGTTCAACGAAAAGGCTAGCGAGGAACTATATTAACTTATGCAAGATTGCAGCCTTAAAATTTAAGGAAAATAACAAGAATCTTGGGAAACAAATCTAATTGTAGGAGACTTAATATGGCTGGTGACGTAGTCGAGATAACTTGAAGATGACCTCGATGAATGGTCCTTCATTGTGAAGCTTTTCTTCCTTCATTGGAAGTCCTCTGAGGGGTTAGATTAAATTATATATTTTTTTTTGTTAGAAAAGAAGTGGTTATCTAAATTAGGTTGTATTTTTATAATTTTTATATTCACATTTAAGTATTTGCATAATTTATCCCGCTGATATTGCATACTTTCACTTTTAATTATCATCCGTTTAATTTTATAAAGTCAACTTCTTGAAGAAGGGGAGAATTGATGTAGAACAACATTTTATTATTTATGTTATGGAGATTATATTTTATATGAAGAACAATTGAGTGGTATAGTAAAATAATGATCAAGATATGAAAGGCCAAATTCTAAAAATTTAAGTAGAGCTCTAGTACATCAAGCTACTCTACCAAATATAGGCCCAATTGTAAGAGCTCAAGCAAGACCACACTAAGGCCCATTTTATAACTTTATTTTAAATTATATATATTTTTAATTTCTTTCTTAAAAAAACACTAGGTTTTGAAACTTTGAACTTAGAATTTAAAATACTTAATTCAAAGTATTTATATCTATCATGTGAAGTAGTTAGATTTGCATAAAAATAATAGTATACAAAATAAGTGGATGACATAAAATAATAAATAATTTAATACCTCTAATTTATATGCACCCCACCTTTCCTCAAAAAATTTTCTATTATTTTTTAAAATGATTGTCATTATAATCCCTCTAAATGATGTTAGCCGGTAATGAAATTTTTTCAATTTTGGAATGATAAAATTTTTATTAAGAATTTATTTTTTGTTGTGTTGATGCTTGGCGGCCTAGCTTAGCTTTTCTTTGATGGGGTTGATTATTTATCTTGTAAGTGCTTTTTAATCCTCTTAAAATCTCTTTTTAATCCCTCCCACATCATGTTCTATAATTTTAATAACTTTTAAGCCCATCCATCCATCACCCAAGCCTATAAATCTACCCTAAAATCTTTCATATAGCTCAATAGCCAAAACTAGGTAGATAGTTATCTAGTTTTATTTTTTCCACCATTATAATATTTTAAGCCTCACTAAACGCCATCAAGTACTCTTGTACATAAGTTTACATCTGAAATTAATTTTCTACTATCATTTCTCCTTATTTAGATTACCTTAAACCCTTTTTTAAAAGAGATCTTTTAGATCAATTCAAATTAGTCCATTCTAAACTTATCTTGTCTTTTTTTTTTTATAAAGCCTTTCTAATGGCTTTATCATCATCTAATCATCTACTTCACATTAGGAACCTAAGCTAATTATCTACCATAAATTTTAACTATTTGCATAACTCAGAAGTCATTTTCTATAGTCATCTTCAAACTTAGCCTAAATTACTGCAAGCTGGATTAGTCTTGATATTCTTTCCACCAAATTAGTCTTGATATTCTTTCCACCAAACCCCTACGAAACCCTCACCTTTCCAACATATTCTCCAGATCACCCATTATGATATTAAACCACACCCATATCTATTTTCAGCCATTAATCCCATCAAAAGTCTCTAACCATCATCATATAGGTTAAAGAAAAACCTCCCCATTGCTCCATATAAGGCATGCATAAGTCTTTAATTGCTCTTGTGGTGCTTAGCTAAGTAAAAATAATAATAAAATAAATGAGAAGAATCTCTCTATTGCACCAAGATAGATGTGTATTAATTTTTAGGTGAACCTTCATGCACCACACCAAAAAATATATATATGATTATTGAGATAAAATCCTTGTATATGAAATAAAAGAAATTTAGTGGTTTCACTGCCTTACTATATATATATATATATATATATATATGAGAGGTAAATATCGGCCTTAACTTGATAAAGGAGTAAATGCATACTCCCGCAAGTTGGTACTCTATAGGAATAAGGTGAAGGACAACACCTTTAATTTCAAGGGTTGTTTTTTCACAAATATTTAGGATACCTTCGTATTTCAAATGTCACGTAAATTTGATGCATTGCATTTTAATTTATAGCTTAATTGGATCATTGTAAAAAGAACACTTGGAATTATTTTTGTGTGTGTGGTTGGATGTAAATGGAAATCAATTATAGGATATGGACATATTAATGTCATGGACGGTGAGGGTTCACAAGATCTTCGACATGAAAGTTGATATGTCGTAGCTATTTTGAGGGTCGCAGTGAGTTGCAGGTCATTGACATGAAGTCGTGAGCTCATCAGGGTTTGCTGATTGATAGTGTAGAGATTGCAGACTAGTGGGGCTCTCAAAGCAATGAGGTTTTGGGGTTGCACAATGAAGGTTACAAGTGTCACACAATATGGCCTTAGAAAGGTTGTTCATCATGTACTCTAAATTCATCCAATTTAGGCAAATTCATAGTACACTAAAAATTTCCTAATGGGAGTATTCTAAATTCCTCAATAAATTATTTTATATATATTTGTCTTTTAATAAAACATTTTAAATTTTAAAACTCTTACATTTGGTATACTCTACACTCTTAATACATTCAAACAAATAGCTCCTAAGTGAAAAATCTTATGATAGCTATACCTTGCAATTTTTTTGACAAGCCTTCACCTATTCCTTAAAATCTTCTCTCAATAAGAGTATTTTTTTCTCTCTTTTTGATGGATGTTGGCCTAGGGTCTTCTTTGTGTTGCTTGTGGCATATGACTTACCAGGATTGAGCAAACTCATGTTATTGCTGACCCTTTTTTATTTTGTAGGTTATAGACATGCATGTGATGAGGTGTGGGCACATGTGACTTGGAATAAGAGGACCTTTTGGGGTTGTTTGTGAGACTTAATTTCAAACTTTTGGTAATCCTGAGAAGTTTTCAATAAGTTCAGCAACTTGTCGTACCATCATCACTCCTAAGTGTGTTGATGTAGTTCCCTTTTTGGATCTGTTGATCAAGTTTGTTGAATTGTGCCTCTTTATGCTTCAATGTTGCATGGAATTCAAAGTAGAATTTAGTGTATGTCAACATTGCTTAAATTAGTATGTTAGTTCTCTTTTATTTATTAAATAAATGAGGGCAGCCTGGTTTGGCTTGGCAATGCTATCTCAATTTCTATTATGGATAAATGGTTCACAAAAGTACATTCCATGTAATGCAACACTTCTAAATTCATGATTATTGTTCTTCTATTTCTCATTTTTATGTTGGAAGATTTAACATACATGGCACATTTTTTATGCATTTACATATATAACACCTAAAGTTTGATATTTATAAATATAAATGTGTATCTCACTTTAAAAAGTTAATGAGGGTGCTATTTTTGTTGTAATATTAAGGAATTGGGTGCTATTTAAGTAAAAATTAAAATTTAGGTGTTAGATATATAAATATATAAGAATTGTGTGCTACGTATGTAAATGTGCCTCTTATATATTATGGTTAGATTATCTCCATTGTGACCTAAACATTAGGGATTCAATTCATGAAGCATCTTTATAATTCATGAAAGCCTTTTGTACATGAACTCTTCCTAGATACCATATTGGTGGGAGCCTTATGCATTGGATATACATTTTTATTCTTCTTCATGAGGTTTAATATTTTATGAGTGAATTGGATATTTGTGTTTAATTGATTGGAAGACCAAGAATATTGGCAAAACAGAATGCAACGAAGTTACTGTTGGAAAAACTGAAAATCATCTCGAAAGGTTTGTTACATAGCACATCATTTTGGCGGTTATTTACGCCAATTGTGTACCTCGTTGTTGTCTTTGCATTCTGTGAAGGCTGGAAATTCTCTTTTGTTTTGATGGTATAGTGGATGGTGATTGCCGGGCTGTTCATCATTGATGGTAGGACCTAAAATGCATGTCTTTTTTTAATAACCATGCAATGATTTTATTAAAAAAGCTGAAGTAGCTAGTTTCTTTTATTTCTTTTTGTGTGATCCAAATGCATTTAGATGCATTTCTTGTTTAAAGTTACTCTCTAACTTTGACTTAAAAAGAACACACCAATCGTGTTTTTTATTAAGAACAGCTGTAAAATTAAAATTGAGAAAAATATAGACTTGTGTTAATGACAGTGAGCTAACACTTTACAGTCGAAGTTAAAAGTAGTTCAGATGGCTTCTTGATTAAAATGCGTGATGGTCAGAATTTGAGATGCATTCACAATAACCCCCAGGGAGGAAGCCTGCCAGACTATGCCCCTCATCCTGCTATTGTGCTGAAAATGGAAGATGGAAGTGATCTTTTACTTCCAATTATAGTGTGTATGTGATTCATTCATTGTACTTTTTTAACCTATTTGTAGGTTATCCATTTTCAGTGGAGTTATCTCCATTTTTTTTTTTTTTTGCAGTGGAGATGCCAAGCATTCTGCTAATGGCTGCAATCCGAAATGTTCAAATTGTAATGATGCAGGGTTCTACTTGGTTTCTCCTTTCAAATAAGTTTTTTTTTAAATGTTTGTTTAATTATCTTTCTTCTGAAGACTGAGGAATCTACCTGATGTCTGTCTCTAGGCTAGACCAACCATATATCAGGTGGTTAGGGAGATGATTGAGAAAATGGGCTATCAGGTGAGTTATTGGTCGCATTGTATGTTTTACTGTTCCTTTGTTGATTTGTTCTCGGTCATATATGTATAGCAATCTGATGCAGCTGTGCACATGTTAGAGCATCAGACAGTAGTGTTCTTGCCTCTTATAATAATGATTTGTCTCTCATTTATATGATCTGATTTTATAATTCATAATGTCTTTTGCTTGTTCAGGTTCAACTTGTTCGTGTTACTAAAAGAGTTCATGAAGCATATTTTGCACAGCTTTATCTTAAAAAGGTTATCTGAAGTTCTGCAAATGTCTTAGTGACTCATTATTATATTGATAATGGAATAATTGATTGATAGTTTTTCGGAAATGCAGGTGGGAAATGAAAATGAGTGCATCAGCATTGACCTTAGGCCTTCTGATGCAATTAATATGGCCGTGAGATGCAAGGTATAAGTTTTTTCCATCACTGTTTTAGGGAAAATTATATTAAAATGTTGTGACTAAATTTTACTCAGGATACTCTAAAAGACATTAGATTTGTTTTGAGATGAGTACAATATATGAGTAATTAACCAAAAGTTGTATTGTATTCTTTTCAAAGTAAATCCACTAATTTTAAACCCATCTTGATCAGAGTTTTGTTAAATTATCTTAATTATCAGAATAATCTGGCCAATTGATGAGTTTAAGTAGCTAGTTCTCTGAGTCCAAGCAGGTGCCAATTCAAGTAAACAGACAGCTTGCATATAGTGATGGTGTGAGAGTTGTCGAATCAGCCAAAGTAGTCCGGGCTTCCATCTCTAATGGGGTACTCTTCACAGAGCTTGATAGGTAGATTGTTTTTCATATTTTTACCACTACCTTTTGTCTTGTATTTGTTCTCCATTATTTTCTTTACTTTGTTGGAGAGAAAAAAATTGATGTAGGTTAGGGAGCAGGATTATAGATCTATCAGCAAATTGAAATAAATAGAAGGAGAAGAAGGACAAAGTAACAACAATGAATCCCTGAGCTATCAATTTTTTGAGTTGTCAGAACATTTGGGCTGTTGAATCCAAAGCATTTAATAAAAACTATGGAGCCAAATTTTAGTTTAGTTAAATTACTCAGTAATTTCAACATGATTTAGTTTTTACATAGGACAAGACGGGCTATTTATAAAAATAAAAAAGCAACTAAAAATCTAAATTACTTCTTGTACCATCTTACCTAATAGCCCTCATGAAAATAAGAACATTAAAAAATAATTAGTTCATACTAAATCTAAAATCCAAATGTGGAAGAAAAAAAATTATCAATCTTGATATCAGCCATCGGATCAATTATTGGAGTGCAGAAAACATAAGTGACAGCTGCTTGAGAGAGTAGAGAAAAGAAAAAGGGATCTGTGTGGAAAGCATGCTAGCGGGTGCATTTGTCTTTCTTTTGCTGCTTTAAGGGAAAAAAATAGGTTAATTGTGGGTGACCTTTTGCTTCTCTGAAAGGCGACTTGTCCTGCAAAACTCCCCTCTGGAAAGTGAAAGTTCAGTGAAAGCACTTCTATTATGTCATATGTGGTGCGTGAGTGAAACTTTTGTCCTTAGAATGGTTTGGTCTTGGGTTTTTTTTACTCTTCATAAATGATGTAAGGAAGATTGTAAGCTTGTACTTTGTGCTACGAACAGGCCAGATGGTCAACCTTGCATGGAGAGCCTGGAGTTCAATTTGGTTCGGAACATGTTGATTGCAGCTGTTGAAGAACGTTACAGAGATGCAGGTACGGTATTATTACTACTTTTTCTCTCCATTGATTAGTGTTATCATCTTGAACGTTGGATGTTTATTATTGGTTACCATTGGGCCTATGTTTAAATGTATACTGATTTTTGATGCACAATATAAATGAGTATTTTATTCATCAACCATATACTCAGGTGGAGCTGCCTCTAAATTTGTGACATGTAAATTTCATATTATGTGCTAATGCGTATCATTATAATTATAAAGGCTTTCATTGCCTAAGTTGATATGTTCTGGAAAATTATTTGAAAACTGAAGCATGCCCCTTCATAAGCACTTATGCCCAGAGATGTACACTACAGAAGAGCATTCATGTTTTAATTATTGTTTCATGAAACCAGCAATAGTGGATACTGGGTTGATCGTCCTGTGTTATTTTGTAATATTTTTTACCTCAATGTTAGTGATTCCACTTTCATGGTTATTCTTTATCCTTAATGGCGCGTTCTGTTATAACAGAAGGCCCAAATTACATTTTTTGGTAGCATAGAGGTGGTAGGTTCATCTTGGAGCAGTTATATGATAACTACACATAAAAATTCTATGAAGCATGACATTGATACAGGGACGTGACACAATATAATATGGACCCAACAATATGACAGCTGTAAAGAGTATGATATAAGTTGCCATTGACATGATGTTTTTTTACAAATTATGAATATGAGATATATATATATATATATATATATATATATATATATATATATTTCTAGTATTAATTTAAAATATGTTAAACCGTCCATATATACATATTAATCAATTGAAGAGTTTGTAATTGCGGGTAAATAACACAACTTGCTAAGCTTGAAGTATGACTTGCAAGAAAAGTATTTTGGTTTTGATTTGGAACTATCTATCTATCTATCTATCTATCTATATATATATATATATATATATATAAAAATATTGTCATTCAAAAATATGTATGTTTTACCCATTTTAATTGGTATTAAAATTGTTAGAACAAAGAAAAAATATAAACATGTCAAATTAAACCATCCAAACTTATTAGAACATAAACAATGAAAATAAAGAGCCATAGTCATTCTTGAAATTTGTAATTGGATTTGAAAAATGTTAAAATGAGTTATTCAATGAGCTAATTATGCGATCAAACCTATCTCAAAGTTGGTTGGTGAAGAAGAGGCTTAGGCACATGCAGACAAAGCATCAACCAAACCAAAGAGAAGACATTAAGCATAAGAGACATGGGACACATGGAAGATGCTTGCACTATTTGTGATTTTTGACAATGGTTGTTTGAAGGGGAGAGGAGTAGGTGGTGATCAAAGAAATAGGGGATCGATGGCTTTAGCTACGACCTCTTATTCTTTGTTGATGGAGCCTATCCAATTCTCTACGCCTCTCTTGTGGAATTAGACGTAGAGAGATGGTGTGCTCCGATATTGCATCTTGCTCTAGGAGGAAGATGCAAAGCAATAATGCTCTTCAATGCCACATCACAATTGTTGAAGAACTTGGAGAGATGGATGGCAGGTTCATATGTATGAGAGACACATGAGGCTTGCATGGGAGAGACTATTTTAATAAGGGTTAGTAACAATCTTATTTCTATATTACATGTTCGGCTCGTGTCACAATCTAATTATAGCTCAAAATAACATCGACATAATTTTGAAAGCTTCAAACATGTGTAGTGGGTGTGTTGGAGTCATATTCATATTAAATAGATGTGTCAATTTGAGTTCACAGGTTAGGTTTGAGTTCAATCCAAAAATGATCTAGCACATATATAGTCAACTCAAACACAATTCATTAATTAATAGATCAAAAACATCAACCCGAATCAGACTTCACTAAATCCAAACTTGATCCAACTCAACCTGTATGAAAAATATTCAAGTCGTGGCAGGTTAGTGTTAATCCATCTCAAAATATATATGATTACACGGATTGGCATGAAAATTCAATAAGTATAAAATATATAATTTAATAATGTCCAATCGCACAATTCCAAAAGTTGCTCTAGAGCAACCTTTTTTGGTTCAGAAGAAACTACAACTTTGTTTCTCCAAGCCAAAGAAAAAAAAATCATTGTAGGCTTTTGTTCCATTTTGAGTTTTTTTTTTTTTTTCTGTTTTTGGCCTAGATAAATAGCCACATCATAGTCTGATTATCATAATATTGATTATCATAATATTGGAGCAAACTAAAACTAAAACTTTTTTCTAAATCGCTCTCAATCGCTCGTTGTTCTCACAGTCTGCCCACATTCATATATTCCATTCAATCTATAAGTTTAGGGCAGCTAGAAGAATATTTCAATAATACCAGTAGAATTTATACAATTCCATGGTTTTCTCCTCCATAAATCAAACTGGTCATCTCAAAGAAAGAGCAAACCGGATTACTAGTTCAAAACATTGATCAACATCTGTTGACCCAAAGCCTCAAAAGACATTATAAGTTGTAAGCACCACCAAAGTCCAATCTTGTCCAAAGTTGTTGTTTGGGATCATCTTTGTTGGCAAGATTGTGCTATCTGAAAATCTCATGAATTGAATTTTATGAACCTTTTTGTCTAATAAGTTGATCCCTTATGTCAATTATTTATTTTATTTTATTTTATTTTTTTTTTGATTTTGTTGTAATAACTCTCTTCATGAATTGAATGACATCTGCCACAAAAAAATAAAAGAAGTTTGTTGGTGAAAACTCAAATCCTTGACCAAATCCATTTGCCATATAATTTTTTTAATAGCTTAAGTTGTGGTTATATACTCTGCCTCAATAATGGACAAATTAATTATTCGTCAAAAAGATTTCTTCTAATTACACATCTTGAAAGTATGAAGATAGTTTGATACCTTGTATTGGAATCACTAATATAATTAAAAAAAAAATCTAAAAATTTGACGACACTCATTTTTATCCCTATTGTGCATAAAATTATAGCTTGTAGTGCCTTGATATACCTTCTATTTTAGGGCTCCTAATAAGTCTTGTCATCGCTTCTCCAATTTATCTACTAACAAGGCTTAACATTACTTAAAACATTCAAGCTAGTGCATCAATAATATTTGAACTGCAAAAGAATAAGATACTCTAACTATTCCATTGGTGATCAAGGAGAAACTATTTCTAACATTGAAAGTAAATAATACGTGGACAAGATGACAGCTTCATAATTTGCACAGCATGTTTAACACTTTTTCATCATATCTTTGTTATGTTAGAATAATCTACTTGCCTTTTTTTTTTTTGCCTTGTGCATGCTTTTATTTGTTTATTTTCTTTGTAGGCCAAGATCTTCATCTCAATGGTTTTGCGCAAATCAATTTTTAGATTATGGATTTATGACATGCATTTAGTTGTAATTAATGTCATTAACAATTAACATACAAAGGTAGATACATACCAAAAGATCCATTAGTAAGCTTCTTATGATACCTTAACTATCAAATGAACTCCTCTCAAACTCATAACTAATCATAAGACTATCAAACTTTTTGCACCGCAACTTGGGGACTCTTTCAATCCATTAAAGATTCAAATTTTGTTTCATAGTTATTATCATGTAACTTCAAATATTTGGTGGTTACATGTTAATCTCTTGTGGGAGAGAAGCTGTTTTGTCATGTAGTTGTACCAACTCCGGGTTCTGCATTGCTACAAAGAATTGATGGAGCTGTGTTTGAGTACCGTTGAAAAAGTTTGTGTTTAAAAATTTTTATTTTTGGTTTCTTCTAATGGTTTAACGTTCTTTTTGTCAACGACTTTTTCTTTATAGGTAGTTGAACTAAAGTTTGATTTTTCTTCTAGTACAAAAATATTGACTCTTCTGTCATAGTTGTGGTTCGCAACTTTGATTCCTTATAATTGACAACTTTCTTTTAAGTGGGTTGTTACATGTCGTCTATAAACTTTCTAATACTCAAAGAATAAGCGACCAAATGAGAACAAGTGAAATCCTTATAACCACATCTTTGAGGTGGTCTAATCTGCTACTTAGGTTATTGTTCTTATTATGCTGGTGTCACCTTTTGAGATCTAGGCTCTATAATTTATTCAGGTGCTTTCATTATTCTAGTTCTCATTCTATAACCCAATGTATTATAACACTTGGTCTTCTTTTAAAACATTTTGTGCTTTGACTTTTATTGATGCATGGTTGATTAATTGAAACCATGTGACTATGGATCTACACACCAAATTCTATATCTCGTCCCCTCAAATGTCTACCTATGAAATATGCATTTC
The DNA here is from genome assembly GCA_021442155.1 of Cymbidium sinense. Lineage (NCBI taxonomy): Eukaryota > Viridiplantae > Streptophyta > Magnoliopsida > Asparagales > Orchidaceae > Cymbidium > Cymbidium sinense. The sequence goes on from CM038219.1 coordinate 83,136,151, forward strand.
TTGGCTCTTGAATTCAATTTACCTCTCTTAACATAATCATAAGTGGGACAACCAAAGATCATAAATGAAATAATAATTTATAACTTCAACTCACTTTCTCAAGATGCTCTAATGCAATAACTCTAAGTGGAGATTTATTTGCTAAATAGCATGTTATAATAATAGTCCTTGCCTAAAAATGATTGCCTAGATTACCATCAGGTAACATGCATCTTGTTCCCTTAGAGGTGCCTTGTTTACTCTCTTATCCAATCCATTTTATTGAGTAACCAAAATAGTATTCTTAAAATAGCCACTTTGTAAAAACTGATCTCAAAATTCAATAAAGTATAATTTTAAACCATTTTCAGTCTTTAACTGGCTTTGATTTGGTTTCTTGTCTTTTTCAACTCGTCCTTGCCAATAAACCCACCATAGGGATTTCTCTTTGTACTCTTCATCAACTCTTTTGATAATAAGAAAAAATTCATTAATATCCTTGAAATATTGTGCTTTTCATACAACATGATTGTAGCAATATCGTCATAATAGAATGATTGAGAGCACAACAAAATAAAAACTTTATTTAAAAAGTGTTTTCCATACAACGTGGTTGTAGTAATATTACTATAAGAAAATGATAACCAAGCATAACAAATTCAACGCTCTATCCACCTCTTCAATATTGACATTCATGTTAGTCAAATCTAAAATAAGATTATTATAGGCATCTAAATACTTAGGAAGTGGCATACCTTCATACACAAGGAAAATAGTTGTTTCTACAAATGTAGATGATTTATAAGCGATTTCATCATATAAAGGGTTTGTAATATTTCTCAGATATCTTTTGCGGCACTTTGAGTTTCTGCATTTTAAAAAATCTTATCTTCCAAATTAAGGGGATTTTGATCTAACTCTTCATCATGGAAATTGGTTTCCTTTCCCCTTAAATCTATTTTTCTTTTTTTACAAAAAATGCTTTCATCTTAATTTTACAAATGTTGAAATAATTATCACTAAAAATGTTTAAACTCATATTTGGTGATACTTGCTAATAACCTCAATCCAAATGATGTTATTTTCTAGAGAAGGTCATGGTGGCACAAGAGGTATGGTCATTAGAAGCAACTATGTGATAGTATGTTATAAGTGGAGATTTATTTGCTAAATAGCATGTTATAATAATAGTCCTTGCCTAAAAATGATTGCTTAGATTACCATCAGGTAACATGCATCTTGTTCCCTTAGAGGTGCCTTGTTTACTCTCTTATCCACTCCATTTTATTGAGTAACCAAAATAGTATTCTTAAAATAGCCACTTTCTAAAAACTGATCTCAAAATTCAATAGAGTATAATTTTAAACCATTTTCAGTCTTTAACTGGCTTTGATTTGGTTTCTTGTCTTTTTCAATTCTACTCGTCCTTGCCAATAAACCCACCATAGGGATTTCTCTTTGTACTCTTCATCAACTCTTTTGATAATAAGAAAAAATTCAATAATATCCTTGAAATATTGTGCTTTTCGTTTAACATGATTGTAGCAATATCTTCATAATAGAATGATTGAGAGCACAACAAAATAAAAACTTTATTTAAAAGTGTTTTCCATACAACATGGTTGTAGTAATATTACTATAAGAAAATGATACCAAGCATAACAAATTCAAGGCTCTATCCACCTGTTCAATATTGACATTAATGTTAGTAAAATCTAAAATAAGATTATTATAGGCATCTAAATACTTAGGAAGTGGCATACCTTCATGCACAAGGAAAATAGTTGTTTCTACAAATGTAGATGATTTAGAAGCGATTTCACATATAAAGAGTTTGTAATATTTCTCAGATCTTTTGCGGCACTTTGAGTTTCCACATTTTAAAAAATCTTATCTTCCAAATTAAGGGGATTTTGATCTAACTCTTCATCATGCAAATTGGTTTCCTTTCCCCTTAAATCTTTTTTTTTTTTTTTTACAAAAGATGCTTTCATCTTAATTTTACAAATGTTGAAATAATTATCACTAAAAATGTTTTAAACTCATATATGGTAATACTTGCTAATAACCTCAATCCAAATGATGTTATATTTTAGAGGAGGTCATGGTGGCATAAGAGGTATGATCATTGGAAGCAACATGTGATAGCACTACACAAAATATGTATGGAACAACAAAAATAATACAAATAAAAAAACATCAAATTTATGTGGTTTGACCAAAAATGAATTACATTCTTAGGGTAAGAGGCAAAATAAACATACTATCAAAGATTTAAGGGAGTAGAAATAAAGGGTTTAAACAAACATATTTCCAAATCTCTTTAATAAATAATGAAAAGAGGATTAGTTCTAATAGGAACAATGAATCCCCTTTATATTTGAATTTGTAATAGTTGCTGTTACTTTCTATTTTTAAAGAGAAATCCTGATTATTTTTATATGAAAGAAAAACGCAGTCCTTATTTTTCCCATGAACCAAAGAAAAAGCAATCGAGGTAGGCATTCGTTCGATTATGAGATTTGTAGGTCAAAAAACTAGTTGTAGCAAGCCCTACTCCGATTCTCTCAAATTTGTGTCATACTTTTTGATTCTACTCTTAATTCTTCTTTATTCTCGAATGCTATCTACTAAGCTTTTTCTTAATGCAATAATATAATAATAAACTTGTATTGAATACAATAGGATCAATTAAATAGAATTTCTAGAGTACCAAAGAAATTACAAAAGAGCAAATACATAAAGCAGGAAGCAAAAGGATGAAACATCTAATAGTATGAGAAAACTACAAAGGAAACTAAGATCTTAATTGAATTTCTTTACTTGCATCCTGATGAAAGTTGGAGAATGGCGATATATTTTATTTTGATTACATCCCCATTTAAGTAGAGGTAAACCTAAAAAGACTTTATTAGGAAGTATTGAAAAATGATCTTATTTTATTAGAATTAAATGAGGATTTGACACTTAATAGAATATAATAGAGAAGAGATTCATGTAGCTAACCCCACGTAGTGGGATTGATTTGTTGTTGTTGTACATTCCCATTTGATAAATAGTACTTGAAGCCACCCATCCACTAGAACATCATTACTCATACTATTCTCACAAGAATCTTTTGATTGTTGACCATCATGACCATCTACATCTATAATAATGGGAGGGAGGGCGGAAATAGTTACAACTAGATAGTTAAAATTTATTATTTTTTTTGTGGAAGACGTAGTAGCCATATGAATCGTGTCCAAGGATAAGCCTACTACTCACTATACTTTGTCAAGAAGTGGGGCGCAGTTAGGTTAAGAGAATCTTTAAATGATACCCTTATGATTTCATACAATTTCAACTTCTCTGTGGACTTTTCAAATATTTTCGTTGTCTATGATCAAGGGTGGAGCTAAGAATTTTTTTAGTAGTGTTACAAATAGAGTTGCCTTATTAAATTACTTGTTCTTCTTGCAATCACATATCATAAAACTCTAATTAAAAAATTATAGAAAATTTACACAAATAATTAGAGTTGTTTCCATTAACAAAGGGTATATAAATATTAGCCTATTCAGTCATTAATAACTAATGTTTTTCTTCTCACATTAGTGAATTGAGTTAAAAGAATTTGATTTTATACTTAAAATTATTGTGTTTGAATCAATTAAACAAAGTTTATTTCAGGTGGACTAATTTTAGACAACAATGAAGGGCTTAATAAATTTGTAATCCATAGCGCCTCTATATAGAAATCTTATTTTTGCCTTTTAAAGAAATTTTGTATAACAGAGGAGTGTTCTAGTTCTTGTCACTGAATAGTTATGGTGTGTGTTATTGATAGTTCGTTCTGATACTAGGATTGCAATTTAACTCATTTTTCTTCAGCTCAAGAACCTCCTTGCTGTCCGTCACATTCCCTGATGAGCTCTCAACCTTCTTCTTTACCATCCTCTCTGCCAAAGTCGCCTTTCTTTTAACTCTCGGCCTTCTCATCAGCTTTGTTGTTATTTGCCACTGCCTCCATTATTGTTGGACTTCAAGTACCACAGAAATTATCAGTGGCTCCTCTGGCTTAGGTTTCTCTTCAATTTTCTTCTCTTCTCTAGCTTCATTAGAGGTAGTGGAGTGCGGAATCCTACCTTGTGGCTGCCATTCTTCTACGCCATTTCCATCGCCTTCAAGGGATCTTTTTCTGCTATCTTTGCACCACCTGGCAACTGGCTTGGTGGATTGTATATATATATATATATAAAGCTTTTTGGTCTGGGCTTGTTGGGTAGTTGGGCACAATCCTCACTGCAGATCCATCCTTCTCGATTATCCCTCAGGTTTTTGTTTGATGCAAATGCTTGAGTTGATCTTGGAACCAGTGTAGGCATTTCAATTTTCACTAAAATCCTACAACCTGTTGAATAAAGGGGCAGCTTGCAGTCTCTTACTTGTAGTTGAATGATATTATTCGGCACTTGGTGATGCAGATTACAAATTTCGATTCATTTTTACATGATTTCCATGTGTAATCTTGTAAGATTCTTCACATGTTTTCTTTGACAGAATTTCAGTCTATAGCTGTCATTTAGAAGCCATGATTGTTTACATTGTCATTGTTGCGTCCTAAGTCTAAGATGAGAAAAGTGAAAAGTTGTGTTAGATAGTTGACAGCTAGTGTAAAACTTGTCAAAAAATTATGACATAAATCCTTTAATATATTGTGTCAATGCGAGGGTATTTCTTGAAAACGATGCGTTGTATGTCTTCAATATAATGAAAAGTGTGTAAGGGTTATTGCATCGGCATCTGGGTACAGTATTAAATAAGCAACGATTCTCACATTATCGATAGAACAGATGCGAGCGTTAGTACATGAAACAAAAATTAGGATAAAAACATATAATATAGATACTCTTAGAGGTAAATTAATGGAATTAATAGATATTATTGTTCATAAGAAAAAAAAATCTTACATATTCAAAAAATTAAATTGGTTAGGAAAAAGGCCAACGAAATTGATAGTTTAGATATTAAACTTTAGTATTGAGGTAGATTCATATTAAATTTGTGGTAGATGTGATTATAGATAAGAATTTGAAGGATAATGTTGTGAAAATTAATATGATTAGAGATAGAATTATAGTTTTAAAGATTGTTGTTGATATTAAGATTATTAATATTGTAAGTGTTTATGCCTCACAATTAGGCTTTGATGTATGCTTAAAAGAAAATTTTTGGAATGACTTAGAATGATTAGTACAAAGAATACTTCTTAAAAAAAATATTTATTGGAGGAGATTTAAATGAGTATGTTCATAACGTGGGAGAAGATTTTAAAAATATTTATGGTAGATATGTGTTTAAAGTGACTACTGAATCAAGTAGGATCTTATTGGATTTTACTTTAGTTTATTATTTGGTAATTATTAGTAGTTTATTCAAGAAAAGAGATGAACATATTATCATTTATAAGAATATATTTAGAAAAATGTAGATTGATTATTTTTTGATAAGAAAAATAAACCGTTTATATTACAAAGATTGTAAGGGTGTTTCAGGTGAAATTTTAACTATCTTCGACAATCAGTTTTGAATTTTTAGATGAAAGGTTGAAAAATAAAAAATAAATTAAAATATAATCTTAGAATTAGATGGGGGTACTAAAAAAGATGTTAATAAAAATATTTTTAGAGAGCTATAAGATCTTAAAATTTGGAATGTTCATGAAGAAACTAATGTTATGTTAGAAGAAGTAGCAAGTGAGATTAAGAGTTGCAAAAAATGTGTTTAGAGAATCAAAAAAATAAAAATAAAAATAGTTAGTGGTGGAGCCCAAATGTGCAAGAAAAGATCAAAAATAAGAAGTTGTGTTATAAAAATTAGTTTAAATAAAAAACTTAAAGAATTGAGAAAGATATTAAGTGTTTTATAAGAATTTTTAGAAATCAATATGTGATGCAAAAATATAATAGTTACTGATTTATATAATAAATTAGATACTAAAGAGAGTGAAATATATATGTATAAATTAGCCAAATAAAGAGATAGGAGACATAAAAAGTTTTTTCAAGTCAAGTGCATTAAAGATGAAGATCAAAAAGTGCTTATTTTAGAAGAGAATATTCAACATAGGTGGATGAAATATTTTGATAAACTTTATAGTGAAGGTTGTGAGAATATGATTGACTTTAGCGACCCTAGTGCCATAAATTAAAATAAATATTTTTATTTTAATCGTTGTATAATAAATCAAAGTTTAAGAGGCATTAAAGAAAATTAAGTGCAGAAAAGCAGTAGGACCTAATGATATTCTAATTGAAGTATGAAAATGCTTAGGAGATCAAGAAAATTTTTAACTTATTAATTTTTTTAATATTATTTTAACTAAAAGATGCTTGACAAGTGGAGAAAGAATTTGTTGGTTCCTATTTTTAATAATAAAGGTGATGCACAAGGGTGTGCTAATTATAGAAGAATTAAATTAATGTGCCATACATTAAAATTATGGGAGAGTAATTGTAAAAGTTTCTCATAATCAATTTAGTTTTATGCAGAGTAGGTCTATTATGGATGTTATGCATTATTGAGAGACTTGATGGAGAAGTATAGAGAGGTTGAGGATCTACATATGATATTTATTTATTTAGAGAAAGCATATGATAAACTTCCGAGTGAAGTTCTTTGGTGATTTCTAGAAAAGAAGGATTTAATACAACAACAACAACAGGCCTTTATCTCACAATGTGGGATTGGCTAAATGAATCCTTCTTCCCATTGTGTCCTATTATGTGTCAAATTCTCATTTAATTCTAATAAACTAAGGACATTTTTTATACATCTTAACGAAGTCTTTTAGGTCTACCTCTTCCTTTCTTAACATAAGGAAAATCTAATACATCTACTCTCCTAACTGGGTCATCGGACGATCGACGCTTTATGCGACCAAACCATCTAAAGCGACTTTCTCTAATCTTATCTGCTATTGGAGCTACTCCAATATTTTCCTAAACATACTCATTTCTCATTTTATCTCTAATATTGAAGCCACTCATCCACCTGAGCATCCTCATCTCGCAAAGACTTAACTTAGTCTTATGCTTCTCTTTACCACCAACATGTAAATCATCATGATCTTACCACTATATTATAAAATTTTCTCTTAAGTCTAAGCAGTACTTTTATATCACACAATAGGCTAGATGCATTACACCACTTCAACCATCCAACTTGAATTCCACTAATAATATCTCCACGAAAAGAAGAATTTAATATTTGTTTATATTGAAGTCATTAAGGATAAGTACACTGGAGCTATTACTTATGTTCAAACATAAGGAGGATTAACCAAGTATTTTCCTATTTTAGTTGGATTATATCAATGATTGGCTTTAAGCTCATATCTTTTTATTTTAGCTATGAATGTTCTTACTAGACATTAAGAGGATATACCTTGATGTATGCATTTTGCTGATGATATTTTTATGTCGATAACACTAGAGAGGGAGTTCAAGATTAACTTGAATTATGATGTCAGCCTTAGAGTTTAAAGTATTTATTTGAGTAGATCTAAAATCAATTACATAGTGTAATTTAATTGTAGAAGATATAGTGGTGAGGTTGTCACATTGATGATTAAGTCATTAAAAGGAGTGAACATTTTAGATATCTCAGGTCTATTGTTCAATGTAATGGTGAAATAGATGAGGTTGTTATTAGTAGAATTTAAGTTGGATGATTGAATTGAAGGAATACATCTAGCCTATTGTGTGATAAAAAAGGTGTTGGTTAGACTTAAGAAATTTTTGTAAGATGATGACAAGACCTACAATACTTTATGGTGCTATATGTTGGCTAGTACAACGGAAGAATATAATTAAGTGAGATAGAATGCAAAATGAATATATATGTGAAAACGTTGGAGTACTAGTGGCATATAAGATTAAAGAGTCGCCATAGTTGTTTTGGTTGCATAAAACGTCATACATTCGATGACTCAGTTGGTAGAGTAGTTGTATTAGATTCAATCTATATTTTGAAAGACAAAAGTAAATCTAAAAAGACTTGGTTAGATATATAAAAAATGACCTTATTTTATAAGAGCTAAGTGAGAATTTGATAATTAATAGGACATAATGAAGAAAAGAAGGATTCATGTAACTGATCCCCTTGTAACGAGATAAAGGCTTGTTGTTGCTGTTGTTGTTGTATTCTAGTTTGGCTTAAGCTTATGTGGGATCTGAAAATTCGCCACCGATCTCTTTTGGAATGAAAAGAGTTGTTTTAGGTGTCGATGAAAATTTCAAAAGACGGATGAATAGTAGATAAGACACTATCCAGAGATTTCGTTCTCATTTTGTGAGAACTTTTTAAATCTGGTTCTAGGTTTCCTATAAAGCAAGTATAGTTAATTATCCTCACACTTGAGAGAACACTTTCGATTAAGGCTAGCCGATGAATCATTAAATAACGAATATATAATAGCAGTGAGTGGAGTTTAGGATTTATGAAATTTATTATTTTAATTTTGAACTTTTGGTGGGGGGAACGATGACGCGCCTGATCTAGATCCCATGGTTTCATTTGGTCACAGTGGTTGTTAGAGGAGAGAATGGCCCAACCCGTAAGGATCCTGTCGTTGAATATATGTTATATCCCAGATCTGACTAAGGTGGAGTTTGTCTAAGGAAATAAATATAAGTCAACCTTAGCTGATAAGGGTTTTTTTACCTAATCAAATGCATTCTACATTTCATAACTCAAAGAGCAAAGTCGTGGAACATAAGGTTGGGTGTGACCAATTTTAGTGGTGTCATATCGCGAACCATCCGGCCGAGGCTCGGTAAACTGCCATTTATGTGGTGTCATTTCATGGAATCACGGAGAGGACCGCCAGCCTCAAGCTTTAGGATTATTTGAGTGAAGTTAGGCATTTGATTTAGGCTTTTTTAGCAAAAAATTTTAATTTGTCATCTCCGACAAAACTGGAGGGTGGATTGATTTTACATTTTAATTTAAATAATTAATTTCATTTCATTTATATTTTATTATTATTATTTTTTTTTGAGTTTTGATCATTTTATGATTGATTTAGATTTGAATATATGATCATTTATTATTAGAATTTTAATAATAATTTCCTTTCTTGATCATAGGACTAATATCAATTAATAGATCTTGTTTACTCTATCTGTTTTTTTTACAGAGGATCGGATCTAAACTAATTGTTTCAAGAAGTATAATCCTTCAAACTTTGTCAACTCTAATTTAAACATAGAAGATCGGTTTTGAGATTTTTCCTCTGCTTGAACTTGAAGTTTAGGCCAATTAATTCACATTTGTAATTATATGAATTAGCTTATCGATATTATTACTTGAAATTTTATAATATCATAATCAATTTTAGATTTTGTTAACTTAACTTCGGTCCCAGACCAAATCGGATGTGTAGCATCGCCGCTTTTATCTTACATTTGGATTGCATATTTTTCTGGATATTTGATCTAATAAATAGTTCAACATACATACATGTATCTGTTCTTTTAAATTGTATGGACATGTGAGTGTCTAAGTTAAAGTAGTTGAGTTTGATATGATATATGCGTCAAAATGCAAGCATGAGTTTTGATATGGATTTTTAGGTTTTATTAACGCACCCCAAGACTAAACCGAAACATAGATTGTCATTTATATTTGACTTAGCGAACACTTCAACTTGCACACGAGTATTTGTGCTTTGAAAATTGTATAAACATTAAGATGTTTAAGTTGAAGTTTAGATGTCAAATCGTAAGTTTTGATTTTTGAGTTTTATTAATCCGGACCCGGTCTTAAGACCAAACCAAGAAACATAGCATATGTTCATTTGCTTTATATATAACTTGAATATGTTCCTAAATGTCTAAACACTTCAACACACATACGAGTATCTGTTCTTTTAAAATATTGTATAGACATATGAGTGTCTAGATTGAAATGTAGGTATCAATTTGCAAGTTTGATTTTGATATGTGATTTTTAGGTTTTGTTAACTCGGACCCGATCCTTAGACCAAATCGGGAAGTGTAGCATCTGTTCATTTGTTTGGCATTTTGGGTTGCATATTTCTCTTAAATGTTTGATTTAATGTACATTTACACACATCTCTGCTCTTTTAAAATATCAGAATGTTTATGTTGAAATAACTATGTTTAGTATGATATGTCACCTTTAATATATATTATAAAACAAGTAGTGAGCTATTTTTTTTTATCAAACATGCATCTACTTTCGCATTTAACATTCTCAAATGCAGACGAAACGAATATCTGTTCTAGATGGTTAAGCCTATATATCTATTCGAAAGAGATAAAACAGCTTTAACCTTTTAAAATATTCGCTAAACATCGAGTGCGATATTTGCCTTGAGAGAACTTCATATAAAACAAGTAATTTTGGTGGATCATGTCTCATATATAAGCTATAAATTTAACACTGCTAATATATATGAACATTTATGAGGTAAAATGCCACTTTAATATTATCAATCAAGAAATTAAAAGGGGTTTAAAATTACATTAAACATCTTTTCAAGATGACATTTTAAAAGCCATTAGCTCATGTATAAAGTCATTCATGCAAGACATAAGTTTGATACTTATTTGTGGGTGTAGTATGAACATTCATTAGGTAAAATGTCATTTTATTATTATCAATCAGCAAGCTAAAAGGGGACAAATTGTATTAAACATCTCCTCAAAATGACATTTTAAAAGCCCATTAACTCAAGTATAAAGCTATTCATGCAAGACATAAGTTTGACACTTATTTATGTGTGTAGTATGAACATTCATTAGGTAAAATGTCTTTTTAATATTACCAATCAGCAAACTAAAATGGGTTCAAAATTGTATTGAACATCATTTCAAGATGGCATTTTAAAAGCCCATTTGTATTTCATGACTTTTGATGTTATGATTCAATCCTATTTAGGATGACCCATGTTCCTCTTTTATCATAACATGCACTCATAAATGAGAGAAGAGGAAATGATAAAAGGAGTAAGGATCTCTCCTTAGATCCATATTCATGTCATGAGATTTTAAGAGAAAATGACAAATGGGGTAAAAGTTTTCCCTTAAATCCATGTTTATGTTATGGGAGCATTAAGAGAAAAAAATAACAAAAGAGTTAAGATCTCCCTTTAGATCCATGTTTGTTATGTAACATTAAAAGAAAGTGACAAAGATATAAGTGTATATCATATGTCATTAGGAGACAAGTGGCAAAGTAAAGTTAATCTCCTTACATACAAACTCATGATAAAGACACAAGTATATGTCAACTGTCATTAGGAAAAGATGACAAAAAAGAAATTAATTTTTCCTTAAATTCACATTTTTGTCATGTAACATTAAAGAAAAATGTAAAGATATAAGTGCATGTCATGTGTCATTAGAAGACAAGTGGCAAAGCAAAGTTAATCTCCTTACCTGCAAACTCATGACAAAAATATAAGTATATGTCAAATGTCATTAGGGAAAGATGACAAAAAGGAAGTTAATTTTCTCTTAAATTCACATTTTTATTATGTAACATTAAAGGAAAATGATAAAGATATTGTATAAATATTAAAGAAAGTTAATCTCCTTACATGCAATCTCATGACAAAGACACAAGTATATGTCAAATGTCATTAGGGAAAGATGACAAAAATGAAGTTAATTTTTCCTTAAATTCACATTTTTGTCATGTAACATTTAAAGGAAAATGACAAAGACATAAAAGGAAAGAAATTAATGGGATAACACAAGTCCCACTCTCATTTTTTTTATTTTTTTATTTTTTTATTTTTTTTGGCCTTATACTAAGGGGGCTTATAAATAAGAGAAAATCTCCCTCTCATGAGACTTTACTCTCCCACTCCTCTTCTCTTCCTTGCAAGATATATTGCAAGCCTAAGTCTTCTAAAGGAGTTTATCCAACTTGCAAAGGAAATGGTCTAATTCATACCACATTGACAGTTATAACTTAACTTAATGCTTTAGATTTATACATCATTACATGAATGGGTTCGATAGTAAAACAAGATTTAGATCATACAACATAAGATACATCTACTTATGTTCAACCATGCATAAGGATTGTTATCAAGAGCAACAAGTAAGATAAGATATATATCCATACTAAACTCATGGTTAGGCAACAGGTAGACAATTATGTCATAAATGTATACTTAGGAGTAAGACAATAGTTAAGTCACATGACGCATAATCATCATTTAGACAAATGAGATTTATACTTTACCTCATAATATGACAATTCAAATGACGATTGAGCTAAGCATTGATAAACACATCCTAATTGTCACATGATATGATAGTTTGCATGATACTAAGTTAAGCATAAATACACATATATATGGTATGGAAATTCAAATAATAACTTAAGCATTTGTATCTCCTTTTTTTTTTATCAAAATTTTGACCTCCCACCATATCGGCCGAGACTTGCCCACCCACGAAGATGAACATGCGAAAATTTATTTGCCCATCACGTCAAGAAAGACGTGCATGGGTTAACACAGCATAGCAAAGCATTTTCTTGTCACGTTGGAATAACGTGAGCAAGCAACGTGAGCAAGTACTTATCATAATAGATTTTCTTGTCACGTACATGTACTTATCACAAGTTTTCCGATTGGGACAATGTGAGCATTATCATGATATTTCCATTGCGTTGGAACAACGTGAATGTGTATTTATCATAAGTTTCTTAGCGGGAACAATTTGAGCGATATATAAAGCATATTTCCCAACTTGCATTTATATGTGCCTGACATATGATATTGCATTTGAAACATTACAAACAATAAGCCATCACCTAAACTTTTAATCACATATGAATACCATTACATGATTTTTCTTTTTGAGCATGCTAGGTGAAGTGTCTCTCTCGAATTCAACAAGTGAGATAATAATTAGATGTCAAATTATAGGCATGCATTGTAATTAAAATAGAAGTTTACAATCTTCATGTAACTTTCATTCATCCTTAACAATGAGAAGTATTCACCTTGGTATATAGAAATTAGAATAATATCTCAAAGTCATATCATAGGGAGTAAGAAGATGGCTACATGAGTTATAAAGAGTAAGAGATTCAAATGTAAGTAGAGGTTTTGAACCAATGTCAAACCAAGATGTCTCTTTCTTTACTTCAACTTAGCAACAAAATTAGCCATAAACATCTTTCTAGATTCATGCTAACATAGAGAGGAACTAAAAGCCAACCCATTCACATAAGATAGGCAAAGTGAGTATCACTCCATCCATAGGAAAATTGAACCGTGAAAAGAGAAGAAAGCCTACATATAACTTTGGGTTTGAGTCACTCAATATTTCTAAACCCATTTCTATCTATATATATATATATATATATATATATATATATATATATAGGCATATAAGGAAGACTAGCAAGTGTCAACTCTTCCCAACAACAAGAACTGAAGCATAAAAGAGGAATGGGCTTTCACATAATTTAGGATTTGAACCATGTGCTAATTCAAAAGCTTCCTTCATACTTCTAGTTTCATTTTAAACATATAAGAAACAGCTCAACAAATATTAAGGCTTCGTTTGGGAGGGCTTTTTTAGTGCGTTTTGCTTTTGAGAGCGTGAATTTTTAATTTTGATACCCGTTTGAATAGTGTGCTTTTTGAAACTGCGTTTAGCTCCATCTCCGAAATCGTTTTGCCTTTTCAAAAGCAAAATAGTTTTAGTCTTTTAAGAGAATGAAAGCTTGTAACAACTCTAATTGAAAATTGAAACATAAAAAGGGAGGGGGACTTGCATATAGTTTAGGATTTGATCTATAGAACACTTCAAACCCTTCCTTTATACTTCAGATTTTATTTTTAAGCTCATAGGAAAATTTTAACAAGTACTAACTCCTCCAAACAGTAAAAACTGAAACATAAGAGAGAGAAACTTGCACATAGCCTAGGATTTGACTCATACAACACTTCAAACCCTTTCTTCATATTTCAGATTTCATTTTAAGCACATTGGAAAATTTTAACAAGTATTTACTCTTCCAAACAGCAAAAAACTGAGACATAAAAGAGAGAAAAACTTGCACATAGCTTAAGATTTGATCCATACAATACTTCAAACCCTTCCTTCATACTTCAGATTTCATTTTAAGCACATAGGAAAATTTTAACAAGTATTTACTCCTCCAAACAGCAAAAAACTGAAAATATAAAAGAGAGGAAAATTTGCTAATAGTTTAGGATTTGAACCACACAACCAAACCCTTCCTTCCTTCATTCATTTCATTTTGGGAGATTCAACAAGTATTTACTCCTCCAAACAGCAAAAAACTGAAACATAAAAGAGAGGAAAACTTGCTAATAGTTTAGGATTTGAAGCACACAACATCTCAAACCCTTCCTTCATACTTCAGATTTCATTTTAAGCACATAGGAGAATTCAACAAGTATTCACTCCTCCATACAGCAAAAAACTGACATAAAAGAGAGGAAAATTTGCTAATAGTTTAGGATTTGAACCACACAACACCCCAAGCCTTTCCTTCACACTTCAGATTTCATTTTAACACATAGGAAAATTTTAACAAGTATTAACTCCTCCAAACAGCAAAAATTGGACATAAAAGAGAGGGAACCTTGCATGTAACTTAGGGTTTAAGCTACATAGCCTCTCAAAACTTTATTTCAGATTTCAGATTTTATTTTATCATGTGAAAGAGGCATAGCATATATCGTTTTGCCCATAAAATCAGTTTAAGTAAGATAAAAAAAATGAAATCCATAGAGAACAGCACACAACATTGGATTTTGGGTCATACACCATCCCAAATCCCAAGCTCAAAACCCTAGCATCACCTTAAACATAAAATAAGTTAGATTTACCAAAACCCTAACTTCCCAAAGAATTCAAACGCAAGAAAATAAGCTTAGGTTTAGAGAGAAACGACCTGGAGAGTTTGATTGCTAAAGAGGAAGAAGAGAGAATGCTTTCGATTGAGATTGCTAGGGTTTCTTGCTTGGCTAACCGGACGGAACCGAAGGCCAGAAAGGTCGAGCTCGGTTGTTTCAGGCGGACGGAAGAGAGGAGAAAACAAGGGAGGGACTCGAGGGAGAAAGCAGAGCGAGAGCAGCAAAAAAACGAGAGAGGAGAAGTTGCATCTGGAATGAGGGTTCGAGAGAGTTCCCTTTCGGCTTTTAGGTTAGACTGCTCGTTTCGATTGGCCAAATGAGCGACATCCAATAGAGGCAAAGGGGCAGCCAATTGGATTGGTTTAAGAGACGGTGGGCTCAAGATAAGGATTAGAGGGATTAAGGGATCATTAGCTAATTTCAATCGTTAATTAGCCTAACGACGAAATATTGAGATTAAATATAAATAAGTTGTCGAATCCTCTTAATTAATAAATTATAGTAATACGAATATCAATCCAAGGTGTTTTTGTTGTGCCGGACGCAACGGCGTGATCGATTTCGCGATCAGAGGTCGTTTAGACAACATCGGTGACGGTCGAAGTTAAATTGAGCTTAAATTGCGCGACGTCGCATTCAAATCGCTCGACGTTGGCGTAGACTTTACCGAATTGATCTCGGAAAGCGTCGTTTAATAGATTTCGACGTTTCGACAACAATGACGCGATCAATTTCACGAACGGAGGTCGTTCGGGCATCGTCGGATGCGCGTAATTTTATTAAAAAATGATTTTAATTATTTGATCGGTTATTAATTGATTTGATATTTTTTATTTAATTAATTTTAATATTTTTGACGCATTACGAAGCTGAATTTTCAAATAGAAGCGAGTTTGATCGAATTTGATCACAATTAGGGGTTTTAAACCCGATTCATGCGATGTTCCTCTCGTTAATTTTTTATTTTAGCTTTCATGGTTCATTTGTATTATGAATCATATGTGGAGGTCAACAGGTCAATGATCTGATTTGCTCGAATAAGTGTGTATGTTTAGAATTTGAGGTTATTTCATACTCAACACATAAATCTTAACTATTTATAAAACGGACATCTTTCGATCTTCACTTTTTAAGATTTTCATGATCTGAGGTTTTTAAGATCTTGGTTTCATTCCCATGTTTCCATTTTCATCGGTCATTCTGATTCTATTAGACTGTAAATGGCAGGCAGTACTACTTCTCTGGGCCTTTATCTAACCTATATAGAATACTGATATGTAAATCCAACTTTTATATTTGTATGAAGATATTTTATTTAATATACGAAGATCTATTATATTCTTATGTAATGGACATAGTAAAATTATTTTTGTATTTATTTTTGGGACTCGGCTGGTTTGACCCTGGTTGAACAAATCCCAGCTTGGTGAAATAATGTCTAGCAACTGTGCCCCATAACTTGTAACTAGTGTTCTCCTTTTTGTTCCCAGCTCAATGGAGGAACAAGCTTACGCAGCTGCGAGCAAAGAAAAATTGGGCATGACGAGAGCTGCTCTGCGCCCTGGACTATTATTCTGAGTTTACATACTGAAGCTGCTGATTAAAGCACAATGACAGCCAGTGTATGTGTACTTAAATAGTATGTGAAACGTCGTTTACTTTCCTTTCATCTCGATCTGTTTTGTGAATATTACCTTTGTATATAAACCTGTATGCTTATATAGTCATGTAAATTGAAAGTTAATGCTGCGTCAAAATATGAACTTATAAATTCGTAAAATGCAGAAAAATATAAATTAATAGTAATTATAAGATAATAAGCTAATTTAAAATTTGTCGAAAACTCTGGCTATTGAAGGTAGAGAATGAGTAGGTAATTGAGAGGATGTCTATAGCTTTTTTTTTTTTTTGAGGGGGGTCACATTTTCTAATTGTATAAGAAGGGCGGGGGTGTGAAAACCAGTTAATCCACAAATAACCTAATAATAATACAGTAGTCTTAACTACCTAATCTTAATTTCATTATATTAATTCCTAACTGAAATCCTTGATGCTTCATTTTTCTAATGGGTCTTTTGTGTGGATAATTTATTCAAAAAGATCAATGCCAGCTAAATTATTTATATGAATATGATTGAAAAAAAAAAACAATTATAGGAACATGTCAGCCCCCATGGTAGCTGACTAGGTGTTCGATCAACTGGCAGTGAATGACTTCCCCAAATTGATTCTTTTTCTTTTTTGAAATTCCGTGGCTCTAATCGATTTATTTATACCGTGGCCTCTCTCTCTCTCTCTCTCTCTCTCTCTCTCTCTCTCTCTCTTTTCACAGTTTTATTTTATTTTATTTTTGACACGTGGATATATATTCTTAAATAATTTTCCTTATTTTTAAAGTACAACTAGGCCTTTCTGAATTATTGTCTAGTTGGATGTGATGATACAATCTGTTCATGAAAATTAGAGTGAAATTGTAAAATATTATGTATGAAAAGTTCATATATGAAGTATTTATGGGTGTAATTTCATGTAAAATGTTTACTATTTTATCATTTTTTTTCTCGTTGCGCGCACTGAATCTATTTAGTTTGTTTTTTAAGAATGCATTAATACAGGATATAACTAACAGAAAAGTAAAACGAGAAAAATGTATTAATCTCATGTGACTGGATTGTTCATAATGAAATTAGAGAACTCTTGCCCACTGTTCTTTTCAAAGAGAAAGAGAAAAAAAAAAAAAAAAAAAGAAGAAGAAGCTCCACTTACCAAATGCTGAGATCTAAGGATTATCAGTCCATTCAAATCTCTTTACAAATAGGAAGTCTTCAGTGTTGTTACTGGATGGCAAGTGTTTTTATTCTCAATTTTTATGTTTAGGTGATGTATTGGGGGCATTGCATTAGCACTGCAAGTGTTCATATGGTTGCTCGAACAACACAATGTTGCTAAGGGCCTATTTACTTGCTGGTAATTAAATGATATATTTATGAATAGGTAGCATTTAAATTATGGTCTATGGTATTCAATTTTCACTTATCCTTCCTGTAAAAAAAAATTTATTTTTAAGAGAATTTTGATAAAAATTAAATTTTAAATTGAATATTAATTTCTGATTTTATTCAACCTATTAATTGATAGCACAAGCTTTAGTCTTCTAAATGTGATTTCTCACTTCAAATTCCATCCAAGCCATCAAAATGAACTGAGACAGCTGGCATAAAAAACAACAAAGGTCAATGAACTAGTAATGAACAAATTTTGCATTTTCTGATTCATACTTAATAATGGCAGGCCTGCTGTGTTAGAGCTTGTTATAAAATTAAAAGATATATGATCTTTAGAAGAGTCTGTCAGAGTGAGAAAATGCTGCAATCATCGCCTTTGGGGGGCTTCATTTATGTTTTGTTTATTTTTAAAAATTATTCGATTTTGTAGTAGGATAAAAAAACATGCAGTTTGAAACTTCTATTTGTGAAGCACTTCTCTAATAATTTTTATTATTATTATTTTGCTCTCAATCTCCAGAGACAATTTAAGTTAAAGAGCTTCCAGCACATTCTGAAAAAAAATTAATAACTTCCAGCACATTGAGGTAAAAATAAGACTATAAAAACTTATATTAGAATTTTATTAGGTCATAATCTATCATAAATTATATGGTTTGAGTTTTCCTCATCCTCCTGTGCTGTACAAAGATTATGTATGTCGGAAGGTGGGGGTAGGTCTACACTCTCTTTTATTGTATTGCATTGATACATGATATTTATCATGTAATTTCTATTCTCTAGAAGCCAATGCAATTTCTATAGACTTTGTTTCATAAATCATTTATAGTGAATGGTTGTTCTTAAGAAAATTGACATTTTAGTACAAAGATGAATACCAATTATTGATATTATTTAATGATCTAAAATTTGATTGATAAATTCTCGTGAAATTATTTTTGCTAATCAAACGCTAGAATTTCAATTTGTCATTTCCATAACACTCATGTGATAAAGATTTAAAAGATGGTAAATTTGACTTATTAATTAGAAGAAATGTCAACCACTTGAACCTTTTTTAAATCTTTCAGAGTTTAGCGTGCATTAATTCTCCTATGGATAAAAAATCCTGCCCTAAATAATTGGTGTAAATGTACATATCTAGAGTATCTCTTATACGAGGTTGCCACAACATAAAAGAAAGCCAAAGTGTCCTCATTATGTGGCTTATCTTCTTTGAAATTGGAAGCCTGTGTCCTTCATTATTTTTGCTAGTAACCTCATTCATGATGATGACATTAAAGTTAAAGACTAAATGAGCTATTGACAAAAGTTGCTCAAAAGTACAAGAGGCTCCTATAATATTATTAATCTTAGGATATGGTGGAATATTCTTATAATGAATAAGTTATATAATATTGAAAAAATAATTAACATTTCAAAATATAATTTTGAAAGATTAGTTATATTTTGAATGATTAGCAATTAAATCAAACTTCTTTAAAATTTGATCAAAAGGGTCACAATCCCTCTTGATTGGATGTGAAGCTAGCTCTCCAGTTATATACAAACCAATAGTTTTATAGATAGAAGTGTTATAAGAAAACTAAATAATATGATAGTATAAATACTATTTTTTTCATACATTACTGTCAGATAATTAAAAAGATTATCGAAACTATAATTGGCTGCATTAATTTCAACATTAGTTTTAGGATAAAATGCAAGTAAAAATGTTAAGTTAGTGCCCATTAGTTTTCATATGGCTATCAAACAAAGAAGAAATATTTAATTTATCTATTAAAAATAATGCTAGAAAGTAGCCCATATAATCAAATTATTTTATGAGAAAATATTATAACATATTTGATGCATAAGTGTTCTTACAACATGGAATATAATATGCTTTTGTTTGATAATTTATCCAAAAATTATAGTGTTTTCATAACCTTACCATTGGATTAAAATCAATAATTGAAGAAAATACTAAGGGCTATGATGGCTTTATGACAAGATCATGATTAAGGGTTAAAATCAAGGGCCTGAAGAGTATCACCAACCATGCATGCCTAAAAGAGCTTTGGTATGAAAATCATTAAATAATAATGATTGCTCTGAAAATACACCTTTGAGGATGCTCTCTATCATCTTTGTTGAGATGGATAGGAGTATATTTTTGTGAGACAGATTGATCAATTTTCCCCTAACATTATGTTAGGATTTATTTAGATCTGGGCTCCAATTCCTATGAATGCAAGCCTTTATAGTTAATTATTTTTCTTACCATAGTAAGAGAGCATTCTTTATTAAAGTTGAAAATAATCATATCTTTCTAATATGAGTTGGTGTCTAGTGGTGTGCGTAATATGACACAAATGACTACCATTTAACTTAAATTGTATATGAGGGGATGATGACATGCCTGATCAAGATTCCATGATTCCATCATTCCGACCTATCGTGGTTCGTAGTCTATTTTGCTAAGGGAAATAGCTCTTGACTGAAGAATTCTTGTTAACAGCCATGAGTTGTGTCGTCTTAGGTGTTCTTGTAAATGGAGGGTGATATTTATCTAAGATGATAACTTTAAGTCAACCTAAGCTAACGAAAGGCTTTTTTTCTATTAAATGTATTCCATAATTTATGGCTCAAAGAGCAACGCCATTAGGGAACATACAGGCTATTACCATGATCGAAATATAATGGAGCTATATAGAAGCCAAGCCACCCAATCAAAGGGTTCTGGTCGTATCTGCATTTCATGTGATGTACCGCAAACAAAGGGCACATGCCACGTCCTTACTGGCATGAGATTATTTGAGTATGAACATAGATATATTTAATTTGACATTAGTTATTTATGAGCAAAGATTTTCTTATATTATCATCCTTCATAAATAATGATGGATTGGTGAATGATTGTTTACTTTAAGTTATTTTGAATGATGAACTTCATTCAATTGGAACATATCCACTATGGATGAATTTTACAATCAACATCAATGAATGAGTAGGTTTTATTGACCCAGGCCCAATCATAAGATCCAACTGAGAAATTAACCCACGCAACAACATCCTTAGATATCTACGCACATGCGAGTGTTTTTTATCATTTTCTATTGAAATTAAAAGATTGATTTTTTTTCATTTTTTTTTTTCATTTTTGTTTAAATTCAGCTATGCAGCCTATTCGAATATTAGGATTGTATTCTATATCTTTAAGTCCATGCACATGCAGGAAATTCAAATTTACATTTTTGTTAATACACAAAGCATCCTCAAACATTGAACTTAGAAAATCGTTACTATGTTGGGGTCCATGCGGGTAATTCAGATCACTTTTTTTGTAGCACCTTAACACTGAAAATGTGTTTATTAAGGTAGCATTATAATGCTGTCAAATTGGTGCCTTTGCATTTAGTGCTTAGTAATGTAGCATTTTAGGAAATGTAATCGTGTTGACCAACTGACTAGCACCTAAGCGCTGATCGTATGGCATTGTGGCTCCAATCAAAGGTCGGTTCAGAAAAGTTGGCAGGCGGACAGGTACTTTAGATGGAAAGGATAAACTTTTTGACCAACGCTACAGTATTGCGTCAGACCGCAATGGTGCTGCATCAATGTCTGACATGTTTTTGGTTATGAGATTAATGGTAATGAATACTCTTTTTGACTGGCACAATAACCTACGTGGTCAACTGACTAGGGCCTTGATGCTGCATGTGAGCACTACAATGCTGATTCTCTATTTTAGAACCTGAGAGCCTAGCACCTTAATAGCAATATGTGGCACTGTGATGTTATGCCTGGTTTATAAATCACCCCTTAAGCTGTGAAGATTTTACATTCTACATTTTGTATTCCTTAGAGCTCTCTCTCTTATTCTCTTAGCTTTCTTCCCATATTAAGAAAGTAATCATGTTTCTCAAGATACTCGTTAATAAGAGGAGGGTGACTCCAAGTGAGGTTAATAGGTTTGTAAGCAGAGAAGAAGAGAGGTATCAGCATGCTCACCTATAAGCATCTCATCCCGAAAAAGAGCTTCTACGACCTAGGTGGAAGAGTAGAAGGGGTGATTAATGAATGTGGGTGGGTTAGGCTGGCCTATGAGAAAACTCTTGTGTCGTCTCCATGGTGTGAGGGTTCTTCGCCAATGCGAAGGATCACTAGAACAATAAAATTTTTGTTTGGGGGAAACTAGTAAGTTTTGATAGCATTGCTATAAATGCATATTATGAATTGCCTAATGTGGCTTATGATCAATATATTTCCTATTATAATTAGCACCCGAATTTTGATGAAATTGTTAGTTTTCTTACTGATATAAATGCCAATGTCTAGTGAAAATGACATGAGGAAAGGATAATTAACTTTCCCGCTGTCGGCCTAATGAGAAAATCTAACACTTAGCACTATTTCATTTCTGCCAAGCTAATTCCCACTAGTAATATCATTAAGGTAATCATGAATAAGGTTGTTTTAAATTTTATAATTCAAAAGGGTTTTACAATTAATATAGGTAATATTATTTATAATTGTATTTATAGTATGCTTAGGAGTACTACTACTGTAGGGTATGGTCATCCTTCTCTTATCTATGGTTTGTGCATTGCGGCTGATGAAGAAGTTCTTATTTAAAAGGCTAACAAAAAAGCTTATTGAGGGATTTGGTTTGAGGTATGAAGTGGGGGAGATATCACGTGCCCCATTACCTTAACACAAATCCTCTAAACCCTTGAATGAGCAAATCACAGATTTAAGGAGAGAGGTGAGTTATAGTATCCATAGGCAACTAGTTTTAGAAAAAAAGTTTGATTATAACAAGAAACATCAACTAAAATAGTTTTCTTATTTTGCCTAATTCAATATTGCACTGGTCCATATGTTTGAAAATTATAGTCTTGGGGATCTAAGTCTGGCTTCTTTTCTTGTGATGATGTAGCTACCTCACCAAAGCCAGACATAGAGGAGGGCAAGGATGATTATGATTGCTAATTTTCCCTTCCCTTTTTTTCTTTTATTTTGTATTTTCCCTTTTTTATTGTAATAGATTTTTCTTTTAATGAAAGTGTATTTTCTTTATTTATATTCCCTTGATTTTGTCACTGAGTAATGCTTTAAGATTCAAATTTTTTTAAGAATAAAAATTTTCTACTCAATATCAGGGCTCAACGCCTCGACGTTGTTAAGTTGAAAATGATTGATTCAGAAACTCGAGAGCTCAGCGCCTCAGTGCTATATTTTTAGCGCCATGGCACTGTGGAGTATAATTTAAATTACAAAGTGAATGTAATAATATTATCATTTGAGTGTGGAAACACATCGCCTCAATGTTAGAGTACTAGCATCATGGTGTTATGAAATGCCCATTTAAGCTTAAGTTTCCCAAGGACCTCACACCTTGGCGTTATACTTGTAGCACCACAGCGCTATGGGGATGCCTTGGATTATGTTATAAACTCTTTAATATTATCACATGGATTTTAATTTTGATAACACAATGCCTCGGCACTAGGATATTAGTACCATGATGCCATGATATGCTTGCTTAAGCTTAAATTTTTTGAGGACACAGTGCCACAGTGCTGCTTTACTAATATCTAAAGTTTAAGATTTGGGCGGTATAATGCTTTAATAGTGCTAATTTTCATAATTTTTTTAATGCATTAGCATTCTTCTCTTTTGTTCCAAATTTAAGATCTACAGAGAGAGTTTCATTTCACACCAGAGCCAAGTTCAATGGTGGAGGATATAATACCTCAGCACTAAAACGATGGTGCTACGATGCCACATTGGAGAAGAGGGGCCCAAAAACTTAGCGCGGTGGTGTTAAATGATAGCGCCTTAGTGCTAATAGAATTGCATCTAAGCTCGAGAGCTTAGTGTTGTGACCACCAATTTTCGGCGCCTTGGCGCTATAGAGAAAGTGTTCAAGATTCTCATTCCTAAGAAATTGGCACCTTGGTACTAGGACTTAGTGCCTCAACACTGCGGAATAAAATGCTTGTCTTGAGTCGAATTATTGAAGATTTTAATGAGTTTTTTTTCTAAAAATTTAGAGGTATAATGCCTTAGTATTGTTAGATTTTTCACATTTTTAGTGCGAACACACTCTTCTCCTTTATTTTGCATCCAATATTAATTGAGGGAGGGTGTTCTTCTCACATTAGAATTAAGTTCATTGGCAAAAGTCTTCAACATTCAAGATTCTTGAATTTTTAGAGTCTTAAGGAGCGTTCTTTTTTACTTCAGATCTAAGATTGATGGGGAAGCACTCTTTTATTTCTCACTAGATCCAAGATCAATGAGGGAAATTTAATTAAACTTAATTTTTAGAGAAGAAATTACATAAAAGGAACATTATTCCAGAAATCTTTTACTTAGAATAAATGGGAAATTACTTTTGCAGCAGTGGAGAGCGTGCATGTAAAAAACACAAATCATTAAGAACAATATTACAACAAGGAGACTAGAGAGAGTGAGTGGAAGAAGAGAGATAAGACATAGGGGGATGTTCTCCTACCTTTTTAGGAAAGTTTCTCTAAGGGGGTGTTTTTTTGCTGCCGTAACTATTCCCCCATGCTCCCCTAGGCAGTTATTATTGCTGGGGCAAGGATGGTGGCTTTCTTGATTTTTTAAAAATAGATGATTCATGATAGCACTTTGATGTTGGTATCATAGCATTGTGGCATTGTGTCATTTAATTGGGCAACTATCGGTGGTGGTTTGAGCTTCTAGATTCTTTAAGGCAGTAATAGAGCCTAAGTGCTGTGATCATAGTGTCATGGCACCCCAGGCTAGGATGTGTAATTTTTGTCATTTTCATTCAATTTTTCATCATTCTTTTTTTACGATGCAAACAAAATTGCACCCCCCCCCCCAAAACAAATGTGTCATGTTGATTGGACATGATGCATACTTTTTTTCTTATTTATTTATGATATATGCAATAATATAATGAGAAGAGAAAACATATAATTTTTTTGAAAACTTTCTATTCACTTTCATTTATCATATATATGAGGACATAAAGCTTTTGCAGTTACAAATATTTTAGCCTGAATTTCTCTAATACAGACATAGCCTGTATGAGCTATGTAGGCTATAGTAGATCATATTTGCCTAGCTTCATGAAGATGCTGAAAGGAAGCTTTCTGATCATATACTAATGAGGAAAGAAGTTGCTTAAGTTTGGTCACCTAAGCATTTGTTTGTGAGCAGTCCTCTATAGTTGCAATAGCCTGTTTGACCATAGATCTCTTTTCTATCAAATACTATCTCCTCATTTGTAATTCCTTCAATTCGGTAGATATATCAAGGAGCTCAATCTATGCTCTAGATAGTTCTCTCTGATAGGATCTCAAAGCTCTTAGAAGGTCTTGATGAACTAGAGAGAATTAATGTGAAGTGGTGCTAAGTGAGGTCCTTGCAATAGTTATTGTATCAAACAAGACCTCTTGATAAGTATTGTGTAATGAGAATATCCCAAACTCAATATCTATGCATAGGGATTCCCAAAGTTATAGCTCTTTTACTTAATGACCCAGGGCGGCAGCATAATCCAATAGAGAGTTTTTGTCCACACAGAAGCTAGAAATCTCAAGCAAGACTTTTGGATCAACACTCAGAAGTAGATGGCGTAATGTTGTCACTATATAGCATAAACTCTTTGAAGATCCATAATGTAATGAATCTAAAGGCCCGTGGCATATCCTGAAGATGAAGCATGAGATATCCAAAGCAGATAGCCTCTGAGCTATATCTCTTAAACTTGGAAATATGATGACTTTCTTTGCAGGAATCAATATATGAGGAATCATCCTGAGTGGTGCTCACTATTACCCAAGTCAAATCTGATAAGAGCGGTTCATGGCTAATCATCAGAGTGCCAAATTCTTCTGCGTGTGGGTCTTCTTCAACATGCATATGCTCGTTGCAAACAGGCTAAACAAACATTGGGGAAGCAACATTAGTATGTATCGATAATACCAGCCTGACATCAGTGTTCATTTGCCTTGTGGGTGGTTTAGCTACTACTGGTGGGATAAAAATATAAGTAGGCTCATCTATCCCTGCTACTCCCATATCATGACTAGCTATCACAGGGCTATGAATATCTTTATCATCTCTCTCTTAAGTTGATGAAGTCTTTCATCATCGCTTCCTACTACTACCAAGCTCATCATCGCTTTCTACTGCTACCCAACTCATCTGATCTTTTAGGAGCATGAGTTGTAAGTTTAGGGGAATGCAAATATCATACTGGTTTGGCTCTCCCCAATCTATGACTATACATATGAAAGCCTAGCTCCAAGAAGGATGACTATGTATGATGGATCCACAGTAGCCATAGGTGACTAACTCATGTGTAAATCTCCTATGAAGCTACACAGAAATCCAAATTAGTCCCTAGGTGAAGTAAGAAAGCCTATGTTATGGAAGCTACTGCTAATCAAACATACAATGGTGGTGTCCCTATGGAATGAGTATCTATGGTAGTCTACTATCTATGGTAGTCCATATATGAAAGTCTCCTATATACTATTTGTGGTAGTCTGTATATGGCATAGCCTGAGTGAAACCATACTGCTAGCCACTCTATTGGGATTGTATTCCTCCAATATCATTGACTCATGATGTTGTTAACAAAACCAAGTAGGTCTCGGCCTAATAAGATATTCTATTATACATCTATATCCTAACCATGATATTAACAATGGCATTCCTCTATGAGTGAGAGAATTTGTGAATCTTTGTCTTAAGCTCAGAATAGGCAGATTATGAATGGATGATCTGAAAGTGTTTCGTCATGTGTGATGGAGCAAACATGAAGGTCCGTATATGATCTCTGTCTAAGGCAACTATAATTCTACTCAACTGCATGATCATAGGGAAATGCTGCTCACTAAATTAGGATGGCAACTCAATACAACTGAAAGCTTATGATATATGTGCATGAATCCATCAAGGAGCATCTACATTGTACATCATGAGTCAGTCATCACACTTATTTTACTTAATCCATGGTATAAGTAGGCTAATGATGATGACGCTAGTTTTATCCTCTCACCCTAAGCGAGTAAGCTAGCCATCAAAAGAGCAGAAGGACGAAAAAATCTACTGTGTCCTGAAAATATGAAATAGCATAGCCAAGTGGCAATAAAAGTAACTCAAGATAACTCCTCGTCAATTTTATGTGCTAAGATTTGCCAAAAATTGACTCTTTCTTCCAGATCGAATCTGACACTAAATGACTCTTTAGCTGAATGAAATCCCATATAAAATGGATCCTCTAATAATTCAAAGTGGGGTAACATGCTGCTACATCAAGGAAGCTCTCAGACTATATGTCTAAAGTAATTATTCCCTATCACCTACAACCTGGTTTGTGCTCTCTGAATAATTTATGGCAGTGATTTAGAGCATGATGGAGACCTAAAAAATATATATGACTGCCTCTCCTATGTTGACCAGATGGCTGACACTAGAAGAGCTCATGCTATGGAGGCACACACTCCTCATAAGGAATGCCTATGAAAAGAAGACCTATTATATCTTGCATGTTGGCCAAGGTAATCATTATCTCATGTGGACCAATCCAGCAAGTATTGGTGATCTTATCCCAATACTTTGCTATGCTTTAGATCCAAGTAAAAAGGAGGCAGCTATAATAAAAAAGTGATGGGTATACTGTATGATATATGCCAACCCTACTAAGGATGTCACCATGTAACTATAGGTGATGACACACCCAATATACATAGCCACTGACAGTTGATAATGGTGTGCCAAATTCCAACCTTGGGTTTTATTTTTTTGCCTTATTGTGTAATATGCGATAACCCAAAAGTTTGACTGTGCCTATAGAAGGAGCAGTATCTACAATTGATTTAAGCATATCCTAATCTCCAAAGCTAAGATGCTCTATGACTCTTTCTAAAAGAACATCATGGCTATGTCTGAGCTTTAGTTTGATTACTCAATCAGTAGGATCATGGATCAATGGAAGTTCTCAATCTACAGATGAGATACTTGATGATCAAGCAAATGAATTTTCAAATATATCCTATCCATCAACATATCCTAATGCCATGAAGTCGCTCCTACAACCTAAATGTCCATAGCTTCTCCTGAATAGGCTTTGTAGGAGGTATATGATCTAGCTAACTCCAAGTAAACATCATAGCCAATCTATAACAAATCTGGATAAGAGAAGCATATAAATTTCACAAGCATTATGAAAAGCAATAACATCTGAATTTGTAAATGAGTTATGCTTGTGTGCTTTGATTCAATCTTCTCTTAATTTTAAAGAGTTTAAATTTATACTTGAATTTAATTCTTCTTTAAATATATAAAACCAAGGTTTATATTTTGACCTTCCCCTTTTGGATATGATAATATATATGCTTTGGATTTAGATTTAACTCTTTTGGGGGTTGATGGATCAAATTCAGCTCTTTGGGGTATGATGGATCTGATTTAAATTTAGATCAAGTCCCTTTAGACATGATGAATCTAATCCTTTTAAAATGATGGATCTGATTTAAATATTTATCGGTCCCTTTGGACGTGATAGATCTGACTTGACCCCTTTGGACATGATAGATTTGATTTAAATTTAGATTCAATGATCCCTTTGGATATGATGGATTTGACCCGACCCCTTTTTGCATGTTAGATCTAATTTAAATTTAGATTTT
This sequence comes from Cymbidium sinense, assembly GCA_021442155.1. NCBI lineage: Eukaryota > Viridiplantae > Streptophyta > Magnoliopsida > Asparagales > Orchidaceae > Cymbidium > Cymbidium sinense. The sequence continues at coordinate 83,164,737 of CM038219.1, forward strand.
TTTTCACTTTGGACATGATAGCTTTGATATGATCCTTTTGGACATGATGGATCTTATTTAAATTTAGATCTGATCCCTTTAGACATGATGGATCTAACCTGGCCCCTTTGGGCATGATTGATCTAATTAAAATTTAAATTTGGTTTCTTTATATATGATGGATCTGATTTAAATTTAGATCTGATCCCTTTGGACATGATGGATCTGACCTGACCCCCTTTTAGACATGATGAATTTGATTTAAATTTAGATCCAATCCCTTTGGGCATGATAGATCTAACCCAACCCCTTTTAGACATGATGAATCTGATTTAAATTTAGATCTGTTCCTTTTGGACATGATGGATCTGACTCGACCATTTTTGGTATGATAGAACTGATTTAAATTTAGATCCAATCACTTTAGACATGATTGATCTGATCCAGCCCCTTTGGGCATGATGAATCTAATTTAAATTTAGATCTGGTCTCTTGGGACATGATGGATCTAACCCGACCACTTTTGGACATGATGGATCTAATTTAAATTTAGATCTGGTCCCTTTGGACATAATGAATCTGACCCAACTCTTTAGAGCATGATGGATCTAATTTAAATTTAGATTTGGCCCCTTTGAACATGATGGATCTGGTTTAACTCTTTTTTATTATAGAGAGTTTCTTTTTGGTGCAGTATTTTCCTTGCATTGCAAGGCTTATAAAATTGCCCTCTATTAATAGGGGATTTTTCTTTGAGATGAGTACTTTCTTCTCATACTTTCAATAAGGAGTATCTCCTCAGTCAATCATTTTAGAGATGATTTTGACTCTTGCATTTATAAAGAATTATGCTTTTAATAGTTATGCATAATATTTTTTGAGATATTATCCATTTATGGGTGGGCATAAGTCTTATCCCTTTCACATCAATGAGCTGATAAGCTCCTCCATCATATACTTTTTCAACAATATATGGTCCTTCCTAATTTGGAACAAAATTTACACTTATCTGTTGGTGTGGAATGATAGACCTTCTGGGTACCAGTACTAGTTCATCTACTTTGAAGCTTCTTGTGTGAACCATGCGATCAGGAGCTCAAGTCATTCTTGCTCTATATATTTCTAGATTTTATTGGGCTTGTAGTCGCATTTCCTCGAGAGCTTCTAGCTCTTTGAGTCATATGAGGACACTTTCCTCCGTTGTAAGTTCATTTTTAACTATTATTTGGAGTGAAGGTAACTGTACTTCAAGAGGAAGTATTCCTTTTGGTCCAAAGACTAAGGAGTGGGGTGTTGTTTATGTAGCAGTTTAGCATGTGGTATGACATGACCAAAAAGCTTCTATTAATTTATCATACCATTCTCTTTTATTTTAAAGGGAATTTTCTTGAGGAAAATGATCTATATTTAGTTGAATGCTTTTGTAAGACCATTGGGTCTTGGATTATATATTGAAACATATCACCAATCTATCTTATATTTCTTAATGAAATGATAAACTTTGATTTTCTTTAAGAAAGTACCGTTATCAGATATAATTCTTCGAGGTACTCCCATTTATGATATGATCTTGAAAAAATTTCACCGCATTATTTGCTTTAACTTCTTTTAATGGAATTGCTTCTGCTCATTTGGAGAAATAATCAGTGGTAGCTAGTATAAAGTGATGTCCCCCAGACGACGGAGGATCTATTGGACCAATTATATTGATTCTCCAACTTTTGAATGGCTAAGATGCCACTATTAGATATAGATGATTAGGTAGTTGATGCAACATGTCTGCATGTATTTGACACTAATGACATCTTTTGGCATGTTCAATGTAGTCTTGAACCATATTAGGCCAATGGTATCCCATTCATTTGATTTTGATTTTCATTTTAGGACCAAATTGGTGTGCACCGCATAACCCTTCATGAACTTCAGCCATCAACATTTTTTGCTTCATCTAGTATTTGGCATCATAAATATATTTGGTCAAATAAGTGCAAACATAATGTATCATTCACAAGGGAATATCATATAGCTCTTTGTAAAATTTGATAAGCCTTTGATTTATCTTTGGGTAATCCACTACCTTTAAGATAGATGAAGAACATTTCTTGTAAATCATCTTCTTCGATTATCATTGAGATCTCATAATTTTCTTTAGCTTTAAAAGCTTGAAGATTGGTGCCAATGCTAGCCTGCTTTGGACTATTATTATAATTGGCTCTCCTTGAGGGTTTTTCAATTCTTTAGCCAATTTTGCCATTGCATCAGTTTTACCATTATCTCGATGTGACACCCTTATAATTATTATTTTAGAGATTTATTTTGGAAGATCCAAGACATGCTTATGATAAAGCACCAGTTCAAGCTTGTTTATCTTGAACATCCCAATTATTTGTCGAATTATGAGTTGAGAATCTTTGTAAACGTGAAGCTTCTTAATTTTTAGGTTAATTACTAGCTCTAAACTCGCAATTAATGCTTCATATTTAGTCTTATTATTTGTTTGAGGTTCCGTTAGTCTATATGAATATCAGAGAATACCTCCTTATGGTGTCATAAATATTAAGCTGATTCCAACATGTATTATGGGTAAATCAGATGGTTTAGCTGGCTTTATTGATGAAGGGCCATATAAGTTGAGTTCCTATTCTAATGATTATTGAGCTTCTTTCACTTCCAAGATTTGTTCATTAGGCAACTCATTGTTGAGTGAAGAGTTTACTGATAAGGAATGAGCGGTTAGGAAATCAGCTAGAGTTTGCCATTTTATAGCCTTTTGTGGGACATATGTTATATTAAATTGAAGTAACAAGACTACCCATTTAGCTAAGTGACTAGTTAGGGTAGGTCCAATCATTAAGAATTTAAGAGGGTCAAATTTAGATATTAGAGTTATTTAATGTGATAGCATATAATGCCACAGTTTCTGAGTAGTGAATATCAATGCTAGACATTGCTTCTCAATAGAAGAATATTTTATTTTGGCTCATATCAAATGTTGACTTATATGCTATCAGGCATTTTCCTTCCCATCTTCATTGTTTTGAGCTAACAAGGCTCTAATGATTCTTTTAAGGCTGTCATATATAATATCAATGGCTTTCTCATTATTAGTGCTGCCAGAATTAGGGGATATAATATAAATTATTATATGTTGTCAAATTCTTCTTGACAAGCATCATCCCATATAAAAGGTGTATCCTTTTTTATCAATCAAGCAAAAGGTTGACATCTCCCTGAAAGATTAGAAATAAACCTTCTAATGAAAGCCAATTTGCCTTGTAGTGAGCATAGTTGCTTCAAAGTCTTAAGCGCTGGTATTTTTAACTATAGAGGGATCAATTTCAATCCATCGATGATATATAATAAAACCCAAGAATTATTTATAGGTCACACCAAAAGTGTATTTCAATGAATTCATCTTTAAGTTGAAACTTTGAATTATATTGAATATAACTCTTAGATCACTTATGTGCTCACTTTGATTTTTTACTTTTGACAACCAAATCAATGAAATAACATTCCACATATTTATGTATGAGGTCATCGAAGATGCGGGTCATTGCTCTTTGGTATGTAGCACTGATATTTTTCAAGCCGAATAACATTACTTTATAGCAATATATGTAGATTGGTGTATAAAAGGATATTTGTTTTTCATCTTTTGGAGCCATTTTAATTTGGTTATATCTTGATAAACCATCCATGAATGATAACATGTTATAGTAGGTTGTGTTGTCAACCATAAATTTTGTATTGGGCAATAGGAAGTCATCTTTTGGGAATACTTTATTTAAGTCTCTAAAATAAATACAAAAATGAAATTTTCCATTCTTTTTTTCTTACTGGAATAATATTGGCAATCCAATCATCATATTTTTCTTTCTAGATGAATCCCACTTCGATGAGTTTGTTGGTTTCAATGACCACTTTCTCTTCTATTTCTAATTGCATTTGCCTTAGTTCTTGTTTTATAGGTTGTACATTAGGTTTAATGACAAGTTTATGTATGGCCACATCTAGCGATAGGCCTGACATTTTGCTATAATTCTATACAAAGCAATCCTTGTATTTACAGAGTAGCACTTTTAATTCCTTCAATCTTCTGATGTGAGTTTAACACCAACTAAGGCTGGCCTAGGCCCTTCTTCAGTACCCAGGTTAATTTCTTGGAGTTCATCAACTGTCGCTTAATTGACTTCCTCTAATTCTATTGGGGCCTTTTTGAGGTCGATGATTAATTCTTCTTCAGGTAAATTCACATTTGAAACATTCTTTTGTTCCTTATAGTTTCCATAGAGACCTTTTCTTTATCTGCTATAATATAGCATGATCTCATTAAAGGAGATACTGAGGCAATATATCATAATCCCCATGTGGTGACCTTCACATATCCTATGAGATTTTGGGCATTATCCCATTGCTATAGCCTCTTAAACAACCAAGCTTGAATGCTTGCTTGTTTAGGCTGAATGTTGTTTTTAACCATTTTCTTTAGAACTGGTGAAAATATTGAGGAATCATTATTGAAATATTTTCTTCCTCAAAATGTTATTCTTTCAACAACATTTGTGTGGGATTTAGGGTTTGCTCTTTAGTATTATAGAAGAGAATCCCATGTTCATTATAGCCTTTTCTAGGAGGAACATAGAAAGTTTTCAGCCATTATATTTCCTCATTTCTTGAAGCTAATAAGGATTTTATGTGTGCATTTGACACTATAATTATTTTTATAGCCTTATTGGAGACTTAGGATTCAGGTACCCTTATAAGAGAAATGTGAGTTTCTTTTAATTATTTCTTAGGTTGGTAAAGTACTAACTCATCTTCATCATCTTCAATATCGCTACTAAGGTGAGAATTATATGGGTTGTGTGGTGTTTTTATTTTGGATGTCAAGTGGACACTATGTAGATCTTAGAGGGTACTTATTGAAGTGATTGGATATGACATTGAGGCATGATGTACCATCTCTAAAGGTGGAAACAACATAATACAATAGACCTAATAACCTAATAAGGACTCCTGAGGTAGATGTGTCTTCATATATACCAGAGATCTTTCCCCTACTTTTCATAGAAAAGTAATGTAGGGCTTATTTTATGTCGGTTTCTTTAGTTCCCTATGGAGGCAAGCCTCCATAGTTAATTACATCCCCAAAAATTGGATTTTCTAAGAATACTCTCGATAAAAGTAGTCAATCAACTATGTCCAAAGATTTCATGGTTTTACTATTAAAGGATTGGTTACTTTAACAAATCAAGTGGGAATGTTCAATTAGAAGGATTTATTTTGGACTCCAAAGGAAGATAAGTAGGGAGAACTCATGATACTAGGAAACCTAGTAAGCACTCCAGTCTATCCTATGGTGAGGCTTTATATATTTTAAAGAAAACTTTTCATTTGAATTAAATTTTTATTAGAATGCTAGGGCTTAATCCATCAATACAAGATTGTGAAAATACCTAAGAGGTGAAAATTTATGCTTATATCTCGAAAGAAACAAGCAATCTCAGACCCTAAATCTATGATGTTTTAGAACAAGCTAAAAGCATGACCAAAATCTAATTTGAAAGGGGACATTGTGGTTTACCTCCATAAGAGAGGATAAACTCGTCAAACTCTTCTGGAATTACAACTGCCTTGAGTGGCCACCAACAAACACCTCCTATGCTTTAAATCCATGTATGCCAATCTTATGTAATTGTGTTGACCTCACTTTTGGAGTGAGTTCTCAACTCCCTCATCATAGATCTAGGACGCTTGTAAACACTAAGAGTTTCTTAATCTTAAGACACTTCTAGTGATTAGGTGAACACTTAACCTAAGCCTAGAAACTTAGAAGAGTTAGCCATAGGAAAAGTTTATTCCTTAGGAACTAAATACAATCCATGCTTTCTTTCACAAACCAAACCTCAAATTTAAATTCAAAATCCAAATCCAAATCATAAATCAAATTCCAAGCCAAATGATTAAAGCCCTTGATCAAACCCTTTCTAAGCCCTTTGATTTCATCTCATGGACTTAGCCTTAGCCAATCCAAATCAATCTCAAATCATTTAATTTTCTCAAATATCAATTTAATCTTTCAATCAAACTATCAAAATTCAATTCAAACCCAACTTCAAATGATTCAAACCCATGATCAAATCTAAATGCTAAAACCCTTCCTAAGCACTTCAATTTTATCTTATGGACTTAGCCTTAATAAAATTCAAATCAACCCCAATTCAATTGTTTTTATCAAATATCATTTAGATATTAAATCAAAGTTTAAATAAGAAATCAATTCCAAACCAAATAAATCAATCTCAAATTAAATCCAATATCAAATTTTCCTCCTAAGTCTTATGAACCACTCTCATAAGCTTAGCCAAATATCAATCTAAATTATCCCAAACCTAATTGATTTTTTATAAATAAATTGTTCCTTCATTTATATTCACAAATATAAATAAAATCCACCCTCCAATAACCAAAATCAAATCAAACTAAATAGGTTTTCCTTCTTACCCCTTTTGACCTACATCCATAAGCTTAGTCAAATTTGCTTCCAAATCACTCCAAACTCAAGTGACTTTCTCATGAACCATTTATATGTTCATTTATATTCCCAAATATAAATGAAATATAAATCCAAATAGCCAAAACCAAATCCATAATTAAACCAAAATCCAATTCAAACCCTTTAAGCTAATCTCCTAGACTTGGCCAAATCCTATCCAACCCAACTCAAAATCCATGGGTTTCTTCATGAATCAATCATTCCTTCAATCACTCATCCAAATATAAACATAAACTACAATCATCAAGTCAAATCAAGTCAACCCAAAATAAACCTAAGTTAGCCTTTTTGACTTAAAAATTTCAAATGAGCCAAAATATATTGAACTCCAAATTGATTGAGGTTGGATTTATATTTCAATCCTTGGTTCATATGTGAGTTCAACTAAACATGAATCAAGCCAAAACTAAGCCAATTGATCGATTTTGGTCCACTTGACCCAAAGTGAGTTAAAAGGTCTTTTTGAGCCAATTTCTAATTCAATCCAAATTAGACTGAACTAAGCCCAACCAAACCTCATATCATGATCAACAATCATCCTAAGTTAATAGATTATCTTGAATTAGATCCAACCAAGTCAACCTAATCCTTTGACCAAGTCAACCTTTAGCCCAAATGAAATGCAAACTAGCCAAATTGCATCATAAGCCAAATTGATTGCAACCAATAGCTCAAGTTCATTCCAAATGATTATTGAACTTGACCAAAGTCATAATTGAGCCCAATTTGACCAATTGGTCAACCTAACCTGACTTAGCCCAAATTGACCTAAAGGATCAAATTGGCCAAAATCCAAATTAAATCCAAATTGATTCAAAACAAATCCTATAATCATTGTCAATTAACCAATTGAACTTGAATAAACACCCAACCCAAGCCAAATTGGATAATTTGGTCAAATTGGTCAACTTGACCCATTTAACCTATATGAATCCAAAAGAGATATAATCAAATCTAAATAAAATTGAACCAAACCAATGACACCAATACACTCCAAATAGTCATGTGAACTTGACCCATCTCTTGGTTTGACCCAATTTGACCAATTGGTCAACTTGACCCAACCTAACCCAATTTGACATAAATAGGTCAAATCAAGCCAAATCAAACCAAATGAACTCCAAATCACTTGAAACTTGGGCTAAAATATTTTTGGCTCACCCCAAATCTGTCCAAATCAAATCCATAGCCAAATGACTACTTTACCCTTGGGTCTAGGGCATCCCATGAGGTAAGACACTTGCACTTTTGGTCATTTCCTTCCCCTGGCCACTTGGCATCCATTCATTAGTCCACTTAGGCACCAAGGACCCTGGCTAACCTAACCCAAGGGTGGTTGGGTCGGCCGTGATTCATGAGGAGGTGAAATCACCTCCCCATTCCCATTAGAACATTCAGCATCAAGGACACCCACTTCCTTTGCCATGGCAGCCATCTCCCACCCTTCCTCCACTCATGAGAGGCCAAATAGAGTGATTCTCTACTAGCCTCGACCTCCCCATCACAACAATTGATCCCAAAAGCTGAAACAATCATCACCGTCCAAGCCAAGGAAGGAAGGGCTTTACCCCCTCATTCTCACTCAAACTAATACACTCACACTCGATTCAACCCTAGCACAATCTCCTCTCCTTCACAGAGCCATTTCTATTTTTGAGCTCCCCACTATTCCTTCTCTCGATTTTACATAAAACTGAAATAGGGGAGGAGACTAGTAATTGTCATTTCCTCATTTTATAGCCAAAGTATAATTAACATTTCACACACCATCCTTGGACCTAGATGAGCCAAAATGAATCACCTCCCATCACCTCTGACCACCGAAAGTGGGACTTCAACCAAGGCCAATCACTTACATGTCGTGGGTTGGTCTTCAAAGCGATCTACTCCAAATCAAGCTCGTGTAGCTCAACAAGGCTTTGTTTCTACAAAATAAAGCTTCCACAATCATTGGAACTATCGATCATAATCTCTGGTGAGGTATGCCATTGAAACCGAGCTTAAGCTTAAAATAGCTTGGTCCTTTATGAAGAAAAGTTCTATGTCATGTGATTTCCACTGTTGGATGTGTTTGTTGTGCTTCCCCGAAGCTGTGAGATTGTTTTGATCTCCATTCAAGCTCAGGTGAGCTCGGATCAAGCGATCATCGATGGACGATCTCCTTCTATCATCGCTCGGGAGGAGACATATCACAGACCGTCCATTCCGTTTGATCAGAATGGATGGTCCTGATCTGATCACACTTAGATCCATAGATTTAATCCTTTAATTTGTGTGTCTAATCATGGTCGTTCAATCTTAGATCAGATGGACCACACAAAAATGTGTTTCACCGCCATCCACGTCGGCATTCGATGTGACAACTTAAATAATCAATCTCGTCGCACTACATCAAAAGTGCACCGTGTCAGCTGCCACATGGTGCCGATAGGATTAGAGGGTTATTTAGGTTAATTAATCCATTTTTAATGCTGAAACTTCCAAAATTCATAACTAATTGTAGAAAAATTCAAAAAAATACAAATGAGGGCTCATTTTAAAGGTATTTTAAAGGGAATCCATTAAAGATATTATTAATTAATTTTGAATAGTAATTTATGCTTAATTAAGATTTAATTAAAAATTTAATTATCCTAATTACTCTATGGTTAATTATCCAATTAATTTCAAACTTTTCAGAGATGTTTAGGGGGATGACCTCTACCTCCACTATTTTTCTTGGGATTTATTGGATAATTAATTGGGGAAATCAATGGATTAAGCTTTAATTACTCTCCTACCTTAATTAATGATAATTAAGAAAATGTATAGTGGATTAATCAATTTATTAAGCTTAATGACCTCTATTAACAGTGGAAAAACTTAAGGAAATAGATTGGGACCCCTCTTCCAATCCTTTCCTTAAATCTCCCTCATTGCAACTTTAAAAATTAATTAATTAGAACCCATTAATTAACTAATTAACACAAGCAATCAAAATCCAAATCATATCTGAACTTTAATTAACTATTTGAAAGGATTTAGGGATTAAGACTCATGCTTCCTTCTTTGTCTCTTTCCCTAAGTTCATTTCATATTATTAATTAAGGGCAATTAATATTTAATTAGATAATTAATGAACTTAATTAATTTGATTGAATCTATTTTCATAGATTAACTCTTAGGTAGCTCTTTGGGTGTTCAATAACCTAAAGAGAGAGTTAATGAAATTATGGTTAGCTCACATGTGTGAGAAAACTACAAGAGTAGTTAAGTGAGCTCCTTAAGCTTAATTATTTAGTATTTATAAGCTAATTGCATTAGGCCTCTTTCATTTCATAGGAGCATTTCTATTTACTTTTTTATGAGGTTGCATATCATATTAGCTCATAATTGTTTAATTAATTACCTTAAGGTGACATAGGTAAGGGTTAATTAATTGATTTAATCCATGCTTAACTTAATCAATCTATAAAATCAACCTAATTACTTTTCATTAATTCAAATTAACTCACACATATGAGAATGGAATTAAGACCAGTAAGCCTCTTTAACATTTCATAAATCAAATCAAACATGAAATAAAAAATAGCTTTAAGAAACTTTGGTTTATTTTAAATAGGTTTGTTTAATGTGATTCTCCTTAGGAATTAGTTGGATTGAATGAGATTGTATGCTTATGTTTCTTTACTTCTTTTCATTCATATTAAAATGTTGTATGCCACTTGTAGTCATGCATTCATTCCTTTCAAAAATTAATTAACTATAAAATGATTTTCTTTATGTCTAATTTGCATGTGTTGACTTAATTAAAAATATGTGTGGCTATTATCACTATGAAATCTTAAGCATATTTTCAAAAGCTTCTTAATGAATAAGAATATGTGTTGTGACTTTAGTTTATATATATATATATATATATATAAAAGAGGTGCATGTGAATATAAACTTAGTGTATGAAGTGAAGTTTCTTTCTTATATTCTTATGTTGATTTCCATAAGTAAGAATGTTAGCGGGTATATCGGCCCTGGACCTACTTGATTTCATTCCTATGCATCTTTGACATTAGAATTTAGATAGAACTTTAATTCATTTACACATATAAATCAACTAAATTGAATCCATCTTTTGTTTATGTTTTCATTTCTATAGTTGCTTGCATATTCATATATATACATATATATAAGAGGTGCATGTGAATATAAACTTAGTGTATGAAGTGAAGTTTCTTTCTTATATTCTTATGTTGATTTCCATAAGTAAGAATGTTAGCGGGTATATCAGTCTGGACCTACTTGATTTCATTCCTATGCATCTTTGACATTAGAATTTAGATAGAACTTTAATTCATTTACACATATAAATCAACTAAATTGAATCCAACTTTTGTTTATGTTTTCATTTCTATAGTTGCTTGCATATTCATATATATATATATATATATATATATATATATGTATGTGTGTGTGTGTGTGTGTGTGTGTGTGTGTGTGTGTGTGTGTGTGTGTGTGTGTGTGTATACAACTAGTGGATGAAAATCATAATTTAATCAAATCAATTCTACTTTTGCATGATTGACATTCTTATAGATGCTTATTACATCCATATGTATTTGAGGATAGCGGGTATATTAGTCTGGACATCTCAGGGATGCACGACTTTAAGTAGCCCTAAGGAGGTTCCTACATCACTCCCTTGGTGCAGAATAATAGTGATGTACTTTCTTAAAACTTTTATATATTTGTGTGTACATTTGACTAATGAATGAAAATCCCCCTGTTCTATTATAAAGATATGCATTCATACTTTGTTCAAGTGGTTGAATTGATTAATCATATAATTTGAAATTCTTTCCTTATGCTTTTATATAAGAATTTAGATAGAGCTTTAAAATAATATGACAAAATAATAAAACCAAATGAAACATCAATTACAAATGGATTTGCTTGCTTTCACCATTCAAGTATGCTAAAATATAAATTGTATGTATAGGTATGTTTAGGACTGAACCATATGCATGTTATATATGATGGAAATGAATAAAAAAACATGTGTCATATGATGGTAGTTCATTCCAACCAATCTTGAGATGCCTTTCTCATTAAATGAGTTTATTAAAGTGAACCTAAACCTAGGACTAATTAAAATATGTAATAAGTCATTCATTAAAGAGAATTATTTAATTAATTGGCTTTAGATGTGGTTGAAGGTAGGGATAAGACAGAGTGACCCTCTCCTTTCTTCTCTTTATAACACTTAGTTGCTATGTGTAAATCAAGTGGAATAAAAGAAAACACTAAGCAAAACTCACAAATCAACTAAGTCATTTAAAGTGAAACCACCCTTCAAAATTAAATCTCTTCGTACCTAGGAAATTACAATGAAAGCCTAGTTAAGACATACCACACAAAGCCTTAATACACACACCTAAGATTAAGCCACCACTTTTAGCCTTATGTTAGGGCGGTGCATGGTTTGATGTATGTTTGGTTTTGAGATGTATTATTTTAGACTGGATGTTAGGGTGTATGCCTCGTAGACTCGGTGTTCATCCATGATTAGCCTAACCAGGTTTTCTGTGGGAGATTTTGCTTAAGGGGTGATTAAAATAAATATAAATGCTCGCTTTTGCAGGTTGCTTAAGCCCTAAATTCTAATGTAGGAACACATGTAAATGAAATCAAATAAGTACACATCATTGTTAACCAGGGAAGTGAGGTAATCAAGCGACCTCCTTGGGGCTAGCTAAAGCCTCGTATTCCCAAGATGTCTGAACTATATACTTGTTAACATTCAAATACATGTAAAATTACAGATGAAGTAAGGAAAAGAAGGCTTTACTTCACTTATCTAAGCTATAAATACATGCAAACCTATATATGTTCATAACTACCATCACTCTAATCAATGTAATTGATTTATAAGCTTTTCAAAATAATTTAAATTTATTAGTGATAATAGCCACACATATTATACATTAATCTAACACATGCAAGCTTACATAAAAGAAAATCATTTGATTTAATTAACTTTGAAAAGATGAATGTATGATTTCAAATTACATACAATATTTAACATGATTGGAAAGGAATAAATGAGCATAAATGCATGATTTCATTCAATTAAATTAATTCCTAAGGACAATCATATCAAATAAAACCATTTAAAGCAAACCAAAGTTTCTTTAATGCCATTTTTAATTTCATATTTTGATTTGATTTAAGGATGTGAGAAGAGGTTTGTTAATCCTAACCCATTCCCATGTTTGTTAATTAATTTTGGTTTAAAGAAGTGTAATTAAGTTGATTTTATGAGTTAATTAAGTTGTAATATGCATTAAATCCATTAATTAACCCTTTCCTATGTTACCTTAACATAATCACTCAAATAATTATGAGCCAACATGATATGCACATGTATTTGAAATGAAATTAGCAATGATCCTAAGAAAGGAAAGGGGCCTAATGCAATTGACTCACAATTAATGGTTAATTAAGCTAAGAAACTTAATTAAGTACTCTTATAATTCTCCCACACATGTGGGTTAATTATTATTTCCTTAGCATTTCCATAAGTTTTTGAACACCTAAGGGTCTACCCAAGACTTAATTAATTAAAGTCAAACATGTTTAATATTTTAACTTAATCAATTAAATAATTTAAGTAATTAATTAAACCTTAATTATTTTGGTTAATTAAATGAACCTAGCAAAATGGGCTAAGGAGGAAGCCTCAACCTTATTCTATCAGTTTATTCACTATTAAACAATAATTAACCACTTAATTAATTAGTTTATTACTGTTCATGGGATTAATTAATGGTTAATTAACTTAAGAAAGTAATTAAAGCTTAATTAGTCAATTTTCCTAATTAACTAAGCAATAAATCCTAAGAAAATCATGAGAGGTAGAGGTCATCCCAGTAAATTAACCTACAAAGTTTGGGGTTAATTACTTAAGTAATTAAGGAATTACTAAGCTTAATTAGTCAATTTTCCTAATTAAGCCTTAATTATTATTTCAAATTAATTAAGAATATTTTTAATAAATTCTCTTCTGAAATACCTTTAAAATGAGTATTTATTTATATTTTTTTTGATTTTTTATAATTAGATATGATTTTTATAATTTTTAGCCATTAAAACACATTATTTAGGCCTAATTAACCCATAATCCTATAGGCGCCATGTGGCATGCTGACATGGCATGCTTTCCACATGATGCAATGGGATTGGTTATTTAAACATAATCATAGTCACTGTTTGCATGGCGGTGGAGGAACGCGCTTTCTTGTGCGTCGTCCGATCTCTAAGATCGGATGGCTATAATTAATCTCGCGGTGCTAAAGGATTAAATTGGATAATTCTAATGGATCTAATCACAACTATCAATTTTGATGATGTGGAATGAATGGTGCATGATCTATCATCACAAAAATGAGAGAAAATAAAGTCTATCCACCATTGCTCGTGTGATCTGAGCTCACTCGGGCTCGGATTGACTCTAAACAGATCTTACACCTACACGCGAGGGATCTAAGGGGATCCAATGGTCAAGATCACACGAGATGAACATTTTCTTTAAAAAGCTTCAACTCAATTTTTTCTAAAGGTCAGTTTTAATGGCATACCTTTCCAGAGCATAAGACCGATGGAAATCTCGATTGAGGAGGCTTAGTGTAGTAGAGAAAAAATCTTGCTGATCATCACAAGCTTCAATTTGAGGTGGCTTGCTCGGAAAGCCATGAACCAAAGCTTGGGAGGCTGACGTTGATTGAAATCTATCCTCCAGTCATTGGGAAGCTCAAGGAAAGATTTGTTCTTGCTCAACTAGCTCCAAGGATGGTGTGTGCAAAGTTAATTGCACTTTGGTTGCAGTTTTAGCAAATGGGATCGAATGGGAGGGTACCCTATTTCGGTTTGAAGAAAATAGAGAATATGGATGCTTAGGAGCTCTTGGGAACTATGGGAAAAGGCTTTGGTAGCTTGTCTTAGGGCTCTCTAGCTCTGAGGAATGATTTTATGTGTGTTTGAGTGGAAATGAGGGGGTGTATACCCCCCTTCCTCTTGATCAGACGGCTCGGCCTAGTTTGGAATTTTTCATAAGGTGCATTTTAATGCATTTTTCATAAGGTGCATTTTAAACATAATTCAAGCTAAAATTTTTCATAAGGTGCATTTTAACCTCAATTTTAGTTCCCTAAAGTTTCATTTCAATTGGATTAATAGGTTTAGGATTAATTTAAGTTTGATTAATTTAATTTAAAGTCAAATTAATTCAAATTTACCAAAAATTAAATGGGAATTTTAGGTTTAATGGATTATACTCATTGAAATGAATCCATAGAGCCCTCATTTGTATTTATTTATTTATATTTTATTTATTATGATTTTTTGAAGTTTCTAGTATTTTTTAATGATTTTTAATAATTTAAAATGGAAAATATCATTTTAAATGGTGGTGCAGACATGGTGCCATTACCGCGTGGCATGGCGCCGTTGGGCCACATGACAACCACGTCAAAAGCGATGACCACACATGATTGATCCTGAATCAAAGAACAGATGGTCCTGATTCCACCTATAGTTTCCTATAGGGATTGAATCAAATCGTGCAACTAGATCTCGGTCGTTCATTTCAAATAGAAGGAATGGATGGTGGAGACCATTCTTTGATCATTTTCGGGTAGATATGGACGTCGTCCATCAAATTCGATGGATTCTATACGATCAGAGGCCAAATTCAACATGATTTCAATTGCAAAATGATTCAATTTGCAATCGATCTATACGGTTTGATCCTCTTAAGGATCAAAGTTGTTTCAAAAATGACCAAAACTGAAAGCTCAAAGGGTGGTCTTCATGGCATACCTCAACTATACGGTTTGATCCTGAATCAAAGATCAGATGGTCCTGATTCCACCTACAGTTTCCTATAGGGATTGAATCAAATTGTGCGACTAGATCTCGGTCGTTCATTTCAAATAGAAGGAATGGATGGAGGAGACCATTCTTCAATCATCTTCGGCTAGATATGGACATCGTCCATCAAATTCGACGGATTTTATACGATCAGAGGCCAAATTCAACATGATTTCAATTGCGAAATGATTCAATTTACAATCGATCTATACGATTTGATCCTCTTAAGGATCTAAGTTGTTTCAAAAATGACCAAAATTGAAAGCTCAAAGGGTGGCATTCATGGAATACCTCAACTCTCGCTAAGGGATTGACTTGAACACCTTTGGAATGACATGATGAAGCTATGGGAGGGAGTAATTGGATTGCCTCCTCGTGGATTGATTTTTAGGCGAACTCATGGACAATTTTTGATGACATTGGACATTCTTTAGCTTCCTGGTGGTGTCGAGCCTCGATGAAGGTTTGTTTGAGGTCGCCCTGACCTCTAAAACATATTTAGATGTTCAATTCTAGGTGAAATACTCCCTCTCATTTTTCATTAGAGGTCGAGAGATTGGCCACCCGCTTTGGCCAAATTTCAGCTTGGAGGTGATCAGAGCTCAGAGAGGAATGCTACCGGTGGTGAGAGGCTTGGATAGAGGGTGGGCTTAGTCCATCTTTACCATATGAGTATGTTGGGATAAGAAGTTTTAGGGGAAGAAGTCATTTCCTCCCCTTTCCTCCCTTGGCTGAGAGAGTGCTCTTTTTTCTCTCTCTCATCTTCTTTGCTTTCCCTCATGGAGGATGTAAATTCCCCCTTTGCCAAAAGGCTGGCTACTTGATTCCAAACTTTGGAATAATCTTCCAAGAGGTGCTCAAAGATGACTTGGTTAAAGTCTAAGGGATTTTGGACGATAGGAGGGGAAGGATCATGAAGGCATTATTACTTGGTGAAATTTCAACTCATCTCCCTTTGACTTCACTTATGGTTTTTCACATCACCACCACAACCCTTAGGCTAGTGTTTGACTTCCAAAATCAAACCCAGTGTGAGTTTGACATTGAATCCAAATCCATTTGAGATGGATTGGAGGTTTGAATCCAATTCAACCCATTTGGATTCAAAGTGTTTTAACTTTGTTGATTTTTATTTAATTCATTTAATTTTGGGTTGAATTATGTTTAATTGATGATTTATTTAGTTTTTATTTAATTAATTCCTTTACTATTTGAGTTGGTTTTATATTTCATTTCATTTTAACCTATTTAGGTTTAGAGGGGTTAAGCTTGTTTTCAATTGGGTTTAATTGACCCATTTGGCTTAAATGAATTTTGTTTGGACTCCAATCATGCTTAATCACATGTGTGAGATGATTTGGATGATTAATTTCATTTTATTTTGATTTTATTTCAATTTGAGGAGATGATTTGGAATGATTAATTTCATTTGATTTTGATTTTATTTCAATTTGAACCCATTTGAAGCAAATTAGGCTTAATGGGTTAAGCTCGAGTTAATTTGGGTCAGATGACTAAATTGGTTAAATTGACCCAATGATGGGTTGGATTATGTTTGATTATCATTTCCAAATCATTTTGAGCAATCAATTTGAGTTGCTTTCAATTTGATTTGGATTTGAACCCAATAAGACCCATTTAGGTTCATTTAGACTAAATGATCTAATTAACCTAAGTAAGGCCAAAATAAATTTAATTTTTTTAGATTCATGATTAAACAAGTTTATTTTATCATTTGTAATTATTTTATTTTGTCAAATTTTGGTTGGTTGACCTTTGACTTGGTGGGACCCATAAGTCAAACCCATGTTAAAAGGGTTGACTAGATTTGACTTTGATTTAGATTTTGGATTCATTCATTTGATTTAATTTAAGTTCATTTTAATTTATTTGTATTTTTTATTTAATTCAAGTTTGGAATATATATTGAGTCTACCTAAACCCAAGGAAGATGCACTAGGTCATTAGGTAAAGTATCCTAAGAACTTAATTAAAAGATTTCTAATCTAAGATTAGGTGTCCTAATTATTAATTTCAAATGACATGTTAACCTAATCCAAAAATGAGGTCAACAAATGGACCCCCAATATGTGTAGTGGACTAGTCAAAGTACACTGTGTATATTGGTGTTGATCAAATTAGTCAACACTACAAGCAAAAGCTTGAAGGAGTTCAAATTCATAATTTTTATTCTTAATTTTAATTTTCAAATTGTGTTTTAGATTTGATTATGAAATGTAGGCATAAACATACCTAAATTTATTTTAGTTTGGAATGATTCATTCTTAAGAACTTAAATTTACTAAGTTCTAAGAGGAATAAAGATTTCATTAGGAGTAGACTCAATGAAGAGTCTAATCCTAACACAATCACTGTACTCAGAGGAGATGCATTCAAAGGACTTATTCTTATGTGAGAATAGTAGTTGGAGAGGATGCAAATATGGGAACTTACTCCTGATCCAAACTAAATGATATTTAACCAGGGAAAGAAATCACTTGGGGATTTACACTTATTGATTATCTATTCGGAATGGGTCTTTGGAGACTTGATTCCAACCTAAATAGCTAAGCTGGGAAGAAGTAGCTTTAATAGTCTAATCCTAAACCTCAATATTTTGACTACTAGCAGGGGTCACATGGACTTAATTTCTAGTCTAAGTAGTCCATAGGAATGGGGCCTTCAATGGCTTATTTTCATTCCTTAGTTTCTTTTATTTTGTATTAGAAAAGGAATCACAAAGATTGGATCATATCCTAATAAAGTTTAGGTAACAGAAAGGGACCTTCAATGGCTTTATTAAAACCTTGGTAGCTTGAAAAGGAAAGGGGTTGTAATGACTTTATCTTATCCTTATAAGGATGCCTGCTAAGGGATTTACTTCTTTTTGATTGGTTATTAAAAAGGGGCCTTTAATGGCTTAATCCAACTTGAGTAGCCACAATGAGGAAGAGGGGACTTAATGACTTATTCCTAAACCTCAACTTTTTGGCTAATAAGAAAGGGGACTTCATGACTTATTCATAACATTAGTAGCCTATTTGATAGGAAAGGTGTCTTCTTGACTTGTTCCTATCCTTATCTTTTAGAATGAATGCCTACTGAGGGACTTATTTCTTTCTAACTAAGTATTATTAAGGGGCCTTTAATGGCTTAATCTAACTTAAATAACTTGGGTTGAGGAAAAGAAGTCTTTGATAACTTGATCCTAAACCTCACATCTTTTTATTTTGACTAATATAATGGGGTCTTAATGACTTAATTCCTAACCTTGTCATTTTAAAAGGATGCCTACTATGGGACTTAATCTTATGTGACTAGCTATTAAGATGGGGCCTTCAATGGCTTAATCCAATTTAGTCTAAAGAAGAGGAATTGGCTCTTCATGACTTAATCCAATCCTCCATATTTTGGCTAAGGGTCTTCATGACTTATTTCAAATCTAAATAGCCTGTATGATAGGAAAAGGGGTCATGGTGACTTTATCCTACTATAAGGATGCCTTCTATGGTACTTACACCTATATGATTAACTATTAAGATGGGACCTTCAATGGCTTTATCCAACTTAGATAGATAAGAAAATGGATAGGGGTATTCATGAATTAATCCAGTCATCAATATTTTGGCTAATAGGAAAGGGATCTTCATGACTTGTTCCTAACCTAAATAGCTTGTGCAAAAGGAAAGTGGTCTTCATGACTTAATCCTATCATGTGAAAAATAGGAATGGTGCCAAGAAAGGCTTGCTCCAAACCTATGGGAAGTTATAGGAAGGGTGCCACAAATGGGCTTACTCCCAGCTCAAGGAAAGAAAGCATTATGCCATATAGGGCTTACTTTATTAAGCTTATGAGAATGGTCCATAAAGGCTTACTCCATACTCATAAGGAAGACATGAGAAAGGTGCCACAAAGGGCTTGCTCCTAACTTATGGATGATATGAGTGAGGAAAAGGGGGTTATAGTGACTTAATTTCTAATCCTTAAGTCTTTTGACTAATAAGCAAGTTACGTGGACTTAATTCTTACTTGATTTGTCTAACTAGTTAGAAGTACCTGAAAGGCTTACTTCCATTTCTTGGTTTCACTAATACTTCTTACACATGAAGAAGTTTGGTGAAGAAGATTTCAAAGGGTTGAAGTATATTTTTGGCGAAGGATTTGGGCACATTTTGGACCAAATGCTTAATATGCAATAAGCATAAAATTTCATAATTTTTTTCTTCTCTTTTCATTTTTCATTATTTCAAAGTTACATATGACCATGTTATATGTATAATCCACTTAAAGCAAGACATCATAGGGTACTAACCTAAGAATTTTAGCTTTTGAGCTTGCACGTTACTTTCTAGTTCTTAGGCAAAAAAAACTAAAGTCAAATAATGCTTCTCAAATGAAATCCCTTCTTCTTCATGGTATGGATATGTATTTCATTTTTTTTATTGTTTCTTTGACATGAATTAATAGCTTATAAGGCCTCACTTAGATTCAATAAAGATTAATGAAAGCTTTCAAAAGTGAATGAGAATCAAGGTAAACACACTCTTAGATTCTCCTTAAGATATTTTTATTTTTTCTTTTGTCCCTTATCAATAAGGGAATTGAGAGGGTTAACTCATTAGAGAAATTAAGATTTTTTTGATAAGTTTGAAATAAATTTTCTTAAGTTAAATTATTATTCTTTAAATATTTTATTAAATTATATTTCATAAATGGCTCTAATTAATTCTTATTTGTTTATTATTATTATTTTTTATCCTTCTAAATTTCATTACAAGGTCCTTGAAATTACCTCAAAGGTATATGTTAAGAATCTACATGTAGTGATATAATTATTTTCAAATCATAATAAAGTTTCTTTTATTTTCTTTTATTTTCTTCATCATTTTTAGCAAGACTTTCAACATAACACTTTACTTAATCAAAAGTGAGGCTATCTTGAAGATGACCCTTTGATAAATTGTCCCAATATTTTAAGACTAAATGAAATGACTATGTAATAGAACATTCTTGTAAGGATTTTGAATGTCATATCATATGCTTTCAATTTTCTATTTTAGAATTATCTTGATTAGACAATATTCATGTAAGTTATCCTTAATGAGGATAATCTTATGCATGAAAGTTTTTTTGATTTTGAAATCAAGTATGGGTAATAGAGACCCATCTTCAAATTCAAGATTTTATTTTAGTCCCAAGATGTGGCACATGCAGATTTTATCCTTTTCTTTTCTTCTTCTTTTTCTATTCTTTTATTCTTGTTCTAATGATGTTAGACTACCAAGAAGAATGTTTTCTTCTCATGTAAGGCCATCATTGACCAACTTTTAGTCTAGCAACATCATGCTCTTCTTTTGAAGGTTGATTGCATTCTTCAAGGGGCTTAGCTTATTTGAAATGGCATCAAGCCTGAGCTTATAGGCCGCTACATCTAGGGAATAATTTATTTTATTTTAGATAAAGTTGTCTATGAACTCTAAGAATAGATTGATCAAGTCATCAATATCCAACTCATTAAAGAGTTAGATTATTAATATCAGTTATAGATTAACCTCTATTTGTAGGCTTATTTATTTAACTTGTTAAATGAAAATTTATATTTCTTATCAAATTCTAGGGGTGCATCTTAAACAACTCTATATACATCCTTAGACACATCTAAATAATATTCATTTAATATGTTAGAGTGTCTTTGAAGAGAAAGTGAGGACCCTGACTATCTAACAATTTTCATCTTGCAATGGCTCTATAATACTGAATTTCAAACCAACTTATGGTTTTAATTTCTTGAATGGTTCATAGGTTTTCTTGCTTATGAATCTTATCAATAAGCCACTTATAATGGAATCAAATTATACTCAATTGAATCTTTGACATACAAAGGATAAGGATTCTTGAAAAAGAAGATAAATTTCCCATTGACCTGCCATGTGAGCGCACCCAACATGGCAAAGACCATGATGTCAAAGTATGAGGCATCTGGTTGTTTTTAAGCTAAGGGAAATTCTTGACTTCAAATCCTACCACTTTATTTTGATGTGGAGTTTAAAGTTAAAATGCCTACATACGTAGAAATATCAGGCTTCATCCTTTTGCTCTTGGATATAGTCCTTCCATCCCTTTATTTTTCTTTCTTTCTTTTATTAACATTTCAATTCTTTGTAAAATGTTACATTTAGAATTTTTCTAGATACAAGATTTACTAGGACATTGGATGCATTCAACTTTTGTCCGAATACAATATTTGATGTTATTCAATTTTTTATTTTGATTGATTGATCATATTACATGATATGATATTTTCTAATCCTTTGATTGAATATAAGATTTAGTGAGGTCATTTAGGACTTACAAAATGACATTCCTAAAGACTCTACACTCATGAAAACAAAATGGATATAAACATCCATCCGCAATAATTTCTACTTCTCTTTTCTTTCATTTCATTTCATTCATTTTTTTATATATTTGGGCTAGATAAGATCATCCAAGAGCATTAAAGATGTTCCTGAATTTCTAAAAATTTTCTTCTATTTTTGAATTCTCATCTTCAATTAACAATGTGAGTGATATTAAGTTCTTCTTTTGAATTAAATTTTCAAGATTAAATTTTCCTGAAAATGAAAACTCTTTTCTTTACTTAATTGAATCTACATGGCACTATCTTATCAAAGTTAGATTATAACTGGGCCTATGTATATTCACTTTCTTGATTACAATTGTTGTTGATTGATGCACCCAGATCAACAAGCATTCTAAAGATTTTGTTTTTGAATTTTTCACATTAACTAAGGTGTTGATAAGTTATTAGTAGTAAATATTCATTACAAAAGATAACTCTAGAACTTCTTTAATAGAATGCCACATCACAGAGTTGATTAAAATTAAAGAAGGAAAATTATATAATTATGAAATGTATTGATTAATGGTCATTTCATTTTCATTTCTTTTAATTTATTTCATTTTCCTTCTACTTTTTTCTTTTGTTTTTTTATAGCATTATGATGCTTGATTTTGCTAGCAACTTCTCTAAGATGGAAAAAAATATCATATTTTGAAGTGAATAGATTTTATTATTTTCTTTTATTTTCTTTCAAGATGACTTATTTACCAATTTTAACATTATTTAAGGTGGTATGACTCTACCATTTTGAATTTAATTTCAATAATTTCTTATTTTATATGGAGGGTAGGTCTAACTCTATCATCAATAGAACAATAAACCTCATGATGTTGGTACCCCAACTCTTAAAAGGGTCAAGAGACAAAGGCTCAAACAAATGATAAGAATACCTTATCATTATTTTGTTTGAGGTTATGAAAATCAATATAATCTCGACCTTCCTTGAGATAGATGAATACAATTCTTTATTTATTTATTTTCTTTTTCTTATGATGTTGTATTATCAAAACATAATTCCCAAGTGGCATCAGATTCACCTTCTAATGTCATGATATATTCACTTAGAAAATCATTATTTAGAAGAGAACCATTGGGCAGAGGATGTGGTACTAGAAAGTTAGGTATGACTTGTACTTTATACAGCACAAAGATAATTAAAGGTAATCCAAAATTATAATAAAATATTTTACTAGTGTTCTAGACATCAAGACAATGCCAAGTGAGTCATAAGATATTTCAATGGATTCACCTTAGGTTCACTTTGTATGAAAGCATATAATGCCTTAGTTTATGAGTGGAGAAAACTAAGGCTTCTTCATTAATTTGGACTAACAAAGTCCCAAGTGATTTATCTATCAATCTACCAGGGACAAAATTTTCATATTTTCACTATGAGAGATATAAATATCACCCTTAGGACCTGATCCTATGGTCATGATTTTTTATAAGGGTTGAAATCTTCATTTATTTTTAGGATTTATCCTTAATATTAATTGGGGACATTTATGAAATATCAATCATTCAATGGGAGAAGACTCCTATTAAGGAAGTTGATTTAAATTTATTAGGTTTAAATTTCATTCATTTTAACTTTATCAAGAGAATCATAATTCTCTTTCACTCTCTCTTTTCTTTCATTGACAAGGCACAAAAGTGAGATTTTATCATGTCAATTTTAAAATTTGTTTTGTTCACAATATCATGTCATTTTCTATTTTGAGTCTCTCTTAAACTCTTATGATTCAATATTTCTAGAGGGTCAAAAAGATGGTTACCTCCAAGTCACTCCCTAGAATTAGCTAATTAGCTCAAACAATTGATTTCCCAAAATTCTAGTGGATGTTTGGAAATGAATTGTAAAATTGATTAAAGCTGAATTGCATTTATGAAAATTGCCTTCTATAAGGGTAGAATGCTCACATTTAATTCCTTAAAGGACCTCTGCCTAGATCAATAAGGCATTCTTTTGGGATTATTTTTCATACTTATCCCTTTTTTATAATTTTCTTTTGAGTTGATTCTTTTTAGAATACAATTCAAGTTTCAATCATGGTGCTAAGGGGCAATAAGTAAAACTATGTTGACTTCCATTGATTTGGATTTTCTCTGAATTTGAAGAAACTCCTTCATTTTAATATGCATCCTTAGGTGTTTGTTACCTTGAAATGTATTAGAACAAATGATATCATTTAAGGACCCTTTCCTGATTTTCTTTAGCTTTAGCACAAAGCAAAGTAAAAAAAATCAAAGACAAATTTAATTTTGAGATTTACATATATATATATACACAAATTTTTTGTTCCACAATGGAATGATATCAAATTTGTCTTGACCAGACTCAAGTTTAACATAAATAACTTAATTTTCATTTGTTTCATTTTAAAAGGGTTTGGTTCTAGGACACAATCGTTTAACTATGGGAAACGAAGAGTTTTAAAACCTTTGTCCATGATGTTGGATGAGCTTAAGCAAGGATGAAATTGAGAGGCATTCAACTAAAAAAAAGGTAGTCATAACCAGTAAGTGACACAAGTACACTACTGGTATATTGAAATAATAACTTATTTCTAAAGATGGAGAGAGAAACCATTCCCTAGTGGAGTCACCATGAAATCTCTGTGGGGAAATTTATGACACCACATAGATTTTAAACATTTCTTGTTTGAATGATCAAATGTATCATTAAGGAATAAACATATTATCTAGAAAGATAAACATGTTATCATAAAATGGATTTAATCATTTAATAAAAAAACTCCTAAGACTAATAGGTCTTTCATGTATTAGAGGATTTTCCCGAACTCATGGGAAGTAGAACAAGGTTTATTTTAAATTGGGTTCATTGTTCTTTATAAGGGTAAGCCCCTATAGTTAATTACATCTCAAGAACAGAGGACCTCTTCCTAAGAATACTCTCGATTAAAGAAATTAGCTATTATTTCTATGGATTTCTAAGCTAGTTTTCAAAGAAATGATATTTATAATTTTAATTGAAAATGATCTAAGTGAAAAAAACTTATTTTTGGAATTCATTTAAAATTAAGTAAGAAATGTTTGTTGATATTGGGATGCCCAGTATGCATTTCAACAATCCTACCATTGGGCTTTAAATTTTGGGATTTAATTTAGATTTTGAATTGATATTTTCTTAGAAATCTAGGACATAAATTTCAACAACACAAGGGTACAAAAAATGCCTATGATTGAAGACTTATACCAAAGAGGATGCTTCAAAACCTAAGTCTATAAGTGCTTCTAACACAAGTTAGATGCTCAACTTAGTTCTATTTTTGGGAATTATTAGCCATTCATCTTACTTGAGGGAATAAACCTAACCCTGACTCTTCTAAACTTATAACCTACTTAGAAGGGATGCCAACTAACACCACCTAAGTGCATTTTAAATTAATTGTGCCAAGTCTCATGTATGTAAGATGGCTAGGCTGTTGTATTTTAAGAAAGAATCTTATAACCTAGACTTATACCTTAATCTCTAAGATCATATATGGTATAAAATGTACCTAACTAATACACATTTTTTAAGCTTTTAAATGCTTTGACTCATGATTCATTTAAGGTCTTAGGTATGCATTTTATGCCAAAATGCCATGCAATTAGAATTATATGACCCCAATCAATAAAAAAAGGTAGACTTCCCCAAGAAGCCGATCATCATCACAGGTGAGATTTCCCTTATGTGCAATGGGTGAAGTGCCCAATTCAAGAGTTGAGAGTAATATAATTGCAAGATTTTTCAATAGATAATTATTTCTAGTTGATTTTAGGTTATTCTTATGGCTTTAATTTATGTGAATTTTTAGGTTTCTTTTATTTTTATGTTTGAGTTGATTATATTTAAATTTGGTAGAAAATATAGTTTACCTAAGTGTCTAATCATCCAAGCAATCATCACAAGAAACACAACACAAAAAATTGAGAAAACTAGGTTGATTCTATTGCACACCCAAAATAAATCTAGCCAATTTTAAATTAAAGAAAGGCCAATGGGACTGGGTACTATTGTACACCCTAAAAGAGAGAGAAAATAAGCGAGCTCTACCCTTATACAGCCCAACAAAGAACTAAACTTTAGATCTATGGGTCTTCTCTCTAGGATCATCTCCTTCTTCAGGGACCTCTATTGGGCTTCACAAAGGACCACTACAACCATCTATTGGTAGGGTCAGGCTTAGACCCTATAGATCCTAACCTAATTCTAAGCTCAAATTTACATTTCAATTTCAAAAATAAATTCTAAGCCCTAAAAAATAGATGTTAGAAAAATACAAATAGCACACAACAATTATATTTCACAAATATACGAGATTAGCATTAGCTGCTTGCCAAGCCCACCTATCATATTGGGCTATGCTTATAGACTTGAGCATACTTGTAAGAAAATAATATTTATAATTTGTTTATGATAGCAGTCCTCTTTAGCATAGCCTCTTATACAATATAATGTTAGTTCTAAAAATAATATCATATCATCCAATCTAATGGGCAAACAACCCTAAACATGCAGTCTAAAAAGTACACCACAAAAATATGTAAAGCACATCACCTCATAACACAAAGTATCATAGATTGAACTAACCTAAGTCTAAGGTCTATGACCTAATGATCTAGTGTGTGAAGGAAACATGCTTTTATGGAAAGACTTTATTAAGCCTTTATAGTTCAAGTTTCAATTTAGATTTTGAAGTTTGCTTGATTTACCTTTGGATGGTTTCAATTCAAGTGATTTAATGATTTATGATTTTATTTTTTTTTCAAATTCATTTTTATGTTGAAGTGTAGTTTATGTTTTCTAGAGTGGAGAATAAAATAGATACTACTTTTGGGTGGAACCCATTCTATTCAACATCCTAAACCCAAATAGAATGAAACACTCATCCTAAGATAAAGGTTCATCCCAAAGGCCTAACTAAACTCCTTAAGTATCTTAATTAATCCTTTTTAGATTCATTTCGATGATTTTATTTCAAGTTTAATTTGGATTAATGTTTCAATTTGTCTTTAAAATTTAATTCTTTATTTCATTCCTATGATTCAATTAAATCTTCTGGATTTAATTGATTTTCAATTTGATTTGTTTGATTATGAATCTAATAGCCTTAAGATTTAATTAAACTTAACATTATAATTATTTTCATTAAACCTTAAGTATGTTGAATTAGAATGTTGGAGAATTATCCTTGAGTATTTTGGTGTTGATGAAGATATTTAAAATTACTTTTATGAATTTTGTGATTTTGTGATTTTTTTTAATTTATTATTTGATTTATATTGACATGGAGATTTGTAAATTCAAAAATTCCCAATCCAAAAGTCAATTGGGTTTGAAATTTTTATTGTAAGTGTTGTTCCTTGCCAATTTCATATTTCCAAAGTTTCATTTTAATCAGATGTATAATTAGGGTGTTATTAAGGTTTAAATTAATTCATTAAAACTTAAATTAAGCCTAAGTTAATGAGGATTATTTTAGGGATTTTGTTTTTCTTTGATTTCTCTCTAAAAAATGCCACTTTACATGGTGCCATTGGGCCATGTAGAATCCATGGGCGGCCACATCAAAATTGAAGGCCACATGAAATTGATCCCGACAATCCGATCTTCAATCGGATGGTCCTGATTTCCCTCATGGTTTTTATAGCGATTGAATTAAATCATGTAACTAGATCTCAACCATCAATTATAAATAGAAGGAATGGATGGTGGAGATCATTCCTCAATCATCTCTCATGAGATACAAATTCCATCCATCAATTTTGATGGATTTCTAACGATCTAAGGCCAAACTCAATGTGATTTTGATTGCAAAATGATCATGGATTGATCTGCAATCGATATATATAGTTTGATCCTCTTAGGGATCAATTTTTTTTTCAAAAATTACCAAAATCAAAAACTCAAAGAGTGGCATTCATGGCATACCTCAACTGTGGCACCCTCTAATGATGGGATTGGCTCAAATACCTTTGGAATGATGTGATGAAGTTGTGGGAAGGAGGAATTGGATTGCTTCCTTATGGATTGGCTTCTAGACCAACTCACGAATAGTTTTTGGGGTGTTGGTCATTTTTCATCTTCTTGATGACGATGAGCCTCAGTGAATGTTCATTTGAGGTTCCCTCGACCTCTAATACATGTTGGGATGTTCAATTCGAGGTGAAATACTCCCCCTCTCATTTTGCAATTGGAGGCCAAGAGATTGGCCGCCGACTTTGGCCAAATTTTGGCTTGTTGATGGTGAGAGGTCGAGGGAATGCTCTCTTTCTTCTTCTCTTCACCTTGTGAGAATTTTGGGATGGAAAGAGGGAGAGGCAAGGGCCTCTCTCCTATCTTTCCATACATGGCCAAGAGCCATGTATGAAAGCTTCTTGGTGATCAGATTTTGGCTACCGACGGTGAGTGGCTTCACCAGAGGCTGGGTTTAGTCCCTCTTGGCCTTGTGAGTATGTTGGGATAAGAAGTTTGAGGGGAGGAAGTCATTTCCTCTCCTTTCCTCCATTGGCTCAGAGAGTGGTCTTTTTTTCCTATCTCATCTTCTTTGCTTTTCCTCATGGAGGAAGTCAATTCCTCATTTTTCAAAGGCTACTTGATTCAAAACCTTGGAATCAACTTCCATGAGGTGGTCAAAGATGACTTGGGTAAAATCTAAGGCATTTTGGATGATGGGAGGTGGAAGAATCACAAATCTTTTCTTAGTGAAATTTTAGCTCATCTCCCTTTGACTTCACTTATGGATTTTGGCATCACCACCATAACCCTTAGCCTAGTGTTTGGCTATCCAAATCAAACCCAATGTGGGTTTGAGGTTAAATCCAAATCCATTTGAGTTGGATTGGACGTTTGAACCCAATTCAATCCATTTGGATTTAAAGTGTTTTAAATTTATTAATTATGATTTAATTCACTTAATTTTTGGTTCAATTATGCTTAATTGATGATTTATTAAGTTTTGATTTAATTGTTTCTTTTATAATTTGAGTTTGTTTTAGATT
Source organism: Cymbidium sinense (assembly GCA_021442155.1). Lineage (NCBI taxonomy): Eukaryota > Viridiplantae > Streptophyta > Magnoliopsida > Asparagales > Orchidaceae > Cymbidium > Cymbidium sinense. Next base: position 83,193,588 of record CM038219.1, read on the forward strand.
TCATTTCATTTTTAACCCATTTAGGTTTAAATGGGTTAAGCTTATTTTCAATTGGGCTTAAATGACCCATTTGGCTTAATTGAATTTTTTTTGGGCTCCAATCTTGCTTAATCACTTATGTGAGATGATTTGGAGTGATTAATTTCATCTTATTTCAATTTTATTTCAATTTGAACCCATTTGACCCAAATTGGGCTTAATGGGTTAAGCTTGGGTTCATTTGGGTCAAATGACCAAATTTGTCAAATAGGATAAAATGATGGGTTGGATTATGCTTGATTATCATTTCCAAAGGATTTTGACCCATCAAATTGAGTTGATTTAAATTGAATTTGGGTTTGAACCCAATAGGACCCATTTAGGTTCATTTAGCCTAGGTGGTTTAATTAACCTAAGTAAAGACTAAGTAAATTTAAATTTCTTTAGATTCATGATTAAACATGTTTATTTTATCATTTGGATCATTTGGAATTAATTCATTGGGTCAAATTTTAGTCGGTTGACCTTTGACTTGGTGGGACCCACATAAGTCAAACCCATGTTAAAAGGGTTAACTAGATTGAACTTTGATTTAGATTTGGATTCATTCATTTGATTTAGTTTAAATTCATTTTGATTTATTTGGATTTATTTTGATTTAATTCAAGTTTGGAATTTAGGTTGAGTCTACCTAAACCCATGAGGTTAGATCAAATCAAATGAACATGCACTAAGTCACTAGGTATAGTATTTTAAGCACTTAATTAAGAAATTCTTAATCTAAGATTAGGTGTCCTAATTAATAATTTTAAAAAGTGATATTAACCTCATCCAAAAATGAGTTCAACAATATGTACTTTGCCCTTTTTTATAGTTTTTATGTCTTTCTTAGACTTACACATTCTTATCTTTTATTCATTTATTCATAAGAGATGAGGCTTATGTGCCCCCTCCACTTTATTTCTCAATAATTTGCTTCCTTGAGGAGAGATATGGTAAAGAATGTGGTGGCAAGTTGGCTCCTACTAATGTCGCTGATAAGGCTGGATTGAGTACTACTCCAAATAAGTATAAAAAGAAGGCCATGAATTCCACTCCTCAACAGCAATTAATTTACCAAATATTCTAAACAAGTTTGTAACAAAAATAAAATGTTCTCTTCTCACATTTTGAAGCCAACAAGCCAAAAATGGGTCTCTCTCCAGTACGCCCCTTCCGTTGCTATTCCATTGATTTTTAGTGTGTTAACTTTCAATCTGCCCAAGCTTTCCCGCTCTCCCATTTATTATGGAGCATACCTCTTATGCAAATGTGGTGGCTAGGACTTCTTCTCCAACTGATGGCAAGTTTGACTCTACTATCCTTCTTTCCCTCAAAGCTATCATGATACATTTCTAGAAAACCTTAGTGGCTTCTTGAAGAAGTCCACCCAAAAAGGTAGTATGCCAGCTCTCCTGCTAACCAAAGTCAAGACTTGGAAATTAGCTGAACCTTTCAAATTTACCCTTGTGGAGAAATTTACATATAAACATCCCAAAATGAACCCCATTAGAAAACATTTTGAAGACCTTAAGCTAGGTGGAGAGTGGAATTTGGGGCTTCTTGATGGAAGACACATTATGATCAAAATTTCTAAGGAAGAAGACTTTGCCAAGTTATTTTCCAAGAAATTATATCATATTGAAAATTTTCCAGTAAAATTCCTCAAGTGGATGCCATCCTTTGATTATAACATTGAACCACCCATTGTAGCCATTTGGATCAAAGTACCATGGCTGAATTACACTTGTTCAACAAGCAAATACTATACTCCATTGTTGCCATTTTTGAAAGACCTCTAAAACTGGATTCCCCTCCCTTTAACTTGTCAAGGCCATCTACTACTAGAATCTTAGTAGAAATGGACATAACAACTAGCTATAATGAGGAAATATGGATTGGTACACCATCAATGGGTATTGGCAAAAGAAGGAAATTGAAAAAAAATCCTTATAACGTGGGAAGTGCAAAATGTTTGGACACAACTTGGCAAAATGCTTCATAGCCCATCATAAACTGAAGGACAACATAAATGATAGGAGGAAATAACCACTAGCCCTGAACACTCAACAACCCTTAGTCTCAATGAATACTAAAGACAAACCCATAATGGACAATACGAAAGAAGCCCTTCACAGTAGCAATCTAGAGGAGACTATGATGGGTACCTGCAATCAGCTACTACTCCTAAATAACATTAGTAGAGAACCAGATCCCCAATTATAATAGCTGAATAATAATCAGAAAGATGAGGCCTTCAATGCTATTAGAATTTAGAAGGGTAACATATCCATTGCACCCTCATCTCCCACCCAAAATAATCAGCAAATTATGATTAATCTTTTGAATTTAGATGCAAATGACATTAATGAGTACTTTGCCTATGTAGCCAAATCAAGATCTGAAACTGATGCAACTGGTCACACTACATATTATCCAAGGAAAATAAACATACTAAATAGTAGAAATGCTCTCCAACAATTGGCAACCCCAACCATGACTTATGAGGAGGAAGGGACAAAACTCAAGGTGAGCAATTAGAGGATGAACACTATGAAGATATACTTGACTCAGCTATGGAAGAATGGTAAAAGGAAAAATTAGAAAGGCACAAGGGAACTCAAAAGCTTATTGGAAAGAAAACATCAAAATGCAAAAAAAAAAAGTCAAATGGTAAGGGGTCTTCCAAAGAGCCCCCTAGGAGTAAATCTACTCCCTCATGCTAAACATCAAAATATGGAATATTAGGGACATTGACAAGGCCAATGCCACTAATAGACTTAAGAGCCTTGTAAAATCTCATAAACTAGAACTATTTGCTATCTTGGAACCTTTAGAACACCCAAAACTTACCCAAAATTAATAGAATATTTCCCCACTTCAACATTCTTTCTAATGTTAATAATAAAATATATCTATTCTGGAAACCACAGTTTCAAATCCAAGTTCTTATTTACTCTAGCCAATGCCTTCATGTCCATATCCAAGATGTCAACATAAGTATCTATGTAACTATTATCTACACTGCTTGTAATAGACAACATAGGAAAGAGCTTTGGATTGACATCAAACACATTAGCTTAAACACCACATGGCCTTGGATAGCATGACCTCACCATGATTACAAGCTTAGTTGAGAAGAAAAAAAAGTAGGAAACCTAACAGGTCAATCATTTTTGAATTTTTTGAATACATAGAAGATGCTAACCTTTTTTATGCTGGTTACAGTGGTACTCCATTCACCTGAAGGAGGGGAAAGGTTTTGGAGAGACTTGATAAAATCCTAACAAACTCCTTATGGCATTCCAACTTCTACACATTAGATGTCTAACACCTAGCTAGAATTGCATCTGATCATTCCCATCCCCTGGTTAGTTTCAGCCTTATCTCTAAACCAAAGTATCATCTTTTTAGATTCTTAAATATGTAGACTACACACCATGATTTTATCAACTGCAATGCTGAACATTGGAAATGTGTGGAGAGTCTAACCCTTGGACTAAGGTATGGACATTACATAAGATTACCATCCAAGCTCTTAAAATTAAAACATAGAAATATTTGGCAACATTCATCATTTGGTTAAATCTACAAGAAATAAGATTAATAGTATTGGGAAGGAAATGACTGATTTGAACACTCAATACACACACCAACTTGAGCTCCAATTAGAATAACTTCAAATTGATTTTCAATGATACATTGATCGAGAAGAGGACCTACATAGACAAAAAGCCTCAACACAAAACTTTCTCCAAGGAAACAGAAATTCTAAATATTTTCATGCTTGTATTCAGAAGAGGAAGGAGGAAATATGGGTAACCAAGATTAAATACATAAATGGAAGATGGATCATTAACCAAGACAACATTTTGGAAGATTGCAAAAACAATTTCTCAACTTAATTAACCAATCAGCCACACCACAACCCATAAAATGAACCAAAATTGATTCATGATTGATAAGGAGGTAATCAATAGTAATGAACTTACATTCATTCCTTTGGAGGGAGAGATATGGGAGGCACTAAACTCAATGGATGGCTACAGAGTAGCTGGCCTTGATGAATTTATTGATATCTTCTATCAAAATACATGGAACATTGTAAAAATGGAGATTCTAACTACTATTCAAGCCTTCTTTCAACGCCATAAATGCCATAATGTTTTCTCTAACTCTGCATTTTTCCTCTAACACTTGGGACAAATTCAGGCCTATATGTCTAACCCCTGTCATTAATAAACTTATCAATAAAATCATTCGAATAGAATTCAAAAGCATCTTCCTACTCTCATTTCTCTAAATCAAGCAGCCTTTGTTAAAGGGAGGAACATAACTAACAATATACTATTGGCACAAGAACTCATCATGGACATTGATACTATTAGTTGGAGCTTCATTCTCAGATCCCTTAAGGAAAGAGGTTTCTAAAATTTTCTTCTACATTTTGGTGAAAAGACTTTTGGAAAGCAATCATTATAAATTCTTTCTCAATGGACAATCACATGGCTTCTTCCAAGCCAATAAAGGTGTCAAGCAAGGGGATCCACTCTCCCCCATCCCTCTTCATTTTAGCTTTAGCCCTTCTCTCAAAATTGTTAAATAAAGAGGCTTCCTCCAAGATGCACATCAAATATCACACTATAAGTGACTTAAATATCACACATTTGGCTTTTGCTAATGCCTATCAATTTTCAATAATGGAAGAAAACAAGTAATCAATACTTATATGACAATCATCAATAATTTCACAACCCTTTCAGGTATGGAATTAAATACTAACATATGCTTATTTGTGGGAGGAAAATTGATTGCCAAAGATAAAATCAAATGGATAATAGAAAATATAAGTTTCATTCATTCCAATACCCCTTTCACTTACTTGGCATCAAATTATATAAAGGAAACTTACATCCTCCCTCTTCTATGAGCTTATTGATAGAGTACAGAGAAAAAGTAATTCTTGGGAGAACTCATTCTTTTCATTATGAGAAAGAATTACCTTAGTTAAAAGCATCCTCAACTCAATCCCATTATATACTACTCAAGTTCAACATATTCCCAAGAACATCCAACTAAGAATTGAAAAGTTGCTCAATCGATTCATTTGGAGTCAAAAACACAAATCTATCCACTGGACCAACTGGAAGAAAATGAGCAAACTAATCAACAAGGGCAGCTTGGGATTCAAAATAATTGAAGATATTATTAATTGAAATACTATCAAACTATGGTTTAGATTTAGAGAAAATAATTCTCTTTGGGCTAAATTTATGCAGAAAAAATACTACCAACATTTCCACCCAATGACACTCAAGCTAAAGAAATTCGACTCCCCATCCCATAAATAAATGCTACAGCATAGAAATGAAGCAGAGAACTTGATCATTTGGGACTTGGGTGATAGCAACATTAACTTCTTTAATGATCACTGGATGGGTGATGAAGCTATTTTAAATTGGAAAATAGATGGAAGACCTCAACAAACATAGCACATCTCTGAATTTTGGATTGAATCAGACTGGAACTTTAATAATGTCAAAGAACACCTCCATTTAGACATTTGTAAGGAAATCTGTAAGATTCCAATAGAAAAAAAAAAACATGAAGGATAAAATAATTATAAAGGGTATTTCTAAAAAATCATCCATCCACAAAACAATATACAACAATTGGTGGAAGGACACCAAGATGATTCCTTGGAGCTAGGAAATTTGTAATCCAACCATGAAGCCATCCATTTCATTTTTTTTGTTGGAGACTACTTTATAATTTCATTCATATGGATGATATTCTTAAGCTCAAAGGCTTAAGATTGCCTTCCATGTGTGCTCTATGCAAAGAGGAGAAATAGTGCATTCCACACTACTTCATACATTGCAAATTCAGCACACAAATGAGAGCAGCCAAACGAGTGATTACTAGAAGATAAACACAACATTGGTTTATATGGATGGCAATACATGAGATGAAACAATATGGTACTACCATTACAGTAGAGATTACCATCAAAGCATACCTACATAAGGCACATTATAATGGGACGCTTAAAAGATCTTGCATAAACTTATGGGGACCATGTGAAGACAATATCAAGCATAAATGGGAAATAATCCACTGCCAAAAACCACCCTAGAGTACCATCAAAATAAAAATAAATGGAAGCTTTGACACCAAAACTAAAGAGATTGGAATTGAAGGAATCCTGAGAAATAAAGATGGAAATTGTATAATCCATTTTTCCACGCCATATGTTGCTCTCTCTCCTCCCTACAGGCTAAGGTGGTTGTTTGCCTATATGCACTTTAAATTTCCTCTAAGAGACCCCACTGTGATTATTAGATTGAAACAGACTCCATGACCCTTACTCAACTCATTAAAGAGAACAGGTCCCATAATACCCCCAAGTTCATTATTAATGTTCTTAAGTCTATGAGAAGCTTGATGGAAAACTTGCACCATCTCATTTTCCCATATCTGGAGAGAAGCCAACCATCTGGCTGACTTGCTTGCCAAACGTGGTTCTAATTCACAACACTGCCACATCTCTAAGACTATGGACTGTCACTTACACTTGTGCAAAGTGAAGAATTGAATTTGCCTTACATCAAATCTAGAGCTATGTAACTTTTATTTTCTTTTTATAATTTTTGGATTACTCGTATCCTTAAAGTAATCAATAAAATTCCCACTTTCAAGAAAACAAAAAACAAAAATAAAATGTTGTATAGATATCCCTTAGATGACTAAAAATGCAACTACATTATTCAAGTAGGCAAGTGACTGTTATGAAAAGCCACTTAGTTACAAACTAAGGAGACACCTTTCTTTGATATTTCTCACTTCGAATTTTTTTTGTTAACATTTCTCCACTATAAGGATTTTTTTATACTTCCTAACTTTGGAGATTTTTTTTATTCAACTTTTTTTTCTAGTTTATGCATCTTAATAGCAATGTTATTGTTATGTGATTCATTATGCAATTGGCATATCACATAGATATACACTAATATTTATGTAAAAATTAAGTCATTACAAAATGTAAAGAAAAATAGGGAAAAAATATATGTTATTTATATAAGAAAATTTATACTAAATAATTATGTGCATCATCATAGACAAATTTTAGAGTGCTTGGTTAGGTTAGAGATTTATACTTCTACCTTAAAAATTTTGAATTCTAAATAATACTTAATCATAAGTATGTGATATAAGAAAATTTTTAAAAAATATTGCATTAACTTATAATTCACATAATATGACATAGAAAGAAAAAAACACAAACTAGAAAAGTCATGCAAAACAAACATATAAAATGTGAATATTGCAACTAATACAATATAACAACACATATAAAACATAACAGCTAAGAAAGTAAAGGTTACATCAGATGCACAAAAGTAAAATAGAACAAACTATAATAAATGTAAATAGAAAAATAAAGAGAACCTAAAACTGAGAAGGTTTCGGTGGACAGAAGATGCTTTGGAGTAAGTCAAATTGAGCTTGAAAATAAGTTTTATATTTTACACACTCTCACTAGTACTACTACTAGTGAGCTCCTTACTCCTCAATGTGCCTATCAACTTTGAGCTCAAGTCATACAAAATGCTCAGTCCATGCATCATGGGGGTAGTGGTAATGTGCTGATGGTTCCCCCTCTCTAATAGCCTCCTCTTCTTCTGCCCTTATTGTGGCCTAAGCTAGCCAACTTTTCTCACTATAAATGATGTGGAGGAAATAATCTATAAAGTTAGAAGGAGTAATGTCTAGTACCTTGGGATAAATGAAGTCGTATTTGACGTCAAATAAGTATGTGATCATGTGTCCTAAGGCTAGATTTCACTTCTTTTAGATTTGAGATTTTTGATGATAGATTGGTACTTTTTACCCTATATGCAAGTACATGTGTCAAATCAAGTAATATATAATGAGTAGAGTATCATTCCCACAAAAATTAAAGTACAATGTGATATTAATTTATATTAAGTACTAATCTTTTAAAACCTAGTTTTTATCTAACTAAATGCAAGTTTTAATTAAAATTAAAATACTATTTTGTAAGAAATAAAAAAAAATATTTTATATTTTTAAATTTTTATAAAAAATATAAGTATTTTTCTTAATTTTAAATGGAGTACTCGAATTTATGGAGTTTTTGGATTATGTATTATAATAAACTTAATAGTGGATTAATTTCAAGCTTGTAGTGTCAACCAGAAGCGAAAATGTTATACCATTTATGTTTAGACAAGTATAACCAAACCAATCCCTTTACTTAATTTTTTGTCTAGCACCAATTAAATTTTGATTGGTTGTATTTCCCATATTTTCTTTTAAATGATTACAAATACTAAAAAGTAAATCATATGTTTAATGGTTATTTAGCATTTTTGAACTATCTAGTACATTAATGATTAGCTAGCACATTTTCTTACCATTTTCTCTTGATTGTTGTTCTAGGACACCATCGATATCTCTAGATCACACTTGATTTTAACTTTATAATTGATCAGATCACAAGTAAATGAAGCATGGAGAAACGAAAAACATTATATTCGTTAAAAGCATAAATAATTTTCTTATATTAATCCACATAATATAGTCTTATACAACACAAACATCCAAATCTCACATAAATTTAAAGCACTTTATAGATTAGTGCTCCATAATAGGGAAGGAAAAAAGAAATCTCATTTAACATTTTAAAAGCAAGATGTAAGATAACCAGAGAAGAAATGAAAGAGCATAAAAAGTAAATCTTCTAAGTTTACTCTTCGCGATCCTCTATTGCCTCCTCATAGAAATATATAGCATCCCACTTAAAAATCCTTGATTCTTGATCTCTTTCTCCACCTCTTACTTAAGAAAACACTCTTTCACACTACCCTAACAATACTCTCATAGCACTTAAAGTGTCACTCTTCAAGCACTTCATAAAGAACTCACACACACTCACCCTCTTGCTAAGAAAAATGGAAAAAGAAAACAAATTTGGAAAAAGATCATTTTCTTTGGAAATGTTCCCTATAAATAGCCTAGATACATCCCTAGTCAATTTCCCTGACTCTCCTGCCATAAGCCATAACTTCCTTAAAAATTGCTCGAAACTATTGTTAAACCATCACAAATCTATTATGCTAGGTCGTAGTGCTGCGGCACTATTAATGTAGCCCTGCGACACTGGAAGTGACATTGTGATGTTGGAAGTGGCATTGCGACACAGTTGATCCGATGTTGTGGTGGTACGCTTGCTTCTTCTACCTCATAATTTTTCTCTAGCATAGTGCCACGATGTGAGCTTGCTATAAAACTATTTCAAAATGAGTGTGATATGATGCCATGGTGAACTGATATAGCACCTATGTGCCGACCTTACTATAAAATTGCCCCAATTTATGCCATTTATAGTGTTGCGATGTTGGGCCTAAATCTTTTTTTAATTTATTTTTAATAATTTCTCAATTAAAATACAAAATATACTTAAAATAAACATATTTTATCATAAAAACACATGATAAAGGTATTAAAATTACATGATTTTTTATAATTTTAACACTTTTCATTGATTGTGAGGTTTTCAATGTAGTGAATCAAAAGATCTATAATGTTGAATTGTGTATGGGTCATGCAAAATTATGAGATGATGAAAAGAATAGATGTGATGCTAATGTAGTCACCAACTTTAGGAATGACATATGCCTAAGCATGTGTTGTATATTACAAGCATTCAGAACAAGTTCACAAAGTAAGGGTTGGTGCTGATGAATTGAAAACTCTCTAATGGCCTTGTTAATGAATGACCAATAAGTAAGATCATTAGCTAAACTATAAGTGGATAAACCAGTGTTTGAAACTTTGAGGTATTCGGAAGGTCAATATCAAAAATAGAAATTTCTCAACCATAAACTCTAGACTGGAGGAGGGTATAGTCAAAATTAATAACAAGATTGCAAAAAAATTAAAAAAGAATATTGGAGTAAAATGGTTAAATGAGAGAAATCAAGAATTGAAGAGTTATGCTAGCGAAAATATTGAGAATGGGATAAGATATATTATAAAAGTGGCTTTGAATATGTGCTCCAAAACTCCTTGTACTTTAGATATGTAGCTTTTTCATCTTTAAACTTGATGCAGCTATTGCGCCTGTTGCCACATCATCTTTTTGTAGTCATTTGAAGGATCTTTCACACTAAAGACCTCAAGGAAATATGAAATATGAAAGATAAAGTTCATGAGAAAGAATAGAAAATTATGAGATATTTATAGAATTTTTTGGTCTGTAAGATCATACAGTACAATTTAGATCATGCCAACGGTCATTTTAACAGCAGCTTTGACTAAGTCAATCATACAATACTATTAGAAATGGTATAATATTATTAAGTAACGTTAATTATTACAACATTCATTTCAAATGACTAGAACTTGGGTCGATCATATATTTACAAACATATTGTACAATATGATCATAGATCGTAGAATACAATATATTTTAATGTAAATCATCCAGTCATTTGTCCCAACCTATTTTGATAATATAAAGAGATGTATTGTACAATATGATCAAGGATCATATAGTACAATTAAAGTATTTTAATTTTAGCTCAAAAATGAAAAGTAAGTGAGATTGAAGGGATGAACATGAGAGAAAAGAAAAACACAAAATTAGAATATAGTAAAAAATGCTTAAAATAAAGTAAAGAAAAAGATGCATAAAAATAAAGAAAAATACAAAATTAAAAAATGCAAAAAATTAGTTAAAACCAAACTAAAATGAAAGAAAAATGCATAAAAAAATAAGGAGAACACAAGATCAAATAAAAATATCTAAGCATTAAAATCTATCACTTTTAAGCATCATTTATGGGAGCATATATCTTCTAATTAATTTTTTGTATTAATGAAGTCAATATCAATGGACTTACCAGTAGGATTTTTACTTAATTGAGTTCTAAAGCTCATGGGGGTATTGATGCTTTTATAGTTTTCTAATGCAAACTTTTTGATTAACTCTATGGAGTACTTAATATTAAATCCCAATAAGTTTGCTCACTGATTATGCTCATCTAAAATTCTTTGCTTATTAGTCCTAAAAAATCTTCATATAAAAATGAATTAGTATATCCAAAAAAAATCATCCACATAAATCTAAGAATTTATTCTTCTAATAAATAATGTTGTATTAATAGATCCTTTAGCCAAAGAATTTCCAATAGAAAAATACTAAGCTTTATGCTAAGCATGAGGCACTTGTTTCAAACCATACAAGGATTTTTTTTTAATTATTATGTAAGATCAAGATATAATGAGCTTTCAAATCTAGGTGGGTGTTCAACAAACACATCTTCTTCTATTACATCATTCAAGAAAACATTTTTATCATCCAATTAAAAAAAATTAAAACCATTTAAAATAAATAAATGCAAGCAATCTTCTAAGAAAATAGAAGTTTTCTCAAAATCAATATCTTCTATTCAATTAAAATCTTTAGCCATAGGCCTTGCTTTGTTTCTAATAATAACTTCTAAGTCATTTAATTTATTTTTTGAAAAGTTACTTAATTTTAATCATACTTTGAGATGAGAGTCTAGGCCTTAACTCTAAAATAACAAAATTTCAAATCTTCCTACATTGCCTTAACCCAAAATTTATTAGAAATCCCTTATTTTACATTAGTGGGTTCAACTATGAAATGAAGGTAGTATGGCTAACTTCTAAGGTTATTTCTAGTCCTAACACCTTTTAAAATAATTTTAACAAATTAAAGCCCTTATTATCTAATTGACTAATATTTATCAAAATGTGTTTTAGACTATCAACAAGAACATTTTTAATAGATTAAAAAGTATCAACACAAATTAAAAGAAGTACCTAATAGATTGCAAATTAAATATTTTGAATTCAAATGTGCTAGTTTCTTATCTTCTATTGACCACAAATTAAAAGATGTTTTAACATGCTTGCCACTAACAACTTCATATAGAGGTGAATATCTTACCTCTATTATATTCCATATATAACAATCAACTGATTGAATAAAAGTTGACATATAAAATTTTCAAAAGTAAAAAACTATTAAGAGGTTATGTAATAGAGTACCATTTCATGGTGTTTTTTGTTCTTTAGATGTGCAATAGTTAGATTTGGTTATCATTGTTAGACTATGAAAATATGCAACTCACTCTTATATAACTTATGAGAATGGCACACCTAAGAGGAAGGGTGAATTGGTGTTCTTTATAAATTCTTAAGAGAAAAAAATCAAATCCAATCTTTAAAATTAAATGTGAGAGAAACTTACCAAAATAAAACTAACAATCCAACATGAAGATAAGAGCAATAGAAAAATAGAAGAAAGAAAATAAAGCGGGGTACAATAATTTATAGTTGTTTGACTTAATGGAACTATGTTCACTCTCCAGATCTCCTCCAAAAGTCTCACTATCTCTACTTTGGCCTAAGAAGCCAAGGTATAGATGCCTTTCTCAGTAATTGGTAATGGAGAAATGCTACACCACTCTCCTTTCTTTTTCAATGCAAGAAAGATGCCACTTCTTCTCAAAGGTATAAAGAAACTTTTCTCAACAAAATAAAATATCACACATACTCTCTATAAGAACAATCTCTCAAATTAAAATACAACTCTCAATAATAAGATGGATGAGAAAGAACTACTAAAATAAAGTGCAACCTCACCAACAAAACATCCCTTAAGAGAAAAGAGGAATCCTCTCTTTTTCATGAAAGAACACTCTTCTCTAGCATCCCTTAAACTTGTTTAGTTCAAGTTCACAACTTGGGGATTGAGAGAGGAGTATATACAGGATGATAAATAAAAAATTAGAAAAATTATTTTTTAGAATAAATCATTCTAATAATATTGTACAATTGAATATCATACTATACAATCAATTATAATTTCTAGGATTAAGAAATATTATATGATATGATTATCCTAACAACTGTCAATATTCATACTATACGATAAAGTGTCATACTATACAATCAATACAAAGTAAAATTTTGGCTCCTTATTTTTTCAACCTATACAAAACATATTAAGGAAAAATTATTTTCATCAAATATCTCAAATTCTAGATCAAATTTAGGTAATTATGAAATAAATTCATACTATATGATATATATATCTTACTATGCAATCAATCAAATTAGCCATTATTAAACTAACTTAAAACTAGCACATGAAAATAATTAACTAAAATGAATAATCGTACAATATGATTAATTTAATTTTAGCAATTTTGGAGTTAATTAACTTAATTATGGCAGCTAAAACATTTAATAATATGATAATCATCATATGATAGGAATACAATTTCCAAAAAAAATTATTTTTTTAAAAAATTATTTTATACTCTCTTAGGTATGTGTGTTTGTTTATTTTCCATCATTGGTGTGTTAATTACATAAAAATAAAATAAAAAAATAAATACTATAAATATTTACACCACTTTGGGATTGACTTGAGTCTTCTAGTATCAATTGTCCTTCATTTGTAATCTTCTTAACTCCTCTTTGATTTAGCACTTGAAAATAATCATTGTTTATGCTCTCTCATTCAATCATCATTAAGTTACTTATTTATAGTACATATATTGAAAGCTTACCACAGCTTGCACACATAAATGATCAGTGAAAATAACTATTTAACCAAAAATGCTTGTAATGATCAAAATTTAGAATTTTATATGAAGGCTTTTGGAGTTAATGGAATATTTTGGGTACAATTCTAAGCAATATTTCAAGGTTCTTCTCAGGTTCTTAGAGAGCCCAAGAGAGGTTTTGAGGAGGCTACTTTATTGTCCTTAGAGAAGTTATTAATGGGAGAAAAGTTATTAAGGGGAAGGAGTTATTTCAAGGTAATGAAGAAGGCATTTTTAGCATATTTCATTTGAGTTTTTATTTTCTTCCTCCCTTCTTAGTTATTATAAACATGTTCATATTTCAATCATTTATGATTTTTTTATCATAAGTTAAACTCCCTTTTTTAGGGGTTGGGTGTAGCCATATTATTTTTATGTTAATTTTAATAAATGTTTGGAATTATGTTTCTCCTAATATTGCATATTTTATTTTAGTTTTATCTTTTCTGAACTGATAGGCCATCATTTTAATAGATTAGGGGATCTATTTAGAACTGAGAGGTGGAAAATGAACTTATCATCAACAAAATATCTGAATAATGCATCATTTGATAGAGATAACTATGATGAAGCTATGTAGTTCCTTATTATGATCCAAAAGGCTTTAATGGATTTTTTGCACAAAATGTATCAATGAGAGGTATGCTGATTGTCAAAAATAATGGGGACCTTAAGCTTTCGAGAGAAAGGTAATAGTCACCTTGATCGAACTTTGGTAAAAAGTCAACTCCCTACCTTGTTAAAATTTTACTATATAAAATAACTTTGGTGAAATGCAATCCCTAGGTTTAATTGTATTAAACTAACCATCATAAATTCTTGCTCTAGTTAGTTTGCTACCCTTTTTAGTAAATTTAGGAGTAAATTGTAGTCTTCCCCTCAACACCCCATTTTCAACATTCAAATAATAAATACAACTTAATTTCAATATTTAATGTGCAATTCTTATGGGAATAATACTTGCTCTATATTATTTGATGCAACTATGTACTATTGTATTAATGATTTATCTTCCATTACATCAAAAATTATACCTAACTAAGGCTCTATTATAAGTAACATGATATGCAATGCAGGCTACATATCCTTAAATGAAAAATAGTTTAATTATGCAACGTAATTTATCCATATTATGAAATGGTACCAACACATGGGATTTTGATCACTAACTGCCTCCACCTTACATCTCTAAGCAATATAAGAGAATAAAGTTAAATTAAAATATTTGATTAAAAAGAGTCTTAGTTTTGATTTTTTTTTATAATTTTATTAAAATTGATTTTATTTTATAAGCACAACACAAAATCATCTAATGGCTAGACAATTACATTTTAATAACAAAATAAAGACAACAAGAAAATAAATACTATAAATAACTTCCATATCATGATTAGTATAGAAGAATAAGAAATAAGCCTCTACAATTAGGCAATCTGATTGCATGTGCCCAAAATAAAACTAAAAAATGAGTAGTTGAGTTCTAATTAAATAAGCTTAAATAATTTAAATAATAGAATATAAGTAATAGTTTTCCCTTACTCCTGGTCATTTCACCTTGTTTGGATTACGTACTCATTTACTGAGAACTATTGTCTGATAATTTTAGGAGAGTAGATGGTGTCTTAAGATGCCATTATTCATTCTTGAGTGCAGCTATATCTTGTTGTTGAAATTATTGGATAATTTGGTGAATCTTATTAAGGGTAGTCTCTCCCATGTAAGTGCCACTAGTGATAGAAGTAGGTGGTCTATAGAGTTATTCTAGGGTGGGATGATCAAATCAAACATCATCATGTCCATCATGAGATTCAAGGAGTTATTGTTAACGGTGTTCCTCTTTGTTAACATTGGTTGATTTGTTGAGTTGTTAGTTTGTCGATGGGTTGGTTGGATTTTTAGTGCCCTCCTGTGGTTGAAAAGTAAGGCACACCTCCAAGGAGTAATTAAATCTCTTATAATGAGTGCAATATTTAGATAAACTCTCAATCACCATCTTTTTCCAATAGCCATTTTTGGGTTCCCACCCAAAATTCATCATGAAAAGGAGAATTAACATCAAACTTTCCTTGCAAAAGAAAGCCTGGAAAGATTAACAGTGGGGAAGTCCATCCTGAGTGGTCTCCCATTAACTATTGATATTGAGAACATGAGCAGTTCATTAAAATAGTGAACTTTAAGGCCTCGAAATTGAATCCAAATAGGGACAATAGGGGATTTTGTCTAAGGATTGAAACTAATTGTCCACTTTAAGATGTGTAAAGAAAGGTCTATGATGTAATAATTGTGTTTAGTAAATGCTCGTTGATAAGTGAAAAAGTTTAGTTAAATTAACATGTATTTCTACATAAAAAGTTTATTATTTTATTATTTATTTTTGTAATTTTCAATATACATAAAATCTCTTATTGGAAAAAAAAAAGAAATGCAAAATATACATAATCATGGTGTAGTGCCACGACACTACATTTATAACACTGAGGTTCTAGCATCAAAAGAAAAAAGCTATGCAAAACAGAGAAGATAGTGCTATGGTGCCAAATTTGCAGCACTGAGGGGCTACAATACAGTGTCGAGGTGCCAAAATCAAAATTTTGGAGCCAAAAATAAAAGAGCACAATGTCGAGGTGCAATAACCTGACAGAATAGATCATGATAGTGTGGTAATGGTTTAAAGAAATGTTGAGCTAGTTTTGGTAGGAGCATCTAGAAAACCAACCAGGGCTATATCTAGGCCATATATAGGGTACATTTCTAAGAGAAAAATGATCTTTTTTTTTAGATTTTTTTCTTTCTTTCTTATTTTTCTTGTCAAGATGGTAAGTATAAAAGACCATAGTGACAACACTTGGAGAGTGACACTCCAAGTGTTGTGTGTAGTGTGTAGTGTATGTGTGTGTGGAGTGTTTGAGAGAGATCATAATCACGATATCAAGAAGAAGAATACACAACAAAAAGGAAAAAAATTTATTGGTGCACTTTATTTTTTATTCTTTCCTTTTCTTTGTATTTTCTAGTACTTTCTCCATATATTTATGTATTATGTTTTTGTTTTACTTTATAAAATGTTGAACTAAGTATGCTAACTTTAAATTTATGTGAGCTTTTAGACTATGGTGTTGAATTAAATTTTATTTGTGGTTTAATATAAGAAAACTATTTGTGCTTTGAATGAGAATGTGTTTTACTTCTTTCCATGCTTCATTTACATGTAATCTGGCCAATTATAATGTTAAAATAAGTGTGATATAGAGATATCAATACAATCATAGAAGAACAAGTAGGAGAAAAGGTAAAAAAATATACTAAATAATCATTAATGTGCTAGATAGGTCAAGGTAGCTAAATAGCCATTAAATATATGATTATTTTTAGAATTTGTAATCATTTAAAGGGAAATATAGGTAAAGCAACCAATCAAAATTTACTTGAAACTACACAAAAAATAGGGTAAAAGGATTGGTTTGGTGATACTTATTTAGAGATAGAAAGTATAACTCTCTTGCTCCTATTTGACACTAAAAGCTTTAAATTGATTCACCATATAGTTTAATATAATATATAAAACACCTATATATTTCTATAAAATTTTAATATTTTTAATATTTTGCAAAATAGCATATGAAAATTTTGATTAAGCACTAACATTTTGTTACATAAAAATTAGGTTTAAAGAGATTTATACTTAACTTATTATAAATTAATATCTAATTTTACTTTAATCCTCGTGAGAATGATACTCTACATATTTTATATTACTTGATTTGGCTCATGCACTTGTGTATAAGGGTAAAAAGTATCAATCACTCATATATAGTCATCTTCATTGGATAATTTGATAAGTAAGTGCCTATGGTCCGACATAGCAGTTTCTACAAAGGTTGTGTTCAGTGAAGAATATTCTTGCCTTGGCCAAAGAGATCCTCTTAGCAACACACTTGCCTAGGAGAGTGAATTTAAAGGAGAGCATATCAATCTCTTCCTCATTGAGAAATACAGTAGGTTAACCTTTTCTCTTATAGTGTTGTTTTATGAAAGGTAGGTTGGAAGACACTCCAGCAGACATGAGGGTCTCACAATAGCTCAGGAGGGAAAGTAGATAACTCAGATGCCTCAACCTTAATGTTAGTGGTGCCTTGCCCATAAAGAGCAACAACATAGGAGAGTCTATTAGTTTCCATTGAGGTTGGATTGGAGGAAGCTTTGTAGATGAAAGCAATGGAACAACAACCTTAATCTCTACAGTCACCATAGTCTCCATAAATGTCATAGATAATTAATTTCTTAAGATGTCATGTAGTCCAAAAATATTATGTGTGTTCTCCACTTACTTGAATTATGGAGATCAACCTTAGAGTCTAAAAGGTCTCATTAAAGCATATCTAAAATTGAATATATGGAGAGTAATTTTAGTTGTAGAAGTTCTAGTGGTAGTGTTATGACATTAGGTGAACAAGCCATTAAAAAGAGTGAGCGATTTAGATATCTAGGTTCCATTATTCAAAATGAAGGTAAAATAAATGGAGATGTTATTAGTAGAATTCAAGTTGGATGGTTGAAGTGGAGGAATGAATCTAGCTTGTTGTGTGATAGAAAAGTAACGCTTAAACATAACAAAAAATTTTATAAGATAGTGGTTGTGGTGTTTTAATTTGGAGTCATTAGGACGCCATGCAGATCTTAGGGGGTACTTATTGAAATGGTCGGGTATGACATTAAGGTATGGTGTACCATCCCGAAGGATGGAAATATTACCCTGCAATAAATGTAATCACCTAATAATGACTCCTAAGGAAGATGGATCTTCATGCATACCAAAGATATTTTCCCTACTTTACATGGAGAAGTAAAGCAGGGTTTATTTTATTCCAAGTTCTTTAGTTACCTATGGAAGAAAGCTTCCATAGTTAATTACATCTTAGGAAATGGGGATTTCCTAAGAACACTCTCTATTAAAGTAGTCAATCAATATCTCCAAAGACTTCAAAGTTAGACTATCAAAGGATTGAGTGTTTTGAAAGTCAAGTGGGACTATTCAATTTGGAATATTTACTTTTGGATTCTAAGGAAAGAAAAGTAGGGAGTGCTCATGAAAGCCTAGTGAGCACTTCAGTATACCCTATAATGGGGGTTTATATATTTGAAAGAGAGAATTTATTTTGATTTGGGTTGAAATTTTAATATAATGCAAGGGCTTATAGTCCATGAACACAAGATTATGAAAATACCTAAGAGGTGAGGACTTATATTCGTAGCCCAAAGGAAATAAATAACATAAGAACCTAAGTCTAGGGTGTTTTAGCACAAGGTAAGAAACACGACGTAAATCTAATCAAAAAATGAGACATTGTTATTTACCTCAAAAAGCGAGAATAAACCCATCCCGACTCTTCTAGATTTACAACTGCCTAGAGTGGTAGCCAACTAACACCTCCTATACTTCAAAATCATGTAAGCTGGTCTTATATAAGTAGAGGATAGATAAGCTGTTATTTAATTAGGAAAGAGACTAGAGTCTTAAACTCACTCCCTAATCGAGTAGATCATGATTAGCATGAAAACATGACTTTGGCTAAAATGCAAAATTTTATAATATTTTATATCATTTTAACACATTCATTTGGACAAAGACTTAGGATAATTATGCATAAATGCATGATGAAATATAGTTATTGGCTAAATCGTGGAAGGAAGTGTTCTCCACTACAAGGGATTTTCTCACAGCTCAAGCATTCCCTTACCATGCAAGAGTGGAGGCCCTCCCTATTCAAGAGTGAAGCAAGATGTCATGCATGATTGTTGTCACATACATCATTCAGATAAGAGGCTTTAATTCTATTAATTATTTTAATTATAGCCAAAGATTTAAAGTGAGGTCATGAGTTATTTTAAAATTTAGTTATGAGTTATTAGTGAGGGTAGAAAAATAAATTTTGCCCTAATGAGACAATCGCATCCAGGCCACACATTCAATCATCAAGCTTAAGAAACCTATGAAAAATATGTCATTTTGATTGCGCAAGATAAACACAACAATCAAACATTCATAAATTTTATAAAATAATAAGAGGTAGGTGCGGCCGGGTACCACCATACACCCTAAAAAATAGGAGTCGGGTAGTCCGGATTACAAAAGAATTAAATAAATGATATGGGATCTTCATTCCTTGCTTTTCTTTTCTCCTTTTGATTTGGTTTTGCTCCAAGGCTTCATAGGGCCTCCCAGGACTTTGTCTTCTAGCCACTGCTCATCCTAAAGCTCATAACACTAATCCTAATTCTTGTTGCAAAATTACATGTGTGGAAAAAAAATCTATCTACACCTGCAAAATAGATGTTAGCTAAACAACCATTCAAACGAAGTAATTATACTTTATAAATTTGAACTTAGCACACTACGCATAGGTAACCAAGCTCACTTATCCTAATATGGATTATGCAAAGGGGTATAAGTAACCTGCAAGCAATGGCATTTATATTTATTTTTATTTCAGCAACCCCTTTAGCATAATCCTCTGCATAAAATATCATTAAACTAATAACGGCCTAACATCCATTCTAAAATATTAAATTATAAAACAAAATATCACATCACAACATACACCATCCTAACTTAGAGCTAGAAGTAGTGACTTAGTATTCTAATGTGTGTGGTATGTCTTGGCTAAGCTTTTGAATTATGGTTATCTAAAAGTTTGGATTTGTTTAAGTTAGACATGAGGGGAGGTTTCACTTTAAATTATGAAAAGAATTATTGGATTTTAAATTTAGATTTTTTTTTATTTCACTTAGTATTTACTTAGCATTTAATTGTTATAAATAGAGGAAAAAGGTTTGATTCTCTTCCTCCCTACCTTAAGTTATTTTCTAAAGCCATGTTATTGTGATTTTTGATTTCTTTTAGTGAATGGTTTATTAAATATTTTTATTAATCCTACATTTTGCTTAATCTTAAAGAACCCTATTCAAAAATGAAAGGCATCTTAAGATTAATGAAATTGAATTACTCTCACATGGATAATGTTACATCATTCCTTTTCATCATCAATAACATGCATATGATTTTGAACCTAACATACCTATGCTAATGTGTTTTTGGCACACTTAAATGATTGTGAATGCATATGTTTTGGTAAAAAAGAGGGACTTCATCCCTTAGCTAAGTAGACATACACTTGTATTAGAGATTTAAGAAAGTATGTGCCATTGTTAAACCAAGGAAGTGAGGTAATCTAAGACCTCCTTGGGGCTACTTAAAGCGTCGTGTTCCCGGGATGTCTAGACTATATACTTATTATCTTAAATACACATAAATGTATACATAAACATAAGAATGAGAATCATGCAAAAACTTGTAAGTTATAAAATTATTTACACATGTAAAGTAAAGCTTTATCCAAATACAAATGCATGCATACATATGAATGAAATTAAGCAAGTACATGTCATTGTTAAACCAGGGAAGTGAGGTAATCTAATACCTCCTTTGGGGTACTTAAAGTCTCGCATTCCCAAGAAGTCCAAACTATATTCATTTGATTCTTTTATTTGGAAACATGAATGCATGATGCAAATGACATACAAATTTATAATGATTGAAAAGAAATAATTAAACATTGCCACATAATACATTTAATCACATTAATTCCTTAGGACAATTAAGTTAAATAAAACCATGTAAGATTAATCAAAGTTGTTTTGTGAAGTTTCAGTTTGGATTTAAGTTATTAGATGTAGAGAGGAGAAAATGGCATTTGCTATTTTGCCCCACCCCATGTTAGTGACTTAATGTATTTAAGAAAAAATAACTACAGGAATTTTATGGATTGATTAAGTTCAAATCATTAAGCAAATGATTTAATTTCCTTTCCTATGCCTCTTTAATTTAATTAACCACTTAATTATGAGCCTCCAATGATATACTAATGAGAAATTAAAATTTACAATGCTCCTAGAAGGACCTAATGCAATTAGGCTCATGATTAATAATTAATTAGATTAAAGAAGCATCTAAATTAAGTACATATATGGTTTTCCCATTCCCATGGGTTAACCATATGTTCTTTAAGGTTCTTTATGTTATTAAACACATAAAGCAGAACCCAAGAATTCAATTTGAATTATCTGATCTATTTGTCATTTGAATTTGATTTATCATTCCATTAAGTCACTTAATTAACCTTAATTAACACATGTTTTAATTAGCCCTCCCATGGAAATATACTTAGGAAAATGACTAAGAAAGGGGTCCTGATTATTTTCCTTCATCATTCCCACTGTTAATAGTGACTAACCATCATTAATTATTTAAATTTTGATGTTTAATACTTTTAATAATTATCAAATTAATTAAAGAGGGTGATTAATGTTAGAATTTCAAATTCTCTAAATTTTATTGCCAACAAATCCCAAGAAAATTATGGCAGGCAGAGGACATCCCATAGAATCGACCCACCAAATTTGGGACCAATTGGCCAAGTAATTAAAGCTTAATTATAGTAATTATCCTAAACTTCAAACCTTAATTAAGCATTATTCATTAATCAAACCTTAAGGATTTTAATTTTGTTAAATTCTCCTCTATTTACCCTTTCCAAAATGGGTTTATTTATATTTTTTGGAATTTTGTACAATTAGTTATAAAATTTTGAAATTATGGCTATTTAATGACATTTTTAACACCTAATTAATCTCCTAAACTATCTATGCCATGTAGAACCTAACGTGGTAGTGCTTTCCACATGGCTCCATGGCATAGGCTATTTAAAACATCCAATGTGGCAGTTGTGTTTGCGGTGACAGACGCAATTTCATCCCCGCCATCCGATCTTGGATCGAACAGTGAAAAATGGATGGCCAATGATCCGTAAACCTTGAGCACTAGAAGACAACACCGTTCACCTTTCATCACTCGATCTGAGCTAGTTGAAGCTTGTGGGACATCAGGATCAACTCCAAAACATGCAGGGAAGAGATCTAAGGAGATCCTACGATGGAAATCACATGCAATCACACTTTGCTTCACATAAGACCAACACTTAATATACTTTCTATGGTTTTTCATAGTTTTACCTCACCAAAGCTAGAGACCAGCGGTCCATCAATTGTGGTAGCTTCATCTTGAAGAGACGAAGCCCTATTGAGAAGAACTCGAGTTGTCTCTCTACTGATTCCTCTGTGGACCATGCGCCACCACTAAGCTCACTGGAGTTGGTCTTGGAGTGCCTTCCGGTGATCAAATTGATTGGGAATTGATTTGTTCTAACTCTTCGGAGCTTGGGGAAGGTGTGGGAAGAGTTAATTTGAGTTTGTTGGAGTTTAGGTGAGGTTGGACAAATGGGGCTCTCAATTTATAATGAGAGTTGGTCTCTCTAGTGATAGAGAGTGCTAGGGGATCGAGAGAAGCTCTAGGATTGCTCAAAATCTCCTAAGGAACCTCTATGTAAAGTTTGAATGGTTGGGGAGTAGGTGAGGCCATCCAAATAGAGATTTTATCCCATTTGAATGGGTTGATTCAAGGGCTTTGACCCAAATCAAGCCCACCATGGGTTGGGCCCTTTTGGGCTGACCCATAGTGACCTAAGGATGAGTCATTGCAAGTTTGTTTAGGTTTGGACTTGGTTTGGCTCAATTTGACCCATATGGGTCAAATGGGTTTCAATTGGGCTAGGTTGACCAATTGGTCAAATTTGGTCAACCTAAGGGTTTAGGTGTGGTCAAATGATGATTAGGAATGTATTGACACCACTAGTTTGGTTTAATTTGAAGTGGATTTTATTTTGACTTATATGGGTTCATATAGGTCAAATGAGCTAAGTTGATCAATTTGGCCAAATTGGCCAAATTGGCTTAGGTGAAGGGTTATTTTAGGTCCAATTGATCATTTGAGAATAATTGTAGGTGTTTGTTTGAGTCAATTTTTAGATTTGGTAGTGATTTAGTTCAATTTGAGCATTTAGATTAAATTAGGCTAAATAGATCAATTAGGTTGGTTTGGTCAAATTGGATTCAATTGGATGTTGGATCATGTTCAATAATCAATTTGTGATTTATTAGAGGAATTGGTTTTAATCAATTGGGTTTAAGATTTGATTTGGCCCAATTTGGCCCTTTATGTCAAATTAGGCCAACTTGGGTCAAGAGCCCAAGTTGGCTTGATTTGATTTAATTGATGGTTAAGTCATGTTCAATACTCAATTTAAGATTGATGGGAGTTATTGATTTTAGTCAATTGGAATTAGAATGAGATTTGGCTCATTTTGGTCCATATGGGTTAATTGCGATAACTTGGATCAAGAGATTAAATTGGCTTCATTTGACCCAATTGATTACAATTGGACAATCAAGAATGATTAACAATCATTATAGAAGAGATTAGATGGGTTGGTCTAATCCAATTTGGGTTGGATTGAAGTTTGAGCTAATTTGGTCATTTAGGCCACTTTGGGTCAAGTGGACTAATTGAGTTAATTGGGTTGAATTGGATTGAATTGGGTGTTAAGAGAAGTTCAATGATGGATTTAGGGTTGATTGATAGCATTGATTACAATTGATTTGGGTTTGATTAGATTTTGGCTAATTTAGACCTTTTGGGTCAAATGGGCTAACCTAGGTTAATTGGATTCATTTGGTTTAATTGGTTTGAATGTAAGTGTTGGAAGGGTTTCAAATAGAGTATTGAATGGTTTAAGTGCTTTTGTGGAAAGCAATTGGATTGAGTTTAATTGAATGGGCTTGGATCATGGGATCATAAGATGATGGTGGAATTGATTTAGGTTAAGGGTTAAGTTAATTTGGCTTGGATCTTGGATATGAAACAAAATCCAAATGAGGTTATTTGTGTTGGCTTAAGGTTTGTTTTGGATGAGTGGAGAAGCATGGATTTTGTTTTAGGCCATAGGATAGGTAAGACCTATTTGCCTTAGGGTATAGCCTAAGCTTAGGGTTTAATGTTCCCTTAATCACTAAGTCTGAGCTTGGGATCTAAGTCTTAATCACTAGAAGTCTGATCGGTGTGGTGTAACTAGAAAGACACACCGCAAGTATTGACATTGACTGAGATGATCAACAACAACCAGGAAGACCACAAGCACTAATGATGGCTATCCACACCTAAGTGAAAAGGTAAATGGAATCACAGACTTGGTGTGATGTAATTTACTATCATGCCGAGGGCATGAGAGAGATGAGTAGATTTGGTTTGAGTTTTTTAAGACTTGATTTCATACCAAAGGCATGAAGAGAGAGATCTGCTGGGAAATTTGCACATAAGTTTGGTTGAATTAGAGATTGATTTATGCCACTGGCATAAAGGGGGTTCATTGGGGATCAAAATTTGATTGAATTTATTTGATTTAATTGAATTATGAGAGTCAGCTTTGATTTGAACTTGGGTTTTAGTTGATTTGATTATGTTGGTTGATTTGATTTGAGTTTGGTAATTTATTCTGATCTTGATTTTGTTGATTAATTTAATTTGAATTTAGTGATTTATTTTGATTTTGGTTTTGTTGGTTGATTTAATGTGGACCCTATCGCTTTACGATGGACCACAATAAGGAGGGGCTATACGAGCCTGGACCTACCTTAGATTTACCAGTACAAAGGAGTAGTCTATAGGCCGTACAGAATAGACTATCCAACCTATAGGCTGGTTTGCAACAGCTACACTAGGAAGAAAGCTCAGGGAGTCACATCTTCCAAAATAGAGTTAGCCTTTGGGATGACCGCTAATTTCACAATAAGTCAAACCCAACTTAGGGTGACTACAAAGTGAGTGCCTCTAGGGGTCTTATCTCAACTCAGATAGTCGAGGTTGTTCCTATAGGGAATTTTGCAAACCCTGCTCAAAAGATAGGTTGCCTACTTGGGCAGAGGTGTTGTTGAGGGTCTTATCTTAATCTACAAGAGATGTCATTTTTTTGTTTGTTTGTTTGTTTAGCATGGACCCAGTTGGTTTGCAATGGACCATGAGAAATTTATCTTAGATTTGGGGGCATCCAATCAGTAGTAACCTTGGTCATATCTAGATGGGGTCATGAAGATGTAATCCAAATAGGATGCCAAGGAAGGTGCCTCTAGGGGTCTTGTCCTAATCCCTAAAACAGACATCATGTAAGCATACGATGGCCTGCTCAAGAAGAAAACACGGGGAGTCACATCTGCTTGAGCGATATCATCCACCGGGTGGGTTATTGTTAGCAAAGCAAACACCAGCCAACCTAAGGTGCCCATCAATTTATGAAGATTAATCTAGGAAGAAAGCATCAGGGACTCACATCTTCCTAAGTGGAACTGATCATCAGGATAGTTTATCATCGGCAAAATAACTATTATCCGACCTAAGGTGACTACCTAGTGGGGAGTCACAAAGAAGGATTGAACCCTATCTTGAAGTAGTCAGGTGGAAGAGGAGCCACTGAGGGTCTTACCTTAATCCTCATATGTAAACTCGGACCCAATCAATGTATGATAGCTAGTTCAAGAAGAAAGCTCATGGGTCACCTCTTTATAAACAAAGCCAATATCAAGGTAACATATTGGTCATGCAACATAACATACCACACTAATAAGGTGCTCATCAATTTATAGTGGTTAATCTAGGAAGAAAGCATGGGGTCTCACATCCTCTTAAACATAAAAGACCACTAAGGAGACACACTAGCTAAGTACTGAATCAAGCTCGACCTAGAGCAGCTACTAAGTGAGGGTTGTTGGGGGTCTTATCTCAACTCAAGGTAGCACAAAGTAATGGATTTGTGATTGATTTATTTATGTTCATGTGTAATCTTATGTTTGTGATGTGCTAATGAGAGATAGGATGTCGCTCGGGTTCTCTTATACCTACACTAAACACACCATGAGAATTTGGTAATATGAAATATTTTAACTTAGAGAAAGGTTTGATCAAAATATAATCTAATTGATGGAAAATTATTTTGAACATTATTTATACATAGTATTTCTTTAGGTAAAGGCCGTTGATTGGAAGCATCAGGTGTTCTCCTTTATGGTTTATAAGTTGGTAAGATCCACCATGGTAGGCATTTTTTTATGGAAAAAGAGCCTTCCCAAGTAGGTTCAAACTTGCACCTCATCATACGATGGGTAATAATTGGTCACCTTACAACTAAAATAAGCTCTCCTACTTGAAAAGCTTTAGGGAAAACCAACTTGTTATGAGCTTGAACCATCTTTTCTTTGTAAAACTTGAGCTTCTTGCATGCTAGTAAATGCCCCTCCTCTAAACCTTCAAGTTCTTCTAATCGTTGCTTGGCATTTTGTTCAGTTGTTACCCACAGCTATCAGTAGTGATGGGGGTTGAACTCTCATGGTAGAACAACTTCAGACCCATACACAAAAGAGAATGCGGTAAATTATCTTTAAGTTTTGTAGGTACTATGGTGAACCCATAAAGCTTCAACAAATTGCTCATGCCACTATCGCTTATTATCATAGAGCGTCTTCTAAAGTATTTGGATGAGAGTTTTGTTGAAGGCTTCTGCTAAGCCGTTTGCCCATAGGTAGTAGATGATATATTATCTCTAATCTGTATTCCGCCTCTGAGTGAAGTTGTTGATCTTGGTACTCTTAAAAGTAGTACCATTATCAAATTTGATTTAGCAAGGTACCCCAAATCTATAAATGATATGATTCCTGAAGAATTGGAGCACATACTAAGCTTTGACTTCCCTGAGCGGAATCACCCCCGCCCACTTGGAGAAGTAGTATAAAGCTGTTAGAATGAGTCGGTGACCCTTAGACTTAAAAGGATTGATCGAACCCCCTATGTCGGTGTCCTAACACTCGAATGGCCATAAGGCCAATGTTGGACGTAGGATGTTGGGAGATTGGTGTAAGACCACTCTATGTACTTAGCATTGGTGATAATATTTTGCTATGTTCATGCAATCTGTGATCATTATCGGCCAGTAATACCCAAGTCTTTTGATTTTGGCCTTCATCTTGGGACCTGATTGATGAGCTCTACATTATCGTGAGTAGACCTTGATCATGATCTTATTGGCTTTGTGTTTGTCTAAAAATGTAACCATATATGATCAAAGGATCGTTGGTATAAGACACCATCCACAAGGGTGTAAGAGAGAGCCATTTGCTTCACTTGATGTGCTTAAGATTTCTCTTGAGGTAGTTTGCATTTGTTTATGTAATCAATGAAGGGTTGCCTTCAATCTAGCTCTCTATTCTTTTTGGCAATGACAACCTTCCCTTCAAGAGAGTATTTGTCAATGAGTTCAACATCAATAAGAGGCGGGACTTGCCTGTTGTGGACCTCTATTGATATGGACTCATCTTCTAGACATTCTAATTCTTTGAAAAGCTTAGCTAAGGAATCAGCTATGGTATTTTCTCCTTGAGGGATCTTGTACATTGTGACCTCTGAGATTTGGGCTAGCAAATGCATAGTACTTGTGTTAGTGATGGAGTTTTTCCTTCAAGACCTTGTAGGACCCAGTGATCTGGTTGACAACTAGTTGAGAATCCCCAAAAATGTTGATATTCTGAATACCTAGTAAGATAGCTAACTCTAGACCATCAATCAGAGCCTCATATTTAGCATCATTATTGGTGCAAAGCTCGGATAGATGATATGAGAATCTCATCATATCACAATCTAGTGTTAGGAGGACTATTCCTACCCCTTTTTGCTTGGGAGAGTAGATTGTACTTCTTCTCTTCTTTGAGAGGAAGCCACACCATTAAAGTACATCTCTCAGTAATGAATGCTTGTATCCCCTAAGTTCATGGTTTGTTCATCGAAAGATCATCACTGAGCAGGGAATCCACTGGAAGTGGATGTGCTGCTAGGAAATCTGTGAGTGCTTGTCCTTTCACTGCGTAGTGGGGTATGAATGTGATGTCAAATTGTGATAAAATTATGGACCATTGTGCAAATTGTCTAGATAGCATTGGTCATGTCATGAGATATTACAGTGGATTAATTCTAAAAATTAAGTTTACTTTATGAGAGAGCATATAGTGATGTAGCTTTTGGGCTGCGATGATCAAAGCAAGGTAGTGCATCTCAATGGGTGGATAGTTTGCCTTAGCAAGTATCAAATGATGGCTGAGATAGTAGAGTACATTCCCATTCCCTTCGTCATTTTCCTGGGTCAACAAAGTGCCAAAGCAATGTAGAGTATTAGAGGTTTGCCTGAGATAGGGGTGGCTAAGATTGGCGGCATCATGAGATATTGCTTGATGCTATCAAACACAAGCTGGCACTTGTCATCGGACTTGAACATGGTATTCTTCTTGACCAGTGCTAGGATGGTTGACATCTTCTTGATAGGTTGGATACAAAGCATCTTAGATATGCTAACCTCTCTTGGAATTATCTAAGTTAGGTTAGACTTTTAGGGGGTGGCATTTCCAAAATCACTTTAATCTTCTCCGGGTTGATTCAATTCCGCAGTGTCAGATAATAAACTCAAGAAACTTCCCTGAAGATACTCTGAATGCACACTTCAGATGGCTCATTTTAAGATTGTATTATCTTAATCGATCGAAAATTACTCTCAAGTCAAAGATATTATCTTCCTTTTCTTTACTTTTAACTACAAGATCATTGACATAGCATTCGACTTGGTGATGAATGAGTTAATCAAAGATTTGAGTCATGGCCTGCTGGTATATGGCACCAGCATTTTTAAGTCTGAAAGGCATGACCCTATAACAATATATTATGATAAGAATTCTGAAAGCAGTGTTCCTTTCATCTTCAGGTGCATCTTTATTTGGTTATATCCATATGAACCATACATGAAGGAGAAGATTACATGAGATGAGGCAATGTCCACCATCAGTTCTGGTATTGGTAATGGAAATTCATCTTTTGTACATGCCTTATTGAGATCCCTAAAATTGATGCATATGCAAATTTGGTCATTCTTCTTCTTAATTGGGATAACGCTAGCCAACCAAGTGGGGTATTTTTCCTCTCGGATGAAACCAACATCAATCAATTTCTTGATTTCAAAAATGACCTGCTATTCAATGTCCAATCCCATGCATCTAGGAGTTTGCTTGATGGAGTTAGCGTCAGGCTGCATCGTTAGCTTATGAATCACTATTTAAGAAGCTAATATGAGCATTTCTTTATAATTCCATGCAAAATAGTCCTTAAATTCAATGAGTAGCCTAACTAAGTCATTGGTTTCAGACACATTCAACAAGGAACTGATGTATGTTGGGTGCGGATTATCTTCAATCCCCAAGTTGATTTTTTTGAGCTCATCGATGGTTGACTTGATTTCTTCTCTAAATTTTGGAGGTGCAACTTCAACTTAAAAATCATCTGAATCATCTGAAGTTTCTAAACACACCTCATCATATCAGCTGGTGTGATTTGGAAGGAACCTATTAGATTCCAAATGATTGGTGATAACTAGACAGTAATCATCATCATCGACTAGGCCCACTGTACTAAAGCCTAGTCCTGGTCCTGATTGAGAATTCTTGCATTTGTTATCCCATAATCTTTCAAAGTACTCTGACTTGTGCTTAGATCATGTATGTTGAATTAGACCTTCTTTGTTAAATTAAGAGCACAAGACGAGTATCAATCGAAAGGTAGTTCTATTAATTCTTTAAAATATTTATCCTTAAGTTCTACATCAACTTCTTGAATTGAGGATGTTGCTCCTAGATAAAACCTTTGGTGCTTGATATTTTTGGGGGCTTTCTTAACTACCAAACCCTTAACTTTTTATTAGGGTTAGAGCTAAGGTACCCATATGATGTCTAATAGTTTCACATAAGAAAGACTTAGATACATTCATGCCTTGCTTGGTTACTTGGTCTTCATCATTGTTGGGCTCTAGTGTCACCTCCAATGGGATCTATTATCGAGAGGAGCTGGTTAGCATACTAACTTCATAGGACTCATCATCTGAACTAGATTCTAAGTTTATGTAGATAGTAGGTGTACTCTTGGATGCTGTGATAAATCTCTTAGTAGGTGGTAGGTATGGAGGTCTTCCACTTCTAGGACTCCCTCTGGACTTGCCTCTTCCTCATCCTAGTGGAGGTCGGGTCATCCTCCCCACTTGTTCGAATGGAGCAATAAATTGTGCGTGGAATCTAATTTCAGGGTCTATATCCTCCCTAAGGTTTTCTTCTCGTTCCCTTTTCTTAACTTTTTTACTTTCTTTCACTTTTTATTATCTTTCTTTTCTTTCTTTTTGTTCTTTTTCTTTCTCATTTTGATGAAGTTCATGAGAGAAGACATTTTATTTCTTAGGGAGGTAATAGGCCACATCCTCATAAATCCTAACCTTAGGTACCGCGAATGGTTTGAGATTTCTTTTAACATAATACTCAATTCTACCCCTTAGGAACTTGATGCATTGATGTAAGGAAAATGGAACCATGTTATTCTCATGTATCCAAGGTTGCCCTAGCAAGGCATTGAAAATTGTATCATAATCTATTATGTGAAACTTGGCTTCTGTCTTCCAATCTTCTATCTCCAATGGTAACACTATGGAGCCTAAGGCCCTCTCGCCTTGTTCATTGAATCCTTTCAACATTAACCTCTCTACTTGGAGTTTAGAGATGTTGATCCTAAAATAAGCAAAGGTTGTTAGACTATAATGTATATCGATGCACCTAGATCAACTAAAACTCTAAATAGCCTGAATCTACCAACATCCACAGTGATGTAGAGCGGTTGTGCTCTATTATCCATAGAAACAGGTCTTCATATGCAAATGTGGCTCATAGGACTTCCTTTGAGAAGCATGTCTCTTCTCTTATTAGATCAGTAGTGGCCAACTAAGCTAAGCATATTTCAAGGTCAAGCAATGCTTTGATTAATGACTCACTCATTTCTTCGAATAAGATAAGGGCATCATATATGCTTAACTTAGTTGGCAACTTTCAAAGATGTGTCAGGATATTGTAATCAACTTTGGGTTAGTCCTCCATAAGCATATCCAAGGGTGGAGCATGTTATGGAGGAGATATATCATGATGACCGACATTTATATCTTGAGGTGCTACCCTATGAGGTAGAACTTTGTCACTATAGAGATTGACTTCAGTGATTTCTTATGAAGAAGAGCTTATGGAAAGTTTTGTCTACTCATCATATATACTTACAGCTTCTCCTAAAGGATCATCTGAGTCGGATGACTCCAAATCAATCTCAAGTGGTGAACCTGGTGATTCAGAAAAGAGAAATCTATTTTTGAATCAGAGTGAAGTTGATCTGAATTATTTAGATTTTTATTGCTATGACTTGGAGAGCTATCAATTGGAATGAAATCACTGAGATCATCAAATGTAGACAATATGTAAGTGGAATTGTTCTTCTTCATTGATTTCTTTAATTTTGGAGGAGGTACATAATAGAAATCAAGTAAAGTGAGTGGTATGAGTGGCTTAGTGCCCTCATCCACTAATACAATGCTAGATGTGGCAGCTATAATAGTGGAAGGAAGAATGCTAGACTCTAATGGTAGTTACCCTATGGAACTATCCCAAGAGTGTGAAGGTTACTACTACTGCTAGGCTTCCACCCTCCCCGAGTTGTCCCTCATAACTAGCATACCTTCCTTGATGTTGGAGGTTTGAGCTAAGTCAAGAACCTACAGAGAAAGTTTCTTAATTTTAGAAATAGTTTTTTTAGAGGTATGAGTTAAAGAGAAATCTCAACCTTCTTTTGTCTTGAGAGGATCGGATGTATCTCCAGATATTACTTTAATAAAATCATAAGGTTATTCTACTAAGTATTCTTTGGGGATAACTATGGCTCCTAACTTATAACTATGCTCAAGCTAGTCCTTGAATGTAAAGTAATCCTCTAAGACATGGCCTAGCATGCGGTGGTAGGGGAAATAGTTAGGATCATCACTCCTACCCACTTCCTTCGACCTTTTAGGCTTGGGTAGCTAGAAATCAAGCTTTTTAAAAAGGTTCTTGAAGATCTTCTTGACTACCTCCCTTTTGAATGAGTATGTCTTATTGAGTTTGTCAGCAAGAGTAAGTTGAAAATAGCTACCTGGCGGTGGATACTGATAGTGTGTGTAGGCAATTGTGGTGGCTGTTATAATGGCCGAAGTAATGGAAGAGGAGGTAAGAATGGAGGCTTCTAAACTTTAAGCCTCTCAAACTATGCTCTCACTGGCTGCTTCCCTTTGTCTACTACCACTACTATTCCTGGCTTCTTCTAAAACACCTTCAGAGGCTTGGGCTTAGATGACTAGTCTGAGAAGGGTAACTGTATGGCTTCCTTTTGTAAGTTAGCCACCTTGCTAATTAACTTCTCAAATGTCTTTTTGGTGAAGCCCTTGAGCATGAAGGCGACTGGGCCATAGATATTCTTGAGAAGAATCTTAATGGCATGTTGTTCTTGTAGCTATAGTTTGCATTTCATGCTTAGGTTTCGCCATCTGAGAATGTAATCAATAAAGGACTCGTTGAGTTTTTGCTTTTTTATAATGAGGTCCCCTATAGTTACCCTTTGCTGAGCACCTAAAAATCTTTTGATGAAGAGCTACTCTAACTATAAAAAGGACTTGACCAAACTATTGGATAGTTAAACGTACCAATCAAATGCAACTTCAAAAAGGCTACTGATAAATTGTCAAAAATATAAGGTGTCACTACCACTGATATTGCAACAACTGGCTCTGAAGTGTGTTATATATTGCCTAGAGTTTCCACTACCATCAAATACCTTAAAGGATTGTGGCACAAAACACTTGCGGTATTGAACTACATCAAATTCCTCTGAGTGGGCTCTACACTTTGGAACATATGAGCTCACTTGGGCTTATGCCAATGCTTCCTTCACTTGTTGCTCAACCATATATTTAATATCTTTTTTCATATATGGAGGTGCTTTCAGTCACTTTCCTATGCAAATACCAGAATCTTCATCCATAGGAGTGCTCCTGGGATGATCTAGGATATGTACTAGCCTTGGTCGGTTGGCCTCCATAATAGTGGGTTGTAAAATAAGGGCTTGGTTCTGCAATGCTAAGACCACTGCCATCAACTCCTCTACCCTTCTTTCCATCCTATCAATTTGATCATCTTTTAAATTGATCTACTAGAGGAGGCATTGAGTTGAGTTTGATGCCTCACTTTCCTCAACTATAATTCCTTCTTGGCTAGGATGCTCCCTATGCAAGTATCCTTGGGTATCTATTATGTGGACTTCAGTAACATCATCCAACATGTCATCTTCATTAGCATTAAAGTCTACCA
The DNA here is from genome assembly GCA_021442155.1 of Cymbidium sinense. NCBI lineage: Eukaryota > Viridiplantae > Streptophyta > Magnoliopsida > Asparagales > Orchidaceae > Cymbidium > Cymbidium sinense. The sequence continues at coordinate 83,227,505 of CM038219.1, forward strand.
TGCCCTCCTCTTGTTTGGACTGATCATCCCCTTCTATTTGCCTTACTGTGGCACAATATTCTTCCAAAATCTCATCCAAAGATCAGTCCCACTCAACCCAATGCTACTGGCTAAATGGTGACTCACAACTGAACTGAGCCCTAAAGAAGTGATGCACTAAATGTTCTATATAGGAGAAGTGTTATCCCTAACTTGCTCAACAATCATAACGGTCACCTCGGTATCCCCTCCTTTCTTCTCCTCCAACTATAGTGGTGAAGCGACTTCAACACTCTTGGGCTGCCACTCCTTCCTCTCCACTATTGGGATAGAAGTTTGAGCAGGGGAGCTTGGTCTCACCTCAACGGGTGGAGTGGATGAAGTTTGGTTTTTGGAAAATAATTGTATCACCAAGGGGGATGCTCTATCTCCAGATGTGGACTTGTGGTACTTGGCGGGCACTTCAGATGGTGGAACATGAATGGGTGTTGGTGGATGGTGAGTGGAGTGGTGTAAAAGTGGTGACATCGGCTGCCTCTTTATCAAATATCTCTTCATACGGCTAGAACTAGTGAGTACTATTCTATCAGAATGATCAACTCTATCAGCCTGCTAATTAGAATGGTCTATCAAAGCTAAGGTCATCGACTGTCTAGCAAACCTCCTTTTGTCCCTCTTGCCCACTTGGGCAACAACTTTGGCCTTCGTGGCTCTCTCTTTATAAATCTGATACCAAACACTCTAAGGATCACATGCCTTAACTCTTGCAAGGTAGTGGTCTCCAAGCATCCGTGGGCTCTCCCAACTCTCTTTAGCATAGACCTTAGACTAACATAGGTTTTCCTTTTCTCCTTATCTGGTATCTCATACTCTGTAGATCCTGGGGGTGATGTGACAATCTTTTTAACATCCACCTCTCCCTCTACAGTTGAAAGATGGTGAAATCTACTGCCACCAAGAAGGGGAGAGGTCTCATGGGGGGATATCTCCTCAGTCACATGGGATCCTTCCTCGACCTCCTTAGCCATGTGCTCATAATGTCTTTTAATTATTCTATTCTTGTTATGACGTTGGGTCTCAGTCAATGGAGCGGGTTGGAAGCTAGAATCAACCTCAAATATGGTGAAGACTATCTTAGAAGCTAGCACTAACTTTCCTTTAGAAAATTGGGGAAACTACAAAGGTGGTACTAGTTCTGACTGAAACTATGGCGGGTGCAGCTGGCACTCATGGCAGGTACAACTAGCACTCGTGCCAGGTACAACTGACACTCATGATAGGGGCATATCTAAGGCCTTTCTCTTCAATGATGAGAACTTAGTATCACAATGGAGATCAAATTATAGAAGTGGCTTCTTGTCAACCGCCTCCTCCCTACTAATGGTGGTGAGGGAAAGTCCCTCACAAGTTACTTTGAAATGCTCAAATCTAAGGTCAAACTTGATGATGGGGGTCGAGGTGAGTATGGCCTGATCTAGGGCCAAATCCACACCAGAGGCAAATGAGAAAATGTATTTCACGGAAGACATGATGCTAGGTTGCATGAAGGAGAAGAGAGCTGGGGCATATATTTTAGTGTTGGAAAAGAAGGGTGTATATTAGACGTTGCTTTTGATTATTGTTATTTGATTTAATTTTTGTCTTTGAACCCTCATTTATAAATTTGATTATGTTAAATGGAGTTCATGTGTATGTCGAAGGGATTGGAAACTTTGAAGAAGAATATTTTGCTTTTCTTTTGAACTTCATTGAGGTTTTAAAGATGTTAGATGAACCTTACTTTACCAAGCTAGTGGTAAGAGGTTCTTGATTTTATTTGATTTATTTTTGGGTGTTCTCTTTGGTTAATTTTCATTTACCTATTGGAAGTCCAATAGGGTTTTAAGACCTACTTGGAGTGAGATCCTAAAATATAAAGGATGTTGGCCACCGTTGCTTAATGGTGAAATAAGCAAAGTGTCTAATGGAAATAATGATAGTCTTGAACTTATATAAAATATAAGTCCACTATCAATTCTTGGAAATAATGATTGACTACTAAAGATGGAGAGATTAACAAATCCTCGAAAAGTTGCTAGAAAAATCTGTGGTATTTTAACTTGGAGTTATTAGGACACTACGTAGATCTTAGGGGGGTAACTATTGAAGTCATCAGGTATGACATTAAGGTATGGTATACCATCTTGAAAAATAGAAACATCACCATATAATAGACCTAATCACCTAATAAGGACTCTTAAGGTAGATAGGCCATTGTGTATACTACAGATCTTTCCTCTACTTTACATGGAGAAGTAAAGCAAGGTTTATTTTATGATAGGTTCTTTAGCTCCCTATGGAAGCAATCTTCTGTAGTTAATTACATATTAGAAAATGGAAATTTCCTAAGAATACTTTTAGTTAAAGTAGTCAATCAATATCTCCAAAGACTTCAAAGTTAGACTATCAAAGGATTGAGTATTTTTCAAAGTCAAGTGGGAATGTTCAATTTCGAAGACTTATTTTTGGATTCCAAGGGAAGATAAGTTGGGAACACTCATGATACTAGAAAGCTTAGTGAGCACTCCAGTCTACCCTATAATGGGGCATTATATATTTGAAGGAGTGAATTTATTTTGATTTGGGGTTGAAATTTTATTAGAATGCTAGGGCTTATAGTCCATGAACATAAGATTGTGAAAATTTCTAAGAGGTGAGGACTTATATTCATAGCCAAAAGAAATAAATAGCCTCAGAACCTAAGTTTAGGATGCTTTAGCACAAGGAAAGAAGCACAACCTAAATCTAATCAGAAAATGGGACATAATAGTTTACCTCCACAAAAGAGAATAAACTCATCCCAAATCTTTTGGACTTACAACCATTTGGAATGGTCGCTAGCCTATGCTTCAAAATCATATAGGATGGTCTTATATAAGTGTGGGATAGCTAAACTATTATTTAATTAGGAAAGAGACTGGAGTCCTAAACTCACTCCCTAGTAGACTAGATCATGACTATCATGAAGACATGACTTAGGCTAAAATGTAAAATTTTATAATCTTTTATATCATTTTGACAAATTCATTATAAAGGCTTGGGATAATTATGCCTAAATGCATGATAAAATATAATTATTGGCTAAATTAGTGGGAGGAGGTGTTCCCCACTACTAGGGATGCCCTCACAGGTCATGCATTCCCCTATCATGCAAGAGTGGAGACCCTCCCTATTCAAGAGTAAAGCAAGATGTCATGCATGATTGTTGTCACATACATCATTCAACTAAGGGGTTTCTAAATCTTTTAATTATCTTAATTATAGCCTAAACTTTAAAGTGAGGTCATGAGTTATTTTAAAATTGAGTTGAGTTATTAGTGGTGGTAGAAAAATTAATTTTTTCCTAAAGAGCTTATCGTATCTAGGCCACACATTCAATCATCAAGCTTAAGAAACCTATGAAAAATATGTCATTTCTATTGCGCAAGACAAACACAATAATCAGATATTCATAAATCTCATAATAGAATAAGAAGCCAGTATGGCTGGGTTCAGCCATACACCCTAAAAAATAAAATAAGTCAGGTAGCCGGGCTCTACCCTTATGCATCCTGGATTACAAAAAAATTAAACAAATGCTATGGGGGTCTTCATTCCTTACTTTTCTTTACTCCTTTTGATTTGGTTTTGCTCCAAGGATTCACAGGGCCACTCAAGACTTTGTGTTCTAGCCACCGCTCATCGTAAACCCCATAGCACTACTTTTAATTCCTATTGCAAAATTACATGTATGGAAAAATTAAATCTAATTACACCTGCAAAACAAATGTTAGCTAATCAACCATTCAAACCAAGGACTTATACTTTTTAAATTTGGATGTAGAACCCTGCACATGGGTAACCAAGCTCACCTATCCTAATATGGATTTTGCAAAAGGGTATAAGCAACCAACAAGCAAAGGCATTTGTATTTATTTTTATTTAAGCAACTATTTAGCATAATCCCCTGCAAAAAATATCATTATACTAATAGCAACCTAACATCCAATCTAAAATGTTACATCATAAAATAAAATATCACATCACAATATACATCATCCTAAATTAGAGCTAGAAGTGGTGACTTAGTATTCTAATGTGTGTGCTAAGCCTTAGTGTGGTATGTCTTAGCTAAGCTTTTGAATTATGGTTGTCTAAAAGTTTAGAATTATTTAAGTTAGACATGAGGGGAGGTTTCACTTTAAGTTAATAAAAGGATTAGTGGATTTTAAATTTATATTTTCTTTTATTTCACTTAGTATTTACTTAGCATCTAATTGTTATAAATAGACAAAAGAGGTTTGATTCTCTTCCTCCCTACCTTAAGTTATTTTCTAAAGGCATGTTATTATGATTTTTGATTTATTAAATATTTTTATTAATCCTACATTTAGGTTAATCTTAAAGAACCCTATTCAAACATGAAAGGCATCTTAAGATTAATGAAATTGAATTACTATCACATGGATAATGTTACATCATTCCTTTTCATCATCAATAGCATGCATATGATTTTGAACCTAACATGCATATACATGCAATGTGTTTTTGGCATACTTAAATGATTGTGAATGCATATGTTTTGGTAGAAAAGAGAGACTTCATCTCTTAGCTAAGTACACATACACATGTATTAGAGATTTAAGCAAGTACATGTCATTATTAAACTAGGGAAGTGATATAATCTAAGACCTCCTTAGGACTACTTAAAGCCTCATGTTCTCAGGATGTCCAGACTATATACTTATTATCTTAAATACACTTAAATGTATACATAAACATAAGAATGAGAATCATGAAAAAACTTGAAGTTATCAGATTATTTACTCATGTAAACTAAAGCTCTATTAACACAATGATTTAAAGGATTCATGTCATGATTATTTCGACAAGTTTTATGCTGGTTGTCGACTACCTATCGCAACCCTCCACTTCTCACAATCATTTTGGTTTCATGCCAGGTAGATTTACTATGGATGATATACATTTGTTAAGAGATTTGATGGAGAAGTATAGAGAAAGTAAGGAGGATTTACATATGATATTTATTGATTTAGAGAAAGCTTATGATAAAGTTTCAAGAGATGTTCTTTGGAGAGTTCTAGAAAAGAAAGGAGTTAATATTGGTTATATTCAAATCATTAAGAATATGTATACTAGAGCTATTACTTGTGTCCAAACATAAGGAGGATTGATAAAATATTTTCCCATTTCAATTAGATTACATCAAGGATCAGCTTTAAGCCCTTATCTTTTTTGCTTTAGTTATGGATGTTCTTACTAGGCATTTACAGGAAGATGTACCTTGGTGTATGCTTTTTTCTGATGACATTCTTCTTGTTGATAAGACTAGAGAGGGAGTCCAAGAGAAACTTGAATTATGGAGCTCAACATTAGAGTATAAAGGTTTTCATTTAAGTAGATCTAAAATTGAATATATGGAGTGTAATTTTAATTGTAGAAGTTCTAGTGATAGTGTTGTGACATTAGGTGAACTAGTCATTAATAAGAGTGAGCGATTCAGATATTTATGTTCTATTGTTCAAAATGATGGTGAAATAGATGGAGATGTTATTAGTAGAATTCAAGTTGGATGGTTGAAGTGGAGGAATACATCTGGCCTCTTGTGTGATAGAAAAGTTCCACTTAAACTTAAGGAAAAATTTTATAAGATGGTGGTAAGACGCAATGACTTATGGTGCGAATGTTGGCCAATAAAGAGAAGCATAAGACTAAGTTAAGCATTACAGAGATGAGGATGCTCAGGTGGATGAGTGGCTTTACTCTTAGAGATAAAATGTGAAATGAGTATGTTTGGGAAAAGGTTGGAGTAGTTCCGGTGGCAGATAAGATTAGAGAGAGTCGCCTTAGATGGTTTGGCCACATAAAGCATCGGCCATCCGATGACCCAGTTAGGAGAGTAGATGCATTAGAGTTGTCTTATGTTAAGAAAGGTAGAGGTAGACCTAAAAATACTTGGTTAAGATGTATAAAAACTAACCTTAGTATACTTGAATTAAATTAGAATTTGACACATAATAGGACACAATGGAGATGAAGGATTCATATAGCCGACCCCACTTAGTAGGATAAAGGCTTGTTGTTGTTGTTGTTGTTGTTGTTGTTGTTGTTGTTATTGTTGTTGTTGTTGTTGTTGTAAACTAAAGCTCTATCCAAATTCAAATGCATGCATACATATGAATGAAATTAAGCAAGTGCGTGCCATTGTTAAACAAGAGAAGTGAGGTAATCTAAGACCTCCTTGGGCATACTTACAGCCTCATATTCCTGGGATGTCCAAACTATATACTTGCTAACATTTGAACACATGTAACTACACACATGAATCATGATAATAGAACACTACTTTAACATGTTTAAACTATAAACAAATTCAAGTCACAAAAGTTATTCATAACCAACATCACTTTAAATATTCATCATTAGTTTATAATTTTAAAAATAATTTGAGATTTATTAGTGATAATAGCCATTCCATGTAATAGGATTAATCCAACACATGCAACTTATACAAAACTATATTCATTTAATTCTTTTATTTGGAAACATGAATACATGATGCAAATGACATACAAATTTATAATGATTGAAAAAGAATAATTAAACATTGCCACATAATACATTCAAGCACATTAATTCCTAAGGACAATCAAGTTAAATAAAACTATTTAAGATTAACCAAAGTTATTTTATGAAGTTTAATTTTGGATTTAAGTTATTATACTTAGAGAGGAGAAATGATATTTGTTGTTTTGCCACACCCCATGTTAGTGACTTAATGTATTTAAAGAAAAATAATTAAGTGAATTTTATGGATTGATTAAGTTCAAATCATTAAGCAAATTATATAATTTACCTTTCCTATGCCTCTTTAATTTAATTAACTATTTAATTATGAGCCTCTAATGATATGCTAATGAGACATAAAAATTTGTAATGCTCCTAGAAGGACCTAATGCAATTAGGCTCATGATTAAAATTAATTAGATTAAAGAAGGGCCTAAATTAAGTACTTATATGGTTTTCCCATACCCATGGGTTAACCATATATTCTTTAAGGTTCATTATGTTATTAAACACATAAAGTGGAACCCAGGAATTTAATTTGAATTATCTGATCTAATTGTCATTTGAATTTGATTTATCATTCCATTAATTTACTTAATTAACCTTGATTAGCACATGTTTTAATTAACCCTCCCATGGAAATAAACTTAGGAAAATGACTACGAAAGGGGCCCTGATTATTTTCCCTCATCATTCCAGCTATTAACAGTGATTAACCATCATTAATTGTTTAAAATTTTTTATTTAGTATTTTTAATAATCATCAAATTAATTAAGGAGAGTTATTAAGGTTGGAATTTCAAATTCTCCAAATTACATAGCTAATAAATCTCAAGAAAATTATGGGAAGCAGAGGACATCCCATAGAATTGACCCACCAAATTTGGGACAAATTAGCCAAGTAATTAAGGCTTAATTGGGGTAATTAGCCAAAACTTCAAACCTTAATTAAGCATTATTCATTAATCAAACCTTAGAGATTTTAATTTTTTTAAGTTCTACTCTATTTACCATTTCCAAATGAGTTTATTTATATTTTTTGGATTTTTCTACAATTAGTTATGAATTTTTAAAGTTTTGGCTATTTAATGACATTTTTAACACTTAATTAATCTCCTAAACCATTGGCGCCACGCAAATGATGATGTGGCAGCGCTTTTCACATGGTGTCATGGGATAGGCTATTTAAAATGTCCCTCGTGGCAGCGGATGGGATTTCATCCATGTTGTACGATCTCAAATTGAATGGCAGAGAATAATCCTGTGATTCATATTAGATTAAATTAAAATTTCTAGCATACCAAATCATGACCATCCATTCTAATCACATGGAACAGATGGCGATGATCAATCGTCCCCCGAGCTCGAGAAGATGGACACCATCTTCCTTTCGTTGTTGGATCTGAGCTCGCAAGAGCTCGTGGGACGTCAGGGTTGACTCTAAAATGTGTGGGGAAGAGATCTAAGGAGATCCTACGATTGAAATCACATGCAATCATAATTTGCTTTACAAAAGACCAACACCTAATAGACTTTCTATGGTTTGCTAGAGTTTTACCTCATCGGAGAGCTAGAGACGAAGCCCTGTTGAGAAGAACTTGAGCTGCCTCCCCGCCAATGCCTCTATGGACCAATCATCGCTGCTAAGCTCGCACGGAGTTGGCCTTGAAATGCTTTTGGTGAGCAGATCAATTGGGAATCGATTCATTTTAACTCGCTAGAGCTTGGGGAAGGTGTGGGAAGAGTTAATTTGAGTCTGGTGGAGTTTAGGTGAGGTTGGATGGACAGGACTCCAATTTTGAATGGGAGTTAGTCTCACCAGTGACAAAGAGTGCTAGGAGATTGGTAAAGCTCTCTGACTGCTCAGAATCTCCTAAGGAAGCTTTGTGTGAAATTTGAATGGATGAGGAGTAGGTGAGACCATCGAAATGGGGATTTTGTCCCATTTGGGTGTGTTGGTTCAAAGATTTTGACCCAAACCAAGTTCACCATGGGTTAGACCCATTTAGGCTGACCCATGGTCACCCAAGGATGAGTCATGCAAAGTTTGGTTGGGTTTGGACTTCTTTGGATGGGTTTAGCTAAATTTGACCCATATGGGCCAAATGGGTGTCAATTGGGTTAGGTTGACCAATTATTCAAGGGTTTAGGTGTGTGAAAATGATGATTATGAATGTACTGGTGCCACTGGTTTGCTTTAATTTGAAGTGGATTTGATTTTAACAAATATGGGGATGGGTCAAATGGGCTAAGTTAACCAATTTGATCAAATTGGCCAAATTCACTTGGGTGATGGGTTGGTTTAGGTTCAATTCATTATTTAAGAATGATTGAAGATGTTGGTTTGAGTCAATTTGGATTTGGGAGTGATTTAGTTTAATTTGACCCTTTAAGTTAAATTGGGCTAAATGAGTCAATTAGGTTGGTTTGGTCAAATTAGATTCAATTGGATGTTGGATCATGTTCAATAATCAATTTGTGATTTATTATAGGCATTGGTTTCAATCAATTCAATTTAAGATTTGATTTGGCCCAATTTGGTCCTTTAGGTCAAATTGGGTCGACTTGGGTCAAGAGCCCAAGTTGGCTAGATTTTATTCAATTAATGGTTAAGTTGTGTTCAATACTTAATTTAAGATTGATGGGAGTCATTGATTTTAATCAATTAGAATTAGAATGAGATTTGGCTCATTTTGGTCCATATGGGTTTATTGGGTCAACTTGGATCAAGTGATCAAATTGGTTTGGTTTGACCCAATTGATTGCAATTGGATGATCAATAATGATCAACAATCATTATAGAAGAGATTAGATTGGTTGGTCCAATCCAATTTGGGTTGATTGAAGTTTGAGCCAATTTGATCATTTAGGCCACATTGGGTCAAGTGGACTAATTGAGTTAATTGGGTTGAATTAGATTGAATTGAGTGTTGAGAAAAGTTCAATGATGGATTTAGGGTAGATTGCAATTGATTTGGGTTTGATTATATTTTGGCTCATTTTGACCTTTTAAATCAAATAGGCTAACTTGGGTTAATTGGATTCATTTGGTTTAATTGGTTTGAATGTAAGTGTTGGAAGGGCTTGAAATAGAGTATTGAATGGTTTGAGTGCTTTTATGAAAAGTAATTGTGTTGGGTTTAATTGAATGGGCTTAGATCATAGGATGATGGTGGAATTAATTTAAGTTAAGGGTTAAGTTAATTTGGCTTGGAGCTTGGATATGAAACAAAATCCAAATGAGGTTAGTTGTGTTGGCTTGAGGTTAGTTTTGGATGAGTGGGCAAGCATGGGTTTTAGTTTAGGCCATAGGATAGGTAAAACCTATTTGCCCTAGGGTATGCCTTCCTAAGTCTTTAAGCTTGGGTTTAGTGTTTTCTTAATCACTAGAAGTGTCCTATTACTAGGGAAATCCAAGTGCTTAGAAGGCTCCTAAGTCTAAGATGGGAAAGATGAATACTCCAAAAGTGAGGTCAATAGTGGTAAGACCTGCAATAAAGGCTTCTTGTTGTTGTTATCGTGGTTGGGTTCTCCACTAAGTTAACATAGTTACTTAAGTAGTTAACTTGTTAGCATATGTATTAGTATAAATAGGATCAACTAAAATAATCAACCTTAAGTTAGATGAGGTCAAAATCAAATAAATTAGCTTAAGGACTATAATGATAGAGAAATTAAATGCATTCTCCCTAAATTAATATCAAAGATTACAATAAAACTTGTGTAGTGCAGCATTTTAATGAGATTATTATTATGGATAAAGTTAATTCTAATCAAATAAATAATAACTTAAGACTTAAGATGATGAAAATATTTAAGTTAAGATTAAATAATACTATTAGTTTCAATTTTTTTAGTAAATAGCCAATTTTTTAAATAAGATTAAAAATTACAAATTTTAAGATAATTTAAAACTATTAATATCTTTTATATGTAAGTATCTATACTCACAAAAAAAACATATTTAAAATATTAAAAAAACATAATTAACTATTTTTGAAGTTTCAAAGGCATTTAAAATATGTTTCTAGTTAAATAATTAGAATACTAGCACCAAAATATTAAAAAAAATAAAATATATCAAATAAATCTTAATAAATTGGGTGAAGTTACAAACATAATTATACACTCCAAGAAAGTATCACAAGGTAGTAGGTCCATAAGGAGTAAGACAATAATTTTGAAAATCAATGTTTTTTCATATAAAATTTACAAACATTATATAAATGACTTAATTAATATTTAAAAAATATAAGCAAGTGTACTTAAGTTTATAAAAAATTTTATTTTAAAGAATTTTTATAATTATTAAATAAATTTGAAAATTACAAAATATGAAAAATCATTATTTTTCATTAATTAGAGACATCAAATAAACCCTAAAAAGTATCATAAAACTTAAATGGGTACATTAATATGCTAAATATACTTTTCTAGAATTTTCTTAGTTAAAATTTTAAATCTTATAAATTTTAAATAGAAAATTATTAATTATAAATCATAAGCCCTCTAATATGATTTAAATGGATTTGATAATTTTATAAGAGGTTAAAAATATTCTTACAAACCTCCTTAACCAATTTGAAAATTTTCCCAATTTATTTGATATATTAAATAACTAAATCAAGAATAATTAATCTTTGAAAATAAAAAACCAATAAATTTTAGGAAAATGATTTTTTTTTGTCAAATCACCTCTTGATACTCTACTTATGTTTAAAGTTTCGTTTGATTTATATTAATAGTAACATTATTAAAAATACATAAGGAAAATTATTTAAAATAAAGGGGTTTGACTAAGCCATAATCCAACTTAATATAATCCATTGAATTCTATTTAAATGAATCCAAATGCTAGAAGATCATCTTCTTCCTTGCACTAAGCTCAAACCATGTAACTAGATTAGGCTCATGTCAACATCATTATAGCCTAGTCTATTGCAATTTCTTCCTCTCTAAACCTCTCCAAAAGAATTCTTTCACTAAAAAGCTTAAGGACAACCCACAGAATCTAAAGCTAGCTTTAGTTGGTCTAAGTGTAGAAGTTAAACATTTTTATCCTACTATTTATTATACATGTTTTTTTTTTGCATAAATTTAAGAATTTCATGGTACTTATGATTTAAATTTTAAATTTCAAAGATTTGCATTAATGGTAGGAAATTTTAGCTATTAGAGTGCAAAATCACGTTAAGGGCCATTCAAAGTTGTTTTGGAAGTGGACGACATGATCTAAAGCAAATTTGGAGCTTAACACTTAGGATGGTGCTTAAGCAAGCTTCAAGATAGAGATGTTGGTGCCTAACAACAAACTCACACCAATATGAGATAAAGACAAAGAGCCCAACACCTATGAACCAAAATATTGGCACCTAAACATTAGACCTAAATGATTAAACTTTTAGAAGATAAAGAGATAGGTGTCTATTGACCTAGTGCTTGCTTTGATTTGCCTTAAATTAATCAAGACTTTTTACCTATTTGAAGAGATCTTATTGACAAATTTAGGGACTTCTCTAATTAATTTCTCCTTCTTTTTCTGAAGAAGTAGAGGGTCCTAATGGAGGAAATTTGGTGGTTTCTTCAAGTTCTTTGGAAGAGCCATTTGACTTTTCTTGAGTTTTACTTTCTTCTTTCCCTTTAATTTTATTGTAATAATGTTCATGATTATATTTTCTATATATTTTATTTATTTCATCATAAACTAAACTTCTCATATAGAAACTGAGACATAGCCATGTTATTTTGTGTTGGATTTAGTTTTAATTAAACTTTAGAGTTTCATTTTTTATTACCACATCATTAGTTCTATCCTTTCATCTTTATTGAATAATCAGCCATTTGTCAATAGTTTAGGAGGTCTCTTAGAAATTAAGAGGTGGATCACATATTAACATGGCCAAAAAAAACCATAGTAAAGATGAATTTTCTTTACATTGAATTTATTATCGAGAGATGGGTAGGTTGTGCAATGAAAACAAAAAATCCTATGCTTTCAAGAGATAGGTAGCAACCACTATTATCAAACTTTAATAAAATTTACTCTTTGATTAATTAAATTCATTACTACACAAATTAGCCTTGATTAACCAAATCCCTAAGTTTCATCTCACCGTAATAAATTTTAACCTTAGTTAATTAGTTAATTATTTGGCATAAATTTTAGTTTTCTCTCACCATGCTAGTTTTACTATCTGAATAATAGCTAATTAACATATTTTTTTATAATTGTTATGCAATCCTAGAGGGAATGATACTCTCTCATACTTTATTACTTGAAGGGATCATATGCTCTTATAAGATCATGATTATAATACTAATATTGATATCAAGTTTATTTTTAATACTTTGGATATTTTTATTTCTCTTCACTAATTTTATTTTATTCTTATTATTTTGTGTTCACTTTATTTTATAAATTGATCATAGTGTATGCACCATTTTTATGGTGAACCATTATTTCCCACCAATCCAAAAATTAAGCCAACCCTTTTAAGTAGATTTAGGGAATAAAAGCGATAAAGATGGCCAACCTAAGAGATTGAGAAGGTATGGCCATAAAAACCAAAGCATTAAGAGATTATCCACTTCCTACAGTGCATGATAGCCCCCCAATTTATAATCAAGCCAAGTGTATAGGATAATAACTTTGAAATCAAGCCGTTGTAGATGATTTAACTTAGCAATTGAAGATCAAAATGCCCCATATCACAAAATTTTTAGCAATTTATGATACCTTCGAATACAACATATATTTTAATGATGTAATCAGATTGAGGTTGTTTCTTTTTTTGTGTATACAGCAAAAAAAAAACTTATAATGCATAAATGTGAGTCTAAAGTTAGTCATGTTGAAAGTTTCTTGCTCAGTGATAAACTTAATTTTATAAAATTTATATAAGTCTAAAATTATTTGAATTAATGTATTATGATGTAAAATAAGGTAATGTGTCATGTTTGATTTAGTAGATTATTTTCTGCATCAATTAATCTATATAGCTAGTGGAAGTTGATTGAGGTTGAATGCCAACACATTTCAAATGAGTAAATTATAGGTTTTTCACAACATAGGATCTTTAAAATTTACTAAAGAATCTATTTTGCTTAAAAACTATAAGTATTATCATTAGTTATGCATTGAGTTTTGCTCAATGATGAGTAAACATCTTAGTGTAGAGTTTGATAGGTGTAAAAGTTATACAACTTTACCCTACATTAGACTACTCATTCAACACATTTTTTGAATAAATTTAAAAATTATGATTTTAATTTTAAATTTTGTAGATCTACATTGATTGAAGTGAAATTCAATGATTAATGCTTAAAATTTCATGAAGGGCCACATAAAGTTAATTTTGGAATGAATGACCCGATCTATGGCTAAAATGGTGCTTGCCACCTATTTTATGAACCTAAAGGAGCAAACAATATGATATAGGGCTGAATTAGTTCTTTGCTCCAACCTGACACATAGGCACCTAAGATAGCACCTAAGAGAAATAAAAAGACACCAAAATTCCCACCTACTTTCTAAAAAAAGTCAATGCCTAGGTGCTGACCTCATAGTGCTTGAGTGCTAGTAGATCTTTAAGACAAAGAGCCTAGCATTTAGATCCAAATTCTAGTGTTTAGGCACTAGACCCAAATGAAAGAACAAGTACAAGATAAAGAGTCAGGAAAGTATCTTTGACGCTTAGGCACCGACCTAGCATGTCGATGCTAACTTGGCACCGCTCTAATTTGCCATAAATTCATCAGGATATTATAACTATTTTTGGAGATATCATGTAACTCTATATAAGAAACTCATGTGAACAAATTTGAGGGATTTTTTAGCCATTTTTTTCTTCTTCTCAAGATTTTGGAGGATTTTAAGGGATTAATTGTCTTTGCAACTTCATGTTATTTGGAGGACCATTGAGGAGATTTTAAAGGTTAAGGTGATAAGAGATGAAGAATAAAGTTGTTCAAAAAATTTTATAAGTTTTTTTCATCATTTCTTTTACTTTTATTGAAATAATATCCATGCTTAAATATTCCATTCCTTTCTTTTATTTCATCATAAACTAAACTCTCCTTTTAGTGGTTGGAATGTAGCCATGCTTTTTATGTTTAGGTTTTAGTTTTAATTTAGTTTAGAGTTTAATTTCTTTTATTATCGCATATTTTGTTCTATACCTTTTGATACATAATTTTTACCCTTATACACAAGTGCACATGTAGACTCAAGTACTACAAAATGAATAGAGTATCATTCCCACAAGGATTAGAGCAAAATTAGACATTAATTCTTATTATGTTAAGTACTAATGTTTTAAAACTTAGTATTATCCAAAATGATTCAAGTGCTTAATTAAAATTACTCTCTACTATTTTGCAAGATAATGAAAAGATAAATTTTTATATTTTTATAAAAATATATATGTGCTCTATTAATTTTAAAACAAGTACTCTGAGTTTATGGAATTTTTTAGACTATGTATTATATTAAACTATATGATGGATTAATTGAAAGCTTGTATTATCAACCAAGAGCAAAAGTGATATACTCTCTATCTCTAAATAAGAATAATCAAACCAATCCCTTTACCTAATTTTCTATCTACTGCTAATAAATTTTTGATTGATTGTTTTACCTATATTTCCCTTTAAATGATTGCAAATCCTAAAAATAATCATATATTTAATGGATATTTAGCTACCCTAACCTATATATCACATTAATGATTATTTAGTATATTTCTTTACTTTTTCCTATTTTCTCTTCTAGGATTTCATCGATATCTCTATATCACACTTATGTTTATCATTGTAATTTGGCCAGATTACAGGTAAATGAAACATAAAAAGAGCAAAACATATTTTCATTCCAAACACAAATAATTTTCTTATATTAATCCACAAATAAAGTCTAATACATACCATCATATGAAATCTCACATAAAATCATAGTTAACATACTTAGTTAAATATTTCAGAAAGTAAAACACAAACATAATACATAAATATGTATAGAAAATACTAGAAAATATAAGAAAAAGGAAAGAAGAAAAGGAAAAGAGTGCACCGATAAATTCTCTTCTTTTATTCTGTATCCTTCTCCTTGATCTTGTAATTGAATTCATCTTCACAGACTCACACACACACACACACATAGCACACAACACTTGGAGTGTCACTCTCCAAGTATTGTCACTACACTCTCACATACTCGTCTTATTGATAAGAAAAATAAGAAAGAAAGAAAAAGTATGAAAAAAAAGATTTTTTTCCTTGCAATTGTACCCTATATATAGCCTAGATATAGCCCTGGTCGATTGTCAAGATGCTCATGCCATAACTACTTTCAAAATTGCTCAAAACCATCATGAAACTATTTTATCGAGCTGTAGCATTGTGACGCTATGCTAGCTATTTTTGCCTCATAATTTTCCTCTGGTACAATTCCATAGTGCTTATTATGCAACAACTAGGCACTAAGCATGTTATAAAATTGCCCCACAATGAGTCTGATATGGCGCTACGGTGCTGACCTTGTTGAAAATGCCCCAATTTAGTCCAATTACAATGCCTAGGAGCTGGGCCTAAATTTCTCTTTTTTTATTTTTTTTATAATTTCATTGTTACAATATAAAATATACTTAAAATAAACACAATTTAATAGAAAAACACATGATAAAGGCATTATAATCACATGAAATTTTCATAATTTAAACACTTATCAAATACCCTCAAACTCAAACTATTACTTGTCCTTAAGTAATTTGATACTCATACTCATATGCCTCTTTGAGTTAGTTGATAATATAGAAATTATGAATGTCCAAAATAATTAAATAAAAATTTCTAACTAAAAATTGCATTTATAGTTTAATGTTTCATTTTTTCCATTTCATCATTACAAACTATAATAGCCAAAATTCTTATTATTAACTAATATTTTTCTTAAGTTAAATTCTCTTTGTGCATATTATCATAATTGATTCTTATGAAAATGAAGAAATTGAATTCTAATAAATAGTTATTCATATAATAGATATAAGCATAATTTTCACATTTTCAATTGAAATTATGATAATTGTTGTTCCATAATTTCATTAATTTGGTTTAGATTGCAATAATTTTAAAGTTTAATCATAATACTTAGCCCCAAGTGACACCTTCTAATTATTGCCCCCACACCTCAACCCCCACTGCCACCACCACCACACTACACTTTTTTCTTCTTTTTAATGATATTTATTTTATTTATAACTACATTGTATTGGCTTTGTAACCCATGATATATGTTTCAATTTTTACTCAATTCAATATGACTTTATTTACTTAATGATTTTTATAAGTTCCAATTAATAATAGTTTCAATTATGTTATATTCATATTATGTGTATTTCTATTTATTTTAATATTAATTCATTGAATTAATTAAGAATCTCCTATGTGTGAGTGGAGGCTTAAGGAAAATTTTAAGTTAACAAAAATGACTAGTTTAAAATTAATTCAATGATTAAATAAAATATTAAATATAATTTACTATTTATGAGTAAAATTTTTATTTAATTAAATTTATTTTACAATATTTTTTATATTTTTCAAACTAACTTCAATTTTTAAATTACAATTATATCAATTTTTCAGAGGTATAATAATTAAAATTATGGATTGCTGATATCACATTTATATAAAGATCATATTTAAATACTACACATGCAAAAAGATAAATATTTAACATTTAGTTTACTAAAATAGTACAAATACACAAATTTATAAGCTACTACAATTAAAAATACAAAAATACACAAAAAGAAAAAATACATAAAAATATACAACAAGAAAAATAAAAATTGTTCTAATAATCATCCTACTCCTCCTTTTCTTCTTCTTCTTTTGGCTATGGCTAGGTGCTGACATAAGTTTGATATTATGTTGCTACAGGTAAAGAAACTTGGGTTGAGCCAACATTGAAGTTATAGTTTTCAAACATGTGAATGAGTATTGAGTTGAACTCAGTCATATAAGAAAACTACTGCTGCTGTTGACCCATGTGATGATCAATTTTTCATTCCAATTCTTGTTGCCACTAGCTTCTTTCAATGACCCTTATTCTTAAATCTCAAACTTCTCCTCTAATTTTCTAGAGTTGCACGGTTAAAGTTTTGGAGGATCGAGATCTAGATTGAGGAGCGCGTGAGCTTTGATCTTTATCCTACTTCTATTTTTCATCACAATCCTTCAATTGTCCTTTTTGTGAAGGGAGACCTTTGGATAAGAACCTCTTCATCTGGCTTCCCCTTTACACGAGCTTTAAGACATAAAGTGTAAATAAGAAAGGGGTGAACAAAACCTACTGTAGCACCACCCTTAATCATATTACAAATTAAATTAAAAATTATTTTTTCTATATCTATAGTAAAACTTTTTTGAATTGCATAATTCAAAATTATTTTATCCATAGTTACTTCACTAATATTACTGGTTGACATCAACTTGGTAGAAATGAAATAGTATCAGGCTTTAGCCTCGTTGGTCATGCTGGCCGCAAAAAAATTGATAATATTTTACATTAGCATTTCTTATAGTGAGGAATCTAAGAATTTCATCAAAGTTTGAATGACTATTATAATAAGAAAGATATTTAATACATACATAGTTTTGCAATTTGTAGTATGCATTAATGAAATACTATCAAAACATATCCATTTTCCCCTCACGAAGACCTTATTGTCCCAATGTTCCTTCGCATTGGTGAAGAACTCTCGCATTACATGGATAATATAAGCATTGTTATCATAGGCAAAGTGTTCTCAGTCTTACTCATTGATAATTCATTTTACACTCTCATCTAGATTATGGAATCTTTTCTTCAGGATGAGATGTTTCTAAAGAAGAGCATGCTGGTACCTTTCTATCGCATTGACGTTAATAAAGTGATCAAAGTCGCTTGTGTTCTTGTTGATGTACTTGATCAATATTTTGGCTTTCTAAATTTGAGGAAATGCTAAGGAGGAAGGATGCTAGAAAATCTAAAAAATTGAGTTTGGAATTAAAAATTTGGCTGCCTCGGGGTCCTATTTATAAACTGGATCTAGCGCCACAATGTTGGCTTCTCTATTTTAAATTGCCAGGTATAGCGCCGCGGTGCTGGCCAACTGTCAAAGTAGTTCCTATTCCCTTCAAAAAAAGGTATGTTTATGATTTTAGATGGTATTAATTACTTAATCGATAGTGTACAAAAAGGTGTGTCAGGCATTGATAGAGTGTTGTGGTGTTGGTCAACCTTTTTATCATTCTATGTTAACTATGTCTATCTGATTGTCAAGCTTTTTAAATGACATTTATTTCATTTTATTTATTTATTTTATTAATGCGTTAGTGTTGTGTTTCTGCACATACATCATCTAGGCACTACACATACTGTGCCTAGGCACTATATATATAACGCCTAGGAACTACACATATAGCACCTAGGCACTACACATACAATACCTAGACACTAGGCCTATAAATTTGTTTATATTATATAGTTTTGTTTTTTTTGTTTTTTATTTGGAGAAAAGAATATTTTCAGGGTTGATCATATGAGTCCATTCTGGAAACTCAAAAGAAGGGAAAGAGCTTTGCTCTTAATCCAATTCTTAAGCCTCCCAGCAATGCAATCTTCTTCTAATGGATCTTCAACTCCTAACCCCTTCCTATAAATACTAAAGACACTACTAATAAACTTTTAACATAGATATTTTTATATTGGGTTGCATCCCGACAATTATTTAGTTTAACGTCCTTAGTCATATGTAAGTTTTCTAATTTTTAGGATTTAAATTAGCCAAATTTGATAGGTATTTTATGTCAGCAATTGTCCAATCCAATGCTTTTTTAATGATCCTCAAGATTTTCATCCACTCTTTTTCCTTAACATAATCCTAATTCTTAAAAATTAGGGTTAGTAAAGATGAAGATTCACTTAAGTAGGCACACTTTAAATTACTAGGTAATAATTTTAACTCCACGTCTATTGCCTTGATACACGACTTAAGAGTATAAACAAACACATCTAAGAACTCACATTTTTCTTTAATTTTCTTAGGGGTTGATCTTAGAAATAAATCATCATCAGTCTCTTGCTCATCCTCTATTACAACTTGTTCTAATGAATTTTCAATCATTGATATCTCCAAATCATCAATTACATTTTCTTCATTAAGCTTGAGGGATTTATTGTCTAAATATTTTTAGAATTTTATGTTAAGATGCTATGACACCCAAGAGGGTGGGGGTGTGGAATTGGGTTTTTTAAAAATATAATTTATAGAAAACTTGAATACTTAATGAAAATTATTTAGTGAAATGAAACAACAATAGGCAATAGCAGAAAAGTAAAGTACAAGAAGGTAAAAAAAAAGATAATATAGAGATTACAACAAATCAAAGTTGAGATTACAATAAATCTCCCGCACTCTCCTTCACGGGAAAGTACAACCCAATACCATACTTTTCTTAACAGGAAAGTACAACCCAACATCATACTTTTCTTAACAGGTAAGTACAACCCAACCACGTGCTTTTCTTAACGGGAAAGTACTACCCAACCACGTATTTTCTTTAGAGGGCAAGTACAACCTAATAAGAAAACAAGAAAAAGGAATATGAAAGTATCTAACTCTCAATTTTAAAAGTATTTTGCTCTCATAGCCCTACTACAACAATATTAAGGCAAATTAATTTAAAGGAAAGAAAGATAGCTCGCTTTAATTATTATTTAAATTTGAAAGTAATGATCAAACTTAAAAAATGTATATGATGCAAATGAATGTTTAAACTATTTGATGTTAATATAATAACTTAAAATCAAGGTGATTTAATTTATGATTTCAAATATAGCACAATAATGATTTGAAACTTGAATCACTCACTTGTTAGAAAGAGACTTAGAATTTTTCAAATAATCAAGTGAAAAATAAAATATTAAATCCCATAAACTCAAATGAAATCTCTTTATAAAAGGAATATCACTTATGCAAAGTATGAGACTATTTAAGAGAAAAGAAAATTTGCAACTTACAAGTATTTTTATGAACTAATTATCACAACATGAGTTTCACTTTATAAAAATAAAGAGAAGATAAGAGTTTGCAAACACAAAACTTTAATCAAAACAAAACAAAGCTTTCGGTCAATTTGAGAAAGTGTATGAATAGTTGTTTTAAGCACAAATCAAATTGACCAAATACTGAAGAATCTTAGCCCAAGAGAGAAATCAAGGTTTCACACAAGTGTAGCAATAAAATAAATTAAAGAAACCTTGAATAGCTTTCTGCCAATAGAGATTTACACCAATCCACCAACTTCTATTGTGCAATATTCAAGCCAATCACTTGTAGGTTGGAAGATGAAAGAAGGATGAAGAGATTAGCACTTGATTCACCAAGAAAGGATCTCCAAAAGTTTTGCAAGAATTCAGCCAAGAGAGAAATTTTTCTATGAGAGATTTTTCCAAGAGAGCTTAACCTAGTCTAAGAGACATTATTTATAATACAAGGGGTCACGAGGGTCAGGAAAGAGGAGGAAAAATAAAAGGGAAACTCATTTGAAATTAATTTAAACAGAAGCCAATCAAAATAAAATCAGTTTGCATGAGTGAGTGATTCGACCAAGGAGACATATGAGAGAATTTAATATGGAAGGTTAGTATAATTTAAAAATCAATTTGAAAATAAAATTACATGGTAGGGATTCTGTCCAAGGCAAGGAAGAGGAAAAATATTCATGGTAAGTTTCAAATTGAATTTAAAACTTTTTTTTTTTTTTTGCAAGATGAAAAAATCGGCCAAGGCATCATGGAGGGAAAAAATAATTTTGAAAGAGATTTAAATTGAATCAATTCATCATATGACCTGATCTCTAATGTAATTAAGAGGTTAATGCTTATGTGGGTTGCCCAAGAGAGAGAGAGAGATGAGAGAAGAGTTTTAATTATTAAGTCATGACATAATTAATTGTCCAAGTGAAAAAGGGAATAATTTAAATTTTGATTAATTTAAATTAAGCATAATATATGGTCAACCAAAAGAAAGTTTTTATGATGGGATTCAATTAGTATTTAATGCAATATGATGAAATATTCAATCAATTCATCTTGATTGAATGAAGGAGAAAAATACATAATTCTAGAATACTTTAAATTAAATCTAAAGGAATTATTAAAATTCGGTCAAGCTACTTTCCTAAAATATATTAGATTTATTATAATGTACTAAATTTAAATTAAATGATGATGGATCAGACCTTAGGAGAGTTTAAATCAATTTTTTATTAAGAGATTAATCTGAATTTGAATAATGATATGATTTGCCTAAGGAGGTTTCCAAAAATAGAATTTATATAAAAAGAAAGAAGATAATTCTATGGCTTATTTTAATTAAATTTTAATTAACTCAAATAAATTTAAATTAATTCAAATTAAATCAACTAGATTAGCATATGATCAGTGACATAACATTCCATAAAGAAAGGAGTTCAAATTTGCATGTGTAATCAAAGAAATATTCAATTTGAATTTTAAAATAATTCAAATTAAAGATTCAAATTAATGAATTATTTAATTTTAAAAAATATGGAATAATTATAAAAATGAGAATAACTCTCATACAATTTATTTAGCAAATAATTATGAAAAAATTCATCCAAAAAGATTTAGGATGAAAAATAGGATAGGAGAGAGAAAATTAGGATAATAGGAGAGAGAAAAGCAATATAAAGAATAATTTTAGGATAATTGGATTTTATTCATGTGATAAATGGATAATGAATATATTTTAGCATGAAAATAGTTTAATGAGATGCAAACTTAATTTAACTTGCATGAAAGCACAATAAATGTAACATTTAGTTCATATTATTCAAAATGAATAATTTGAAGAATAATTATAAATATGAAATGTAGAATTTATGAATAACTCTAAAATAAAATTTTTGAAATGAATGAATGATTTATTTTATTTTATTGAGCTTTTATTTACCTTAATATAGTTAATCATAGAAAAATTCTCGACTAGTTCAAGTCCAATAACTTTTGCATTCTGAATTGACTGAAGAACCTAGAATTGAAGAAATTTTCTGCACACTTAAATTGAACTTGATTAGTAGCACCAAAAATATATACATTTATCATCAATATAAATCTAAATTAAGAATGATATTCATAATAATTAATGTGAATAATTTATTCTACAAAGAGATAATTAGTTCTTATTACACAAAGTTTGTTATCATCAAATAAAATGATGAGGTACACAAAGTGTATAGTCAACATCTTCGAGAGAAAGGAGGAGGTGATCTCTCTCACATTTTCCTAAAGGCATCTCTCTTAGCTTTCTTTTTCTCATAAATTAATTTTATTTTATTTTTTTTCTCTATAACATCTTTTAAATTTTAAATTTTAACTTCAAATTTATCCTCATCAATCTTTACCTCTTCTAGGTCTTTTTCACTTCTAAATTTTATCACATTACCTTACTCTTTATCCATTTCCTTAGGATTAATTTATGTATCACAAAATATACTATCTTAGAGTCTATTTGCAAGATTATTAGCTAATTATTCTAGTTAAATTTCTAAATTTTTTAATATAAGCAATTTAACTTTATAATTTGATTCCCATTTTCAATAAAAAGTCTTAAATTTCATTTTGAGGAGGATACTCTAATGGAACTATAGACATATAATTTTGATCATTAGTAAAATACATATTGCTCCAATTTTCTGTATTCTCAATTTGATGAAAGTTTGATTTATTATTTTTCCATGAGAAGTTAGGATAATTTATCCAACTTAGATTATATGTGTTTAAGAATGGATCATTGAATCTGTTAGCTAAATAATTAAATATTTTTGCACTTAAATCACTAGGCCCTTTTTTTCTTTTATAATTTTCCTACAAAGTCATTCGATTTCTAAGTTTAATGTCAATAATTCTATAGTTTTGTCTCTAAGCATGCAAAGTTTAGAAATCATAATTTTAGTTTAAAACTACAACAACAATACATTAAACAAGTATAAAGATATTTCACACTTAATACTTAACACAAATACACATAACAAAAATGCTGAATTAAAAATGTTCAGCAAGACTAATATCAACTTAATACAAATTACTATTTTAATTTCTAATCTCTAGCAATGGCGCCAAAAAACTTAATCGGTACTTTTTACCCTTATACACAATTGCATGTGTCGACTCAAGTATTACAGAATGAGCAGCGTATCGCTCCCATGAAGATTAAAACAAAACTATATATTATTTTTTATTAAGTACTAATCTTTTAAAATCTAGTTTTATCTAAGAAAATTCAAGTGTTTACTTAAAATTACTCTCTACTATTTTGTAAAATAATAAAAAATATATTTTATATTATATATTTTTATAAAAAATATATAGGTATTTCTTAATTTTAAAGTAAGTGCTTTGAATTTATGAAATCTTTTAGACTATGTATTATATTAAATTATATGGTGGATTAATTTAAAATTTATAGTGTCAACTAGGAGCAAAAGTATTGTGCTCTCTGTTTCTAGATAAGTATAACTAAACCAATCCCTTTACTTTGTTTTTTGCCTAGTGCCAAAAAATTTTGATTAGTTGTTTTACCTATTTATTCCCTTTAAATGATTTCAAATCCAAAAAATAATTATATATTTAATAGTTATTTAGCTACCCTGAACTGTCTAGCACATTAATAATTGATTAGTATATTTGTTTACCTTTTTTCCACTTATTATTCTAGGATTCCGTTGATATCTTTATATCATACTTATTTTTTACATTATAATTTGTCTGATTATAAGTAAATGTAGCGTGAAAAGAAGTAAAACACATTTTCATTCCAAGCACAACTAATTTTTTATATTAATCCTCAAGCAAAGTCTAATACAATACATTCATCTAAAAGCTCACATAAACTCAGAGTTAGCATACTTAGTTCAACATTTAAAAAGTACAACACAAGCAAAATATATAAATATGTGTAGAAAATATAAGAAAAATGAAAGAAGAGAAAGGAAAGAGTGCCCCAATAAATTATCTTCCTTTTTGTGTATCCTTTTCCTTGATCTCCTAATTTTGATCTCCTTCACACACTCACATGCACACAGTGCACAACACTTGGATGTCACTCTTCAAGTGTTGTCATTGCTTTCTCACATATTCACCTATTGATAAGAGAAATAAGAAAGAAAGAAATAGTCTAAAAAAAGATCATTTTGCCTTAGAAATGTATGCTATATATTTCCTAGATACAGTTCTAATCAGTGGTCAAGACACTCCTACTATAACTGCTTTGAAAACTAATCAAAACTATTATAGAATTGGCAAGAAACTATTTTGCCAGGACATAACGCTGCAACATTGTTGATATAGCATTGTGGAATTGTGGTGCTGTCGATGTAGCGCCGTGGCACTATTGATGTAGCACAATGGTACTGTTGATGTAGCACTGTGACGCTGTTGATATAATGTTGTGGCATTGGGAGTGACACTACAATACTGCTAATCCAACGCTGCAACACTTTGCTTGCTATTTTTGCCTCATATTTTTTCCTCTGATACAGTTCTGTGGTGTTGCTTATGCAATGCTTAGGTGCTAAGCTTGCTATAAAATTATCTTAAAATGAGCTTGATATGACACCACGGTGCTGCTCTTGCTATAAAATGCTCCAATTTAGTCCAATTACAATTTCGCGGTGTTGGGCCCAAATTTTTAACTTTTTTTCTTTTTTTCTTTATTTCTTTTTTGATAATTTCTCTATTACAATACAAAATATACTTAAAATAAACACATTTTAATTAAAAAAAATACATGATAAAGGCATTATAATCACATGTAATTTTTATAATTTAAACACTTATCACTTTTATTCTTACTGATTGACTTGCTATCAATACTTTAGGAGGTTTATTTGAAATCAAGAGATGGTGAATGGAGTTGTAGATAAAATATCATGATGATGGGTCATAGGTTAGAGATAAATGTGACAAAACCATTGAGTTATATGTTAAGATCCAAGAAGCCTTGATGAATTTCCTTCAAATTAATTCTATCAAGAAAAGGTGAGTAGGTTGAATGAGGTAAATAGGAATCATAAGCTATCGAGAGAAAGATAGTTTCCACCTTGACTTCAATAAAATACTCTCCTTAATTAAAATTATAATCATTTAAATAAACATCAGTTTACTCCATTCTCAAGGTTTCATCCATAGTGAATTCTTTTTAACAATTTTTTTTAAAGTAAATTAATTAGCTTTTCAAAAAATTTAGGTGTAAATTTTAGTTTTGTCTTAGTACCTTAGTTTTATCATCTAAATGATAGTTAATTAACATAATTTTAGTAATTATTATGCAATCCTCAAACCTTATTATTTGAAGTGATTGTGTACTTTTGTAGATATAGGTTTTAGTATGATCACTTACTATAATCTAAACCTCTCTACAAACCAACCTAGGGGATGAAATCTATTTTTCATAGAGTTATATATAGAGTTGATACCAGCAAATAAAATTGATTGTAGAGATTCACTAGTGCAAGGAGAACAAATCCCTTTCTAAAATTGATCCAATTCTTTCTAAGCTTATTGGTTAGCCAAGATTCAAGCTCCCTTTAAGTGACAATGGTAGCTAAGCTTATTTAGTGTATTTATGAAGGTAAAGAAGATAGAGTGAGGTGTATCTTGTACGCTCCCAAGAGGAGAAGCATCGTTCTTAGTCTTATAAGTAAGGGGCCAATAAACTTATTATATGTATTAGAAGTTGGAGTCAAGAATGGTAAGGCTACTAAAAGACAGTGAAGAATGGAGGCTCTTGTGATTATAGGACCATGAAAAACTCCCTACTCTATAAAAGTGAGTACCTCACCATGATAATAAATAGAAAGAGTAATTATATCCATAACATCATCATATAGACAAATGTCACATCCATCATAAATGATCAAAATTTGAACCACATCTCTATTTCATCATTATAGTTTCCATGATCCCTTCATATTCTGAAAATAATAAGTCGATGAATCTAAACAAAGATAGCTAAAATAAAAGCTAAGTGCATAAAAATTCAAGTTGCATAAAATTCAAATACTACCATAATATTCATGCAAAACATGCATAAAGTACTACATCTTTAATAAAAGCTTGATAAATTACAACTCTTGATTATATTTACATAAGGTTGACTCCGCACTAATGAAAAACTTAAAAAATTGGTCCAACAACACATTAGAAGAAACAACAATAGCCTTGACCAACAAAATCGGCTCTTGTTAAAAATTGACAACTTAGAAGAGTGATTGAATTTGTGAGTGTCTATAGACTCAGCCTTTTAACTCTTAAACTTATTAGTAAATGAAGACAATGACATTGTCAAGGAAGAGGAGCTAATATTTTCCTTCAAGAGAGAAAGCTTCCTCTTCCCTACCCCAATGCATGCATTAAGGCCAATGAGTTACTCTTTAAGAACTCACACACAGTCCTTCATAAAAGGATAATGATGCCCTCAACTCAGCCAACTCAACCACCAAATTCTTTATGGATGGGGCATCATATATCCATAAGCTTAAGGCAGCCTTATAGATAAAGCGTCATGGGTTTCTTGAACTTGTTCTTGAGGGTGGAATTAGGGGTGGCTTGCTCTTCACTCTCATGTTTGCTCTGATCAATGAGAGGGTCTCCCAAGTAATCTTAGTAACTTAATCTCATTCATTGCATGAAGGATTCCTCATTGAAGTCACCCCTAATGTGTTGAGGAAAATATCAAGAAGTAAAAACTCTTTGCTCAAAGAAGTATAATGGGACACCTAGATTAGTCATTATCATAACTCTTTTACTCAAGGACAAAAGTTAGAGATCAAACCTATGAGGAATGTAACCTTTGACTTTATTGGCTAATAATCTACAAGCTCACATAAAGTGAGATGGGAGTGGTCAATATAGGGCTTATTAAGATAATCTTTCTAGTGAAAAAGTAAAGCATCCTAATCTCTAACTCTCCAATCACTACTAAAGGCCACATGTAAATAAAATTTTTTGTGTTAGTCATTAAATTGCTCACATAATGCTCCCTCTCTTTATAAAGCAAGATTACCTGAGCTAAAATCATTAAGCTAGCCACTTAGTTTGCCATGAGTGCACTTGATGAGGGCCTACCAAGAAAATAAATACAAAGAGGTCCTTAATTGAGGAACACCTCAAGATCTTCTCTCATTCTACCTGGGCCACCTTACACTAATTTTTTCAACATCTTCTCCATAAGATGAATCAACCCTTGATCAACATCAATCTCTAAAAGATAATTATACCATATTTCAGTACAATTTATATTTATTAATGCTTATAACCTTTTGTGGGAATCACTTCACTATTACAAGTGAATGGTGATAGCTTGGAAAATGAAGGGGGAATAAAAGTAGAATAGCTACGAAGTCAAGACTTTCCTATATTTATAAATGATCATATCCACTAATGAATAAGAAAGTCATCAATATCATTATTTAAGTGGTAAATGAAAGCATTATTATTGATACAATAATAAAATTGGACTATAATAATCTTTATCAAAATTTTCAACCAATGAAAATAATAAATGTCTCACTTAATTCTCTTATTTTATTTTGTTTTATTTTTTTTTGCAAGTGAACTCTACAAATATAGAAAAGAATTGAAAATGTAAACCTAATTATCCATTCATAGATAACATTAAAGGTTAAGCAAGTTTGCTTGGATCTCAAGGAGGCACTTGTTTAGCTCAATAAGGCATTCACACAACTCATTCACCACAACTCAAGGTAGCATTCACCTAGTTCAAGGAAGCACTCACCTAGGATGTGAATAAGACCCCTCTCAATTGATAACAAAATGGAGGAACATTTCATATGTATCCATTGGGATTTTTATTGCATTCACGCATTTGTAATAATAATCTCCTATATATATATATATATATAAATATAAGAACGAGTTCCCATTTAAGAATAAGTTTATTATTAATATTCTATCTTGCAGGCAGCTTGAATGCATTTCCACTAATTTTTTATTTTATTTCAAAATTTATAACTATTATAACTAAATTTAATCTATAAAAAATAATGTATATAAGTGCAACTTTTTAATAATTATTTTGAGTATCTTCATGTATCTACAATTATATTTTTAAGGTGTTTAACTCTTTATGATAATTTTTGAACTTCTTAATTTTAAAATATTGAAACTAAAAAAATGTTTCTTTTCTTTCTATTTTGAAAAATAGATTATCTTTGATTTATTTTTATCGTGAATCCTTCAATTTGTAAATTAACAAAGAAATAAATAACAAAAAAAAGTGATGAATATGATGTTAGATTTTTATGAAATTAGATATAATAATATTCTCATTATAAAATGTATTTTATGAGATATTAGATGAATATTCATTAAAAAAAATAATAATAATAACAACAATAAAAAAGCACCAACAAGCCAAGTGTCAAGTGGGACCAAATGATAACTGATTCTCCGCCGTGTCCTAGCCGAGCGAAATGTGAAGCGCCTCGGGGGTATCTTCCATTTGCTCTTCACAAGTCGGCAACCTATTTTATCCTCTTTCTCTCTCCTTCTGGCATTTGGAGGCAATTTTTTTAAAAGTAAATTAATAAATTCCGATTCTTCCGGCGTTAAGCTGGCACTCTGCTTTCCAATTTCTTTCTCCTTCCTTTCACTATTTTTGCTAATGGTTGTTCAAAATCCTTTCATCTCGCTAATGCATAGTTGGTGCTGACCGTACGAGACTGGAGATCAATCGCAGGTGATCTGAAGACTACCTAATTGGAGGGCCTTTGTGGAATTTTCTGTTGCATGAGGGGAATGCCGGTTTGTTAATGGTTTTGCAGCTTCTTGCGTGATTGGTTGTTCGAGCGATAACTCCGTTGCTTTCTCGCCATCAGATCTAATATCTAAGTAGATCATGTCGGAATCACTGGAGCAGTTTGCCTGGCCGCGTGAGTTGAGCATGACCGTTTTAATTATCTTTTAATTTTCTTGAGTAATTTGGTGGTTGGTTGGTGGTGTTCTTGATTTAGGATTTTTCATTATATAGCGTAAAATAAGCGACATCGAATTGATGCCCTTTGCATTCCACCAAGACCTCTGATCTATTTCCGCTGAAATTTTCAGCTTGCACTTCCAAGCATAGGCGCTTTTTGGTTAGAAAGAATTAGAGAATGCATTTTATTTCCTACAAACGCGTTATCTAAGTTTCAGAGTAGCTGATCTGATCAGATCTTGTTATCTTTTGCTCTTAACTTGTTAAAATCTTCAATCCTGGGAGATTGTGAATACATATTTGGTTATTGTTTTAGTCAGTAGGAACTGCTTACAGGAAGAGTATTTTCTCAATTGTGACAACTAATAAGCTAAAAGTTGTGTTACATGAGTCATCAAAAATTATTTATTGGGCACACATTATTGTGTTGTCATCATGAACAGCTTCTATCATCTTATCCCAACTATATTAAATGGACTTTATGAATGCTTATTTGCCATCCATTTCTACTTAATACTATCTAAGGTGTTAAATCTATTCTTTGTCAGTCCTTTTAAATAAATTATATCCATTTATAGTAGGTATATCTTCTCCTTCCTAATTTTTCAACATTAATTTTATCTACACATCTAATAGGTGTCTTTCATTGTATATATTCAAATCACTTAAGTCTATCTCCAATTACATTATTTTTAATAAATGCTGATCTACACATTCTTCTTCATATAACCATCTTTTTATTTGTCCTAATATTCTCATTCCATCATGCTCAATTTGGCTATTAATAACATTTTTTCTACCTAATGCTCAAAATCAAATAGTATTATTGGCCTAATTATTGTTTTATAAAATTTAGCTTTAAATTTCTATGATTTTCTAATGATGATACTTTTAAGACACTTCTTGATGTTAATCATAAAACTTTAATCCTAGAATTTATATCTTCATTTATATCCATATTCTTTTGCATAATAAATCAAACTTATCACATCTAGGTATCACTTTAATAATATGGAATGAAACTTAGACTCAATTTTTATGGCTTTTTAAGTCCTTTGTCTTCTAAACATTTTTCTTATTATTTTTGGTTTTATTTATTTCAGCAGATCTCTTATCAATTATGATTATGCCATATGCAAAAAAATAATAAATAAAACCATCTCACATTGAATTTCTTTTATAGCAATCTCTATTGGTAATATAAAAATATATGGAGTCATTATTGTTGATCCCTTGACATATTCTTATTGTAATTGAAAATGTTTGTTTACTCATTTATTACTTTGAATGCTAGTTAGTGTTTCGTCAGAAATCTTTTAGGCACACCTTTTTTTCTTAGGTGTTCTAAATCAATTATAGTGGTATTTGATCATATGCTTTCTTAGGAGCAAGAAAAACCATATGAGGATCATTTTTTTTATCTTTTTATATTTTTATTAATTTATTTTAATACAAAAATTACTTTCATAGTTGAACTTTTTAGCTCAAAACAATTTTTTCTCAAAATCTAATCTATTTTTCAAAATCAATAACTCAACCATTACTCACTCCCATAGTTTTATTATATGACTCATAAAATTTGATTCCGTCATTATTAATACAATCTTAAACATATGCTTATTTCTTAAATATTAACATTGAAGTACTTATTGAACAATTCGACATTCTACTAGTCTTTGAAATTGCTTTGAAAAAAAATTATCAAATAAACTACTACAACATCTCTATAGCACTAAAATATTAATAACTAGCTCATTTGAATCAAAGTTTTACCTTTATCTATCTTCTTTATAGCTAACTTTATGTTTTTGGATTAATTTATAAGATATCTCATTATTATGTTCCTTACATTATTCTAGAATAATTCATTTGAAACTCCAATTACTTATATCTTGAAATAACATTTTATTTTTTTCTTGAAAATCTCATATAATTTAATACCTTATTAATTTAGATTCTTATATATTTGAGTTAATCGAAATTTGTAGATTGCTTATCTTTAGGCTTAGTTATGTAGTAGAATGTCATGATGATTTATAAGGACTCTTCACAAGATCAAGATTAGGACCTGTCAAATGCATGAAAAGATTTAGTGTTTAGATTAGTCATGTGAAAGTTGTAACTAAAGTTAGTTTTTGAATTTCAAAATTTGTATTCAAATTTCAACTTTTAATATTTGAATTTTCAATCTTTTAATTTAAAATTTTGAATTTAAGGTTTGGATTTTATGCATTTATTTTTAGGACATTTAGATGCTTAAATTCGCTTCAAATGGTCAGTTATAGTCTCCCTCCTTTTAAAAATTTTAAAAGGAGCCTAAAATAAGGTAATTGATGTTATTTTAGCATGGTGATTGACAGTGGTTGGCAACGGACGATGGTCACAATGGGTGGTGATCGACGATGACAGGTGTATGGTACTTCATTTGAGTGATAATTATGTTGTCATTTAGTTTTAAACATATTGGTAGCACTAATAAATGTATTAGCAATTTATTAATTTTGATCATCATACTTTGAGATTCATAAACACTTAAAGGACAATTCAATCATTGGCATGCAAAGTCAGTTGAGTTTTTTACATGAGTATACATTTGTGTTGAAACCTAAGCCTTGGATATAAAATTAGTTAGCTAATGCATTGTCTAGTGTGACTTTAGTATTATCCTTTTTAGAGCTTTAAATCCTTAAGTTCAATAGGCTTAAGTAAGATCATCCATTTTGTTTTGATTTTCATATTATTTATGTTGAGCACTTAGACATGTATTACTATGGGATTCTTTCATAGTCATTAATGGTTACTTATATGGATGGAAATAATTGTGTATTTTTAGGTCATCTCTTAGGGAGTTCTTCATTTTTGTGTTACATTTTGGAAGAATTACCAATTATTTTGGTAAGGATAAAACTATAAGTGTTGGATCTTGTCTGTGAAGTGATGCAAAATCTTGCTTTAGGCACACGAAGAGTAGAGCTAGATCAGGTGGGACAAAGTGAATAGAAAACCAAACAAGAAAGTATAGGGAGTAAGAGAAATTTCACTATGTCAAAGAATATAAATATAAACAAGAGGTCAGAGTACAATAATCTCTCTCTCTCTCTCTCTGAAAAAAAGTGAAAAAGAAAAAAGTTTCCACCTTCTCTAGAATCCTCCTTTTTATAGGACTGGGAGGTGGGTACATAATTAAAATACACATCAGTTATGTCGGTTACATAAGGGATTTGTCCAAGATCTGGAGAGTGGGGGGTGATAAATGTCGAGTGCTAAGTTCATAAGTGTGGTTTTTAGTGTTGTTGGGGCGAATTACTTAATGCGAGTGTTTGACTGCATAGCTACTTGTACGTGGGTGAATTCGTATATGAGGCAAGTCGCTTTATTTTGGTCGCTTGACTGGGATGGTCTATCATCATGTTTGTTTGCTTAGAGTAAATTCTTGTAGGTGAGTGAATTACTTATTTGAATTCTACTTCTCATTGTTGAATGCTTGTAGTCGATCCTTTGTTATTTATGAACACTCGTCGGGTCCATGCATACTCTATGAGTATGCAATAAGCTTGATGAAAAATAGGTTTTATTATCATTTATTAAAGAAGGATATTAGGTAATGATAGACACATTGCTATACTTATAAAAAAGCTAAGGACACTAAAAAACAACAAGAAGTATATTTCTCTATTGATTCCTTATAAACCTTGAGAGGACTTGTATATGGAATGTGTTGGGGATTTTGGAATTGCTTGAGGATATGATATTATATTTGTTGTGGGCTACATCTAGTTGGCTCAATTAGAAAATTCTAATTTGCATTTCTTAGAAATTTATCTTGAAAGATTGTCAATTTGTCATCATTCAAACTCCACCACATTATCTTAAGGGAAGTATTTCTTTTTATTGTTTTCTTTCTAATGAACTTCATGGTATGCATCCATAACTATTCCATGTTAGAATTATCATGCTATATCGTAGCATTGAAAAAATTCTTGCACATGTACAAATAAATTGAAAGCAACTCATAGGAGGCTTAAGATTTTTTTTACATGTAAAATCCAAAAAAGGGAAAAGCTTATCCTATTTAGAAAAATTTCATTATTATAAGTTGAATATTATTGAGGATGTCTTTTTTAGCAATTAAAGAAGGTATTTATACAACGTAGTAGACTTGAACTTTATAAGATATCTCTTATGGTGGTGTTTAGAGTCTTTAATTGTTAGGGTAATTATTAGGTGACTGTGGGTGGTTGTTTTGATAATTCTCCTTATTATAAGAGGAGAAAGTAATCAATAAAAAATGCGCATTGGATGATAGTGGTTGATGGACATTATCAAGTATAAGGAATCGATTGATTGAGAACAATGGATGGCGATCACTGGTTTTTTTAATCATTCTCTTCATAGAAGGGGAGTGTAATGGCCAGAAAAGTAGGCGTTGAATGTAACTGGTAGACATTAAACATTTGTAGGCATTGGATAATGATTAATTGAAAATATTGGATGCCCTGAAATAATCAATGGTTTACTTGGTTGTCTTTTTATAAATGGAGAGATTGACAATCAAGGAGATGAACATCAGATGGTGGTGATTGACAAGGGTTGAACATTGGCATGTATTAAATTAGGAAGCACATACACATTCAAATAATTTTTGTGATTGTATTAGTGTTGATCTACAACTATGTGCCACTTGAAATTAAATAAATGAGGTGGAGGTTTAAAATCTCTTAATTGCGATCGAAATCAATTAAATCCGCTTCAATTTGAAAATCCGGCTTCGAATGCGTCGAAAATATTAAAATTAATTAAATAACAAATATCGAATCAATTAATGAATCAAATAATTTTAATTGCAGATATCAAAGTGGAAGCCGACGACATCCGAACGACCTTCGTTCCTGAAATTGATCGCGTCGATATCGCCGAAACGTCGAAACCTATCGAACGACGCCTTCCACGATCAATTCGGCAAAGTGTGCGCGAACATAGGTTAATTTAAGCACGACGTCGCATTTTAGACTTAACTTCACTCACCGCCACGTTGTCCCAATCCTCCGATCAATTGATTGCGGCGTTGCGACAGGTGACACCTAAAATTGACACCATATTGTTGGTTTGTTAAATAAATTTATAAAATCGAAATAATATTAATCTATAATTAGGTTAACTAAGCTTAATTTCTTATTCTCCTTAATCCCCTACCTAACCCTCGCCTAAGCCCTCCATGGAATTAGATCATTCTATTATTGCCAAGTAGTAACCAATCGAGCTCATGGTTTAAAGATCAAACGAGGTTGACCTCATTTCACGCTATCTCCTCTCACATTTCCTCTCTCCCTCGTTTTCCTCTCGGTCTCTCTCTGATCTCCTGCCCCTGTGCTCTCTCTGCTTCTTTTCTCCGCTTGACTCCCTCACAGGATTCCTTCGATTCCTCCGCTTCAGACCCTCCAATGGATTCCTCTCGACATTTCTCCTCACGAGAAACTCCTACTGAAACTCCTTCTCCTTCTTCTCCTTTAGCAAATCAACATTTCTTTCCTCTAACCCTTTTTTCTTATGCATTTGGGTATTCAAAATTAGGCTTGGTAAAGTGAGCTTTATTTCATGCTTAAAACCATGCTAAATGCTTTCTGGGGTTTGGGATGCCTAAATCTATGTTTTTTTTGTTATTTGGAGATCGCATGTGGGTTGAAATTCTGTTTGGAAAGTTATATCAGATTTCACATCTTTGAAATGGGGGATGTTGTATGGCCTAAACCCACATCTTTGTTATTTGTGAGATCAAGCATCTACTTTGAAATTGTTGGAAAGTTATATTGCCTGACTTCACATCTTTCAAGGAAATGGGTTTGGGATGTTGTATGGCCTAAACCCTATGTTTACCTTTTATTATGAGATCAGCATCTAGTTTGCTTTTTTTGGAAGGAATTTTGGAATTCACTCGTCATTAATATGTGTGAATATGTGAAATAATTGAGTGTTGTTTTATGTTTTCTTCTTGTTGTTTTCCACTATGTTCACCTTTGCATGCTTGTTTGGTTCTGAAAGGGAAATTAGAGCAACATTTGTTGTTGAAAGCTGAAAAATTATTTTACATGAAAGAAAATTGAATTAATCACCCTTTGAAATATATTACGTCATTTGAAATCATTTTAATCGCATTACTTACATTATCTCTTAGGGATTTCATTTGTTTTACCTCTTGCATATAGAATGAAACTGAAAATACAAATATGAAATTAAATAGAAAGGGATTTGGTTACACCACTTTATGGGTTTCATTCTTGCTCAGTGATGTGTGATATCTTCTAATAGGAAATGCTTATCAAGTTCCGGTGTCTCAGACACACCCATGCACGCCTTTCTTGGCGTGGTGTCTCAGAATCCTGTGAGAGAGGCGTTGTAAATTTTGATAAAGATAAGATAGGATTCGAAAATTCATCTTTATACTCTTGCAATATTAACGGGAAAATTCGCTATATTATCTTATCATGCCTTTCTCTTGATGCAGGGCCGCCTTTCTTGTGGTGCTCCTCCGAGATTATGTGGAGATGACTAGAAAATTTTGGTGAACAAAAATGTTTAAAATTTTAAGTGGAAGATAGTATACGATTATTCACGCTACTTTAATACTGAATCTTTCTAAGATGTATAAATCAATCATACAATATTCAAAATTTTCTTTCTTACGCTTTAATTTCTCGATTGGAAAGATTGACGCTTTACAATTTTTACATGTTTTAACATGATCAAAGTGTACAAATAACATAAGTGGATGTTTATGCTTATGACATATATTTGTTAATGTTGGTCCAATACTTATGATGCTACAGACATCTTAATACATGCCTAAACATGGGTTTAATATCATCTTTTACTCTATGCCCATTTTACAATGATCTACACATATTTATGAGACATGGTGAAAAAAATATATATGGAGAGACATATGAAATTAAACTGAGTTGATACGACATCTACTATAAAAGAAGACATCAAATAAAAAAAGTTTTAGAAAGAACTCACAAGTTAAGACAAATTGACTCTTCTTGAAGATTGAAAGAACATAAACTTATGATATGGAGGAGAAAGAGGAAGGCAATGTTTCATGAGAGATGAATCCCATTTATTTACACTAAATTTTCTCCTCATTTATACGCCATTAATCTGTGTCATTAAGTCAGTGAATAAAAAAAAAAGAAGACATCAAAAAAAGTCAAGTTTAGAAAGAACTCACAAGTTAAGATAAATTGACTCTTCAGAAGATTGAAAGAACATAAACTTATAAGAGGAGGAAAGAGGAAGAATGTTTCACGAGAGATGAATCCCCTTTATTTATAGCTTCACATTTCTCCTCTTATCATTTATCTACGCCATCGACACATGTTATATTTTTGTTCGTAATGCAGCTTTTTCATCCAAATTTATGTCATTTTTCATATCACATGCATGACGTGTGTATGCCTCAGGCATCTTTATCATTCCTTCAAAGGAAAATAAACTCTTTCCTTTATCTTCTTAATAAAATTTAATGTTTTGCCCCATTTCAATGATGTGAAGGACTGCTCTTTTAAATGACATATGACATCTACTCATATCTTCAGATTCTCCTCACCTTATCGATAAACAGCTTAGTGATTGATCATATGCCTTCAGTTTTATTTCACCTCTTTATATTTCTTGATTCTACAAAGGGGTTCTTACCCAAATCATGCCTAAATTCATTCTGTTCTTATATTTGATCATATGCCTTCAAAATGATTTATTTATCTCTTTCACGATTTGTTAAGGAGAGGATTGTTACCAAAACAATACATCTATTTTGGATCCATTACTTCACGATCGATTCAATAGCCTCAAAATAGATCATTTCAAATCCATACCCCTCGATTTGTGACATAAAGGGATTTTGGCCAAAATAATATGATATCATATTTCGATGAAAATGCTTAGATTTCTATTACCTTACATTTGATCAAATAGCCCAAAATAATTTATTTCTCTTTACCCCATCGATTTGTGACATAAAGGGGTTTTCAAAATAATATATATCATATTTCCAATGAAAAGGCTTAAGTGTTGTTTGGTCATTACCTTACATTTGATCAAATAGCCCAAAATAATTTATTTCACTCTACCCGCTGATTTGTGACATAAAATGCGAAAATAATATATATCATATTTCCAATGCTGTTTAGTGTCTATTACCTTATATTTGATCAAATCCAACATAATTTATTTCACTCTATACCCTGATTTGTGACATAAAAGAGGGGTTTTTGGCCCAAATAAGATGTTATACTTCCTGGTTTGGTCTTCTGACGGGGTTAACAAAACCCAAAATGTCAATATCATCTAAACTGCAATTGAACCTACATTTCAACTGAGACATTTAATGTATACAACATTTTAAAAGAACGATACTCAGATGTATTTTGAAATGTCCAAACAATGGGACATCGAGTTAGATATAAAAATAAAGAACGGATCTACACTTTCCTGCTGCTTGACCGTAAGTTAACAAAACCCAAAATATTGATCAAAAAAACCTAAACTGCAAATTAACACCTACATTTCATTAGACATGTCCATACAACATTTTAAAAGAAGATATCAGTATGTTGAAATGTCAAAAACAATGACATGTGCAAGTACAAAAAACAAAGAACGATGCTATCTTCCTTGGTTTGGTTTTGGTGCAAGTTAACAAAACTTAAAAATTTGATATTATAAGAATTTCAAATTAATAATATCTCGGTAATTAATATATAATATAAGATAATCAACTCACATGTTTATGAATCAAACCCTCAAGAAGAAAAGTCCCAAACCCGATCCTCTATGTGTAAACAAAGTTTTGAAGGATTATCTTCTTGAGATAATTGCACCATCCTCTAGAAAATCGGACGTAGTAAAGCCTATCAATTGATATTAACCCTGTGATCGAAGGGTAATTATAAATAAAATTTGATGATAAATGATCATATATTCAAATATAAATTAATCATAAATGATCAAAATTCAAAGAAAATAACAAAATATAAATAAAAAATGAAATTAATTGTTTAAATTAAAACTAAAAAATAAATAAAATAAATCCACCCTCTGTTTGTCTTGACAAATTAAGAAAACTTCACAAAGAAATTAATGCCAAATTAAATACATAACTACCTTCACACTCAAATATTCCTAAAGTGGGCGTTCTGTCTCATGGTTTTGCTGAGCATGACATCACATAAATTACGAATAACTGAGCCTTTGACTGGTGTATGCGATATACCACTAAATTATTATTGCGCAGTACCAGATGTTTAACGCTCTTTCGAAATGGAACGTAGAATGTATTTGGTTGAAAAGTACGCAATAAGGTTGACTTATATTCCTTTACAAACTCCACCCTGTCTAAAAGGACACCTCGACGACGTAAGCGTGTTGGCCGACAGGATCTTCTTAGGTTTGACTACCTCCTCCTATTTACTGCGACCACAAATGGACGACGGAACCATATCTGGGATCTCCATCGTTCCCCACAAAAAAGTTTTAAGTTAAAATAATAAATTTAAGTTCTAAACCCCACTCATCGCAATTATATACTGCTTTTTAACGATTCATCAATTACCTTAATCGAAAGTCTCTCGATTGGGAGGGATAATTAACTATAGAACTTATAGAAACCCGAACGATATAAAAGTTCTCACCAAAAGAAAAATCTCTGAGTGTCTTATCTACTATTCATCGCTTCTTCAAATTATCAGACACTTAAACAACTTCTTTTCAACTTTTTTTTTTCGAAAGAGATAATTTTCTGATCCCAATTATAGATACAAACATATCTCTGACATGCCCTGAACACATCTTCAACACACTAAAAATTGTGTGTTTTTTTTAACACATTAAAAATCGCATTGAAAGTATTTTAAGACAAAATTAGGTTTCAATGCAACCCAACACAATTTGGTATATCAAAACATGCATGTAAGAAGAGATATCTTGTTAGTAGATATATCAATACATGCACAAATAATATGACAGAATGATTAAAGAATGTTGATTTTAATTTGTTGGTAACAAATGATAACTATCAAATGCGATAAGCCAATATTATTAATGGTATTTTATTTTATTTTATTATTATTAAGCTTCTTTTAGTGAATTATGTGTATATGCTATTATCTCATCAAGGGATGTCTTTAATAGAAAATATTATAAATAATATATTTTATATTAATAATTTATAAAGTATAACATTATGTTCATGGGTTGTCATGTCTTCTTTTTCATTGTTATGTCATGCCAGGTTGTGTCCATGTCATTGTGTTATTATTCATGCTTTGTTGGTGTTATATGTTAATTGGTTAGAAAGTGAAATATTGGGTGGTAGATAGTAATTTGTTTAGTTATTCTTCTTATATTAGTGGAGATTAGTGCCAAGAAGTTATTCTCATCAATTCATTTTGACCATAAGTTCATTGAAAATAAAATTTAGATGATCTTGGAGTTGATTTCAAAATCTTAAGTTCAAATATTTTGGGTGCTTTGAGATCTAAAAATTTACATCATGATTTGTGCTTTATTAAAAGAGTTTTCGGATGACATCACTAGCTACTATTAATTTGTTGCATCCAAATGAAAAATATTTAATTTCTTTAATAAATGGACAAAATATCATTTCACTTTAGATTTCCTTTCTTATTTGGATTTCCTCTTTTTCTGCAGGTCATATACACATTTGTTTGGCATCTGTTAGAGATATAGACTAATAGATTTATTCAGTTTTTCTTAATTCAACTATTGACTTGGAGATGAATGCAAGGTACCTCTATTGATAGCTTTCAACCAAGATGCATTAATCAAATTAGACGAGTCATGTGAGGACAAATTCGCAAATGTCCCAAAAAAAAAAAAAAAAAAAAAAAAAAAAAAAAAAAAAAAACTATTGACTTGGAGATTTTGCAGGTTTTGATGG
This sequence comes from Cymbidium sinense, assembly GCA_021442155.1. Lineage (NCBI taxonomy): Eukaryota > Viridiplantae > Streptophyta > Magnoliopsida > Asparagales > Orchidaceae > Cymbidium > Cymbidium sinense. The sequence goes on from CM038219.1 coordinate 83,268,107, forward strand.
CTTCTCAAGTTATGATGAACGTAAAGAACGAAAATCTGACTTGGAGTACTCTGAAGATGATAGGAAGCCAAGAAGGGGAACGTTGAGGAGAAGGGCAATTGATGCTTCAACCATATTTAAGCACTCATTGAAAAAGAAAAAAACTAGGAGAAAGAATGACAATAGAGTAATCTCTCTGTCAATTGAGGATATAAGGGATATAGAGGAGCTTCAAGCTGTTGATGCATTCCGTCAATCATTAATTGTAGACGAGCTGTTGCCTGCAAAGCATGATGATTACCATAAGATGTTGAGGTACTTCAATTGTTATTCCTGTTTACTTCGATTTTTGTTGCTTTGATTGGGTGCACATGGTAATTCATGATCTTTCCCATATTGGACCCATGCCCCCAATGAGCTAATTCTTCCATAACAAAAATCCTCTTAAAAGACATTGGGGTGAAGGGGATGGGTTAGGACTCCCCATTCTCTTCATCCAATGCCATATTAACTCGTTGAAAGCTATTTGAGAGTAGAAATGCTTTTCAGACTCTTCAAAACCAACACAATTTCAATACTTCATAGTGAACAAGAAGGTGGGCCAATATCACAATTTCTAAAACATAATACATATTAGTGTTGAAAATGTGTTGACTTGAAGTACATTTTTCTATTTGAGAGCGTTTTTGGTCCTAAAATAATTTCTCTTTGAATGAGCGTCATAATGGATTACCGATCATGTTCTTTTGGGTTTGTTCTGATATCTTGTTCTCTTGTAACATCATATTTAAACTTAGGTTTTTGAAGGCTCGCAAATTTGATGTTGAGAAAGCAAAACAAATGTGGTCTGAAATGCTTCAGTGGAGGAAGGAGTATGGAGTTGATACGATAATAGAGGTAATTTTTTTTTCTATCACTTTTGTCCTGAAAAAAAAAATTCTGATGATATTCATGATCAGCAGATATCTTATTACCTAAAAATAGACATGTGAAACATCATTTCTTGTTAATAATTTTAATAGGAGGATCCAAGTAAACATTAACCTGTGCAGACTACTTTTTCTATCGCTTTGCTGTGGCAAATAAATTTTGATTGCATCAGGCTAGTGGCCCCTTTGGTCCGGTGCACAGCAGTTAAAACTGCAGAAATATGACTTAGCATTAACTTTATACTTTATTTGTTTTAGGGAATTATCACAATGTTTTTCCATAAAATGATTTAACTATTTTGTGGTAAAATTTAAGATTGCAAATAAGTTCAATAAATTTCTGCTTCCATTGTACTTTGAAAATGCTTTTTCACCATATTGCCTTCTGTTGGTTGCATTCTTACCATTGCACTAAGTTTCTGCCTAATGTTTAGTAATTATTCTTTGGATCATGCTAAAATAAACCACAAGCTATGTACTAGCGTACCATCTTTCATATTTTTTTTTTGATGTGCCTCTAATCAAACAATTTTGCTGAGGCATACTGTCATTTTTTTGGCTTGCTTGCATTACGTTCCCTTGAATAAAGCTGCTAATGTGAGAAGAGAAGGAACCTATTGAGCTACGGTGTCTTTCTTTCCATGTTTTTATGGTCTAAGCCATCAAAGTGATAATTCTTGACATTTTTAGGAGTATATACGTGCTAAACATTATTTTTTTTGTTGCCAGGATTTTCAGTATGAAGAACTGCCTGAAGTTCTGAAGTACTATCCGCATGGTTATCATGGTGTAGACAAGGAGGGGAGGCCGGTCTACATTGAACAATTGGGAAAAGTTGAGCCAAACAAACTTATGCAAGTTACAACCATAGACCGATATGTACGATATCATGTGAAGGAATTTGAGAGGAGCTTTTTAATCAAATTTCCAGCTTGTTCAATTGCTGCAAAACGGCATGTTGATTCCAGTACAACTATTTTGGATGTGCAAGGGGTGGTATGTTCTTTTTACCTGAGTATGTTCTGTGGTTGAAAATGTTGTATCTTGTTTCTCTTTATGACTTTTCTTGTGTTAATAGAGTTTGAAAAACTTCAGCAAGACTGCAAGGGAGCTGATTCAAAGGTTACAAAAAATTGACAATGATAATTACCCTGAGGTATGCTATCTAATTGTCTTACTATTTTAAATGATTTTTCCTTTAAACTCAGCAGCAGGCACATGTGATAACATATATTTGAGGAACTATTTCTTATATGCTTTTAATGTTCCTGCAGACATTATACCGCATGTATATTATCAATGCTGGCCCCAGTTTTAGGTTGCTATGGAACACTGTAAAATCATTCCTTGATCCCAGGACTACTTCAAAGATAAACGTGAGTTATGATTTTTCATCACCTTTGGCGATTTTTCCTTTTTGTAGTGATCATTAGTATGATATGATGGCTTCTGTTTGTTAAATTCCATAGGTTATTGGTACCAAGTACCAGAATAAGCTTCTTGAAATAATTGATGCCCGGTATCCATTCTAAACTATATTTTTTTATTTAATAATATGATTCTTATTTCAAAGTTTAATTTATTTATTTTTTCGGATCTTGAATTTCCTCCAGTGAGTTGCCAGAATTTCTTGGTGGTACTTGTACCTGTGCTGATGTGGGTGGATGCCTGAAGGCTGAAAAGGGGCCATGGAAGGACCCTAATATACTGAAGGTCTATATTGGCTAATCCTTTTTTTTTTTTTTTCTGCCATAATGTTCATTGTGGGTAATCTTTACAATGATGTTAATGGATATGCAGATGGTTCTTAGTGGAGAGGCCCAATATGCCCGACAAATAATAACTGTTTCTAGTGGTAGGGAAGGATTTGCTTAAAACTATCAGATGTACTCTTCATTCTTTGTCAGGTGAAGGGAAGTGATAGTTCCACTGCCGAATCTGGATCAGAAGTAAAGAATATTGCATCCCTTAAAATAATGAAGCCTTCTGTCTCATACAACCGCTTAACCCCTGTACAAGAACTGGTGAGATTGACTTTGCAACAATTCATCATTCTGCTTTCTCTTTACCCCAAAACTCACAACCATTAACTAAGTAACCAGAACCACAATTATATGTGTATGTAGGATTGTAGTCTCCAATGTGACTAGTTAGTATCTGAACTTTGCAGCGATTAAAGATACTGTGAGATGGATTTAAATTTGTTTTCAATATTATACTTTTTTATTGAATCTCATATGTTTTAACTATTTCTTCCTCAATTATACTGGCTGTTCATTATGTTCGTTTATAGTTAATTCTCATTGTGGCATGTTATGATACACAACAACAACAACAACAAGAAGCCTTAATCCCACTAGGTGGGGTCGGCTACATGAATCCTTCGTCTCCATTGTGTCCTATTATGTGTCAAATTCTCATTTAATTCAAGATACTAAGATCATTTTTATACATCTTAACCAAGTCTTTTGGTCTACCTTTACCTTTCTTAACATAAGGCAAATCTAATGCATCTACTCTCCTAATGGTCATCTGACGGCCGACGCTTTATGTGGCCAAACCATCTGGGCGACTCTCCCTAATCTTATCTACCACTGAGCTACCCAACTTTTTTCCCAACATACTCATTTTGCATTCTATCTGTAGGTAAAGCCACTCATCCACTGAGCATCCTCATCTCTCAGAATACTTAACTTAGTCTTTCTCTCTTTTATTGGCCAACATTCTCGCCATAAGTCATTGCGTGTCTTACCACCATCTTATAAAATTTTTCCTAAGTTTTGGAACTTTTCTATCACATAATAGCCGATGCATTCCTCCACTTCAACCATCCAACTTGAATTTACTAATAACATCTCCATCTATTTCACCATCATTTTGAACAATAGAGCCTAAATATCTGAATCGCTCACTCTTATTATGTTGACCTACAACTATGTGCCACATTAAATTAAATAAATAAGGTGGATTTTTAAATCCCTTAAATCGCATCCAACATCAAATTGCTTTTAATTCGACGATTCGACGCAACGTCAAAATATTAAAATGAATTAATCGTAAAATTTTGAATCAATTAGGATCGACGGATAATTAAAATCAAATTATCATGAAATTCAGCGCATATCGAAGTCGGAAGCCTCGACGACGCCTAAACCACCTCCGCTAAAAATCGTCATCGCCAAAGGTCAAAATCTATCAAACGACACCTTCGGCCGAATCGGCAAAAGTATGCTGAGGTCGAATTGCCGACATTAATTTAAACCTAATTTAACTTCGACCGCGTTCAAACTCCGAATAAATTGATCGCCCATGTCGCACAATAAACAACTTAAATTGACACCCATATATAGGTTTGTCAAAATAATAAAATCGCAAAATGAAAGATTAATCCGCTAATTATCTCTTAATCACGATTAATTCTACCTAATCCCGCCACTCAACCAATCAAGATGTGCCAACTAAGTTCTAAAGAAAGGGGAAAATGCCGCTCCGCTGATAAAAAAGAACGAAACCCTTGTTGACCTCATTTTTTCACGATCCTTCGTTCTCGCTTTCAAGACGCTGACGCCCTTCTTCACGACTCAGGCCGCTTCTCTCTCGATCAAGTTTTCGCTCGCCGCTCGACATTCTCTCTTCTCATTCCTTCGACTTCGTTCTCTCGCTTTCCTCCCTCTCGATTCCTTCCTTCATTCTCTCTTCGACGACTTCGATTCGGCTTCCTCACGACGCTTGATGACTCCTCTTCAGATTCCTCTCTTCACGATCCGACTCTCCTCTTGATTCTCTTGACGATTCGATTCTCCTCTTCGCTTTCCAGAATGACTTGATTCCTTCTTCGCTTTCTCCAGAACGACGACTCTCTCTTCTTGATTCTGACGATTCGACTCTCCTCTTCTTTCTCCAGACGACTGCCTCGCTTTCTCCCAGAACGACGAGTTCTCTTCTCCTTCAACTTCGCCCGACGACGCTCTTCGAAACTTCTCCTTCTCCTCTCTTTAGTAAATCGACACCTCCGCTTTCTCTAACCCTAAGCTTTGTTTTATGATTTGAGCTTCTTGAAATTAGGCTTTGCTAAACATGCTATGTCTTATGTTTGGGATTATGCTAAGAGTTTCCTTTAGGGATTTGGGATGATGTATGGCCCAAATCTCATTTCTTATTGTCTTTATTCAATCGATTATGTGATGCTTAGCCTACTAAAATTGTTTTGGGATGATGTATGGCCTAATGTCATGTCATGCTACCTTCTGGGATAGTTACGATGCTATTTTTTTTTGAAATTGATTATACCAAGGGAAACCAAATCGATTTGTTTTCCAGAATGTGGTGTTTGTAAATCATTTCTATGAGAGGGGAAATAATTAATTATTTCATGTCATTATAAATGCATTTGCAAAGGGGAAATTGTGGAATTCATGTCTACAAGATGGGGAAAGCTATTAATTTGTTATCTATGCATTTATCTTGCTGAAAAGTGAAGTTGTATTGTTTCATTAGTTATAAGTATTTTAAAAATTCTCGATATGGGAAATTGAAAAATTGGTTTTAGCTAAAGAGGAAATTAGATCATTTTATAAGCATGATTAATATTTGTTGAAAAATTCGCAACATTTCTCTTGTTGAAATTTTCTTTTACCTAAAGGAAAATGAATTAATTTGTTGTAATGGGTAGATGCTGAAATTTCTTTTACCTAAGGGAAACTAAATCGATTTGTTATTTAATAAGCAATGTCAAAGTATTTTATGAAAGGGAGAACTATTAAAAGATAGAGGCATTTAAACTTTCTTATCTGGGAAAATCAATTACTTGTCGCTGATGAGATATGATGCTATTCTCCCATTTACTTTTACTTTGATTCAATTAAAGGAATTATATGTATATTATGCCTCTTTCATATGCAAGTTGAAATCAAATTAAACAGGATTTGCTATACCATTTGCTATTATCTATGAGCTTCATTCTCGATACTTGCATATGTGATCATATTATTACAGAAAATGCTATCAAAGCAAATGCTTTAACGACACCACCCATGCACTTTCATGCATGTGCGCCGCCTTCACAGAACTCATGGGAGAGTCGGAGGTCTGTAAACTTGAAAGCAGATAAGATTCGCAAAACGCATATATTATGTTAACCCATGCACTTTCATGGTATAATAACGGTGTTTACCATTCACCATGCACGCTTTCATGCATGGAAGGCTTTACCTCTACATTTGGACGACGGAGGTCGCCAAATTTTCTTAAAAAAAAAAAAATAAGATGAAAGGATGAAATGCTAGTTCACATATATTTTAAAGGCTTTAGAAACATATAATTCTCTACTTTATTTCATTATTTTAACACATTTACATACATAAATGAGATATACAAGATAAGAAAATACATATGAAATAAACTAAATCTACCATATAACTTGACATATATCGATAAAAAAATTGTTGAAGTTAAAAGAAACTCATCATGTGTGGCACCTTAATCCTCCTCAGCTGAAAGAACTTAAACCAGGCTTAAGAGAGAAGAGAGAGAGTAAAAATGTAAGATTTGTGAAAGAAACCCCCCTATTTATAGTTTCGCCCTTTCCATCTACTCATAATCGACATGCTACCATTACAAATCACGCAGAACTATCTACGCCATTTGTCATGTCAGATGCACATGGACATGCACAGATCCTTATCCCTTCTTTGAAAGAAAGAAAGTCTTCACATACCTCTTAATAAATTTAATTTAGTTTACGTCCCCCACTCACATGAGTCACATGAGGGAGGGATTTTAATTAATCCACTGCCTCTTAAACGAAATACATCTCTATATTTTATATTCCCTTCCTTTCAAGAGAAATAAATAGATATCATATGCTTCCAAAGCAATCTCCATTTATACTCTGATTTTATACATAAAGAGAGAATTAAATCAAATAATTTCTATTTTGCCATTACTTTATTTATACTTACATCTAAATATTTTCATTTTACGCTTTTGATTCAATAAATTATTAAATAAATCAAATTGTTTAAGTTTTTTACCATTACTTTATGATCATATAGCCTAAATCATTTTTTTTATATTGTTGATTTAAATATAAAGAGATGTTATTATTTAAATCAAATCCAAGTATTTTGATTACCTTATTTTGTAAATATACTTTCAAATTTCTATAATTACGATTAGACATGCACATTTTAGATAAAATAATATGCTATACTTTCCTGTTGGCTTTCTGACCTAACAAAACTAAAATCAAAATCAGACTTACATTTCAACATCTAATGCCCATACAACATTTTAAAGAATATATATCAGATGCTGTTTCAAATAATATACTAAGCAGATAACAAGAGAATGATATACTTCCTTTATCTTTGACCGGCCCCGTTAACAAAACCTAAAATTCATATCAAAACGATGATTACATAAGTCAAATACAAAGAATTTCTATATCTTCCTGCTTCGACCGCTAACAAACTCAAAAATCAAAAAATGACTACATTTCAACTGACATTTAATGTCCATACAACATTTTAAAAGCAGATACTCAGATGTCAGTTGCTCAAACAATAAGACATATATAACAACAGATGCTATACTTGTTCCTGACCGGTTAACAAAACCTAAAATCTACATATCAAAACGCATATCAGATCAAGTCAAATACAAGATGCTATATCTTCCCTCTTTCTGACCGTCCCGTTAACAAAACCTAAAAAATCAAAATCAGACTACATTTCAACAGACATCTAACGTCCATACAACATTTTAAAAGAATCAGATACTCAGATAGAAGTGTTCAAACACAGTGATATGCAAAGCAATAACAAGAGAATACATATTTGCTGGCTTCTGAGACCGCTAACAAAACTCAAAATCAAAATTTGACATCGCTTCAACATTGACATCTTAATGCCCATGCAATTTTCAAAGAATGATATTCATATGCATGTGAGTGAGTCAAATACAAAAGAAAAAACATATCATCCCGCTGTCTTCTGACCCCGTTAACAAAACCTAAAAAATGATATTATAATTTCAAATTAATAATATCCGGTAGTTAATTATATAATACAAGATATAATCAACTAACATAAATTCTAAAATTCAAATTCTGTGAAGAAAAGTCCCAAACCCGATCCTCTATGTTCAAACTAGAGAACAAGCAAGGATTATACTTCGAGATTTAATTGCACCATCCTCTAAAAAATCGTAGCAGTGCCTATCAATCGATATTAACCCTGTGATCGGTATGGTAATTATAATTAAAATTTCAAGATAAATGATCATATATATTCAAATCTAAAAATCAATCATAAACGATCAAAATTCAAAGAAATACAAAATATAAATAAAAAAATGAAATTAATTATTTAACTTAAAAATAAAAAAATAAAAAATAAAAAAAATAAAATCAATTCACCCTCCGCAATGTTTTCTTCGACAAATTAAGAAAACTGCTCACAAAGAAATTAACGTCAAATTAAATACATAACTACCTTCACACTCAAATATTCCTAAACGTAGCGACGTACCGTGTCCTCGTCTCATGCACCGCTGAGCATGGCACCACATAAATACGGCCTGAGCCCCTTCTCGACCGGTTCACGCGATATGGCACCACTAAATTTGCCACGACTCAGATGTTCTTAACCCGCTTTTCGAGCTGAAATGGGAATGTAATGCAAGAAAATTCTACGTTAGTGGGTTGACTTATATTTGTCCCCTAGAAACTCCACCCTGCGCCTACAAGCGACACCTCGACGACGTGAACCATGTGTGTGACAAGGATCCTTCTACGTCGGGTCGACTACCTCGACTGACCGTGGATCGCAAACCGGATGACTAACCATGGATCTTGACTGCCATCGCTCCCCACAAAAGTTTTAAGTTAAAATAATAAATTTCATAAGTTCTAAACTCCACTCATCGCAATTATATACTCGTTTTAACGATTCATCAAATTTTAATCGAAAGTGCTTTCAAGATCGGAGGTAATTAACTATAGGCCATACTATAGAAACCCAATCCAGATATAAAAAGTTCTCACGAACTAAATCTCAGAAGGTCTTATCTACTATTCATCCGCTTTCAAATTATCACCGACACTTAAACAACTCTTCTTTTTTATCGAAAGATGTCTATATGAATTTTCTGATCCCACATTTCCGACTACTGGGACGTTTCTTTCCATCTTTGGCTAAAAATCTAAGTTATAATCAGGAGTATAAAAAAAAATGAAATGAAATGAATGGGAAATGATATGTTAATCTGACAACTTCATATAAAGTTTAAGTCATTTGAGATTTTATTTAATGACGTATGTTAATATCTCATTGTTTTTTGCGAGATTCTGCTATTTTAATTGCTAATTTTACCTTTAAATCTAATGTGATTACGTAACACACCACATACTCTAGCGCCAACATCCGCTTGAACGCCATTAATGCCGAAGCACCGAGTTACCATCCGCGGTAGGATTTCCACCATCGAAAGAAACAGTTGTCAAGTAAACTCGACTCGAACTGCCCCGCACGCCATGTGAATCAAAAGGTCGGTTGAAGCCATGACCCCATCACGTAGGGTCACTTCAAAAGAAACAATCGCCTCAGAGGCTCGCCCTCCAAGACACCAATCATGAAGAGGTCATACTGACGCTCTTTTCCCTCGACATAATCCACCAAATGAACCATTCGCCCCGGAGGTATGACGTCAAGCTTCTTCATCTGAGGCAAATGGAGAAGAAGAAAAGAAATCTGAGCTACATGCTCAACATCGCTCAACACTTACCCAGCAAACCACTAATTATGAACCAAGAACAGTGTTCCAACCCATAATCTTGATAACCTTAAGTGTTAAACTACCTAAAACAAAAGCCCTTCTGACCCCACAACATCAGTTCGCCTTCCTCAAGGAAACCCGAACTATATCTCGCGAAGTGCATCTGTTCTCCAAGCAGTGCGAGAGGGGATCATGAAAAGAAAATACCAAGTCCCATATATGCAGACTTCCCTCCAAGGAGACCTCATCCCGAAACCCAATGCCGTGACGACCACTATGTCCCACGAACATCTGGTGACACTGGACCGGTCAGAATCCACCACAAAGGTCCCTGGGTGGTAAGATCCTGAGGCTCAGCCTCAAAAGAAATCCTCTGAGAAAGGCATGGCGACATCCGGTGTGAATTCTGAGATCCGCCAACTCAAATACCATGGAGCCTAAAAAAGAGGGCCCCCAATGATAAAGAATGACCAGACACCTTGGAGAATCCTCCCGGGATCCCCGCCAATCAATTTCATCCTATCAAGAGAGGTTAACTTCGATCAAGTCCTCTAACAAGAAATTTATTCCACACTTGAATCGAAGTCCATTGGAGACGCCGACCAAATTATCCAAGAGGACTAAGAAGAAGAAGAGGAGGCAACGACTGCCAAGTAGTGTATATGGTGCAACACAAGGAGCCATCCGTGTGCCAATATCAACCAAAGCGTCATACAACAAGCATTCCACCTCAACCAAGAACAACAAAATGTTCAAATAGAGGAAGCATCCTCCGAAGTCTTCGTGAGAGGAGCAACAAGAAGAAGAAGAAGAAAGGGAAGAAAATCCCACCTTCATCGATACTACTACTTTGGGCAGAGGCGCAGACAAATTCGGCCGATGAAAGCCAAAGATAAAGAAATCGCCGCTTGAACGTGAAAATGAGCTAAATGATGATGCGATGATCGACATGCAAGCACGAGAATATCATGGCAGTCCAACACCGCCCCCCAAATAATCATCAAGCCTCCAAAGAATGCCAATGACAATCCTCCAATAAATTTGATCTCACATGCTTCAAGGGTCCAAATTGAGCCCAAGGATTGAAATAAATGAGTCAAGAACCCGCTTTAATATACAAACTATATCAAGTCAGCCTCTCAACTTGATATTATATTGAATGAGAAGATTAAAGTCATATACGGGCAAAAGTAAAATTGGTGAGCAAATGTCACCTATATCCCGCTGAGTATGATCAAATTCCATATCCAAAGGGATATTCAATGCCAAAGTTCAATCTATTCGGAATGGTAATCCCAAGCAAAGATCCGCCCACTTCAAAGCATCCCGCAGAACACGGGTAATGATGCATTATTATTCCGCCTTCGCCGTAGCTAACTTCAATGCCGAATAATGTCGAAGTTATCAAATGACTTAAAACTTTTGCCGAACTTGAAAATATGTTCGTTAAAAGATTCGCAACAGCCAAAAGACAACAATCACGATCTCGCCTGAGAAGAGGAAGAAAGATGAGTCAAGACTGATATATTACGCTGCATAAATATGTATGAAATGTGAACAACAAAAGAAGAGCATAATTCAACTATCGATGCAACATCGATGATAAGATGATGCCTTTATCTTGTATGGCTTCAATTACCACATTTCAAGAGCTGATAGGGTGGCTAAATTTGAGAAATTAAATTTATCCCGCTCGATGGCCAAAGAAGATAAAAGAGCAAAAGCTCTAGACCAAAGAAAGGTGAAACACATTTCACCTCATACAAGAAGGATACGTATTAGTCTATAACGTACAAAGAAAGGCTACCCTGCCTATCAAGAAGACCTGCTCAATCCGCCCACAACCCAAGCTCATACTGAGGTAATGATACCTCGAGGTCGTCGAAGGCGAAGCACCCAAACAAACAAAGGAGCGAATGACTCAATGGCCCCGACCCTAAAAGAAAAGTCGAACAAAGAGTATTCTTTAAGAGGGAAAGTGTGGCTTAAACATGCACTCAAAGTGTCTCCAACTACCGAGTGTAAAAGACTCAAGAGGTCGGACAAGCGATAATCCTAACTATTGTCCATATCATCGGGGCCCATCCCGAAGATTGCTATCATATTCAAAGATCAATATATAAACGGTGAACATTATTATCTGACAAAGGTATTGGTGCGTCCAAGAAAGAATCCACCAGTAATCACCTCATCTCCAAGACTATCAAGCAATAAAGCGCAAGTCGGTCGATGATGAAGGATGGCAGTGCAGCCTCTAAAAGATCAGAAATGTTAAGCAATTGGAAGCTCCGTGTATTCAAGTGGAAATCACCACTGAGCCCTGCATTGAAGCCGAGACAAAACCTAAGTTGGGAAGGCTAGTTCATCTCACTAAAGACGCCTAGCCAAATACCGGAAGGCTAAGAAACCCGCCAAACAAAAAAATAAATTAAATAAAAGAAGAAGAAGAAGCAAAATGTTACTACTATGGATGGTCGCAACGAACACAAAAGATCATCAATAATATGGAAGATTACATACAATCAAGAAGACCTATCATTGCTAATTCAAATCTTCGATCAATGAAGAAGAAGAAGTCAAGAACTTACCAGTCTTGCTTGATGATGCATGAAGTCAATTTTAGAAGAACTCGCTTCCCGATGAAGATGAACCGAGCTCACCATATCAACAACATAAAAAATGTAAAAGGGGCAAGGATTCAATCTTCTCCTATCATTGACGGCGTAAGTGATCGAATCAGTCATTCAAGATTCGATGCAAATGAAGTCAAGTACAGGAGTGGTCGAGTGCTACCATCTCAACAAAGAGCCAATGAATAAAGATAAAGGAAAAAAAGTCAATGAAAAGTTATCCCTAAGGATTCAAATAAGAAGCCTTCATCAAAAGGGATCGACTACAATATTCTATCCCATCTAAGGAAAATTCCTACAGTTTTAGGGTAAGCACTTCTAATGTCAAGATCTCTAACACTAATTGAAGCTCTCAAAGAAAGAGTCGAAGCATATTCAACGTCCTAACTGAGACCTCAGATGTTCAAGAGCCTCCAATCGTCACATTTTCGTAAGATGATCTAATGCCTGACGCAGAGTACAATCTCTCAGACCAAAGTGATGAAATTATAATAGATCTTAATTGATCCCTGCCTCCTGGAATCTTATGAATTGAGAACTTTAGATGGCTATCTCTGGGATGTACAACATCTGGGACGAGATAAAGTCATGGTTCAAGGTTTCAATGAGAAGGGACAAAACTATCGCCATTCGCCCTCTTAAATTTGGAGACCTCTACACGTAAGAAATTTCATGTGATCGATGCAGATACTTCATTCGTGAGCCCCTGCCCAATTCATGGTTTCATAAGTATGGCATTGTCCCATCTACATTGCATCAATGTATGAAATATACAAAGGATGGAGAAGAATGCCAAATTGGGTGACATGCAACCTTTATGCATGAAATGAAGATTTATCAAGATGCCGCTTATTTCTTCCAAGGAATCAAAGCTAACAAAACAACTAAGAATCGCATCTACTTCAAAACCCATAAAAGAACAAGTTAAGAAGAAGGGAGAAGATAAAATGAATAAAGGAAAAGAGGTTGTTCCAAATATTCCTAGGATATAAAGAACAAGTCCAAAATCAATAACACCGCCTCATCTAGCAAAGGATAATCAAGAAGATGAATGTGTTCCTTCTAAATCCAAAGGTCCGCATGACTCTTCGAAGTAAAGCTCGATCGAAAACATTTGACTCGACATGAGTTTGAATCGCTTGAAGGTAAGCAATGCACCTACTTTAAAACAATCATATCCATCCAGAGACTACACTGTAGTCACCCTCTCCTCCCCAACATTTTAAAGAAATCACCCTCGAGAAACTCACAAAGTCGAGAATTGGTGACCTTCTATGTACCTCCTCCCCTGAAAACACGCCGAAGCGCTTTATAAACCGGGGGTGTCAAGAGAAGATCCCGACGGGTAAATGCGCTATTCAAGAAGAAGAAGCTATGCCCATAAGGATGCCAAAATATTACTCTCCAAAGATGCAAAATAATGCTAGCATGGGTCCATGGAGCGAAGTAAGCAAAGGACTAAGCTCTTTGAAATGATGTGGTACCCAAAAGGTTCTCAAACCATCGGTAAGAGAAATAAACACACTACTAAAGGCCTTGGTTTTATCCAAGACAATCCATGGATATACCTTACGCATAACAGAATGAAGTCGAGAGTGATGATGAAGATGAGAATGTCATTTTAACGCTACCTCAAATAATGAAGAAGTAGTAATCGCACACCAAGAGCTTGAAGATGGTGGGGAGGCTACTATGGATGAACTTAAAGAAGTTAATTTGGGAACCGAGGAGGATCCTCAACGCTCATCGCTTCACTCTCAAGATAAAGGAAGAATTAAAAATCTTGCGGAATTCGGATTGCTTGACATATGCAGAAATGCCGCTTATCCCCGATATATCGCCACAAAGCAATTAAGCGACGCAACGCCAAGCAAGCCTCTAGCGAATGAGATCGAGGTCAAGAAGCGTAATTGCGTAAAACCAAGAAGCTCATTGAAGCCGGTTTTATTCGAGAAGAAAAATACGCCGACCGGATAAATAATTGTCCCCGCAAAAGAAGAATGGTCGATTCAGATCAGATCGACTTCGTGGATTTAAATAAAGCATGTCCAAAGGATGACTTTCCGCTCAGATCGTAATCTATGGATAACACTTCAAACCACGACATGTTCTCATTTATGGATGGATCGCGCTACATAAATCAAGATGGCTCAAGATGAGAAACATACCTCATTCGTGACGCCAATTGGCATATATTGCTATACGCCATGCCCTTCGGCTTGAAGAATGCCGAGCTACATACCAAAGAGCTGGCGACGCTAATCTTTGACGAGTTGATTCATCGTAGAGTGCTATGTTGATGACCTCGCTTGTCAAGAGTATAGATCGCAAAGATCATCTCGATTTAAGGATCGCCTTTGAAAGAATCGTAAAATATGATCTCAAGATGAATCCTCTGCGCGCTTTGAGTCTCTTCTGAAAGTTCCTCGATATGTCAGCGGAGGGATTGAAATCGATCCCAACAAAATCAAAGCGATTGTCGAAATGCTCCTCCAAGGAGTTCGCCAACTTCGCCCATACAGGACATCTCGATTCATTAGAAGATTTATATCAAATCACGATGTCGACCCTTTGCAAAATTAATGAAGAAAGATACCCTTTCAAGTGGATGAAGAATGTCAAGAGGCCTTCGACAAGATCAGATATTTGAATCCACCCATTCTTGCGTGCCCCAATCCTGTGAAAGCTCTCATCATTGTACCAAAGCAAGAATCTCTAGCTTTGTCGCAAAGATAATGAGGAAGGAGAATGTTTCTATACTATATTACAAGACAGAGCTAAGCGAAGTTTCTCCAATTGAAGCATTGTTTGACGTTAATTTTGCCGCCCAAAAGTTACGCCATTACATGCTATCTCATAAGATTACCCTTATCTCAAGGATCGATCCTGAAGTTCTGATGACAAGACCAACGCTTGCGCCGTCGACGATCGTTGCCGCAATTGATATTACATATGTTCCCGAAAGCTGAAGGCAAATTCGGCAGATTTTCTTGTCGCCATCCCATCGATCATTGCTTAACGATGATCTTCCCATGAGCAAATCATGCACATATATGAAAAGAAAAGCAACAAATGTGGAATTGTATTTTGATGGACGTCCATTGGGATACACTCAACCCTCAAATCTTCCAAAGGCTCAGCCAGACGGCCTCATCTTGATCACACCCCGTGGCAATCGAGACATTCTTATAAATTAACTCAACCAACCAACAACGGTAAATATGGGGTGTTTAGAGGAAGCCATTTCCATGGGAGTCCGAATTTGCAAATTTATGATTCTCAACTCATCAAGTCCGGGCCTTTACAAAATCAACAAGCTTGAATTGCCTACTATCACAAACGAAGTTCTCGAAGCTTATGAAGCAAATTCCAAACGCATTATGACTGAGTCTCCAGAAGAACAAAGAAGCTGTTAGCAAATTAGCTAAAGAAATGGCAGTATGGATGACGACGACTACATACTACTAACGTGCACTCGTCGAGTCCCAGAGCCGATAAATTTAAGATCCTCACGGAAGAGGGTCATCAAACATAATCGCCAGGTGCGTCATGTTGCTCTTACACCCCTTACAAATTACTCAAAGTCAACAAGACAAGCTTCAAACCATTCCTGATGAAAGACTTCAACTCGGAAGTGCCAAAACCACACAATGAAATCCTTATAAGAAGAGAAGGAAGACCGGAGACGCTTTCGACTACTTCAAGGAAGCAAATTGCCGAATAAGATAAGCACAACTCGAGAAAAGGCTCACTATACGCTTATAGGCAATACTCAGATCGATCCTTCAACGATGTGACATGAATAAGAAGCTAACAAAGTAATTGTTGAAATCCATCCTTTTGCACACCAATCGTCCTAAAATGGCTTTCAAAATTAAAAGAATGATATTATCGTCTATGGTAAAAGATCAGATCAATCACGCCAAGAGATGCTAACGCCGCGTCCATATAATTCAAATTTCCAAACTGCATCCAACGAGCATTCGCCGTTGAGAGTGGACGATAATCGACCAATCGATCCGCCATCATCACCGGTCACCGCTTCATCTTAAGAAACCGACATTATTTCTCCAAGTAAGAAGCATTTAAAGAAGTTACTAACAAGTGACCAACTTTACTCACAATATTGCTTATGATTACCACGAATCATTTCGCATAAACGCCGCCTTCAAAAGTTTATAAATTTCGACGAGATAAGATTGATCATATTCACAATTTATAATCAGAAACGGCTATGATTTAATAAAACACTACTAAATCGAAAATTCTCACAAGAAATAAAAGAGTGGCATACCAAACTGAAGCCGCTTATTAGGACCACTTACAAGACTACAAAGTCTACATGCACTAATGTTTGGTCAAGCAGCTACAAGTTGAACTTCTTCGCCCGAAGAGCATTCAACAAAATCTTACCCAAGATGAGAGATGGAAGAGCTTGATCGGCTTAGCTCAGCTTCGGCAAAATCTAAGAAATTATGGGCGAGAATGTCGAGCATTCATCATCTGAATAATTGCGTCGAGAAGACCAATCATCCCTCATGCGAGAATTGGCGGTAAATTTGAACTGGTGGGAAGGACCTTTTGTTATCGAAAAGGTATATCGAGGGAACTTATGTCGGTGAACTTGAGTGAAAGAAACGTCTGCTCAAGCGGTCGACATTTAAAGAAATATTACACATGAAAGTGTGATTGGACAAATCCTGCATTTGAAAATCCTTATTGTCAAACACTTATGAAAATTTTCATTGGAAATTCTCTTGTAACACAAGAACGCATTTCCAAAATAAAATGAAAATCCCCCTGTTAGACAGGGGGCATTTTTTTTTTAAAAGTTTTATAGTAAAGTATTGGGCGTTCCTGATAAGACAGGGGGGGCCTTTCTTTCTCTTTGGGTTGACATCGTGCAAGTGGAGATCCACTACATACTCAAAATTATGTATTCAAATGCTTTTCATTGGAAATTCTCTTGTAAACAGCATTTCAAAATAAAATGAAAATCTGTTAGGCAGGGGCATTTTTTAAAGTTTTATAGTAAAGTATTGGCGTTCACGATAAGGCAGGGGCCTTTCTTTCTCTTTGGGTTGACATCGTCTTTAGTCGAGATCCACATACATACTCAAAATTATGTATTCAAATCTCGAATTTTCATTGGAAATTCTCTTGTAACAGCATTTAAAATAAAATGAAAATCACTGTTAGGCAGGGCATTTTTTAAAAGTTTATATAGTAAAGTATTTGTTCACGATAAGGCAGGCTCTTTCTCTTTGGGTTGACATTCTTTAGTAGAGATCCTACATCTCAATTATGTATTGAATGCTTCGTTTTCATTGGAAATTCTCTTGTAACCAGAAGCATTTCAAAAAAATAAAATCCACTTGGCAGGGGCATTTTAAAAGTTTATAGTAAAGTATTGAGTTCACGATAAGGCAGGGGCTATCTTTCTCTTTGGGTTGACATCGTCAAGAGATCATCATACTCAAATTATGTGAATCTCAATTTAAAGTCTTATGAAAAGAAAATTATCAAGTCTTGACAAACCAAGTTGGAAGGACATTTTCATCATCAAATCAAAGGTCGATTGTATAAGGTCGGTTCAACACTGAATAAAGTAGAGTCGGCAGTCTACTTACTGCAAGTGGTAGTAAGAGATCCCCATTTAGAGGATAAAATCTTTCATCAATTGCTCAGTCCACGACTCAGTGGTGTATAAGGTCGGATTCAACCGCAAATATGGCGTAGAGTGGCGTGAGATCTGCTTACTCAACCGCCACAGTAGTGTAAGGGATCCTCCTCTTGGTTAGTTCAAAAGAGCATCAATCCCCAAATCTCTCCAACTTGGTGAGTTTAAGTGACGGGGCGGAAATTATCCTGATTGGTAAGGTCATTTCTCAAAATTCTACAACAAACAAAGATATCCTTTCGAGAGGCAGAGTTTGGAATCAAATACAAAAAAAAAAAAAAAAAATCTCGACTCCTTGATAAATTCTATCAAAGCGAGAAAGCAAGCCGAAGGAAATTCTTCTTCTGTCGATAAAGCAAAAGCGGAGGGCCGAAGAAGTATCCCGATGTTAATAATTTAAATCGAAGGAGTTTTGTCATCAGATGTTCATTACATGTGCAAAACGGGGCCGATGACTCTTGGCCATTGATCAACTGACTCACGAGGCGTGGAGTGACATTTATCCTTCAAGCGTGGCGAGAAAGGGCGAAGGATCACTGACAAATCTCTACAAGATAATTGAGGGGTTTTACTCCATCAAATCAGGTCGAGGCATGAAGCGGGATAAAGGAGGCAAGATACGAATCCTGAGATGAAATCTTCAACAAGTCATCAAAGCATGGACCAAGACATTCTCATCTCATCGACTCCATCAAGTCCACCGAGCCTGGAGCGGAGGAAAATACAAATTCCAAATCTTGAGGCGAGTCTTCAACAAGTCAGTCAAAGCACAGCGGTAGAGACATTCTCATCTCATCAACTCCATCAAGTCCACACCAATGCCTGGCAAGCGGGGAGGAGAAAATATAAATTTCAAATTCGGAAGAAGTCTTCCAACAAGTCATGGCGAGAAAACATAGGGTTGAAGAAGATGCATCAAATTCTCTTGACAAGTTGATGATGATGAGTCATCATCTCCTAGTCCATCAAGCACAAAACATTGGATTAATGACAAATACCAGGTTCAACGAGGTTATTGCGGTTGAGCGATAAAATCTGAAACTTGCCCAACCCAGAGAGTTATACCCACTTATCGAGGGAAGCGATCGGGTATTATTAAGAGTTGTAGAAATTACAACTTAAGCGTGACATCGACAAATCTCTTGGAGATCATGAGTCGACTAGTGTACAAACGGTCCGCTCCATGCGCACCATGTTTGTTGGAGCATTGTTGACCTACAATATAACATTAAATTAAATAAATAAGGTGGATTTTAAATCCCTTAAATCGCGATCGACCGATCAAATTCGTTTTAACTTCGGCGATTATTTTTGTCGAAAAATGAATTAATGTCGAGAAAATTTTGAATCAATTAGGGATCGATCGGATAATTAAAATCAAATTATCATGAAATTGTCGCATGTCAGTCGGGAAGCCGGCGTCTAAACCACCTCCGTTCGCAAAATAAATCGTAGATGGCCGAAGGTCAAAATCTATCAAAGCGACATCTTCAGCGGTCGAATCGGCAAAGTATCTTGGTCGATTAATTTAAGCCGACGGCCAATTTAAACTTGAATTTCTTCGGTGTGCGTTATTTAAACGACCTCGATCCGAAATTGATCGCCATTGTTCGTTGATGAAACAACTTAAATTGACATGTATTCTGGGGTTTGTCAAAATAATAAAATCGCCAATTAAAATGATTAACGGCGATTAATCAGCTAATTATCTCTTAATCGCGTTAATTCCCTACAATCCATACTCAACCGATCAAGATGTGCCAAGCCTAAAAAAAAAAAAAAAAAGGGGAAAAAATCGTCGTTCAGCGATCGGCTAAAACGAAAGCGCGTTGACCCTCATTTTTCACGATCTCTTCGTTCCTGCGTCTCGGTCTCCCTCTCGCCGTTCACCTCTGTCTTTGCTCTCTCGAAGCTCTGTCTCTCTCATTCCCTCTCTGCGTTGGCATTCCTTGACTCTCTCTCGGTTTCGCTCTGGGTCTCCTCTCGGTTCGGCATTCGATTCTCGGCATTCCCCTCTTGACGCGATTGACTCTCGGCTTCCTCCTTGCGACTCTCCTCTTGGCATTCCCTCTTCGGCGATCAGGCTCCTCTTGACATTCCTCTTTTGGCGATTGACTCTCCTCTTGACTTCTCCTTCCCTTGTGACTCGACTCTCCTCTTGACTTCTCCAGTAGCGCCTTTGATCTTAGGCATTCCCTCTTACGTACGATTCAGGCTCCTCTTGACTTCTCCGTGGCCTTGCGACTAGATCTCTTTAGGCTTCTCCCCATTAGCGCCTGAGGCTCCCTCTTCTCCTTCAACTCTCGGCTCAGGCCTGACTTTTTTACTTCTCCTTCTCCCTCTCTTTTAGTAAATCGACACCTCAGGGTTGTTTCTCTCTAACCTAGCTTGTTTTATGCATTTGAGCTTCTTTGGAAAGTAGGGCTTTTCTTAAACATCTATGTCTTATCTTGGGATTATCTTTAAGAGTTTCCTTTAGGGATTTGGGATGATGTATGGCCCAAATCTCATTTCATTGTCTCTTATTCACCGATTATGGATGCTTAGCCTACTAAAATTGTTTTTTGGATGATGTATCTAATGTCATGTTGCATGCTACCTTCCTGATAGTTACGATGCTATTTTTTGCTGAAATTGATTATATACCTAAGGGAAACCAAATCGATTTGTTTCTCCCAGAATGTGATGTTTGCTGAAATCATTTCTATGAGAGGGGGAAATAATTAATTTGTTGTTTGAAGTGTGTATTTGAAATGTGGTGTTTGCAAAGGGGAAATTGTGGAATTCATGTCTACAAGATGGGGAAAGCTATTAATTTGTTATCTATGCATTTATCTTGAAATCAAGTAAGTTGTATTGTTTCATTAGTTAAGAAAATGTTGAAATTCTGCATATGGGAAATTTTGAAATTGGTTTTAGCTAAAGAGGAAATTAGATCATTTTGTTGTCTAAAGGCATGATTTAATATTTGCTAGAACATTTCTCTCTTTGAAATTTTCTTTTACCTAAAGGAAAATGAATTAATTTGTAATGGCATGCTGCCTGGAATAAACAATGCATGCAGCTATAACTTTTTCTAAGGAAAAATCTTAGCTTTGCTGATGAGATATGATGCTATTCTCCCATGAATTTCATGCTTCTACTTTGATTCAATTTATTTCATATAAGGGAATTATATGTATATCATGCCTCTTTCATATGCAAGTTGAAAACAAATTAAAGGGATCTTATACCAGCTAATTTCATTTCTATACTTCATAGCGCATATTAATATAGTGAGCTAAATATCAAAGTTGCTGCCATCTCACGAGACACCCATGCACGCGCATGCGCCGCTCATGAACTCATGGAGAGGGAGGTGTTAGAACTTTGAGCATAAGACGAGATAAGGATTCGTAAACCGCTATATTGCGTAACTTACGCACGCCTTTCTGCGAGAATAACTACCGAGGTCTCACGACACCTACCATGCACGCCTTTCTTGAACGCTTACTCAAGTAGCTACGGGGATGACGCCGGAGGTCCAAATTTTCTTAAAAAAAAAAAGAAGATAAAAGGATGAAATGCTTAGGTTCACATGGCTTAAAGTGCTTTCTTTAGGTTATATATATGAATACTCATACCTCCTCTACTTTACTTGTCATTCACAACGATTTACATACATAAATGATATACAAGACAGAAAATACATACGAAATAAACTAAATCTACCATATAACTCGACATATATCAAGAAGATAAAAAATTGGTTGAAGAAAAGAAACTCACAAGCGGCATACACCTTAATCCTCCTAGCAAAAACTTAAACTTGGCTTAAGAGGAGAGGAAAATGAAAGATTTCATGAAAGGAAACCCCTCCCATTTATAGTTTTCTCCTTTCCTTTGCCATCTACTCTTACTAATCGACATACTATTCAAATCAGACGCAGAACTATCTAAGCGTGATGTTGTCAGATGCATTACGTATGGACATAGATTCAGATCCTTATCCCTTTCTGGAAAGTAAAGTTTCCATACCTCTTTAATAAATTTAATGAGTGTCCCCCACTTGCCATGAGTTTCAGATGTGGGGAGGATTTTAATTAATCCATCTCTTCTTAAATGAAATATGACATCTACTCATTTTTATATTCCCCTTCCCTTTCAAGAGAAATAAACGCTAGATATACTATACTGCTTCCAAAGCAATTGCCCATTTATACTCGATTTTATACATAAAGAGAGGCTATTAATTTAAATCAAATGTTTCATTTAGCCATTACTTTACTTATGATCATACTGCCTCTAAATCAATTATTTTCATTATTTACGTCGTACTGATTCAGAATAGAGGGCTATTAAATTCTAAATCAAATCGTTTGTCATTTTACATTACTTTATTTACGATCATACTTAAATCAATTATCATTTTATCGTGATTTGCATATAGAGAGGCTATTATCAAATCAAATCGAAGCTCATTTTGCATTATTACCTATTTACGAACATATGCTCTAAATCAATTATTTTCACCCCTTTACGCTTGATTTTGTATATGGGACATGCAGTTAGATAAAAATAAAGAAGATGCATACTTCCTGCCTTGACCCCCGCTAACAAACTCAAAATCAAAATCAGACTTACATTTCAACAGACTAACGCATACAACATTTTAAAAGAACAGATATCAGATGATGTTGCTCAAACAATACATTGGTAAAGCAGATAAAGAATGATACATACTTCCCGGCTTTTTCTGACCGGCCCCGTTAACAAAACCTAAAAAATCTCATATATCAAAACGCATGACGCATTAAATCAAGTCAAATAAAAGAGACGCTATATCTTCCGCTGTCTTCTGACCCCGTAACAAAACTCAAAATCAAAATCAGACTTACAACTGACATTCAATGTCCATACAACATTTTAAAAGATGATATCATGATGAAGTTGCTCAAACAATAGACATAAGAACAAAGATAACGACATCCCTTGCTTGTCTTCTGACCGTCCGTTAACAAAACCTAAAAATCTCATATCAAAACGCATGATTGCATTACAATCAAGTCAAATTCAAAAGAACAGATGCTATATCTTCCTGTTGTCTTGACGTCCAACAAAAAACTCAAAATCAAAATCAGACTTACATTTCAACTGACATTCAATGTCCATACAACATTTTAAAAGAATGAGCATGTGATGCTGAAGTGCTCAAACAAGGACATAGTTAGATAACAAGATGACGCTATACTTCTTTGGTCTTCTGACCGGCCCGTTAACAAAACTCAAAATCAAAATTTGACATCGAAGCTTCAACATTACATCTTAATGTCCATGCAATTTTCAAAAGAATGTGATATTCATACGTGAGTAAATACTAAGTCAAATACAAAAAAGATGCTTATATCATCCCTGCTGGCTTTGACCCGGCTAACAAAACCTAAAAATGATATATTATAATTTCAAATTAATAATATCCGGTAGTTTCGCCATATAATACAAGATATGAATCAACTAACATAAATTCTAAAATTCAAATTCTTGAAGAAAAGTCCCAAACCCGATCCTCATGCTTCAAACTACACAGGTTTTGAAGGATTATACTCGAGATGATGAATTGCACCCATCCTCAGAAATCGACAGAAGTAGACAAGCCTATCAATCGATATTAACCCTAGATCGGTAAATTATAATTAAAATTTCAACGATAAATGATCATATATTCAAATCTAAAAATCAATCATAAAATGATCAAAATTCAAAGAAATACACAAAATATAAATAAAAAAATGAAATTAATTATTTAACTTTAAAATAAAAAATAAAAAAAATAAAAAAAATAAAATCAATTCACCCTCCGAATTGTTTGTCTTCGACAAATTAAGAAAAACTTTGCTCACAAAGAAAAATGTCAAATTAAATACATAACTACCTTCACACTCAAATATTCTAAAGTCGTAGCGACGCTACCGTGTCCTCGTCTCGCTTGCCGCTGACAAGACCACATAAATGAAAACTGAGTCTCCGACCGGTGACGGCATGCACACTAAATTATTGGCCACGGCACGATGTTCTTAACATTTTTCGAAGGGGAATGATTTAAAGAAAAGCCCCATGTTACTGGTTGACTTATTTGTCCCTTAAACTCCACCCTGTGTCTACAAGGACACCTCGACGACGTAACCACGTTGCCGACAAGCGATCCTTCTGCCGCCGACTACCTCCTCGACTAAATGACTGGATCGGGATACCGGATGACTAATCTTGATTCGACGGCACATCGCTCCCCCACAAAAGTTTTAAGTTAAAATAATAAATTTCATAAGTTCTAAACTCCACTCACTGCAATTATATACTCGTTTCTTAACGATCTATCGATCAAATTTTAATCGAAGTGCTCTCAAGATCGGGTAATTAACTATAGTGCCATACTTATAGAAACCTCAATCAGATATAAAAAGTTCTCACCAATTGAGAACGAAATCTCCTGCAAGGTCTTATCTACTATTCATCCGCTTCAAATTATCACCGACACTTAAACAACTCTTCCTTTTATCGAAAGATTTTGTGGCTTAATTTTCTGATCCCACATATTAATGACTTGATCACCCAAAGTCACAACACTACCACTAAAACTTCTACAACTAAAATTACACTCCATATATTCGCTTTAGATCTACTTAAACTAAAAAACCTTGCACTCTAAAGTTGACCTCCATAATTCAAGTTTCATGGACTCTCTAGTCTTATCAACAAGAAGAATGTCAAAGAAAAGCATACACCAAGGTACATCTTCTTGTAAATGCCTCGTAAGAACATCCATAACTAAAGTAAAAAAGATAAGGGCTTAATGTTGATCCTCGATGTAATCCAACCAAATAGAAAATATTTTGTCAATCCTCCTTGTGTTTGGACACAAGTAACAACTCTAGTATACATATCCTTAATGACTTGAATATAACCAATATTAACTTCTTTTCGTTTCTAACTCTCCAAAGAACATCTCGAGACTTTATCATAAGTTTTCTAAATCAATAAATATCATATGTATCCTTATTTTTTCTATGCTTCCATCAAACCGCTTAACAAATGTAAAGATCCATAGTAGATCTACCCTGCATGAAACCAAACCGACAGGAGAAACTTCAGATCACATCGTAACCTATGCTTAATTACTCTCTCCCATAATTTTAATGTATTAACTTAATTCTCTATAATTTGCATAATTGTATCACCTTTATTCTTAAATATAGAACCAACAAACTCTTTCTCCACTCATCTCGACATCTTTTAGTCTTTAAAATAACATTAAAAGATTTGTAAGCCAAGAAATTCCTCGATCTCCTAAACATTTCCACACTTCTATTGGAATATTATCCGGCCCATCGCTTTTCCACATTTCATTTTCTTTAAAGCTTCACTAACTGCATTTACTAACGACGATAAAATGAAATTTCTATTTTAGTATTAAGGTCAAAATCAATCGTACTCGATCCTTCATCAAAAGTTTATTAAAATACCTCATCCACCTATTTTCAATATCTTTTCTAAGAAAAACACTTTATTATTTTCTTCCTTAATACCCCTCACTAACTATGTTTTACTTCTCCTATCTCTTTATTAACTTATACATACATCTTTCACCTTCTTTGAGATCTAATCTATTATATAAATCACTAAAGTTAAATTTTTGATCATATATCGCTTTCTTAATCTCTATGTTTATTTTATATCTTTCCCAATTCTCCGAAGTTTTACATCTAAACCAAGTTTTATAACAACGCTTCTTATTTCTTATCTTTTCTCACACTCTAACTCCACCACCAACTATTCTTATTAAAAGTAGTTTTTTCCTGATTCGCTCAAGACATCTTTAAGAACTGCTTAATTTCACTGATATTTTTTTCTCACATAACGCTTTCCCATGAACATCCCAAACTCTAATCTTCAGAATTGCTTTAAAAATATTTTATTTGGTTTTAAGTGCCATCTAATCCCGATAATAATTTAGTTTATTTTTCTCTTACAACCTTTCATCTTAAAATCTAAAACTAATACGATGTGACTTAAAATTTCACTGGAATGACCTTACAATCTTTACAATCTAAACGATCTATTTTTCTTATCAAAAAAATAATCAATCAGATTTTACTAGATCCATTTTATAAGTAATAATATTTTCATCTCTTTTTTTAAATAAAGATAAGAACTACAAAAATCATGTGCAAGAAAATCTAATATACCATACCTTCTTTATTACTACCCAAATCCATAACCACCATGAATACTTTTAAAATCTTCTACCACTCTACCAATACGCCATTTAAATCTCCCCAATAACTTTTTTTTTCAAGGTATTGTATTAATCCTCTAATTCATTCCAAAATTTTTCTTTACCTCCAAACCTACTGAGGAGATACACTTATAATATGATAATCTTAAGATCAACAATCTTTAAAACTATAATTCTATCTCCACATCTAATACTTATAACATTATCCTTCAAACTTTATCTATAATCACACCTACACTATTTCTACGATTAAATACCAAAGTTTAAAACCTAAACTATCAATCTCCTACCAACCCATTTAGTTTCAACACATAAAATATTTATCTTTCTATGAACTATAATATCTATTAATTCCATTAATTTACATGTAAGAGTCTATATTCCAAGATCCTAATGTAATTCTAGTTTCATGGACTAACTTCTTTCATCCGTCTCATATACAGAACGCTTATTTAACACGCACCCGCATGTAATTTGCAAGACATTTTTCATCAGATTCAGTTATACAACCGTCCGCTCTGAGACGCTAAGATTAACACAATGATTTAAAGGATTCATGTCATGATTGACAAATTTTACACTGATTATGTACTGTTAGTAGAAAAGTAACTTGGACGGTCCAATGAGTATTTATACAGAAGGGTGCCTAAATAATAATTGAAAGCCATACAATTTCTAAGAAGCAATTAAAATAATTTCAAATTCAAAAAATTACTATTTTGAACAAACCAACATTTCTCCCCTTGTAACCTTCCATTTTTTTTTTTTCCATCTATGGATCAATCCATTGGCCGACCACACTTAGTGGGATTAAGGTTTGTTGTTGTTGTTGTTGTTGTTGTATGGATCAATCCATTGCTCGCTTTTTTCCTTGTTCAACATATAAGCCATGGCCCCTAGCAGCCATTTAATTTCCCTAGCTAGGGAGTAATCCATGGCCTTCCTCCTTAGTTTAGCACACAAATCCATTGCTCACTACTTTCTTTGTTTGCAAATGAATTTGTGCATTTTACCTTCTTTATTTAGTAGTCGTTGGATATCAGTTATAGGTAATTTTGACATTCTCACTCAAACTGAATATTTAAGATCTACCATTCTAAATTTGTTTAAGATATTTTTGAAAGTAGGGTTGCAAAATCTTTTCGTAAATATGTTGGCAAGTTGCCCATCTTTTGGAACATACTAAGTGCAAACTAACCCACTTTCCAAAATTTTTTATGAAATGTTTATTTACCTCCACATATGAGTAATGTTAATGGTAGGTTTGTCATAATATATCTTTACAAATCCTTTCTATTTGATCAATAAATCTTCCGACAAAATTTTAATCCACAAAAAATTCTCAATTACCTGTTGACCTACAACTATGTGCCACTTGAAATTAAGTAAATAAAGTAGAGGTTAAAACCCCCCTAATTGCGATCGAAATCGATTAAATTCGCTTCGATTTAAAATTGATCATAATACCAAATATCGAAATTAATTGAATAAAAATATCGAATCAATTAATGATCGATCAAATAATTAAAATCAATTTTTAATGAAATCATGCGATATCGTCGGCAGTTCGACGTCCAACGACCTCGCTCAGGAATTGATCGTTGTCGCCAAATGTCGAAACCTATCAAACGACGCCTTCCGCGGTCGATTCGGCAAAGTATGTGCGAACATCAATCAATTTGAGTGCCACGCCGCACAAATTGAATCTAATTTCACTTGAGCCGCCGACGCCTAACAACCTCCGATCATAAAAATCGATCCAGTGTTCTGCATAACCAAACACTTCGATTGACACCCATATCGGTTTATTAAATAAAATAAAATCATGCAAAGTAATATTAAAATGCAATTAGAATGATTAATGGTTAATCCATCATTTTTCTTAACCCTTAATCCTTACCTAACCTCGCCAAGCCTCCAATAGAAAAGCCGCTAATCCCTATTTAAAACCAGCCAATCAGATACTCCTAAAGGTCAAACGAGCTATCCTTCCGCATTCTCCTAATCGCGACGGCTCCTTCGTTGACTTTGATTCACGCTCCTCGCTCTCTTTCTCCCTCAGGATTCTCCCTCTCGTTTCATGCTTCTCATGCTCACACGATTCCTCACGAGATTCGCTCTTGGTTTTTCCCTCTTATGTGATCTCCTTGCTCAAGTTAAGCGATCTCCCCTCTCACGAACTCCTCCTCTCGTTTGCTTTCTCAATAAGACTCCACATGCGGTTCTTCTCCTCGTCTCTTCAGGAGCTGCAGGAACCCCTTTCCTTCTTCTCTTTCATGACCGGAACTGTGTGTCGTTTCAATCCTAAGTTATATTTTGTTATCAATGTCACTTAGTTATTTACCTTCGAACCGCTCCATATTTTGTTATGTGTAGTTTTCTTGTTAAAATCACGAACTAAATAAAAGGAAAATAAAGAACGCTGACTTTAGATTTCATAAGGTTCAAGCTTGATTTTATCGATGGAAATCTTGCTTACATCATTCTGTTAAATTACCATTCTTACTGTTTGCTTGATCTAAGTGGCATTTTGACATGGAATAGCTACTCTATCACTAAGTCGAGTATAGATTTATCATGAGTCAATGCATATCGTAAAGATAAATCTATACCGACTAAAATAGTAGAAAAGAGTCAACTACGTTTATAAGAATGCACCTTTATGATCTATGACAACACTGAAAGTGTCAAATTCATATTTGACATAACAGATCTATATTGATTTACAATGCAACGTTTTACGCTTATAATTCGACATCTATGTCAAACATCAAAACTTCAACTTAAACATTTCAACGCCCATACAATATTTTAAAAGAAAGAAATACAGATGATCAAGTATTCAATAAATTTTAAATGTTCAAATGATATATACAAACAATCAAATGAAAGAACAAATGCTACTATCTTTGTTTGTGATCCGGTTAACAAACCTAAAATCTAATGACGCTATCAGAATCTTGAATTCTATCATAAAACGAAAAAGATAAATTTATCGATCATCATAATGATCTTTTCAAGTTCAAGATCTCAAGAAAAGCTCAAACCCATCCCATGTACAATCTAGTGATTGTAGAATGATAGATCTTGAAATAACTAATCTAGATCCGATCCTCTACAAAGAAGATAGAGGACCGAGTCTATCATCCCATTTATTTCTGACGAGTTAACAAACCTAAAAAATTTGATATTATAAGAATTTTAAATTAATAATATCCGAAATTTTAATTACATGTAATACAAAGATATGAATCAACCGACATACTCTAAAATTCAAACCTCAAGAAAAACTCAATCCTCTATGTCAAGCTGAATAGGCTAGGATTATACTGAGAATTAATAAGACATCCTCAGAAAACTGCATGTAGAATGCGCCTATCAATCGATATATAGATCGCATGACAATTATTATTAAAAATTTTAATGATAAATGATCATATATTCAAATCTAAATCAATTATAAAATGATCAAAATTCAAAAAAAATAACAAAATATAAATGAAAATGAAATTAATTAATTAAATTAAAACAAAAAAAATTAATCCACCTCCACTGCTTTGTGACAAATTAAGAAAACTTCACAAAGAAACAACGTTAAATCAAATGTATAATTATTCACACTCAAATATTCCTAAAGCTAGGACGCGTTCCCGCGTCCTCTTTGCTCATAAATGACACACATAAACTTACGGCAGAGCCCCTGACCGGAGTCGCGATAGACACACTAAATTATTTGCCACGCCAGAACTTGTTCTCCAACCGCTCTTTTCGAGTAAAAGATCCTATGGGCAAAAGCCCATGTTAAGCTATATTTATATCTCTGAGACAAACTTCCCCCTGCGTAAGGACACTTTGGACGACGAACTATCGACAAGGATCCTTCTCGTCGTCCGACTACCTCCTGACTAAGCACCATGGATCACGAAATGGATGACGAACCATGAGATCGGGACGCCACATCGTTCCCCACAAAAGTTTTAAATTAAAATAATAAATTTCATAAGTTCTAAACTTCACTCATCGAATTATATACTGTTTCTTTAACGATTATCATTGTAATCGAAAGGCTCTCTACGGGAATAACGCCAGGCTATAGGAAACCCGAAACCAGAAAAGTTCTCACCAAAGAACAAAATCTGTGTCTTATCTACTATTCATCCGCTTCTAAATTATCATCGACACTTAAACAACTCTTTTCCAAAGAGGCGAATTTTGATCCCACAGATTTCACCACCCACGTGTTTCTTCCATCTTTACCAAATCTAAGTTATAATCAGAGTATCAAAAAAAAAAGAATGAAATAAGAAATGAAAATGAAATGATAAGTTAAACTTGACAACTTGCTATACTTAAAGTCTTAAGTCATTTGAGATTTTATTTAGATATGCTTGACGTTTTGTCTTATCAGACTCATATTTTGGAAGTAAGATAAATTATTTTAAATGCTAATTTTACCTTTAAACCTGAATGATATTACGTAACACAATGCCACTATTACCTCGCAATGCCAACATCCGTTTCCAACGCCATCATCAATGCCGGAAGTACCATCCGCTGGTAATAATTTCCCAAATATTCGAATAAAGAAGCATAGCATTATCAAGTACAAACTCGCTCAGATGCCATGTGCAAGATCTAAAAGGCCCAATAAATGACCACAGTAGTTACTTCAAAAGAAACAATCGCCTTTGAGAGGCCCCTCGAGACACCAATCATGAAGAGGGTTATTCACGTGCTCTTTAGTCCCTCGAATAATCGCCAAATAACCATTCGCCTAAGATAATGTCAAGTTTTCATCCTAAAGTTTAATGGAAAGAACGAAAAGAAAAAGCTCTCATATCGCCACAGCCTAACCGACAACTAACAAGAATCAAGAATGAGTGTTCACCCACAATCGGTTTGATAACCTTAAGTGGGTTAAGCAATGCTCTAGTCATCAATCCCTGACCTCACGTTCCACTCCTCGCGAGGAAACCCAAACTATATCCGCATGCATCGACGGTTCTCCAAGTTGCCAGAGAGACCGAAAAGAAGATACTGTCTTATTATCATCAGATGCTCCGCAGACCTCATTCCAGAACTCAAATGGCGACGCCACAGATCAATGTCCCACACGATGAGCATCGGTGTGACACTTGGACCACGCGCCCTGAATCCACCAAAGGTCCCTGGAAAGGTAAGTATAGGCTCCAAAAAGAAATTAGAAAGCATGGTGTGACATCTGTGAATTCTAGATCCTCAACTCAAATATCAATGAGCCTAAAAGAGGCCCCTGATGATAAAATATTTGAGCAGGTACACTTTGGAGAATCCTCCGGGATCCATCAATCAACATCCCATCATAGGTTAACTTCGATCAAACCCTCTAATGAAGAATTTTCTCCACACTGAATCGAAAGTCCATTGGAGACGCCGATCCAAATCCAGATCCAAGAAGAAGAGAGGATGCAACGACCGGAAGTGGTGTATACATAACAAGTCGAGCCATCTGGGCCAATATCAACATAGTGCATAACACTACCTCCTCAACCTCAAGAACAACAAATGTTCAAATAGAGGAAGCATCCTCGAAGTCTGAGAGGAACAAGAAGAAGAAGAAGAAAGGGAAGAAAATCTCACCTTCGGCAGGCGAAAGACAAATTCAGAGAAAAGCCAAAGATAAAGAAATCGTCGCTTGAATACGAAAAGAAAAATGATTAATGCAGAGAAATATCGACAGTAACATCTCATTCCCAAATAATCATCAAGCCTCAAGAATGCCTATGACAATCCTCTAATAAATGATCTCACATGATTCAAGGGTCCAAATTGAGCTCGAGGACAAATAAATGAGTCACCGAACCCGCTGAATATAAACTATATCTAAAATGAAGATCTCAACTTGATATTATCTTGAATGAGAAGATTAAAGTATTATATGCGTAAAAAAATTGAGAAAGGCTATATCCCGCTGAGATGATCAAATTCCATATCCAAAGGGATATTTAATGCCAAAATTTAATCTATTTGACAAATGGTAATCCTAAGCAACATCTAGCTCAAAGCGAGAACACAGTGGGTAATGATGCATTATTATTCATAGATTTAACTGACCGCTGAATTTTGAGTTGAAATGACTCAAGACTTTGCCGAACTTGAAAATATGTTCGTTAAAGGTCAAACAACAAAAAAGACAACACGATCTCGCTTGAAGAAGAAAAGATAAATCAAATGATCCATATCTCACATGTTGACGAAATATGAGTAAAATGCGAAATGTAAGCAATAAGAAAGCATGCGATCCAATTGATAAAGCAACATCGATGATACGTTTATCATGGCTTTAATTACCACATTTCAAGAGCTACTGATAGGCTAAATTTGAGAATTAAATTTATCACGCTCTGATAGCTACCAAGATAAATCTAAAAGAGCAAAAGCTTCAGATCCGAAGAAGGGTGAAACACATTTCACCTCGTTCAAGAAAGATACAGATAAGTGATTAGTTTATAATGTAGACAAAGAAATGCTACCTGTCTACTAAGAAAGACCAAAACAGTCATTCAATCCTGATCCGCAACCCAAGCTCATACTTGGTAATGATGCTCGAGCGTAAAGGAAATTAAAGCAAACAAAAGGAATGACCAACCCAACCCTAAAACAAAGTCGAACAAAGAGTATTTTTTAAGAGAAAGGAAATTGTTTAAATGATGACAAAGTCTCCAACTACCAGAGTGTAAAAGACCAAGAGCAGATAATCCTAACTATTGCCCATACCATCTGTGCTCATATATCAAGATTACATATTCAAAAGATAAAAAAATAAATGAATTCATTATCTGACAATTGGTGCGTCCAAGAAAATCCAAAAAAGTAATCACCTCATCTCCAATACTATAAAGAATGATAAAGAAAGAACCGGCCGATGAATGAAAGATAAGTCATACTCTAAAAGATGTAAAAAATATCAGAATTAGAAGGTTCAGATTGATTAAATCACCACTGAGTCATTGAGAGACAAAACCTAAGTTATGGGAAGGCTACATTCATCAAAGAAATAAATAAGAGAAGAAATCTACCAAACAAAAAAATAAATTAAATAAAAGACAAGAACACAAATGTTACTACTACTATTGATGCAAACATAACACAAATGATCATCAATAATAGATTAAGATACCGAGCACTATCACGCTTGCATTCATTATAAATCTTGGATCAACGAAGGGGAAGAAGCTAAGAACTTCCTACTGCTTGATGATGCATGAAGTCGAGCAAACTTAAGAACTCGTTCCCAAATGAGGATGAATTAGAGCTCACCATATCAACGACATAAAAAAATATAAAGTCAAGAATTGAATTTTCTAGTTTATCATTGACGGGCAAAAGCAGATGTCAAATATCAAGATTCAGATGCAAACAAGTAAAATAAGTGTCGAAAGCTTATCCCAACAGAGAAAGAGCCAATGAATAGGGACAAAGGAAAGAAATTGAAATCAATGAAAAAGTTATCCCTAAGGATTCAAATAAGAAGTTTCATCAAAAGGGATCGATTACAATATTCTATCCCATCTAAAAAAAAGTAAGACTTCTAATACAAGATCTCCTAACTTAATTGAAGCTCTGAGAGCGGAGAAGTTCAAGCATATTTTTGAACGTTAAACTGATGTTCAAGAGCCTCCAACGCCACATTTTCAAGATGATCTAATGCTGACCGCAGAGCACAATCGCCTCCTCAGATGTTACTGAAAGTGATGAAATTATGATATCTGATTATCCGATTCCTTGAATCTTATGAACTCTTAGATGTATCTCTGATGTACAACATACGAGATAAAGTCATGGTTCAAGGATTCAATGAGAAGGGAGAAAACTATCGGTCATTCGTCTCTCTCTTAAATTTGGAGACATCTACACAGAAGCCAAATTTCATGTGATCGATGCAGATACTTCATTCAGAGCTCTTCTGGGTCGACCATGACTTCATAAATATGACATTGTCCCATCTACATTGCATCAATGTATGAAATATACAAAGGATGGAGAAGAATGCCAAATTGTGTGACATGCAACCTTTTGTGCATGAAATGAAGATATATCAAGATGCCTACTTTCTTCCTACAATCAAAGCTAACAAAACAACTAAGAAATCCGCATCTACTTCAAAACCCATAAGAAGTAAAGAAGAAGAAGGAGAAGTTAAAAAGAATAAAGAAAATGAGATTGTTTCAAAATATCCCTAGGGATATAAAGAACAAGTTTAAAATCAATAACACTGTCCCTCATCTAAAATGATAATCAAGAAGAAGATGAATGTGTTTCAAATCCAATGGTCCACAGAATCTTCGAGTAAACATCGAGAAAATCGACTCGATTATGAGTTTGAATGCTAAAGGTAATGCACCTACTTTAAAACAATCATAGATCCATCACAGACTACACTCGTAGTCACCTCGCTCCTCCTCAACATTTTAAAGAAATCACCCTCGAGAAACTCATAAAGAGGAATGGTGACATATACCTCCTCGGAAAGTGCCAGAAGCTTTTATAACCGAGAGGTGTCGAAGAAGATCACGGTAATACTTATCCAAGAAGAAGCCACAAGAATACCAAAATATTACTCCAAAGAAAATCGATGCAAACATGATCAGGAGCAAGTAAACAAATGACTAAGCTCTTGAAATGATGAGATCTAAAAGGTTCTCAAACCTCGGTAAGAGAAATAAGCACACTACCAAAGGTTTCATCCAAGACAATGGTCCACAAGAATATACTACACTATAAATGAATAAGTGAGATGAGAAGATGAGAATGTCATCTTAATGTTACCTCACAAATAAGAAGAAGCTGCAGGCACCAAGAGCTTGAAGATGGTGGCAGTAATATGGATGAACTTAAAGAAATCAATTGGGAACGAGGAGGATCCTCGCCCACGCTCATCGTCCCTACTTTTGAAGATAAAAAGAATTAAAACTTTGCTCGTGAATTGTGATTGCTTTTCTGGATATATGCTGAAATGCCGCTTATCTCCTGATATAGCAGTTCACAAACTAGCAATCAAGTTAGATGCATCACCAATCAAGCAAACCTTTAGGAGAATGAGATTGGAGGTTGAAGAACATATAATTGGAGAAATCAAGAAGCTCATTGAAGCTGGTTTCATTCGAGAAAAAAAATATCTGATAGCTAAAATCTCCAAAAAAGAAGAATGGTCGACTGATCAGACGAATTCTCGAGAAACAAAACATGTCCAAATGATGACTTTACTTCCTCAGATCGAAGCATGGATAACACTTCAAACCACGACATGTTTCATTTATGACGGATCGTTACAATCAATCAAGATGGCTCGATGATACCCATTCGTGACACCAGATATACCGCCATGCCCTTCTTGAGAATCGGAGCTACATACCAAAAGTATGACGAATTGATTCATCAAAAGTAGAGCGCTATGTTAGACCTCATCAAGAGTATAGATCGAAAGATCATCTCGATAATTTAAGGATCGTCTTTGAAAGAATTAGAAAATATGATCTCAAGATGAATCCTCTCGCCTGAGTCTCTTCTGAAAGCCTCGATAGGTTGGATGATTGAAATCGATCCCAACAAAATCAAAGATTGTTGAAATGCTTCCTCCAAGGAGCTCACAACTTCGCCCATACCGGGACATCTCGCATTCATTAGAAAATTTATATCAAATCACGCGAGATGTCAACCCTGCAAAATTAATGAAGAAAGATACTCTTCGTGGACGAATGTCAAGATTTCGATCAAATATCGTTGAACCCATTCTTGTAGCCCCAATCGTGAAAGCCTCTCATCTTGTACCAAAGACCGGAGGAATCTCAGTGCTTTGTCGCAACATAATGAGGAAGGAAAGGAGAATGCTTCAATTATATTGAGACTAATAAGAGAAATACGTTATTCTCCAGAGAAGCATTACTTGGCGTTAATTTTGCCGCTCAAAAGCTACGCCATTACATGCTATCTCATAAAATTACTCATCTCGGATCAATCCGTTGAAGTTCTTGATGACAAGACCAACGCTGATGTCGCCGGGCACGATGGGTGCCCTTCTGCCGCAATTTGATATTAGATATGTTTCCCGCGGTGAAGAAAAATTTAGTAGATTTTCTTGCCGCTCATCTCGTTCGACAGATTCATCTTTAATGATGATCTTCCGATGAGAAAATCATGCACATAAATGAAAGAAAAGCAAAGAAGGAATTGTAGATGATTTTCATCAATCAAATACACTCAACCCTCAAATTTCCCAAAGGCTCGAATGGTATCGGCTCATCTGATCACACCAATGTGGCATAAGACATTCTTATAAATTAACTCAACCACGAACCAACAACGTTGAAGCGTTGGCGAGGTTTAGAAAGCCATTTCCATGGGGTCCAATTTGCAAATTTACTCAACTCCATCAATCAAGTGTTGGCTTTTACAAAATCAACAAGCTGAATTCACTATCACAAACGAGTTCTCGAGCTTATGAACCAAATCCCAAATATCATTATGACTGAGTCTCAGAGACAAGAAAGGCATCCAAGTTAAAAGAAAAAAATGGCGAGTATGGACGATGACGATTATATACTAATCAGTGTTTGCCACGAGTCTGATAATAAGTTTAAAATCCTCATGGAAGAGGGTCATCAAACGCAAATCAACTGGATGCTCATATTGCTCCTTACACTCCCTTACAAATTACTTCTCAAAGTCAACAAGACAAGCCACAGGTCATTCAAGAAGAAAGCCTCCAACCCCGGGAAGGGCCAAGACCACACAATGAAATTCTTACAGTAGAAGAAAAGGAAGATTCGAGACAGCCCTTCGCCGACTACTTCAAGGAAGACAAATTGCCAAGTAATAAGTCGATAAGCATAGAGAAAATGCTTCAGTATGCTTATGGCAATACTCATATCGTAGATCCTTAGATGTGGTATGATGAATAAGAAGCCAACAAATAATTGTTGAAATCGGACTTTGTGGTGTACACCAATCGTCCTAAAATGGCTTTCAAAATTAAAAGAATTGGATCTTATCGTCATGATAAAATATATCAGATCAATCATGCCAAGAGATGAATGCGGTCCACCAGAATCTATTATGATGTATTACGATGGTGCTGCACCAATCGTAGATCCTTAGCAGATGCTTGGGGAATAAGAAGACAAAATAATTGTTGAAATTCATCTGGCTTTGGTGCACACCCAATCGTCCTAAAATGACTTTCAAAATTAAAAGAAATATTGTCTGCCTATGGTAAAAGATTGATCAATGCGAGAGCTAGAATGCGGTCCACTAACATAATTCATCAACCTCCAATTCGCACCCAACGACAAGATCGCCGTTTGAGTGGGGGACATGTAATTGAACCGATTGATCCACCATCACAGGTCACGCTTCATCTTAGCGATCGACATTACTTTTCTAAATGACCGCACATTTAAAAGAAGCTGATAAACAAACCCAACTTTACCCACAATATGTTTATGGATACCAGTAATCATTTCATAACGGACGTTTTCAAAAGTACTAAAGTTTATAAATCTTGACAAGATAAGATTGATTGATATATTCGCCAATTTATAACCCGAAAGCAAATGGCTTTGGCATTTAATATAACACTCAAATTGCGAAAAATTCTCACAAGAAAAAAAAGGTGGCATACCAAACTTGTGCTATGGGCTTATGCACTACTACAAAATTCTATAAAGAATTGGATATTATTGCCTACCATGGTAAAAGATTGATCAATCATGCCAAGAGATGCCATGAACGCCAGTCCACGAATATAATTCATCAACCTCCAATCTGCACCCAACGATAAAGATCTGCCGCTTTGACTTCGGGGACCGGATGTAATGACGGATTGATCCACCATCATGAAATGGTCACCGCTTCATCTTAGTAACGACATTTTCTCAGTCGCACTATTTAAAGAAGTACAACAAGTAGCAAACTTCTTTACCCACAATATATTTATAGATTTAGTGTATCAATCATTTCGGATATAATCGCCCTTCAAAAGTACTAAAGTTTATAAATTTTGATCAAGATAAGATTGATTGACGATATTCACAATTTATAATCCGAGAAAATTACTGAGATTTAATATAACACTAGTCAAATTCAAAAAATTCTCACAAAAAATAAAAGGGAGTGTCATACCAAACTTGAAGGCGCTTATACCACTTACAAAACTCCTACAAAGTCTACTCCCCATGCTCACTAGCTTTTACCACTTTGAACTACCTTCGCCCAGAATTATTCAACAAAATCTTACCCAAGATGAGAATGGCTCACGAATGGAAGAGACGCTTGATGAGCAGCTCAAGCTCGAAAAATCTAAAGTCTCGAGGCGAGGATGTCAGAGCATTCGATCATACGACGCCTCGAGCTTTTCGGAAGGGAATTGGTCCTAGAGAAGACCATCATCCTCATCGCAAGTGGCAATAAATTTGAATTTGGGAAGGACCTTTTGTTATTGAAAAGGTATATCGGAGCTATCACTCGTTAACTTCAAAGGTGAAAGATCAACGCCAATCAACTGGAGATTTAAAGAAATATGAAAGATTGATTAGACAAATCTTACATTTGAAAATCTTTATTTCCAAAGACATGGAAATTTTCATTTCTCTCAACACAAGAATGCATTTCAAAATAATAAAAAATCCCCCTAGGGGCATTTTAAGTTTTATAGAAAAAGCCGTTCAAGATAGAGGCCTTTCTTTCTCTTTGACATCGCTCTAATGCCGAGATCCCTACATACATACTCAAAATTATATGTTCAAATGGTCAAATTTTAAAGTCTTACTGACCAAAGAAGAAAATTTTCAAGTCTCAGAACTTCAACAAACCAAGTTGGATATACATTTATCACTCCACTTCAAATCGGCTCGAGTTGGTAAGGTGACTCAACACGCTAAATATGACCGAAGGCCGATAGATGCTTACTCAACACGCCACAAAGGCTGTAGTAAGAGATCCCCTTCTCGTTAGCCCGAAGATAAAATCCTTCATCAATTGCTCAAATCCACGACTCCAATGGGTGTATAAGGTCGGACTCAACACGCCAAAATATAGTTGGACAGATCTGCTTACTCAACACGCCAAAAGTAGTAGGATCCTCCTACTTAGTTCAAAACAAGAGCATCCAAATCCCCAAATCTCTCCAACTTGGTGAGTTCAAGTGACCCAGATTGGGAGATTATCCCTATTGGTCACAAGGTCATTTCTCAAAATTCTACAACAAACAAAGATATCTTTACTCGAGAAGTCACTAAGTCGAGTTTGGAATCAAATACAAATGTGAAATCTTAACTCCTTCAATAAGTCTATTAAAGCAGAAAGCAAAGACCGAAGGAAATTCTTCTTGAAGTCCAATCAAGCAAAAGTGAGACAAGAAGCTATCCCAATGTTCAGATAAAGCTAAATGTCAACTAAGTTTTGTCATCAAGATGTCCATTACATGTGCAAAGCAGATGATGACTTTTGCCATGATCCAACACAAGCTCGAGAGCTAGGTCGTGATTTATCTTTCTACAAGACGAAAAGAAAGCTGAAGGTAATTTTATCACGCGTGATAAATATCCAAGATAATTGATTTTTCTCCATCAATCCATGAAGCTAGATAAAGGAGACAAGATAAATCGAGATGAAATCTTCAACAAGTCCCAAAGCATAAAGCATGGTGATCAAGAAGATGTTCTCATCTCATCAACTCCATCAAGTTAAGGCACGGCGCTGAGGAAAATATACAAATTTTAAAATTTCGAGATGAAATCTTCAATAAGTTCGTCAAAGCACAAAGCATAGGACCGAAGATGTTCTCATCTCAGCAACAAATCATCAACTCCATCAAGTTCGCTAAGCCGCAAAGCCAGGACAAGAGGAAAATATAAATTTCATACTCTCAGGAGGAAGTCTTCAACAAGTCCGCCAAAGCAAAATATAGTATGAAGATGCACAAATTCCCTTGATAAGTGATGACAAGTCAAAGCTCTCTTTCATCTAGTCAATCAAGCACAAAGCATTGGACTAATGACAACAAATACGGTTCAACGCTATCAAAATAACGATGAAATGCAAACTTATCCAACTTGAGAGTTTTACTCACATCAGCAATAATAATCGGGTAATATTAAAGTTGTTGAAATTACAACCATGACATCCAAGCAAATCTCTTGGAGATCCGTAGGTCATCTATTAACAAACACGGTCGCTCCACGCACATGTTTGTGCATTTTGACCTACAACTATGTGCCACTTGAAATTAAGTAAATAAAGTAGAGGTTAAAACCCCCCTAATCGCGATCGAAATCGATTAAATTCGCTTCGATTTGAAAATTCAACTGCGTAATGCGCCTAAAATATCGAAATTAATTGAATAAAAATATCGAATTAATTAATGATCGATCAAATAATTAAAATCAATTTTTAATGAAATCGCGACAAGCGAAGCCTCGACGATCCAACGACTCCGCTCGGAATTGATCGCGTTGTCGAAATGTATCACACGCTCGCGGTCGTTTGAAAGTATGTGAACATCGATTAATGTGAGTGCCATGCCGCACAAATTGAATCTAATTTCACTGACCGCCGACAACCAACAACCTCGATCACAAAATCGATCACGCTGGTTGTTTACAAATGAACACTAAGATTGACACCCATATTGCAGGTTTATTAAATAAAATAAAATCATGCAAAATAATATTAAAATGCAATTAGAATGATTAATGACGCTTAATCCTCATTTTCTTAACCTTCTTAATTTAACCTCACTAAGCCGCCAAGCTCCACATTGATCAATCCTCATTTGCGTACCAATCAAAGCGTTTCTAGCAAACGAGGCTCCTTCAGATTCTCCATCTGACGGCCTTCTCTATTTGACTCCACGCCCCTCGCTTCGGTTCTTCTCCTCAGGATTCTCCTCTCTCGTTCTGCGACTCTCGCTAAAGCTCACACGATTCCTCTCACGATTCTCGCTCTCGATTTTCCCTCTTATGCGATTCAGCTTCCTGCTTTGGTGTGATCTCCCCTCACGAACTCCTCCTCCTTTGCTCTGAAAGACTCCACATGGTTCTTCCCTTCTTCTTCTCCTTCAGTGAGCTAGCGGAACTCCTTTCCTTCTTCCTGCAACCGGAAACTGTCAGGTTGTCTTCAATCTAAGTTATATTTTGTTATTTGGTTTGCCTTGGAGGAGATGATTGTTATCTCGCATATGTTCTATGATTGGTCTTCTTTTGATTTGCAATAACGTGAAATTAAAATGTTAGATTTATGCTTATAAGCTTTCGCTTTCTGCTTTTCTCCTTCTAAAGTTGAGGAGCTCATTCTCTTTGCTTCGGTTCCTCCTTTCCTCTCCCATTCCATTGTTTTGGGGATGTATGATATGTTGATTATGTGTTTTGATATCAATGTCACTTAGTTATTTACCTTCAACTCCATATATTTTGTTATGTATAGTTTTCTTTGGTAAAATGAACCAAAATAAAGGAAAATGCAACGTGACTTTAAATTTCATAAAGTTCGAAGCTTGGGATTTATCGATGGAAATCTTGCTTACATCATTCTGTTAAATTACCATTCTTACTGTTTGCTTGATTAAGTGGCATTTTGACATGGAATAGCTACTATCACTAAATTGATGAAATGGGCAAATAATCGATTTCAGATTCAGAGAATTCATGTTGTGGATTATGTCATTTAGCATGGATTGAATTGAGTCCAATCTAAATTCTCTTACCAAAGCAATACCTTTCATCATAAAAAAAAAGAAGAAAATGTGACTTCATATGTATGGGATCTAATCTTGCTCTTAAAAGCTGAAATTCACTTCCATGTTGTCTCAATCTCTTTCAGATTTGAGGTTGTCATGTTGTTGTTTAAAAGGGTTAAATATTGCAAGCTTTAGGGTTACCTTGTTTCAATTGATTTCCTATGAAGGGAATTATATATATATCATGTCTCTTTCATATGCAAGTTGAAATATGAAATTAAAAGGAAGGTTTCCAAGTATTGTATGGTTACATATGTCATGCTTCTTTCATTTCATGCTAAAATTTGAAAGTAAGAGAGGGATTTGAAGTGTTATGTGACATAGATCCTGACCACATGGAAGATTCTATATTTCTTTCACTTATATGAAATCTAAAATTGAAAGGAAGGGTTACCTTACTTCATCAGATTTAATTCTTATTATAAAAGTCAAAATGTAAAGGAGATTCATTTTCAAGATTAATTTCAGATTTTTATATATTTTCAGAATGTTCAAT
The DNA here is from genome assembly GCA_021442155.1 of Cymbidium sinense. Lineage (NCBI taxonomy): Eukaryota > Viridiplantae > Streptophyta > Magnoliopsida > Asparagales > Orchidaceae > Cymbidium > Cymbidium sinense. The sequence goes on from CM038219.1 coordinate 83,310,640, forward strand.
ATACATATTGCTTTCATGAATTTACTTTGGTTCCAATGCAATGCTCAAGAATGCTATCTTGTTTAAGTATATACGCAAACATGTCACAATGAACGAAATTTGTGATATAAGTCACACATGCCTCCAACATGGTAGGAAATTTCTATGCTTATGCTAACCCATACACGCCTTTTCTTTCTTGGCGTGGGTAAACAAAATTTCAGGTGGTGTCTCGACGACCATACACGCCTTTCTTGGCGTGGCGCGTGCTCTCAGAACCCCATATATGGGCAGGAGTGTCACAAATTTTGTTTAAAAAAAAAGGAGGAAAGATTTATTTTCTGAATGTTTAATAGATATTATGTCTTTGTTAAATATATATGCAAGTGTTTATATGAAATGAGTTTTAAATCTATTATAAGATTCACTCATGTTTCCAACACGGTGGAAATGTTATGATGGAACCCATACACGCCTTTGGCAAGAAAATATTTCTATGGCTCACGACATCCACCCATACACATCTTTCTTGGCGTGGTGCCTTCTCATAAGAACCTCCATATCACGGAGCTGAAATTTTTAAAAAAAAAGGAAGAAAGATTTATTTTCAATGTTTAATAAATATTATGTCTTTGTTAAATATATATGCAAGTATGCTCATATACAAATCGAAATCTATTACTATAAGTCACTACGTTTCTCCAACATAAGAGGAAATGATGAGTGAACCCATACACGCCTTTCAGAACAAAATTTCTACTGGTGTCACGACATCCACCCATACACTCTTCGTATAGCTGACCAGTCTCTCACAACTATACGGATGAGGATTGCAAATTTTGATAAAAAAAATAAAAGAAGAAGAAAGATTTCTTCGCGATATTTAAGCGTTTATATACAAACGCAGCTTTAAATCTACTATAAGACACTCATGTTTCTTCAACAGAGTGAAATGTTATGATGTCTTAACCCATACACGCCTTTCTTGGCGTGGTGGCAAATAAGGGATTCACGAATTCCACCATACACGCCTTTCTTGGCTAAAAGACCTCCCCCCCTTACGCGGATGACGGTATGTCGAAAATTTTAAATAAAAATGTGAAATGTCCAAGATTAAAAAAGAAGGTATACGCAGATGATTATTCAGTTTTCATTCATCATACCATATGATAATTACAATACGCTTATGTTTAGTAGAATTGAATCTTCATAAGATAATATTATTTATTTAAAGTTCAAATTCATTTTGCCTTTTGGTGATTATCTTATATGAATGGGTGAAATGAAAATGTGACACTCAACGACAGGTATGTTTAAACTCACTTTATGGCAAGTATGTCTTTATATACTCTATGAATGAGTTGCAAAAGAAAAAAATAAGACATCTTAAGAGATACGTATAAAAACTCTCTTAGATCCACATTTTCATGACATTAAAGAGAATAACAAAGATACAAGTGCACGTATGTCATTTACAAAACAAATACAGGGACTTCACGCTAAAATGCTTTAAATAATTCGATATATTCAAAGTTCTAATGCTCAATTTGAACGCCTTTAATACAAGTTAAATGAAATCATGATTTTATGAAGAATGTTTTTTTTTGTTAACCATTTGATTCACGCAAAACTTGAAAGAATCAAATTCATACTCTACAAAATACACGCTTGATTAAGAGAACGATACACGCCGAGGTGATAAGTGGTTGAAAGAATCAAACCTATCATTTTAGAATAAAATCACTTACCAGAATGCATTCACATTCTTATAACGACTCCACTTGATATATGCAAGTACATGAAAGAGTCGATATCGTATGATAATCTATACCGACTCATGATAAATAGTAGAAAGAGTCAACTCATGTTTTATAGTCTTGAACGCATCTTTACTTGAACAAACACTGAAAGTGTCAAATTCATATTAGAATGATCTATATCGATTTACAATGTTAAGTATCATGCTTACGCTTATAATTCGACATCTATGCCAAACATCAAAACTTCAACTTAAACATTTCAATGTTCATACAATATTTTAAAAGAAGAAATACAGATGATATCAAAGATTCAATACTTAAATGTTCAAATAGGCGTATGCAAACAATCAAATGAAATGAAAGAACATATCTACTATCCCGCTTTGGTCTTGACTGTCCGTTAACAAAACCTAAAAATCTAATGACGCTATCAGAAATCTTTTTAATTTATCATAAAATGACAAGATAAATTTATCGACATCATTATTAATGCATCTTTTCAAGTTCAAGATCTCGAAGAAAAGCTTAAATCCGATCCTCTACGTATAATCTAGAGTGAGGAGAATGATAGATCTGAAATAACTAATCTAGACCATCCTCTGCAGAAGATATATTGCGTCATCATCCCTGGTTTGGTTCTGAGTCCCACAACAAAACCTAAAAAATTGATATTATTATAATTTTAAATTAATAATATCCGATAAGTAATTCTCACATGTAATACAAGATATGAATCAACCGACATACCCTAAAATTCAAACCCTCAAGAAGAAAAGTCTCAAACTCGATCCTCTATGTGAAGGTTTGGAAGAATTATACTTTCGAGACAATTAAAGACCATCCTCGTAGAAAATCGATAAAGTAGCGTCATTAATCGATATTAGTATGATCGAAGGACAATTATTATTAAAAATTTTAATGATAAATGATCATATATTCAAATCTAAATCAATTATAAAATGATCAAAATTCAAAGAAGATGAAAAAATATAAATGAAAATGAAATTAATTATTTAAATTACACAACAACAACAACAACAACAACAACATGCCTTAATCCCACTAGTTTGACATGAATCCTTCGTCTATCAGGTCCTATGATGTGTTAAATTCTCATCTAATTCAAGTATACCAAGATCATTTTTTATACATCTTAACCAAGTTTTTTCTCTCTACCTTTCTCTTAACATAAAGGCAAATCTAATGCATCTACTCTCCTAATCTCATCTGACGGCCGACGCTTTATGTGGCCAAACCATCTAAGGCGACTCTCCTAATCTTATCTACCACCTGAGCTACTCCAACTTTTTCCGAACATACTATTTTGCATTCTATCTCTGAGTAAAGCCACTCATCCACCTAAGCATTCATCTCGTAACACTTAACTTAGTCTTATGCTTCTCTTTTATTGGCCAACATTCTCGCACCATAAGTCATCGGTCTTACCACCATCTTATAAAATTTTCCCTTAAGTGGAACTTTTCTATCACATAATAAAGCCATATGCATTCCTCCACTTCAACCATCCAACTTGAATTCTACTAATAACATCTCCATCTATTTCACCATCGGTTTGAACAATGAGCCTAAATATCTCAATCGCTCACTCTTATTAATGACTTGATCACCTAAAGTCACAACACTATCACTAAAACTTCTACAACTAAAATTACACTCCATATATTCAGCTTTTAGATCTACTTAAACGAAAACCTTTAGACTCTAAAGTTGACCTCCATAATTCAAGTTTCGTTGGACTCCTCTAGTCTTATCAACAAGAAGAATGTCATCAAAAAAGCATACACCAAGGTACATCTTCTTGTAAATGCCTCGTAAGAACATCCATAACTAAAGTAAAAGATAAGGGCTTAATGTTGATCCTTGATGTAATCCAACCAAATAGGAAAATATTTTGTCAATCCTCCTTGTGTTTGGACACAAGTAATAGCTCTAGTATACATATCCTTAATGACTTGAATATAACCAATATTAACTCCTTTCGCTTAGAACTCTCCAAAGAACATCTCTTGAGACTTTATAAGCTTTCTAAATCAATAAATATCATATGTAGATCCTTCTTACTTTCTCTATGCTTCTATTAAACCTCTTAACAAATGTATAGCATCCATAGTAGATCTACCGGCATGAAACCAAACTGACAGAGAAACTTTATCACATCGTAACCTATGCTCATTACTCTCTCCCATAATTTTAATGTATGGCACATTAACTTAATTCCTCTATCACTCTTGTGCATCACCTTTATTCTTAAATATAGGAACCAATAGACTCTTTCTCCACTCATCTCGCATCTTTTAGTCTTTAAAATAACATTAAAAGATTTGTAAGCCAAGAAATTCCTTGATCTCCTAAACATTTCCACATCTATTGGAATATTATCCGTCTGCTTTTTTTACATTTCATTTTCTTTAAAGCTTCACTAACTGATTTACTACGACGATAGAAATGAAATTCTCTATTTTTGTTTAGGGTATTAAGGTTGCTAAAATCAATCGTACTTTCAGATCCTTCATTAAGTTTATCAAAATATCTCATCCACCTATTTTCAATATCTTTTTCTAAGAAAAGCACTTCTTGCATACCAGCATTCTTCTACTTGCCACCTTTCAATTTTCCATCTAATGGCATTCTTCTTTCCTTATTCATCATATGAATGCATGGTCCATTACAACCATTTAATTCTGCCAGCTAGAGAGCGATTCGTGGCCTTCCTCGTTCCTCCTTCCTGGTTTAGCAAATCAATGTGTCCCATTGCTTTACTTATTTGCGTATAAAGCCATGTATCATTACCTTATTTCGTAACCCCTATCTACTGACTCGGTAATTTCAGCAGGTTGTCACATTTTATTAGATTCTGCAAATCAGAATGATTGAAGATCTTTATTATTTGAGTTATTTTTCCCCACTTTCAAAAATCATTCAATTACCCCCATTTTTGTATATTTTATTTAACACTGCAAAAATATGTGTTTTGTGATGCATTTTATCTTGTATGCTAGTTGTGTTACGTTTTCAAAACTGTCGATGTTGTATTAGGAAGCACAATTTCTACCCTATTGTTGACTTATCTTGTCAAAGCTAATGCTCTTTTGATGTTCACACTAAACTTGATAATAGATGAGAAATCCAATTTGTGTGCCAACCTCACAATCATGCATTCCCTGCTTTTCAATGAGCTACTGTAGGTTCATTAAGGAGGATTTTGGCTCCACTTAACATATACTAATTTATTTTCCTTTTGATGTAAAATATTTGTCATTGTCAAACAAGAAAGATAAAATTATTATTGCTTATGTTTTTTGTTTATATTTCACAAATTAAATTAAATTCCATATGTCAGAAAGATGTTCAACTGTCATAATTTTTTTATGAATCCACTCCACCAACTCATCCCCTTTTCTCTTGCAATTTCCACGGGCATCTAAAATGAATTGATATGTGCGTGCTTGTACGCAATCTAACTATTTTTAGTAGGTAAATATGTTGACATAGTTATAAAATTCTTTTCTTTGTATCTTTCTTAAAATTAAACCCATATATCTCTAATGCAAATCCGAAATCTTACAGATTTTGCGTATATCACAGTGTTGATATTTTTTCTTTGCTTATGATACGTTTTCGGAGCATATTTTGACATCGAACTTCATTCTATTATCACATTAATTTGTTTTCAGATTTTTAATAAGCTTTGTTGCGTGCTAGAAAACTAGAGTGAAAGTTACTTATTGTCGTGAAATCCAAAGACACATATTTAAAGAGAAACAAAAACTCAATTTTATATGGAAAACCTCGAAAAGAGCGAAAACCAGGCCTACAATAAAAAAAGCTTCCACTATATCTGTTTCATAGTACAAATCTTCCGATAACGGTTCAATGTATATGAGAAAGGAACCCATGTAGCTCGTAAAATTCTAACAGAATGATGAAGAACAACGGCGAGCGACGATGAAGGTCATCATGATGGAGACCAAGGCGAGAGGCAGATCAATGGTGATACAAGCGGCGGCAGTGGGTTTGATAACCGTGATGACACGTGCTGGAGGATTTTCAAGCTTTAGAGCTCTCTTTCTCCTCTTTAGTTTGGCCTTCCCTCATATGAGGAATGAGGGCTATTTGGAAAGAGTGCCTCAGAATACTTGCAAAATCAACCACTCCTCTTCATCTGACGCTCATAATGATTCTCTTGATCATATGATGTATTTTGTGTATTTGAATGCTCAAATGAAGTCAATTATGAGATTTTGATATCCACGGTGACGCCGATTTATTGTATAAACACCATGTTTGAGAGTTATTTAGAGATTTAACCGACATCCCGTAGGGGATATTTTAAGTGTTTGATCGCCAAGGGATCAACATGCTTTTGACATCAAGATTCGTGCTTATAGTAGAATTTTCTTATCAATCTAATTTAGATGACATTATCCTAATTCATCCAAAAATACCTGAATTTTTTTTTTTATAATTAAATGTCATAATGAGTAGAAGGGTTTTTTTTTCTAATTAATTGTCAAAATGAAGAGAGGGTTTTTTTTTCTAATTAAATGTCATAATGAAGAGAGGTTTTTTTTTTTTAAATGTCATGATGAAGAGAGGGTTTTTTTCTAATTAAATGTCATAATGAAGAAAGATTTTTTTTTTTAAATGTCATAATGAAGAGAGGGTTTTTTTCTAATTAAATGTCATAATGAAGAGAGGTTTTTTTTTTTTAAATATCATAATGAATAGAGGGGTTTTTTTTTTAATTTATTCTCTCTTCCCCTATGGATCTATAAAACCCCCAAGAGAGAAGGCACCTTCTCTTCTTGAAAGAAGGTGGTTTGAGGCGATCAGGCCGTGTTAACATCGTTGTTCAGTTTTCCTCAAAGGCGAAACCTCGCCGACCACGGTTTGGAGGCGATTAAGGCCCACAGATACGTGTTGTCGATTTTCGAAGACGCCAACCTCGTCGCCAGACCGGGTTTGAGATCATCGGCTTCAGATATCGCCGTTGTTCGATTTTCCTCGAAGAGGCTAACCGGCCTCGTCGGACCGGTTGGCGATGAAGGCGCGCCAGATATCCGTTGTTTTCCTCGAAAGAGGCGTCAATCGTCCGACCGACCGAAGTTTGGAGCGATCGAGGCTCACAGATATGAGACTCCGGTTTCTCGAAAGAGTTGACTACTCTTGCCGACCGGTTTGAGGTGATGATCAACACGATAACCGGCGACGGATGATGTGGCGAAGATAGATAACCGGCGATGCGGCAGCGATTGAATTCTACAAAAGACGAAACAGAATGAAGCGACCCATGCATAATACCGGGAAGAAGAATCGGCGACAAGAATGACGGCAATCAGCGCCAGTCGCGGACGGCTAAGACCGGCTCATTTCTATGATGATCGCGAAGATAAAGGTACGGCCCAGTAAGCTGATCCAATACCGGGTGGCGCAATGCAATCGGCGACCAGAATGAAGCAGACGGCCCATTCTGATGATTAGCGGCAGCGAGGATGGTCAGCAACAGCCCAAGCAGTAGTCAGCAGTCCGGCAGCGTCAGTAATCAGCGAGATAAGCCGAGCGGCAAATAGTGGTAGCCGTAATTCAGATAACGTGGCCAGTAGTAACCGGCAACCAGTCAGCCAGCGTGGCAGCCTGATGGTTAGCGGTCGGCAAGTGTCAATGGCCAGCGGCGTAGTAGTCGGCAATTAGCGGCAGCGTTAGTAGTCAGCGAGATGATCAGCGATGATGGTGGTAGCCGTGAGAATTCTTGGCGATAATTCGATGGTTTTTTCTTTGACTATCAGAGGTTGTTTGTGAAGTGTACTTCAATGATGTTAATATGGAAGATTGAATTGATCCACTTATCCGGCGGCTATTTTCCGTGAGCGTTACCCACGACGCTAACTCAGACAAGAGGTGAATGGAATGCGCCGAGGATTTTTTGACCTATCCGGCGTTATTTGTCGCGCTGCTACCCGGCACGACGCTAACCTCGGCGGCGGTTAAATTAAAACCGCCGGCGATTTTGACCTATCCGCTGTTGTAAGCTTCGCTTCAACGACATTAACCTACGCGCAAGAGGTAATTGACTGGCCGGGATTTTGATTCATCCGGCGCTGTTTGTCGAGTTGCTACCGTAATGACATTAACCGGCTGTAAGAGGTTGAATCAATCCGGCCGAAGATTTTTGACCCATTCGGCGTTGTTGTCGAGGTTACTCACGACGCTAACCTCAGAAGAAGAGCTGAATTCAACTGGCGATTTTGACCTATCCGGCGTTGCTTGTCGCGCTAAGCACCGACGCTAACCTATATGGGATGAGTAATAATCAATCCACCGGCGATTTTGACCTATCCTAGGTTGTTTGTCCGCTGCTACCCCGACGCAACCGAGATACCGAACACCGGTGATTTTGACCTATCCGGTTGTTTGTCGTGTTACCCGACGTTAACCTATACAATGGCGCCGAATCAACTACCGGCGATTTTGACCTATCCGGCGTTTCGGTGTTACCGGACGACGCAACTGTATGGACGGCGCCGAATCAACTGCCGGCGATTTTGACCTATCCGGTTGTTGTTGCGGCACACCACGCTAACCCAGCAGATCGCGGGAAGTCCACCAGCGACCTGACCTATCCTGCAGTTGTTCGTCGCCGTCACGACGCTAACCTATAATGAGGTCGAATTGAATTGGCCGAGATTTTGACCTACCCGTATTGTCGTGTTACCCGCCGACGTTAACCCGCATGGAAAAGGCCGGAAGTCCACCGCGACTTTTGACCTATCCTCAGTTATTTGTCGAAGTCTTTGCTCGACAGACGGAGTATGTGCAAAGTTTTGATCTATCCGGCGCTGTTGTTGTAGCCCGTCACGACGTTAACCTGTATTATCGAATCAATCCGGCTGAATTTTGACCCATCCATATTTGTCAAAGATACTTAACGACGTTAACTCAGATGGAAAAGTGTAAGTCCACCAATGACCTGACCTATCCTGACATGAATCGTATTTCGCTCACGACGTTAACTCAGAAGAGGCCGACCAATCCGCCAAGATTTTGACCTATCCGTTATTTATCAAAGTTACCCGACGACGTTAACCTTCGAAGAGGTCGGTAAGTCCACCAAGACGATATCTCCTGTTTGTCAAAGTCTTCGCCACGACGTTAACTGCAGAAAAGTAAAGTTTTGATCTATCTCGAGATTGTTTGTCAAAGTTTTACTACGACGTTAACTCGATAAAGAGGTCGAATCAAAACTTCCGCTTGTGGTTTCAAATGCTTCCTTAACCTGGTTTTTTCATCGATTGACTTGCTTTAACCGATAATCAATTAGATATCCGTATATCGATGATAATCTGAGATTAAGAGTTTCCCTCGCCGACAAAATCAAGGAACTAAGATGAATCTTCATTCTTCATTTGGCCATTAAAGTTTTGAAATGCTCCACCTCGATGGTGGTTTTGATTTTTCAAAACGGTCATACAAGATTTAAATGATGGGAAAGATCCCACGACGGCCAAACCGTCATAAACCATAGAGAAATAAAGTTTATGCCTTAAATTGTCGGAAATCCAAAGACACACACAGATTTAAAGAGGAACATGAAAACTCCGCACTTTACGGAAAACCTCAAAAGAGGAAAACCACTGGCCAAATTTCAAGAAATGATTCCACTATATATCTGTTTCAGAGTACAAAATCTTCCCGATAACGGGGTTACAAAATTGTATATAGAGCGAACAACGACTACGTAGTAATGCTCGCCAGAATAATCAAGGCAGAAGCATGGTAACAACGGCGAACAACGATCGACGATGAAGGTCGCCATGAGACCGCAGAGGCCGACGACACTACGGCGGATCGACGGTATCGACGGCTGGCGGTTGACAACCGCCGAAAGTGATGGCATGATTGCTTGAGGATTTTCAAGTTTTGAGCCTCTCTTTTCCTCTTTAGTTGGCCTTCCTCATACGGCGAATGAGGCTATTTAATATTTTGGCGATTAACGCTCAAATGAAGTTAATTACGAGAGATTCGCTCGTTAGATCCGGCCGTCGAGACGCCGATTGACTATAAACACTCAATGTTTGAGAGTTATTTAGAGATTTAACCGACATCCCGTAGTTTAATGATATTTTAAGTGTTTGATCTCTACCGCCAAGGATCAACATGCTTTTGATATCAAGATTCGTGCTTCGACTAGTAGAATTTTCAGTGTCATATCAAGCTTCAATTTGATCACATTGGTGGACTTGAGTGCAATACGAAAGCACTTGTATAAAGAGAGTGGGCTTGTGGAAAGTTGCTTCTTGTATATTCTAGAGTCATAGATTCAAGTCTTGAGAATAGATCTGTGCAAATGAGATGTTAACCAGTCAATGCATTATTGCTTAAGTTTTTTGTTGTAAAATATTTGTCATTGTCAAACAAGAAAGATAAAATTATTATTGCTTAAGTTTTTTGTTTATATTTCACAAATTAAATTAAATTCCATATGTAAGAAAGATGTTCAACTGTTATAATTTTTTAATGAATCCACTCCACCAACTCGTCCCCTTTTCTCTTGCAATTTTCACGGGCATCTAAAATGAATTGTTATGTGTGTACTTGTACGCAATCTAACTATTTTTAGTAGGTAAATATGTCGGCATAGTTATAAAATTCTTTTTTTTGTATCTTTCTTAAAATTAAACCCATATATCTCTAATGCAAATCCAAAAGCTTACTGATTTTGCATACATCACAGTGTTGATATTTTTTTCTTTGCTTATGATACGTTTTCCAAGCATATTTTGACATCGAACTTCATTCTATTATCACATTAATTTGTTTTCAGATTATTAATAAGCTTCAATTTGATCACATTGGTGGACTTGAGTGCAATACAAAAGCACTTGTATAAAGAGAGTGGCTTGTGGCAAGTTGCTTCCTGTATATTCTAGAGTCATAGATTCAAGTCTTGAGAATAGATCTGTGCAAATAAGACGTTAACCAGTCAATGCATTATTGCTTGAGTTTTTTGTTGTAAAATATTTGTCATTGTCAAACAAAAAAGATAAAATTATTATTGCTTAAGTTTTTTGTTTATATTTCACAAATTAAATTAAATTCCATATGTGAGAAAGATGTTCAACTGTCATAATTTTTTTATGAACCCACTCCACCAACTCATCCCCTTTTCTCTTGCAATTTCCACGGGCATCTAAAATGAATTGATATGTGCGTACTTGTACGCAATCTTATTTTTAGTAGGTAAATATGTCGACATAGTTATAAAATTCTTTTCTTTGTATCTTTCTTAAAATTAAACCCATATATCTCTAATGCAAATCCGAAAGCTTACTGATTTTGCGTATATCACAGTGTTGATATTTTTTCTTTGCATATGATATGTTTTCCAAGCATATTTTGACATCGAACTTCATTCTATTATCACATTAATTTGTTTTCAGATTTTTAATAACCTTCAATTTGATCACATTGGTGGACTTGAGTGCAATACGAAAGCACTTGTATAAACAGAGTGGACTTGTGGCAAGTTGCTTCTTGTATATTCTAGAGTCATAGATTCAAGTCTTGAGAATAGATCTGTGCAAATAAGACGTTAACCAGTCAATGCATTAGAGACAGCTAATTGCACTTGGTACACCCTTTGTTAGGTAAAGTAGTGTAGGCTCTATTGGGAAGATTTTATGGCCTTACTGAAATTTTTTGTTGATCTCCTTCCCCAAGTAAAAAGTAGTGAAAGTATAATCAGAAAAGACATTTTCCTTACCCCTATTAAATTTTTTACATTGTATAGCCTATACCAAAACAAAAAGGAAAATTAAAAAAAAAATTGTAAGTTTAAGAGGCAACTCAGCACTTCAAAAAGATGGCCCGCTATAATTGTTTTATTCCACTACTCTAGGACTATCTTCCTTCTTCTTCATTTTGGTGTTCATGGGCAATAAGCTTGAAACCTATTTTCACAATGGCAATTCCTTTATTTGCCAAAGTAATGCAAGTTGGAAAAAAAATGTGAAACTTATAATATTGGAGTGTGGGATCCAAAATTAATCGACCTCTTTGGAATAAAAAAAAGAGTTGTTTGATGAGATGCAGATGAATAATAGATAAGACACTACTTAGAGATTTCTCTTATTTGGTAAAACTTTTATATCCTGGTCTGTGTTTTTATAAAGAAACCCCTATAGTTAATTATCCTCCCACCGAGAGAGACTTTCGATTAGGCTAACGAATCGTTAAAGAACGAGTATATAATCTGAAATGAATGGAGTTTAACTTATGAAATTTATTATTTCAATTTAAAACTTTGTGGGGAAACGATGACGCGTCTGACCTAGATCCCATGTCCGCATCCCGTCGTCATCCCCTGTCCGCAGTGAGGAGGTAGTCAACCCGAAGGATCCTGTCAACATACATGGGTTATGTGCCCCGTGTCAGACTGGAGTTGTTATGGGACAAATATAAGTCAACCTAAACATAGTGCTAAACCAAATACATTCTACATTTCCAAAGAGCAAAACCGTTGAACATAATTTGGCTACTGCATGAATTAATGCCATAGCTAGAATCACCCTCGACGTCAGAACCACCATTTATGTCATATATCACAAGAAAATCACGACAGGACACGCCACATCCTTACGCTTTAAATATTTGAGAAGATAGCATGATTTGATCGTGACGCTTTTGAAGAAAGTTTTCTTAATTTGTCACCCCAAGACAAACAGGTGCGGAGAGGTGGATTGATTTTTAAGTTTTAATTTAAATAATTCATTCATTTATTTATTTATATTTTTGATATTTTATTTGAATCTTTGATCATTCTATGATTGATTTAGATTTGAATAAAATTTTTAATGATTGCCCTTCGATCATATCGATTAATATCAATCGATGACTCGTCACTCCCGATTTTCTACGAGACGGCCAGATTTTTCTTCTCGAGCAATTTGAATTTTACTACCGGTTGATTCATATCATTATATTAGTTTCGGATATTATTAATTTGAAATTCTTATAATATCAAAAATTTTGTTTTGTTAACTTGACATCCAAGACCAAACCGGGATTATGCAAATCTTGTCAACTCTGACTATCTTCGTGATCAGATTGATTATTTCAAGATCTATCATTCGCAAATCTTGTCACAACTCTAGATTAAACATAGGATCGGGTTTGAGATTTTCTTCATGATCTTAAACTTGAGAGGATAATTGAAAATGACGCCGATATCTTCATTCTACATGAATTAAATTTTTTAAGATTTACACAAGATCATTAGATTTTTAGGTTTGTTAACTGACCCTACCCCAAGACCAAACCGATACGTAGATACGTTTTATTTCATTTGATTGCTTGATATGTCGGAGCATTTAAACTATTGAATACTTCAAATGCATACAAAGTATCTTTTAAAATATTGTATGGACATCAAATGTCAAGTTTGATACAAGATGATGTCGAATTATAAACATAGGCTTTGATACTTAAATTATCAGAATCGATATAGATCCGCTCGTCAAATATGAATTTGGCCATTTCGTGTTTATCATGATCAAAGTGCTCTATAAGACTATAAGACAGTGAATTCTCTTAACTATTTGTCATGAGTCAAGATATTTATTTATAAGATACGATCAATCTTTCATGCATGTATTAAGTGATGAGAGTTTAAAAAATATGAATATTCGTTTAAGTGATTGTCGATATGCGATTCTTTCAATCACTTATCCTGATCATATATATATGTTCTTAACAAATCAAGCATGATTTTGTAGTATGAATTTGATTCTTTCAAAGATTTATAGAATCAAATGGTTTAACAAAAGAATATCGCTTCATAAAGTCGTAGATTTCATTTAACTTATATTAAAGACATTCAAATTGAATAACGAGATAACACTTTGAATACGCATTAATCAATCATTTCAAAGATTTTAGCGTGAAGCTTTTGCCATTTGTTTCTAAATTATATGACATGCACCAGATCTTTATCGAGTGTCATATTTTCATTTCTCACCCATTCATATATAATCACCACTTAAAAGAAATGAAAACTTTAAATAAGTAATCATATACGCTATAAAGATTCGGTAACAACTAAGCAAGATACGTAATCATATAATTATGATGAATGAATGAAGCATTTAATAATCATACGCATCTTCCTTCTTCAAACACTTGGGACATTTCATATTTTTATTTGTCAAAATTTTGAACCTCCGTCATCCCCGATACGAGGTCGGAAGACAGCTTTCCACCACGCCAAAAAAGTGCATGGTGTCGCGGAGACACCTACCAAGATTTATTTACACACGCCAAGAAAGGTGTGGGGTTCGACAAGATTTCGCTACGCCAACAACGCAGAAAGATCTTATCATAACAGCTCGCCACGCCGAACAACGAACGCACTTATAGCAATAGATTTCCGCCACGCCGGAACAACGTGAATGATTTTATTGCGTTTTCCCGCGGAACAACGGCATTTATCGCAGTGATATTTTCGCCACGCCAAACAATGTGAACGCATCAAAGTTTTTTTCCGCCGATAACAATGCGAAGCATTTCTCACAAAGATATTTCTACCACAACAACGAACAAGTGACTTTATCAAAAAATTTATCCGCCGCATTGGAACAATGTGAACGGGTACTTATAGCATAAAGCAATAAATTTGCATTCACATGTGCAGAAAATTAAAGTATAACTAATACCCTCCTTGCTATAGCATCAGTTTCATCACTATTTTACCAATGCAGATGCAAACAGCAAAGTGAAACCTGCTATGTATACAAAAAATTTTGCTGCCCTTTCCAATGTCCCAAAGCTTGAGTAAACATGGAAGTAGAATGGCACCAAGTATAGAAAGAAAAGATGTATGAGAACAAGTCCATCCCAGATAAAGATTGACACCATGTGCAATACCCAATACCATAGTAAGGTCCGAAATTATCATGGATAATTCTGCTTGAACTCCCAAAAGCATGCATGGCAGTCTGGCGTATTCCTTACTGCAAATCTCTGCCAGATTCTTTTGAGCTGCCAATGCCAGTGGAAAGGAACTGACACAGAATAGCAATGCAATTGAAAATAAGCACCAACAACACAAGTTCAAACCCAAAGCGTGCCCCTCCCTCAACAGCAGCCAACCATTTTTCAAGATCAATGTATGTCATAGATACTAAGATTGCAGGTCCAAGAGATGGAAAAATATGAGTTGCCATATCTCCAAAACGTCCACTAGCCATGGCTGGAAAGTGTTGATTGCTAAAGAGGAAGGAGGAGCAGAACTTTCGGTTGAGGTAGCTAGGGTCTCTTGCTTAGTTAACCGAACGGAACCAAAGGCAAGAGGGAATCAGCTCGAATACTCGAGAGGACTGGACGATCAAGCAAGGAAGTCACCGAGGAAAATAGAGCAGCTCTTCGATTTGCACGGATGGGAGGAACGAGAGAGCGTGAACTCCTTCGGATATGTGTGGAGAGCTTCGACCAAGAACAGCAGGAGGAACAAGAGAGGGAGGATCGCCTGAGGGAGAAGAGTCGAGAGTAGGGAGCGTGAATGAGAGTCAACGAAGGTGCCGTGCGAGATTAGAGATAGCGTGAGGGAGAATGCCGAGAGGATAGCCCTCGCTTTAGTAATCAAGACGCTTTGATTGCCGTTTTGGCACCAATAGGAGTACGGCTTTTCCTATTGGAGGCTTGGACGGTTTGGGTTAAGATAAGGATTAATAGGACTAGTAGATTATTAGCTTAATATTCAATTAATTAACCATAATTGTGGAAATTTTAACGAATCAACTGAATAATAAGCCCTAGCAATATGGGTGTCAATTTTATGTTGTTTAACGCAACTGATCGATTTTCATCGAGGTCGTCGACGTCGTCGCTTCCCAACTTCATTATGCGTGTAATTAAAAATTAATTTTCATTATTTAATTGGTCATTAATTAATTCAATATTTTTTATTCAATTAATTTCGATATTTTAGGCACATTATGAGGTCGAATTTTCAAATCAATGCAAGGTTAATCGGTTTTGATCGCGATTATGGGGTTTTAAACCCGATTCAAGCGATGTTACTTTCGTTAATTATTTATTTTAATTTTCATGATTCATTTGAATTATGAACCCTATATGGAGGTCAACAGGAGTGCTACTGTACTACTTCGCTCTTGTAATTTATATATAGTTGCATATGCAAAGAGCAATCCGGGATCATTCCTTGACCTCCAAGGATCTATTCACCACACAAATAGGCACAGTGCCTCCTATAAGCACCAAAATTTAAATAGAGAAAGTTGTTAAGAGAGGTTATTGTTCACGCAGTAAGCTGAAAGAGGCATGCTTCATTGAAAATGACCAATGGGTGATAAGGAGCTAGCCCATGCAGCGAATGAATTGTGATGTCTTCACTGGCACTAAACTTAGTTTAGGTCCTTTCTAGTACACAAAGCAATGACTATTAACTTTCACTCTTTCATTTACTTATTTGGGTTCTTAAATGAGACTAGATTAAATGGAAGCTTGCTTATTAACCTGTAAGTGGCACCCTAAATGCAATGCTTGCACTACCCATGTGTGAATTAAGCAAGTGCAGCCATGCCGTATAGAGAATCTTGCAGCATTTAGTATGATGAATTAGGGTGGTTTCTTTGTATTTACTACTAAAGTTTGTAGAACTTGCTAGTTATTTTTCTTTTTTCTTCTCTTTTTTGGCAGCCAAAACCAAAATTGATAGAGAAGGGAACCCACCGTTCAAGACCCTCAGAACCTGATGAGTATATTCCAATAGTTGACAAGGCTGTGGATGCAGGATGGACAAAAGAGGCTTCTAACAGGTCATCTGCACTCAAAGGTTTGTTATATAAATGGCAGCAATCTGGGACAGCCCATTACAGAAATGGGGATTTTTTTTTTATAAGAATTGGGTTTTTTATAACAGTAACCTTCACTCCAAATTAGTATTCATTTCCATAGCAGATTTGCTGTTATCCCGCAGAAGTTTCTCAAAGCCATAAAGTTGTAGCAGTTTGAACTCAAAACCAGAATCTAATTTTGCGAAGTTCTTGAAGTATATAACAAGGGAATGAATCGACTGATATGGAGTTTGGCATTGACTAAAGAGGAAAACCAAACTCATCTTACATGGGATTGCAACGAATAGACTAGGCTCTAATAACTTCTTTTGACAAGAAGATGCACTTTTATCTTTCTTCATGACTATGGGTCCGTTTGGTGTGGCCATGCACTTTTTTGTTATTTTTTTTTTAAATTTTAATGGTGAAAAGCTGATGTTTATAACTAGATTTTTTTTTTATAGTGTAGTAGCTATAAGAGTTATTCGACTTTTTCAAAAGAAAATAATCTATAATAATTGTCTGATAGCTTTCTTATAGTTTTGTGTTGCTTTTCAAAATATTTTGTGATGAGAAATAATTTTTACAATCAAATCTATCAAAGTATGGTAGCTATAAAACAGTTGTCCAAAATTTTTAAAAGAAAAAAGTTTATAACCCCCATTGCATGTTTCCAAAAGTAAAAAAGAAATCCATTTTTCCTATAACAATTCTACAATAATTTTTGCAGCTAATTGCAACCCCAAACAAACCTTAGAGTGTTCTAGCTTGATCTCCTATAGAATAATTTGGTCTTGGGGCCTGAATTAAGACGTTTGTTTTGAGGATTTTTAGACTTGAGATGTACAGTTGTGTCTGTCATCGTATTAATTAATGCACCAATCGATTTATTCTTCATATTTCTTGAGTTCACAAGCATTAAACTAATTTCCTCGGAGCAGGTTTGGCAGACACTTACAAGTTCTGTGAAGCAGGTTTGGCAAACGCTCAGTCTCCTGATCGAACTCGAGCACAAATACTTGCATATGTTGTGACGTTTGCGATGACTTTAATTACACTGTTTCGTGCTGTCACCGGTTTTGCAACAAAAAAGCTTCAACAAGAAAACTGTGAAACATATTGGCATGATCGGGCATTAATTACGAACACTCCACCTAAGGAGTTTAGACCATCCAGCCAGGCTTTCACAGAGTCTAACCTACTTTCATCTGTTCTAAAGAGGCTTGGTGAACTGGAAAAAAATTTTGAACTTCTCCAATCTAAGCCGCCAAAAATGCCTTATGAGAAAGAAGAATTGCTCAATGCTGCTGTTCGCCGTGTGGACGCATTAGAAGCTGAACTTATTGCTACCAAAAAGGTATGATTGCTAAACTAATCCAAGTACTTCATGGAAAATATATATATTTTTGCATGAACGCATTATGCCATTCATCCATTGGTCTAACTTGTCTCTGCTTTTTCCAATGTTAATCCCTCTGTTTTGTTTTATTCTAATATGATCCAATTTGGTTGGATAGGCTTTTTACGAGTCTCTAATGAGGCAAGAGGAACTCTTGGCTTATATTGACCGTCAGGAAGAAGCTAAGTTTCGGGTTAGTAGAGGCCATATCTGTGTTCTACCAATTTCATCTCTTGATTGTTGACCTATATCTTACTGTGTGTTTGTTTGCATTTGTTTCTGCAGAAGAAGAAACGTTGCTTCTGAATGAAGCACAGTAGCCCCCTTGTTTAGGTCCGCTGTTCTGCCATTCTCCTTCTTTGATCAGAAAGAAAAGATAATTCAATTTTTTTTTATTGAAAGAAATATGTTCTTTATTTAGAAATGATGGGAAAGAGATTCTTCTGGCCGCTTAATGGGACAACATAAAATTTGAAATAAATATAAGCTTCCTTCCACCTGCAAACACAATTTCAACTTATGCTACTCTTTGAAAATTTGTTTGAGTGAAAATATGAGGATATTTTGTGATTCTTCTTTCGGTATTGGATTGAAGTTTGTCGGCATACAGTGAAAATGGAGAAACCAACTCCATAATGTTTTACTGGGATTGATGAAAAAAATGAAAGAAAGTAAATTGGTCATTTATTTTTTTCTGGTAGGTTCTTTGTTCTCTTCAAAATACTTAAGAGTGATTTGACATCCCCAATACTGGATGACAGCAATACACTAAGAACCTACCAGAAAAGGTTGAAAGCATCTTTACTAAACAAAAATAATATATTTTTTTTTATAACTATATATAAGCTTTCAATAATAAGGGATTCAGTAAATCAATTTCTTCTTTCAAATGTCCATCTTTCAAGTAGCATTTCTATTGCTGAATTCGATGCATCTGTTCCTCGACCTTTTTTCTCTCACAAAAGTAACCAGGGGTTAAGTGCATCTTAATTAAAGTTCCCTGATTGTTAAGGTTGGTATGGTATCATCGGATTTCAACATTATCATGTTGATAGACCGTTGGAAGGATAACGGCTATTCATTAGCAACATGATTAAAAAATAATAATGCTTTGTTCCAGAAATTATTCTTTGATGCATCGCAGCACACTAAAATCCCGCTCCCATTCATCCTATTCGCCCTCTATCCTTTTTGCTTCTTATTTTCTAATTAAATATCTGGAATTATAATAAAGATTTCATAGTTAGTTCTCGAGCCACAGTTTTGGTCTACTAACCCCTATGCTTCATTTACACAAACCTTCATTTTCTTTGATTAAACAGCTTTTTTTTTCTTCTAACCAAATAACTTAGTATGTTCTATCTTTATCAAAACCACAGATGAAAACTTCTCTATAACCGAGTTTGGAGGGGCAATTTGTCTCTTGCCTCAAATATATGATTCATAGTAGAGGGCAAGTTAGTCAACCTAGCTCGTAAGCATGTTTGAACTAAATTTGACTTATGAGCCGAATTTAATGAGCTAATAAGTTAAGCTCAAATCAATTCCAACTCAACTCATGAGTTCAGCTAGTCTATCTCACTTAATAAATATTTATATTAAACATATTTAATAATCTAAATATATAATTATTAAAAATATTTTAAAATTATCTCATTATTTTTAATCAAATAAATTATTATTATTTTATTTTTTATTTTCTTAGCAGAATAATTATTTAAAATATAATTATTTTATCTATTTCATACTGTCTGAACTAACTTATAAATTAGCTCAAATTTGATAAATTAATCTAGTTCAAACACAAATCAAGAGTGATTTGAACTCAACTAGACACTTTTACACTCATATTTTATAATAAAATCATTACACTCATATTTTATAATAAAATCACTGATTCGATGAAAGCCTGCCATCCAACTACACTTGTTGAAAATAATCCATTTTGAATCTATTAAATCTTGTTTTTTCAATTTTTCCAAAAAAAATTATTGCTTTTTGGGCCAAATTAGGCACAGTTGCTCAAAATCGGCTGTGTGAGCAAAGGAAATTTGAATACCTCTGAAACACATGATGTTTTAGCCGCGTATATATTAAATTATAGTGTCATCTTTTCACAATCTATGTTCGTATCACCGTAATTAATCCAACGTTTCTTCGAACTCCCTCCATAAATAGTCAGAAATAAGAAGAGAACCACATTCTTTTGATCAGTTGGGAGTCTTTGAGGAATCACGCAATTTTACTACGGATAGATTTTAGTACTATGAGATGAGCTCAACTTCTCTGACAAAACAGGCATTAAAACATGCAATTTATTCAACATGATTGCAACAATTCACAAAGATGTTCCAGAATATTCTACAACTCCTGTAATAACGAAAAATATGCAATTACATGATAAGCTGATATGCTTAACTAAAAAAAAAGGAAAACAAAAATCGGTTTAGTACAGGCATGCTCTCACCTACGCCCAAAACTTTCATTACACTGCATTTCGGAGAATTCTCTAATGTTAGTTAACGGCTGCAGAAGATGAGCCGGGAAGAAATCAATTGTATCCCTTTGATCCATGAGAACACTAAGAACTACCAGATTTTGTATTCTTAGCACTGTTTGTCATGAAGGATTCGCCACAACCACACTGTCCTTTTGAGTTTGGATTTATAAATACAAATTCAGACCTGCATGTTAACAAATATTTGGTCAGATAATGGGTACACGTAAATCCTTTACCCAGCAGAAATATGAACCTACTTCAATGTGTCATCAACAAAATCCATCTTGGTTCCAACGACATGCATCAAAGCTTTAGGATCAATCAATATCCTGACGCCCTTATCCTCGACAACCTCATCAAATTTGCCTTTGTCATCTGTCGGAAGCAATGCAATAGCCAGTTAATGCTAGCAAAAATCATACCTAGTTTAACTAGAATTTACCTAATGCAGGAATCTGAAAGTATGGAAACAGAATTAACGGAGTTTCATTTGTTACCATGAAGGTCGTTCTTGCATTAAAATGTTAAATGTTTCCCATAATAGTATATTTTATTTTTTAAAATAGAAAGTGATAAATATGCTTAAATGAGAAAAAAGTAATAATTCCAAGTTAAAATAAAATGAACATTCTTCAGAATCATGAGCATTTAGATGTTACTGTTAGAATAAAATGAACATTCTTCAGCATCATGAGCATCTAGATGTTACTATTAGAATAAAATGAATATTCTTCAGCATCATGAGCATCTAGATGTTACTTAAAGATTGGAATTGGTTCATATTTTCAAGCCCAAAATTATCTTAACCCTGTATATTGCAAACCAAGGCTCAGCTCTCTATGTTTCTGAAAGATACAAATCGCTACACCTTAGTAACTACTTGGTATCATTTTTGAGTCGTACATATTATAAGTCCTAGTCATGAAATTTTGATTGAATCTTCCACTTTCTCTTTATGCCTCTTTTTTGGCTAGTGGTTAGAGAGAGAAAGTTGGAATATGAGAGGTAGTGAGAGAAAGTGAAGGAGAGAGGTGTTTTAAGAGAGGTATTTTAAGAGAGAAACCTCTATTTAGAGAGAAGTGAGGGAGAGAGTGAGAATCGGCAAGCTTAGCATAGAGGATTGGAGGGTCAACTAGACAAAGATGGAGAGACAGATAGGGCCTCAGCTTCATGTGTTGGGTCGGTGACGACGACAAAGGTAGAAGTGGATGAGAGCAGGGAAGTGCTTGGCTCTGTTGTTCAGTGAGGAGTAGGTTGGCAGTTAGGTGGCTATTGATTGGCTGTGTTGGATTCGCAAAGGTTGTGGCAAGGAGAGCACGAGATTTAGGTTCAACTGCTCGAGCTCATCGGCGGCTAGGTGGGAGGTGAGTAGGGTGACAGGGAGATCAAGAATGTGCTCAAGTCGAAGAGTGTCAGCATGTGTGCGCGTGAGAGAAAGAGAGAGAGTGTGTGTGTGTGTGTGTTGGTGTTGTGGATTAGATAGAGGCGAGGAGTTCAAGATGCACGAATGGGAAGATATGAGCTTCATGTAGGATGGGACGATGCATGTGTTCACCTCCACATAAATCACACAAGTCAAAATAAGCAAGCACGACAAATTCGATGGGTTACGGAGGAAGTGTTGCACAAATCAAAGCTAAAATACTCTCGATATTAAAATTGATCAAAATAACTTCAGATCGACAAACAGACTTCATTGAAGCATTCAGAGCATCAAAATTGATCGAAATACATCTCGCACAATCCAGCAATTAACAGATGAAGGAGAGCCATCGACGCACCTACATGCATGTCGAGTAAAAGCGAAAGCCGACCGTTCACAAAATTGACTACGTCTTCATCGCCAAAACATTGAAACCTATCAAACAGGACTATCCGCAATCAATTCAGACAAGTTTACGCGAGCGTAGAGCGAATTGATGTGATATCATGCGATTTGAGTTGAAATTTCTCTAATTCGATGTCGAAGTTGACTAAATGATATCTGATCGAGAAATAGATCGTGACGTTGCATCTGAAAGGTCGAAATTACCCGGAATCAATATCCATATTGCATGAGGGCTTAACATGAAATTTTTTGATGAAATAGGCATGAATTTCATGGAAATAAACTTAAATCCCACCTACTCCTGCTTAATCTTGGTGTTCGCTGTCCCATCTCGTCAAAATGGCCACCCATACATTTGCACGTCGCTCCCACGACTCTCCCCACTCACGATAAAGTCACACATCCCTCTCAGTCTTACGCATAACTCTTGTCCTCCCGACTTTCCCCCTGCTCGCAGCTAGCCGAACTTCCCTCTCATTTCCGGCCACTCCATCTCTCCCTCGCTCTCGTTCGTTTCAAGCGATCAGCTCACCCAATTATGGTTTCCACTCATCTGCTCGAACCGAGCTCCTTAGCCGACGTCTTGAGTCTCCCACAGCCTGAGCCGCTCTCACCTCACCAAACCCTCCCGCTCAATGCGAGAAAATCCCGCGCCTCTCCCTCTCTTACGATCCAGCCTTCATTCCCTTTCACGTCTGCATAACACAAGTGACTGCCCATCTCCTCATGTCGCGACCAACACATAATCCCACATGTAAAACCCACCGACTTCACCATCTCTCTCGCCTGCACGTTACAAGCCGCAAACTTCACTCCCTATCATACTCAAGTAGCTAGCTCTCTGCACTCATCCACAACCTACAAATCAAGACCCGCCTCTCAACTCCTAATCAGCCAACTCACTCTTTCTTTCTCTCTCTAAACAAAGAAAAACCTAGCACACTCTCTCTAAGTTTCTCTCTCTCTAAAACCAACCAACCAAAGAGACAGAGAGAGGAAAGCTCCCTCGTATTTGCGTTGAAATCTACACTCACTTTGAAATTTGTCGCCTCATTTGCGTGTGAAGATATAAATGCTGAAACCACTTAAGTACCCGCACACATTGCTTCAACGTGGTGAAAAACTTGCAAATGAAGTACCCATATGCGTTGTGTCAACGTGGCGGGGAAAAACTGCATTTTTCTTTGTATATATGCTGAAAACCTATATGAGCTTTTTTAGATGGATAAATTCGAAGACATACGGTCCGCATGTCGCAAGACACCACCCATGCGTGTCTTTCTAAATGGGTGGGCAGGCCAGTACTCTTGAGGTAACTCCCTACGTGAGGATGACACCGGGAGGCTATCGAAATGTCGCCGGACTTTGCACTGGCAGGAGACTTAAATCACCTAAAATAAGATGAAATTTAAACCTAAAAATTAAAATTGAGTTGTGCAAGGCCTATGCGCAGATAGGTTGATAGACATATAGTCATAGTGTTGCGAGACTTTAACTATGCACGCTTCTTATAATCATTGTGGAAAGGCCCAGCACTCCTGATGTAGCCCCCTAAGCAAGGACGTCGCCGAGAGGCAGCTAAAATTTCTCCAAAATCTAGACTTAAACGGAAATTAATCAGGACTTGAAATTGAACTAATTGAACTAAACTGAGCTTAAAATAAACTTGAAGATTACATTCTAAATAGAAGTTGAATTCAAAATGGATTCATGAAATACGTGTTGAATATGAATTCCATTAACAAACATGAATTGAATATTGCAACATCTTATTTCAAATGATCTGACATACAAATTTGATTGGACACATAATCAGGACATTGAAAATCTACTTTGGGATTAAAACCTAACCCTCAAACATAAATACAATCCAAATAAGTCCTCTAATTAAATATAAACCTTAAAGCAAGAATGATTTGCAAGAATTGAACACTTAAATGAATGTCCACCAATGAACATAATTGATTAATTTCAATAGATATTTGGATTTCATTGCATCAAGCACCAAAACGATCAAAGGGATTCGACTCAAATACAACCAAATTAGTGATTTTTACTATGCCTACAAGAGATTGCACAATACAAATACAATCCAAGTCCAAGTTTACACTGAAATTGGATTGACCTTAATAGCTCACCTATAATGAGAATATCATTAAATAGATTATTAATAAATGCAAATAAAATTTATTATGAATTTAACGGTCTATCTTCAGGTAGAGAAGAAACATACAATACAACTCATGAGAGACTATATAGTTCTCCAATTGATATGAAATATAAGCCTTTGACAAGTAATTAAGTTGGTATGTAACACATGGAATGAATTGAAAGAATGTAAAATTGTTTAAAAGTAGAATTGGTAGTGCACTCAAAAGCTCATATAGTCATATACAAGCATGAATTATGCTCTATTAAAGCTTAAGAATTCAATGAATTCTAGACTAAGTATGAGTAGATGGGTATCACTTTAAACGATTAAAGAGAGCTAAATACCACACCAATTCACAACACATACACATAAGTGAATAAAAGGCATAGATAATAAGCTTCACATTAATATTTACACATTATGATGCAGTCTTTTTATTTAGATTCAAATGCTTCACAATTAGTATAAATATATGGAGGCATTGAGCTCTTGCACACATTCTGAAGCAACCAATCATTTGACTTGAATGCTCCTAAATACGAGCAACTATTCGAATGAAGAGAATTTAGCACACAAATCTTAAAATGATCTTGCATCCCATCCAAAGGCTTTGAATTTCATACAAGCTTTCAAAAAAAAAAATGAATGCAATATTCACAGCATTGTGAGATAATTCTTTGCTTGATCTCAATATATTGAAATACGTGTGAGTGTTATTAAAATTGGAAATGACAAGCATGTGCTCCGATCAGTATATTGATGATTAATCACCTAGTTTAAGAAAGCTGCACAGACTCAAATTAAAACCAATTCGAACTCACTTTATCTAATATAATCTTTTCTATTTATATTCTATAAATATATTCATATATATCAGTTAATCAACTAATCTATATAAAATTGAAGATCTTAAAAATTTATTTCTTATCAATGATATAAATGAACAAACTTCATATTCAAGGCTTAAATTCTTAAACTTGTTGGAAACACCATTATGCATACACATACACGATCTTTCACTTCAATGATAACTGTGTTGAATGGAGATTTCAATCAAAGAAGAGTTACCATAAAAAAATACTTAAAATTTTAAATTAAATTGAATCGAATTAAATGCCAAAAATAAAACAAGTTACTAAGCTTGCAATGCTCAAATGAAATCAATCATCTAAAACTTAAAACACAATTCAATCCATTCACCTTCCGTAATTATTTGTCAGATGTGATAAATTAAGAAAAATTTAGCTCACAAAAGATGTAGCATCAAGTACTCCAAGGTTTATGTAGCTTAGTATGTCTTAGTACTACAAAGATGACGAATACAATAATTAAAATGGATTTATTTTTATCTATATTTATTCAAAATATATTTTAGATGATACAAATAACCATTTGATAATTTTGGAGATTTAATTGATCAGACTTTCCATTTGCTTGACTTACTGCCTATTTATTAATATATGCAAATTTTGTTAAATATTATTTTATTTATATTGATATATTTAATTAGCTTATTGATATGTTGTTGATTACATATATGTTAGTATGTTTACTTGATTTCAAGCATGTGATGATAACTGCAAATGAGTAAATGAAATTTTAACTCTATTTTAATAGTATAAACTATTAAATATGTTTCAAAAAGATAACTGCATTTTTGGCTTTTACCTTGAAGAAAAGATCTTCTATCCTTTTTAATCTTCTTAACTCCTACTTGTTGATGAATTCTTCAAGACAGAATGTTTTCATCTATTAGACAACACTCTGAGCTGGGCAGGTGATAATGGTACCTTAGTAGTAAGAAGTTCAAAGACAACTGCGGAATTCGAAAATTCGCCACCGACCTCTCGATTAAAAGAGTGATTTAAGTGTCGATGTAATTTTTAGAAGGAAAATAAATAGTAGATAAGACACTACCCAGAGATTTTACCCTCATTTTGCGAGGACTTTAGATCTGGTTCCGAATTTCCTATAGGTGCTTGCACCTATAGTTAATTACCCTTCCAAATATTGAGAGAGCACTTTCGATTAAGGTTAATCGATGAATCGTTAAATAACGAGTGTATAATAGCAATGAGTGGAGTTTAAAAATTATGAAATTATCATTTTAATTTAAAGCTTGTGTTTGGGGAGCGATGGCCTTGCCGATCTGATTCATTAAATGCATTTGTCGATCGCAGTGCTTGTCGAGAGGAGTGGTGAAAACGGAAGGATTATCGACAACCTGTATTCGTCATCCGAGGTGTCGTTAGGCGCAGGTGAAGTTTGTCTAGGAAAATATAAAGTCGGCCTTAGCGGATGATTTTTCTTTAATCAAAATACATTTTATAGTTCGCTCGAAAAGTAAAAGCGGTTGGAAAAACATCTGATTTGCGATCGTGACAATTTAGTGGTGTCGTTTGCGACAAGCACGGTCAGTGCGGTAAGTAACATTTATGTAGTGTCGTTTTGCGACAAAAATAACAGAATGGCGTGCGTCACTAAGACTTAAGATTAATTGAGTGTGAAAATAGTTATACATTTGATTTGACATTCGCTCTTTGTGAATAATTTTGTATTTGTTTGGGACAAGGTTGCGGAGGGGTAGATGACTTTTACTTTAAATTTAAATAATGAATTTAATTTAATTTAATTATTTGTTATTTGAATATTTGATCATTTTTATAATTGATTTAGATTTGAATATATAATTATTGATCATTTAAAACATAATAATGATAGTCTTTTGAATGTAATAGACCTTGTCAACTCTATTTGTTTCGCTGCGGAAGATCGTCTAAATTATTCTTTCGTATTTGTAATCACGTATCCCAGCAGTATAAAGAATCGGGTTTGAGACTATCCTCTTGAGAGTTTAAACTTGGGAAGTGCCAATAGATTTATCTTTTGCCATTTTATGATAAAATTAGCTTCTCAGATTTTATTAAATTGAAAATATTATAATATTATTATTAAATTTTTAGGTTTTGTTACTTGACCACAAAGACCGGGATGTATATATATATATATATATATATATATATATTTGCATATGATTTGCATATTTTTCTAAATGTTTGATCTAGTGGATACTTTAATATACATAATAAGTATCTGTTCTTTTAAAATATCGTATGGACATTAAGATGTCTAAGTTGAAAAAATTATATTTGGTATGACATACATGTCAAATTGCAAGTATAAATTTTGATATGAATTTTTGGGTTTTGTTAACCCGGACCCAGTCCTAAGACCAAACCGGGATAATCCATTACTTCAAAATTTATAATCCTCCAAGTGGGTTTGAGACTTTCTCTTGATATTTTAAACTGAGGATGTTGATAGATTTATCTTCAGTCATTCTATGACAGAATTAACTTCTCAGATTTCATTAAGCGGAAATTCTTATAATACCATTATTGAATTTTTAAGTTTTGTTAATGCGGACCCGGTCTTAAGACACAACCAGGATATATAGTATCTATTCGTTTATTTTTGCATATGGCTTGCATATTTTTCCTAGATATTTGACCTAGTGGACACTTCAATGTACAAACAAGTATCTATTCGTTTAAAATGTTGTATGAACATTAAGATATCTAAGTTGAAATAATTATATTTGACATGATATATCATGTTGTAAGTATAAGTTTTGATACCTAAAAATCATAAACCAAGTGTAGATCTATCTTATAAAATATGAGAATTGTAATGTATTTAAATACTTGTTATAAATCAAGTGAAGATATGTTATAAAAATGTGAGTTTATTTTTTTCAAATACTTGTTGCAAACCAAGTGAGTATCTGTTCTAAATGATCAATATTATATCTTTACTAAAAGATACAAAATATTTATTTACAAATCAAGTGAGCATCTATTCTAAAAGATGCAAGTTTAATCCTTCTAAGCCCGTCATAAATCAAGTGCATTTATTTTTGAAAGACATATATTCAATTCTTTTAAACGCTTGCCAAATATCAAGCGTAGTATCTATCTTATTAAAATTTTCATACATTTGAATGCATCTCATAAAATTTTTTTGTTAGCATATTTAACATTTTAATGTAACAATTGGCTCGCATAAGATATGCGGCATACTTTATGCAATTGTTTACATGTATGGAATTCACCCAAAAAAGAAAACTTCAAGCCTCTATGATTTGCCTCTATGATTTTATCATTCAAAAAGTCTTTATATTTCTACAATTTGTCATTCAATCTTCATTTCATTTCTCATCAATTATATTAAAGGAAATGAATCTCATCAAAAATAATCTCATGATACTCTTTAAATTTTCATGAGATGTTTATATACAGTGATCTCTAAATCACTATCCTCACTATGAAATTTTTTTCTTAAGAGTAAGCATCTATTGATTACATAAGTAAATTCAGATTAAAGGTCTTTTATTCCAAATTTTCAATATTCATAAGAACCTGTTATTCATTCTCCTTTATGCAATCAATTTGGAATGAGCACTTCACATTTTGCTCTGTCATAAGAAGATAAATAATGAGTTCCATTTAACAATTGATCATATCCAAGAACAAGCCTTCTCGAATTGGATTAACCCAATTTAGATCTTATTCTCATTTCAAAGACATGCATTGATGCTTTTTCTTAATATGGATTTCAATGTTTCCAAAATTTGATATTTAAAAGAAATTTCTCATTTTTTTAAACATTATTACTTAATAAAATCTCTTATCTCATAGCTTCATATTAATGAATTTTCCTCATTCTATGATTTGTAATTGAATGTATTTGAGCCATACTAAGACTGGTTTCCATTCCATGAATAAGGAAAAGTCCCTTTTCTTCAAATTTATTTTCTCCTTCCCTTGAATTCTCTCATACGACTTCTTGCAAGTTCAAAGCTTTTGGTGAAAATTTTACTTGCAAGAACTTGCATGAATTCAATTCCCTTTATATTTCGATGCATAGTAAAATAATGTTGAATGTGCATTAAGAAAACCCTCACTTATATTCATCGACACGTTTTTATGATTATTCTAAATTTGATTCAAATCTATCTTTGACTTTTCAGCTCATTTGATGGGATAGATAGCATAATTCAAATGATTATTAAAAATTTTTGCTTATATTTATTGGCAAACCATATATTCATATTCTTGCTCAAAGTTAAGCCATCAACTATTGTTTGTTTTGGTGTTCATCTTCAATTTATTTGACATGAAATGCATTTAAATTTAAGTCATTAGTATTCAATTTTCATAACTTTATGTGTATTTGATCTCATTTTGTGATGTAATTGAACATTGAAATAATCAATCTTAAGTCATTCAATCAATATGTTCATTTAAATTTGATCTACCGGCGTCATTATGGGCTTATATTAAAATGATTATTAAAAAATTTTGCTTATATTTATTGGCAAACCATATATTCATATTCTTGCTCAAAGTTAAGCCATCAACTCCTTATTGTTTATTTTGGTGTTCAAGCTTCATGCATCTTCAATTTATTTGACATGAAATGCATGTAATTTAAGTCGCTCATTAGTATTCAATTTTCATAACTTTATGTGTATTTGATCTCATTTTGTGATGTAATTGAACATTGAAATAATCAATCTTAAGTCATTCAATCAATATGTTCATTTAAATTTTTCATCTCCGTCGCGTGAGGCCTTCTAACATGTTATAGAAAAGTTGCGTGGTGATAAGAACAACCAAAATTTTATTTGCCCACCAAGAAAAGCGGCATAGGTTTCATAGCATAGCATTTCTTTCGTTGGAATAACGGTCAATCTTATATCAAAGCATTGGAACGATGTGAGCAGTCTTTATCATAAAATAAATTTTCTCGCGCATTAGAACAATGTGAATATACTTAACACAAGTTTCTTTGCATTAGAAACAATGTGAGCGGGCTTATCACAAAGCAGATTTCTACATTGAAACAATGTGAGCAATCTTATATAACAAATTGTCGCGTTGGAATAATGTGCATCTTTGAGTAAGTTTTACGTTGAACAGCGTGGCAATCTTATATCATAAGTTTCAGCGTTGTGAAATGTGACGTACTTATTTTCATATATTTCTTCATATTATTTTACCTTAACATGTGAAATAAGCAATGTAAATCTGCATTTGGTTTAGTACTAAAGATTTGAGCAAGGGTTGGGATAGACTCATCTTGGATTT
The DNA here is from genome assembly GCA_021442155.1 of Cymbidium sinense. Lineage (NCBI taxonomy): Eukaryota > Viridiplantae > Streptophyta > Magnoliopsida > Asparagales > Orchidaceae > Cymbidium > Cymbidium sinense. The sequence continues at coordinate 83,341,277 of CM038219.1, forward strand.
TATGATTACTTGTGGACAGCCAAATAAGAGTCTCCAAGCCTATAGATTCTTAAATTCTATATCTTCTACTTGATTTTAACCTTTTGGTAAATGATCCAATTTCTGAAGGATCAGAAGTCCTGCAAGAGCTTTCCAGTATTGCAAACCGTGAATTGTAGCATCTCCAATAGGGTTCACCTTGTCAAAACGACAAGATTCAAGAGAACAAATGCATGTGGTTTTCAGATGTACTAGTGCTGATCTAGCACTCATTGCTGTTCCAGCTAATGTAAGAGAAGCATCTTTGCGAGTGGTTCAGTCATCACACTTGAGTGCTTCAGCTATGTTGGACACTGCCAAATGCAAAGTATTCTCTATAGAAACTCCACCTACCTAAACAATGCTTCTTATAAGCTCAATGACAGCTGGCTTTACCATGGAATGCTCATTCTTCAGTAACTTGACAACCTGAGCAAGCATCTGAGCTAGAAGAGAGATGGGAGGTTCTCTAGCCTCATCAATAGCTCTTGTCAAGCACAATGCTGAACCAGTCCGCATGAATCTATTCTATTCGCTTAAGGCCTAAAAAAAAAGGCTTTACAAATGCCACAAATCCATTCTCACCTCCACCGGAGCTCTCCATAGTCATTGTCTAAACACTAGCTACCTCAACGCATGCATCCCTAATGGCTGAATCCAAATCCTTAAGGCGTTTAATAATGCTAGCCACCATCTTTCCCCACTCTTCTCCTCCAAGTCGGTGTCAATAATACAAGATAAAGAGAGAATATCCCTCCAGGAGTTAGACCCTTGGCAACTTCTCAAGCTCCTCCGCTCCAATCTAGTAAGTGTCTAGATCAGCAAGGTATTTTGCTGTCGATAGACCAGCCAACCTTGCACCAGAAATTACCACTTCCAGAGGTTTCCTGGGACGAATACAATCACGGAAGGATGCAGTTAGCATAGCAGCTTCTAAAAAGTTAATAGTGTTTTCAAGCTCAGGCCTTGGATAATCCAAGCAGAAAACCAATTTCACATGGACAATGATGCTTCCACTAATAAAGCAAGTAAGCTGGAGTGGACTTGTCCCTGAGATACAGCAGAACTCAAGAAGCAGCCCTTAGAGAAGGATTTGGGTGATTTGAGAGAACGATAGTTTGAAGGACTGCTTGGCTAGACTGCTTGCAAATGAGAAAGAGGAATGGAGAGGGACGGGCCTGCGGAGGAAGTTTCAGCTCTTTTTTTTGAAAGTCCTCCGTGAATGGGAGGAAGGATCAGGGTATTAGGCAGATCGGTTACTGCCTCCACCCTTTTCTTAATTGGCCGAAATAATCGGCAGCCAATGGGAATGTTTGGTCAGCATATGTAATTGGGAGTATGAGCGGCAAGTTTAGGGACGGATTTGGATAGCTGTTGAGAGATATTTGAGTTGATATTAAATTTAGTTTAATTGAAAATTAGTAAGATTATATGAAGCAGTATTAATTGATAACGAATTTAAGTCCAAATCTAATCTTTTTATGTTTATATATTCAAGGCAAATAAGATATTATTAGTAATCTTACTGATTTTTTCAAATTTTTTTATTTGATCAATTGCTTGTTTGCCTTAATTGTGCACCACAAATCAAAATATCAATGAATATTGACATTTTTTTTTGTATCGATGATTATGCAATATGAGTGTCGATTTTAGATGATTTTGTTATTCTGAACGCAACATCGATGTCCGTTTCACGATCGGATGTCATTTGGACCATGTCGGCGACGGTCAAAGTGAAATTAGGCATAAATTGCACGACGTCACATTCGAATCGCTTGACGTTCATCTAGACTTTGCCGAATTAATCATGAAATGTGTCATTTGATAGATTTCGATGTTTCGGCGACAACGACGCATTCAATTTCGCAAACGGAGGTCGTTTAGACGTCGTCGAGGCCTCCCGACCTCGATACACGCGTAATTTCATTAAAAATTAATTTTAATTAATTGATCAGTTTTTAATTGATATAATGTTCTTCATTTAATTGATTTTGATATTTTAAATGCATTTACGCCATAGGAATTTTCGAATTGGAATGATTTTATTTAATTTTGATAGCGATTAGGTGGTTTTAACTTCCTATCATGCGCCGTTGCCATCGATTTTCGTAGATTTTGCTATATACGCTTAATTTGAATTATGGCACACACGTATAGGTCAACAACAACCATTATTATGGCATTTGTTCTTCCAATGTGGCCATCTATTTGCCCATAGTTTCTTTCATGTTGAGAATGCCTTCAATTATCTATAATATCTCCTTACAGGAGTAGTCCCATGCATTATATAATTATCAAGAGCATCAATTATGGTCCTTAATTAAATCATGAAAACTCTTTTTGGAGGTTTGATCTAGTGTTTTAATTCTAAAATAAGAGCTAGAATTCAAAACAAAGAAGGCTTTAGGAACTTGTAAAAATTTTTTATGATAGATTTTTTTTTTGTAGCATATTTAAAGAAAATAGGGTACCTCTAAAACAACAATATGCCAGATGTTCTTGCTCAAGAACTGCTAAAAAGTAAAAAATTAAGGTGTTTTTCTTTAGTTTTCTGCAAGAGACAACATGTTAAGTGATATTATGCCCCTAAGAGGGAGGTGAATTGGACTTTTTCAAAATTTTTGGAAAGTTTAAAATGATGTTATGAATGAGTTAAAATATCATTAAGCAATTAGTGATATGTGATAAAACAAATTAACTAATTTAAAACCTCGAGCTTGAAAGTAATAATTGAGTTTAGCAAGGAGTAAGTACAAGAATACAAACAATGTAAACAAGACGGCACACAAGATATTTAAGTGGTTCAACCTCCCACCATATATATATCCACACTTAGCCAATAGGCGAACAAGGACTCCAAAAAATAAATAAATAAATAAATAATCTTGCACACTTCCTTCTTAATAATGTAGAAACAACAACAACAACAACAACAACAACAAGCCTTAATCCCACTAGGTGGGGTCGGCTACATGAATCCTTCGTCTCCATTGTGTCCTATTATGTGTCAAATTCTCATCTAATTCAAGTATACTAAGATCATTTTTTAAACATCTTAACCAAGTCTTTTAGGTCTACCTCTACCTTTCTTAACATAAGGAAATTTAATGCATCTACTCTCTAATCGGTTGACGGTGCTTTATGTGGCCAAACCATCTAAGCGACTCTCTAATCTTATCTACCACTGGAGCTACTCCAACTTTTTCAGATACTCATTTTGCATTCTATCTCTCGTAAAGCCACTCATCCACCTAAGCATCCTCATCTCTGTAACACTTAACTTAGTCTTATGCTTCTCTTTTTTATTGGCCAACATTGCACCATAAGTCATTGCGGATCTTACCACCATCTTATAAAATTTTTCCTTAAGTTTAAGTGGAACTTTTCTATCACATAATAGGCGGATGCATTCCTCCACTTCAACCATCCAACTTGAATTCTACTAATAACATCTCCATCTATTTCACCATCATTTTGAACAATAGAGTCTAAATATAGATCACTCTTATTAATGACTTGATCACCTAAAGTCACAACACTATCACTAAAACTTCTACAACTAAAATTACACTCCATATATTCGCTTTAGATCTACTTAAAGCGAAAACCTTTAGACTCTAAAGTTGACCTCCATAATTCAAGTTTTACGTTGGACTCCTCTCTAGTCTTATCAACAAGAAGAATGTCATCGACAAAAAAGCATACACCAAGGTACATCTTCTTGTAAATGCCTCGTAAGAACATCCATAACTAGAGTAAAACGATAAGGGCTTAATGTTGATCCTTGATGTAATCCAACTGAAATAGAAAAATATTCTGATGTAGAAAGCTAATAGAAAATGCATGCTTCTTCTGATGGGCAAGTACTGCTCAATCTCAGTTCAAGTATTAATAATCACACTAAGCCTTTCTAAAGGCTTAACTAAAAAGAAAGAAAATATGAAGCATGGTTTGTTAAGTTTTTTTTCTTTTAGAATACTCATATTCTAGTAACCATGAAGAAGAAGTGTGGCTTTAGTAAGCAACTTGGGTGATTAGTCACTTGGAGGAAGAACAAAGTACAAAGTTCATAAAGATTAAAGTGAAGAATCAAGGACTCCAAGGTTTAATGAGCATATGTCATAATATTTCAATATAAATTAATTGAATTATTGAAGATTTCAATGATAACGAATATATAATTAAAATGAATTAGATATTATCTATATTTATTTAAGATGCATTTTAGATGATACCAAAAAATGATACCAAAAATTATTTTATAATTTTGGCGATTTAATTAAATTGTTTTTCTATTTACTCGAATTATTGTCTATTTATTTATAAGTAAAAATCATTTTGAATATTCTTTTATTTATGATCATATACTTAACTAGGTTATCCATATTGATCACCTACCTATACATGTAGGTAAGTTTAATTGATTCCAAGTATGTAATAAAAATTTCAAATGACCAAATATAAATTTCTTTCTATCTGAATAACCACAAACTATTAAATATGTCACAAAAAGTCTAACCTTTTTGTCTATTATCTTAGGCTTAATGCTACTGTAGAAAGGTAACTCCAACATTGCTTCTAGCTTGAAGAGAACATCTTCTTCTTTCCTTTTTTTATTCTTCTTAACTTCTCTCATTATTTTTAATTAAATTTTCTCAATAATTGTTGTCATAGCTTGGACAACTCTCCTACTATCTAAGAAAGCGGTGGTGGTACCGTACAAGCAAGAGTTTCAACCACCATTATTACCATTTATTCTTTCATTATGGCCATCTACTTGGCGATATTTCCTATCATGTTGAGAAAAACTTATATTATCTAGGCTCTCTCCTCATAGTTCTAGCCCTAAGCTTTGTATAATCACCAAGAGCATCAATTTTAGTTATAACCTAAATCATGAGATTCTTTTTGGAAGTTAGAACTTGCACTCTAATACCTAAATATGAGCCATAATTTGTTATAGAGAAACATTTAAGACCTAATTAGAATTTTTCTATACCGAGGTTTAGGTTTTATTACAATATTGGATTAAAATAAGATACATTTAAAATTAGTCTTTCTTAATGTCCTTATTCCAGAATGCTGAAAAATAAAAATTCAAGTGTTGTTTTTGGGTTTTCTAGAGGGACATATAAGTGTTGTGTAATATGGCACCTCTATAGAGGGTGGACTAGGCTTTTTAAAAATTTTGGCAATTTAAAATGATGTTATGAATGAGTTACATTACCATTAAGTAATTATTGATTATGTGATAAAGCAAACCAAAGTAATTTTAAACCTAAAGCTTCTAAGTAATAAGTAAGTAAAAGAACAAGAGCAAGTGCAAGAATATAAACAATGAAAATGAGACAGCATACACATGATATTTATGTGATTTGGCCTCCAATCTAGCCTATATCCGCTCTTAGCCAAAACACAAATTGGGATTCCCAAAATTTAGAGTTTCTTGCAAATTCCATTCTTAATGACATAGAAAGCCAATACAAAATGCATGCTTCCTTAATAGGTAAAGCACCACCCAATTGAAGTAACAAAATTTAAATATCAAACTAAGCCTTTCCAAAGGCATAGGTAAAGAGAAAAAAATCTAACCTGGATTATGTAAATCAAAAGAAATAGAAAAAGAAATTTTGAAAAAAAAAAAAAAAACTTATTGACATCCTTCAAAATAATGTGACTTCTTACAATGCTTTGAATCAATTGAAAAAAGTTGGCTTTGAATGTATTGGTTTTAGAAATCTTGAAAGAGAAGAAATAATCTTAGGAATTTCAAAAATTATGCATTAACTTTTAACACACCAAAGCATAGGTATTATGTAATTGCGCGTAGGAAACAAGAAGTTATTTTAATGTTAAAAAAGCTAAAAAGACCAAATCTAGCTACAAAATATCTCAATGGCTCAAAAATAGTCATTATGAGGGAAAGATACTTAATGGATTTGTCCAAGATCCTTATTTGATCAGTATATTAGTATTTGAAAGTCATTTACGTGAAGTATATTCAGTTGCATGCACTTGCATATTTTGCAAATAGCAAGTGTGCAAATATGCACAAATGTATGAATAGCTAACAAATAACAGCAGGAGGATGCAATAGGTTCATTTGCATGTGTGTGAACACATTGATGGCAAGATGAAGCAACAGGTGGGTTGAGCAGTTTGTGCATGTGCGCAAGGGCATTTACATGAAGTGCAGAGGTGGATGCCAATGACAAAGGCACGTGCATGACAGAAAAAGAGAATGCACATGCATAAGAAATGGCAAGGTTAAAATACTACCAAAATATGAGTGTGCTTGTTAGAGGCTGGAATTGCATGCAAATATTGATGATTTTTGTTGAATTATATGACATTTTAAATTGGATTTTGATTGTTTTAGCCTTAAGAGAATCAAATGCAAGTAATACAACCTATGATGTCTATTGACTCAACTTGTCCAATAGACCTCGCTTGATATGTCTGAGATCTATTCATGATTTATTTCTCAATCAAAATATTTCTTCATCATGCATCATATACTAAGTAGCCATTCAAATCTATTCTAATTCAATGACTTTAAAAACACTTATTAAATACATTAGAAAATTTAAATTGTATGTCTATTATTATCAAAATCAAGTTCATCTAACTTAAGGCTCATGGAGTCCACAGGTGATAACTAGTTGTAATTGTTAGAAGATCTTCACTAATGGCAAGGCATGATGGAGGTAAGAAAGCTTGAAGAAGGTGGCTGCCATAGATTGGGATGATGTCTATAAATGTTTTATTTATAAAAAATAGGATGTCATCTATATCTATTAACAACAAACAAATTTTAAAATCATTATAAAAAATTTACTATATCTTTTCAAACTATGGTAAGTAGTCCCTCAAAAATAACTAGATACTCCTAGATTCTCCCCTTAAAAAGTAGTCAATCATTATAATAAGGTATAAAAATAGGTAGTGTTAATTTAGATTAGTTTCTTTGATTCTCCCAAACTAATTTTGTCTCTCCTATCTCCTAGCCACTCTTTCCTTTTATGAACTTTTAAAGCTGCATTTTTCAATTAAATTCCCATTCATTTTATATTTGGAAATCATTCATTTCAAGGGCAATCATCTTATAAAACAATCTCTCAACGCATCCAAAAACAACAAGTACACTAGCTACAAAAAGGATAGAGCCTAAATTGGAAGCTCAATTTTTTATTAAGACATTCTCCTTTTGCACTCAAGCCCATCATGCCAATTTTGTGATTGTTGGAGTCAGAAGTAAAAAAAAAATTACCTATTTTTTTATCTTTAAAAGGAGGTGATAAAGAAAGTTTTAGTTATTTATCCATTAAAACTCCTTTTTATTCATTGTTGCTCAAAGGTGAAATTGTGGCAGAAATTAGCTTGTAATCTTTCTGAAGAATACCGTTAGTGATTCAATGTATTATATTCCTTTATAATGGTCAAAATATTCAAAAACCACCATTTTAAATACAACAAATATTATCAAATGCTCTTTTTAATTTGGAACCACACCCTAAAAGGACTCTTATGTGAGGTTCAAACTAAGATTGACGAAGGATTATGTTTAGCTCATTCATAAAAGGAATCCTGATCAACCTAAATTAAGCCCTAAAGAAGCATTTAGTAAAAGATTCAAGTTAACCTAGACAAAGCTTGATAATGTAGGAACTCTTGAAGTGATATTGTTTTGAGTGGATTACGACTAACACACAGATAACAGGACTACAATAAATCAGGTTGCCTCTGATATTCTCGGCTCTTTTTTCACACTGTAATACTAAGTTATTTATATTAATGAATCAACCATTTTAAAACTATCAATGCATAAAAGTTATATCAATTATAATTGGCTATTTTAAAATAGAAATTGTTGCTGACATTTATTGCTCAAACAAACACAAATCGTATCCCAGAAACTAGCATGTTCATTAATCTAACATTTTCTGCAGAACAGATTGTTAAGCCAGACTGAAAAAAAAAATAAGGCTCAGCTGCTTAGCAATAGATAAAAGAGTCAAATAAAAATTCCAACCGCCAACCCGAAAGCATTTAACCTTACCAAACGTTGGAAATTGAAAAATTAGCTCCAATAAGTTTCATGTAAACATCATAGAATCGAATTTTCAATGTTTAACGTAAAACAAAAAAGACCGTCCAACTGCATCTTCTAAATCTGCAGACCTCATAATCAATTAACAGCAAAATTAAAATTCAGAAACAGAGTAACTGAATAAGAAACTAAGCAAATTACTAAGTCCCAAATCCCAGAATATGCTATTCTACGAAGAAAACAAGCACCCAACAAATTTGATTAATCAAGAGACAAAAAAGCATTGCTTTTAGGAAATGATCCCAAAAAAACCAAGCAATAAGCAAGACAGAATTAGTTGAAGCAAAGAATGGCGAAAAGAGGAAGAAGACAAACCAGCATAGTTAAGGGTGTAGGACAATCCGTTGCATCCGCGAGTCTTAACGCCGAGGCGGAGGAAGGGCCGCTGCCGGAGATCGAGAAGATGGCGGATTCGCGCCGCAGCAGCTTCTGTCAGCGTCAGCGCCTGCCTTCTCACCGCCGGCATCACCTTCTCTGCGGCTGTCTTCAGTATCGAAGACGCCATGGCCGTCGACAATGGGAGAGAGAGAGAGAGAGACGGTATGGAGCAAGATTCCGAGCAAGATTCCGAGGCTTTGCCTAAGGTTCACAGAGGTCTTTTCTTGGTCGACAAGGATAAACAAGGACAAAGGCAGATGTGCTTGTATCAAAGTTTGAAACGAGGCGGTGCGTTAGCTTGGGTAAATAAGTACGTCTCTGTTATCAAGATGGATGGATGAGTAAAATTTTTCTTGAAATTAACGGATTAGTGAGGAAAAAGTAACGTAGTTTATACTTAATTAAAATATATTTATTATGTATTTATTTAAATATATATCTAAGAAATTTAAAAAAAAAATGATAACTGATATGACACTTAAAATACTATTAAATGAATCTTGATGTTAAAAGCAAAATTTGATAGTTGAACTTGAGATCATTTCTTAAAATATCCTTAAACTTTGATATCGGTTAAATCCTAAATAGCTCTCAAATATGAAGTGTTTATAATAAATGGCGTCATGGCGGTTCAACAAGCCAAAGATCGATTGGCAGCTTTCATTGAGCATTCAAATACACAAAATACATCATATAATCAAGGGATTATTTTGGTGTAAGAAAGTTCAGGTAGTGCGGGTTTTGCTATATATAGGAGGCGTGATATTAAATGTTCACTATACTAGAGAAGTGAAGGAGAAGGGAGACAAGAAGAGAGAGGAGAGAAAAAAGATCCTCCAAGGTGTAACACTCGGGAAGAAGCCGGAATGGCATCGGATGGGTTTGCGTCGACCATTGTTCCGGTCATCATGAAATTATAAATGGGTCACGTCATATATCGTCAAATACGGTTCGTCACACGCGTCGTCACATCAAATTCGTCCGTCGTCACATGCGTTGTTTATTCAAGAAGTTGTTTCTCACTGATTACGTAATCTGGTATTGGGAAGATCTTGACTCAAACAGATACATGGGTTTCTTGGCGTGATTTTCCTCTGAGATTTTAAGTAAAGTGCGGAGTTTTATTGTTCATCTTTAAATCTTGTGTGTCCAAACAAGAAATGAAGGTAACTTTTCTATGAAATTCTAAGCAAATATAACTTCTTGCATTTGAAGATTATCTATTGAAGTTGAAACCTTTAAAAATAATTTGAATTAATCTGAACTTGACTTAAATCCTAATCAAAACTTAATTCAAGTTAAGATTTAAACGAAATTTTTAACTATAAATTTAAAGAAATGAAAGACAAAGAAGCAGAGACAACTTCATAGATGGCTTGGGCAACAGTGACAGCGAAAGAGATGATGGCAGCTTTAGGGGGAAGCTTGCATGGTCCTTGACATTGATGGTGGGGGAGGCTTTAAAGTTATAATTTTGGTGGTAAGAAAAGTGGGCAACGATAAGGAGGACTGTTGCTAGTTTAAAATATAGGAGGAGAGATGATATTAATGATGTTCACTATACCGAGGTAGAGAGAAGTAGAGGAAAACGGAAGAGGTGAAGGGTGAGGAAAAAAAATGTGGAGGTTGTGACAAAGGAAAGGAGACCGGGGAGAGAATGGAGGTTACAGTGATGGGAAACGAGTGGGGAAATGAAAAACAAAGGTGTAGAAATGAATCCACTGTCTCTTATGGTAAAAACCATTTGATTCCTCTCCATTTCCGGGATATCAGGGACCGTTCAGCATATGATGAATGTTTTGACCTAGATTAGTCACCAATCCCTAATAGGTGATGTTAGGTGGATACCCTTCAAAAAAAGGTGTAGAAATGACAACATAAAAATGCGTATTGGTACGACGATGGGGTCTATGTGGAGGAAGAAGAAGAAGTTGGAGCGTATAGAGAACCTTAGTATTGTGGAAAACAAAGGTAGTGAGGGGAGTGAAAGGCCACACTCTCCTTTGCGCATGACCTAGTCCTCTCCCTCAAGCAAATTAATTTTAATAAGTAGTCCATAAATATAAAAGGTCATTGCTCATTGGGGGTAATTTCATCTAAAATAAACTTTTAGGCATATTTATCTTTAGCAAGAATATTTTTTTCAATTACATATAATATGAGACATATAAACTCAAATTTATAGTAGATAGATATGTCTTGGAGGGACAAAATTGATCTAAATACTCAAATTGAGCCTATTACATATAAGGCTTGGAAATTGGCTATTCAAATGTATTTTGTCTGTTTAGTTGCATTGATTAAAATTTTTATTGGGCTATAGAGGATTTTTCAAAATTCTTTCTAAGGCTATTTAAATCTTAGATATTATAATTTAATGAATCAAGATGAGTATTAATGGCTGTTAACAAACAATACCTTAAATTACTTTAAACAAGTTTATAGATATTGATATGTTTTATTTTTATTAAAAATTTATTTTTCTATATAGTCCATATCTCATGATTCATTGGGTCCAATAAAAACTGACCTATACAAATTCTCTATATGATTACATCCAAGCTACCGAAAGATTCTTCACATTAATAATAAAGTTATCTCCTCCAATTATATTAATTTTCATACCATTTTGAGCATATCATGAGGATCAAAATAATTGTGATGTCCTTGAACCTAATGACCTAGTTTGTGGCCTACAATAATAATGGAATTGTGCAAAGTTCAAGCTTATTATGAAATGGATGATAATAATGATAGTGAGTGGCATCAATGACACCCAAGAAGATATGGGCAAAAAATGGTCATCAATGTTTTTAAATGTGATACTTAGTGTGAAAAATGATAGAAATAGTATCTTTCTTATGAAAGATTATTCCTATCCATATGGTATCATTAAGGAGGCCTCAAAGAAGTATTATAATCATCATATAACATTAGCAAGATAATTGACATGTGAAATTAATACATTAAAGTGTATTATCCTAAAGAAATTTTTTAAAAAGTACACCTTAATGAATTTAATAGTTTAACGAGTGAATAAATCTTCTTTACTAACAAATTATTTATATTTAATGTCTTCCAAAATTTAAATATTAAGCGCAGAACATATAATATATATATATATATATATATATATATATATATATGTGTGTGTGTATAATAATATATTAATGTTGCGTCTTTAAAACCATTGTAGAGTAAAGTTTTATCGTTGAAATCCAAAGATATTTAAAAATTAGTATAAAACTAAAAATTTTACTGAAAAATTTGAAAGAGGCTAATTAAAAAACTTTATGTATCATTTGAGTACAAGATCTTCCGTCGGGATTACTGTATATAGAAAGGAAATTCTTTAATGCAACAATGTTCACGATGTTGACACGATGTTGGCAATGTTGATTTGTTGATAAAGATGTTGATGGTGATGTCACGATAATTCTGATTATGGCCAACAAATTACGAGGATAAGCGGTGGCGATTCGGCTACGGTGGTTGACCGTCAGTGGTGATCTTGGAGGATCTTTAGCTCTCTCCTCTCTTTTGCCCCCTCCTTCACTTGGCCTCCTTATGAGGAATGAAATATTTATAGATTGGATGGCGTCTCAGAAACATCAATCAGAACCACTCTCTCGGACGCTCATGATGATTCCCTTGATCATATGATGTATTTTGTATTTGAATGCTCAAATAAAGTCTGTAAGATCTTTGGCTTGTTAAATCGTCGAGGCGCTCGATTTATTATAAACACTCCATATTTGAGAGCTTTTAAAAATTTAGATGTCTCAAAGTTTCCAATGATATTTTTAAGTCTTGATCTCTTTTCATTCTTACTTGTTTTCATTAATCTTGTTAGAGGAATTTTTTAGTCATATCAATATATATGTTATTTTGAGTATGGTCTTAAAATATATCTTTTAGCACAAATCTTGATGGCTTGAGTAGACACCTTAAATAATCTCCCAAAGTAAATCAAAAATTAACTCAAATGGTAAAAAAACTCCCAAAATATTTTTATGACATGCTAAGACCTAAGACCTCTCAAAGGTTAAGCTAATCAAAATAAAGTAAAATCATACTTAACATGCATATATGTTTATAACCAAAATTTACTTACAAGATAATATTTATTCCAAAAAAGTTATAATAATATTTATTTATGCAAGATTAAGGCTATTAATTTGCTCAAAAATTGAATTAAAATTCATAATAGATTGAAATTGAATCAAACATATTGAGTCGAGCCATGATTGGAGGGTTCGAATCAAACCTTTTTTTAAGCCAATCTCGAGCCAACTACGAATCAGATCAGACTAGCTTAAGATAGAATAAAATATTTTTAGTATTAAAATAATTGAAATTTGTATATAAAAGTTGTAAGTTTGTAACTACAAAAATATTTTAAAATAAATATAATATATTTATAAAGTATTAGTTTTATCTCTTTGAAAATCATAATTTTCTTTTATTCCATGTACTCAATTCAAGCTCGCTCAATCAAAATCAGCCAACTCCATTAGATTTTGAGACAAAATAAAATGAAGAATTTTAATTTGAGCTGATTTGAAATCAAAATGAGCAAGCTCAAAATCTATCAAAAAAATGACCTAAATTAATCAAAATTGATTGATTCAAGTGGCCAGATCTCAAGCTACTCAAAAATTCTTTAAGCCAATCTCGAGTAGGCCTCAGATCGGTTCAAAATTGGCTCGTTCATAGCACTATGCAAGATTCATAAGTGTATAAATAACATCAATTAAGAACATAAATTTTACACTTGTTTTGAGTAAAATAATACATATTAAAATATTGTCCTTTAAATGATTAGAATTAGAGCAAAATAACCTACTAAAAGTGGTAATTAATTTATCATTAAATGTAGATAATTCTCTTCTTAAAAATCAATAATTATTTTTAAAGATTTTAAGAAAACTTTAGGCATATTTTCTCTTGAAGTTTTCTCTCTCCCTTTCATTTTCTCGACCTTCCTTAAACTCTACCTAATGATTGCACCATCTAAAATTCATGTTAGACCAAAAACGTTTGGTTAGTGTCTTATTAACTGAGAAGGAGCAAAAACTTTATATTTATAAACTTTACTTATCACTTAAGCTTATTTTTCCTTAAGTGAGATTGAACGTTTAAAATGCTTGAAGAAAAGATCAAGTAGGTTATTTTTCAACACAAGATAACTATGTATTTTATTGGTTCAATGAGAGGGCTCCCATTTGTTATTAGATATGAAAAATGATAATATCATCTTAAAGGTGATAGGAACCACCATATTACATAATTATATAGATCATGATTTGGAAGGGTTTAGATAAAATTGATTTAAGATTTAATATCCTTATTCTTTAGGCTTTCAAAATACTAATCTAAAATCTTATATCTTTCTCTTAGTGGCTAGAAGAGGTTATTGTTAACATAATAAATGTCACCAAATTTCTAAATTAATATCCTCCTTAAGTGCCAAGTCTTCAACTTAATCCTTTATGACTAGTTTTTGTACTTATTAAGACCATAAGAGGGATAATTGTAAGAGATTCATTTCCAAACTTTTATTATTTTGTAGGTTAAACTCTAGCTATCTCAAAGATATACCTCTTTCATTGCTTGAGTCAATTATGATCTAGGTAGAATTTTTATGTGATTTCAATTGCAAAATGTTCAAGACTCCTATTAGAACAAATCCATATAGTTGGATCTCACTAGAGATCAAGTTTGCTTCACAAAGAACCAAATTGGTGGTTGGATTTGGTGCATACCTCATTAGCGTTGATCATTGGCGGCTGAAATGCTTTGAGCACTTTTCCCTCATCAATACAAAGCTCTGGGATGAATTTCATGCCTCGCCTCCCCTCCAATCACTATGGAGACCAAGCTCCGCCTATCCTCTGCTAGCCGTGATCGTTCTCTGATGGACTTCACGGGAGAGGGTCCGGTTGAGTTTGCCTCCAACCCTAGAACATGTAGAGAAGGCTAATTGGAGAGAAGAGATACTCCAACCCCATTTCCTTGTTTGGACACCTTCATTGCCGCTGGTTGTGGTCATATTTTGGCTAGCCGGCGGTGAGGAGTTAGGGTATTGGTTTGACTTCTCTCTTTCCCTCTCGAATGTGATGGTGAAATTAGATCATAGAGATGAGCTCTCTCGTCCTTTCCCTCATTTAGCCGAGAACTATAGCCATGGGCATGGCCGAAATTTGGTTGGTGACAGCGAAAGATCCAGTGTTGGGTTCGACTCATATCCTCCCTTTCTTTGGAATGTGTTGGAGTGGACATCCTCTCCCCAACCACTCTCCTTCTCGCCTTTTTCTTCTTGGCCGAGAGCCATTTTTTATTTTCCCCTTTTTTTTGGCTAAATTCCAATATGGTTGCTATGGTTGATTGGGAATTTTGGAATAGCTTATGGGGTGGTTAGTTGATTGGATCAAATCCATTAAATTAAATGAGGAATGGAGGAAAGGTATGGAGGAGAGTGATGGGTTTGACTTCTTTTGCATAAGCTTGTTCTCTCTTTTCTCCTCACATGGCTTCTACCTCATCCCTTATGACCATCACATCACCCTTAGGTTGTTAATTGGCTGCCAAACCAAGTCTCAAAGTAAACTATGAGTCAAACTCAAAGCTCACTTGAGTGTGAATTGATTTGAATGGGTTGACCTAGGTCAATTTCATTTTATTTGATTGTTTGGATTTAGAATTAGGTTGTAGTTATGCCTAATTTTCCATTGTAAGGCCTAGAGGTCAATTGATCCAAAGTTTATTTAGGTTTGATGTAATTTAAGCTAGGTTTGACCTTTTGGACCTAAATGAATTGCATTAGATTCTCCAGCCTAATTGATCATTTTGAATTTATTTTAGACTTTATTTGTGTTTGGTAGATCACTTTTCATGTTTAAATTTGATTAATTTCATTTAGTTTGAATCAGATTTTAAGGATTAACTTAAATTGACCCATTTTAACCAAAATAGGTTAAATTGGATTTAATTGAGTCAAATTTTTTATTTGATTTAATAAAAATGTGTTTAGGGTTTAATTATATTTCATTAAGTGTTTGATACAATTGAAGTAATTAATTTCATTTTATTTTATGTTAATTTAGATTTTGACTTTATTTAACCAAAATTAGGCTTAATGGGTTTACTTAGGTTAAATGATCGAATTGGTTAAATTAAACATAAATAATTATAAAATTGTATTCATTTATGATTTTAAAATGTTTTGGAGCATTTAATTTGGATTATTTATGATTTAATTTGGGTTTGAGTTCAATAGGGTCCATTTGAATTTATTTGGGTCAAATGACTCGATTAACTCATTTGAGGCCTTCTTAGATTTAGATTTATTTAGATTTGTGTTTAAAGATGTTCATTTGATGATTCTAAGTCTTTGGAATGACTCTAATTTGGACAAATTTGGGTGTTTTACTTTTGACTTGATGGGGCCGCATTGATCAACTTTAAGTCAAATAGCCTATTTGTCACTTTATGACCCATCCAAATTTATTTTTCGGTCCTTTCATTTTTATGCATTGATTCTATTTTTTTGAATTGATTTAATTTTGATTTGTTTTGATTTTTCTTGAATTTTGGTGATTTTGAGCTTAAATGAGCTAATTGGATTAATCAACCCAATTACCTCAATCTAAGCTCATTTAAATTTATATTATTAATTCAAATGTGTTTGATTTAAATTTTTGTTGAGTTCTATTAGATTTAGATTTGATTTGATTTCATCTAGTCCGATTGAGCTAGGTTAGAATCTAGGAGGGTCCACTAGGATAACCTAGGATTTTGCTTTAAACTATTGAGTTTGCTTTGATTTCAAATTTATTTTTTGGATCCAAATTTAGTGTTTTATTCAATTTATTATTTTATTTTGGTTTGCTTACCTAACAACTAAATATAGTGTCCTAAGTATCTAATAGGGAACTCCTAATTTAAGATTAGGGATCTAATTGCTAGGATTATGAATAATGTTAACCTCATCTAAAAATGAGGTCAACGACGTTCTTATCAACTGATAACTTGTAATGGTGAATGTCCAATACCACTTATTAATGAATATCACTTAAAGAAATTTTATGTATAAATTGTACTCTAATTTCAAAGATGGTGATCAATAAAGTTATGTTTGTCCCTAATTTTCTAATTTATTTGGGTCCAGACACTAATATCTTTGAAAATTAAACTTTATCTATAAAATTTATGTAATGTCCTTTAAATCTTTTGGAAATGGATTTAAGCCATTAAAGCCCCATTTCAATAGACTACCTAGGTTAGGATTAAGTCACCAAAAACCATTTCCTACTAGTCAAAATTTGAGGTATAAGATTAAATCATCAAGAGCCCTTTCCTCACCTTAGCTATTTAGGTCGGATTAAGCCACTAAAGGCCCCATCTTAATAACTAACTAAATAAGAGTTAGTCTCTTAGTAGGCATTCTTTCTAAAAGATGAGGATATGATTAAGTCATCAAGGCCCTTTCCTATCAAATAGAATACTCAGGTTGGGATTAAGTCATCAAGACCTATTTCCTATTAGTCAAAACTTGAGGTTTAGGATTAAGTCAATAAGGTCCCTTTTTTCACTTTAGCTATTTAAGTAGAAATTAAGCCATTCAAGGCCACTTATTAGTAGCTAATAAGATATGATTAAGTCCCTTAATAGGTATCCTTTCAAGAAAATTAGGATAGGATTAAGTCATTATGACCCATTTCCTTTTCAAGCTATTCAAATTGTAACAAAATCATTGAAGGCCCTTCTTATTGTTTGAATCTCACTAAATTAGGATTTAAGTCCTAGTGCTTTCTTTCTAGGTTAGCTATTGAAAATCTATTGTAGTCGAGATAGGAATAAGCCTTAAAGGCATCTTCTCTGACTATTATGACCATGTTATGACTAGATTCCTTATTAAGATTCTTCCTAGTAACATTCTTATTCTTCTTAGAGACTTGTGAATCTAAGTTTTCTAAGAATGAATCATTTTAAATTAGAACAACTTAAGGCATGTTTATGTCCATCTTTCCGATCAAATTTAAAATAAAATTTGAAATCAAAATCAAAACTAAATCTAAATTCTAAATTTCAAAACCAAATTCAAACTCCTTCAAGCATATGATTGTAGTTTTATTGACTAGTTTGGCCAACGCCAATACATGTAGTGTACTTTAGTTAGTCCACCACACATATTGGGGTCCATTTGTTGATCTCACTTTTGAATGAGGTTAATATCATATTTAACTCTAGTAATTAAGACACCTAATCTTAGATTAGGAGTCCCTTGATTAGGCACTTAGGACACTATACTTGTTGATCTAGTGAAACCTTCTAAGATTTGACCTAATCCACTAAAATTAGGTGATCCCAAACCAAACTTAAATTTAAACAAATGTTTAAATCAAATATATTTTGATTGAAATCTAAGTTCTAATTGAGCTTGAACCAAAGCAATTGGAGTGGTCAACCCAATTAACCTGCATAAGCTCCAAATTATATAAATCTAAAAGAAATTGAGATAAAATAAAAACAAATTAAAATAAAATTAAACAAAAAAAAGCATAAAGTCAATGCATTAACATAAATGAACCTAAAAATAAATCTAAATGAGGTTCAAGATGCTCAATCATCTTATTAGACCTTGAGTTGACCTATGTGGGCCCCACCAAGTCAAAGATCAATTCACTAAAAATTGACCAAATTAAATTATTCAAAGAAATTAGAATTTCAAATAAACATGTGAAATGTAAATCTAAATAAATCTAAATCTAATAAGGCCTCAAATGGGACAATTAGATCACTTGATCTAAATGAACCCGAATGAACTTTATTGGAACCTAAATGAAAATAAAAATGATTTTTTTAAAATTAAACATCCAAAATCATTTGAATGTCATAAATGGACATAATTCAACTAATTATTCGGATTAATTTGACATCCCTTCCTCATCCCTCATCTAATTGACTTGAGCTCATCTCAAGTTAACTGACCACCTCTTCAAGCAAACATCCAAAGTTTGCAATCACCATGCCCAGCAACCTCCTAAGGAAAAAAAGCTCTCAACCATCTATAAAGAGATCAAAGGAAGCCAAGTTGAGGGCTTTTGCTCATCCTATTACCTTCCTTGAGTGAAATTGAGTACGTCCAAATCTTTTCCCTCCTCCCAAGCTTCTTCGATTGTTCCCCACATCAAGCTCGGTGAGCGGTGGCAGACATTCACCTCTACACCAATTTAGAGGTTGGCAAGATGCATTTCTTTCTATAAAATCTTTTCCCAACCTCTTCAAGTGTTTTCGAAACCTAAAGCACTGCTGAGACCCAACACCAATGAGGTATGGCCGAAATTGACCCTCCTTCAATTTCACGTTGGTCATTTGTGAACCAAATTTGATCTTAGGTAAGATAAGCTATATAGATCCCTTAGAAATCACCCCTTGATCATTTTGCAATTGAAATCCCATGATTTCACCATATAGATTATCAACGATTAGTCTTGAAAATTTGACACTACTTGGTCATGGAGAAGGAGACATAATCATAGTCATTCGTTCCTTTTATTTAGAGCAAACGACTATGATCTAGTCAAACCAAATGATTTGATCCCTTAGAAGAACTTTGGGTTGATTCTAAACCATTTGATCTTTAATCGCACAATTTCGATAAAAATGCATCCCCATCGCCATTTTAACGTAGGAACCACATGGATACATTGCACCGCATCAATGCATGATGTTGACATGGTTAAGTGAAAAATCTAGATTTTTTGGGTTTAAATAATACAAAATTTTTTTAGAAACTTCAAAAATTCATATGAATAAAATATCCAACCGAAAAAAATGCAAATAAGGGCTCTATGGATTCATCTCAATAGGAGAAATTCATTAAATCTAAAATCTCCAAATTTTTATTGGGTAAATTTGGATTAATTTGAATTTAATGGTAAACAATCAAATCTAAATTAAATTTAAAATACTCAACAAATTAATTTAAATTTTTTGGGAATTGAAATTAAGGTTAAAGCACACCTTCCATAAAATTTGAGGATTTATTGGTGATTGAATTAAAAGATATAAAATTTTCAATCTCCAAGTTTAATTTAGTAAAATAAATTAACAATAATTTAAAGAAATTAAAGGAAATCATGGAATTAACTTGAAACATCATAATAACATCAACAAACATAAGAAAAATATTAAAGCTCATTGGAACCCATTAATCTTCAAAATGACATAATTAAGATAATTAAATGGATTAATTAATTAACCTGATCTTTAAAAAATCATAATAAATCAACCAAAAATTTTAAAAATAAACCTTCTATGAATTTACCATTTAGAGAGAAACCAAGGAAAATTAAAATCCCTAATTAATTTTCAACAATTTAGGCTTAATTTAGATTTTATTGAAATCATTAAAACCTTAATTAGTCTTAAAATACAGCTTTGATCGAGATTAAACTTTAAGAAAATAAAATTGGCAAGGAACCACACTTGTCATAAAAATTTCAAAGTAAAATGACTTATGGATCAGAAGTTATGGAATTTTCAAATTTAGGTTAATTTAAATGAAATAATAAATTAAAAAATTATAGAAATTACAAAAGTTGATGAAACTAATTCAAACTAGTTTTATTAACATTAGAGAACATAAGAAAAATTTCGTAGTCCTTTGAAGTTGATAAATCTAATTAATTACAAATTTGAAGGTTTAAAGAACAATTAAAGGAAACATAAAATTAATTAAGCCCTATGTTAAAAAATTGATAAATCCAAGATAATTCAAATGATCAATTGGAAATCAAGATTAATTAATCTCTAGATTTTAAATTTAAATAAGAATTCACCAACTTTGAAATCATATTAAATCCATTTAATATTAAATAAATGATGATAATTATAAATAAATATAAATGAATAATTAAACCATCACATAACCTAATAGCTTAGGATGGCCTAGGTTAGGTTTGGGACATAACTAGTTCATTCTTTTAGATTTCTTAGGTTATGATCAATAATTTTATATTAATAAGCAAAATATCATTACAAGGAATTTAATTAAATAATAAATCCTTAAACATAAAACACTTTTTAAGTCAACTTAAATAATAAAATGAACAACTAAATCAATAAAGATCCTGAAATCCAAATAATATAAACTATTTGAATAATGAAATCAACATATTTAAACCAAGCTTAAATTAAAAAATTAACTTAAATAAACTAAGTTAAATAACTTAAATCATTTAAGTTTAAAATAAATTCTCATTAACTAAATAAAAAAATGACTTTGAAATAAGTGAATGAGATTAATCAAACTAAAACAAAATGAATTACAACTAAAATATGTGATGTTGTCTAATCATTTCTATCTTAAATCTTAATCAAATAAAAAAATTATAATATTCAATATAAATCTAAATCATGAAATTATATCCAATAATTATTTATTTTAAAGAATATTAAAATAATCAATCAACTTAAAATTTAAACAAATAAATCAATTAAAACAAATTAGAAAATCAAATTAAATTAAGAAATCATTAAATTAAAAATCAATCAAAAAACAAAAAATTAATAAACTAAATGATTAAACTCTTAACTAAAAATTGAAATTATAATCAAAATCATAAATTGATTGAATTAAAAATACATTAATTAAATCAAATCAAATTGAATGAAAAGATGGAATTGTTGAATTTAAATAACATATAAAATTATTTAATCATATAATCCATATTTGACAAAACCTATCAAATAAAACTTGAATGAAGGTATTAAACACTAATGATATTATTCAAATAAAATCAAATTAAATTAAAACCTAATAAATTTAAGTAAATAATCAAGATATATGAAATTAAATAAACCCAATAATTTTAACTTTATGAAATCTTAATTAAATCAAATAAACATCATTCAAATTAAATCCAAATCAAATAAATCCTTTAAATTAATTTAAATGATTTAATTAAGATACATATGTTCTAAGTTTGACCCCTATAATGAATCTTCATCTTAAGATGAAAATTGCATTATACTAGATTAGGATGTTGAATAAAATGGGTTATACCCACTGTAGAATATGTTTTATTCTCCATTCTTTAAAACCTAAATTCCACTTCAACACAAAAATAACCTTCAAATTGAAATGAAATACAAAATCAATTAAATCATTTAAATTGAAACCACCTGATGGTAAATTGAACAAATATTGAATTTGGAACTAAAATTTAAATCTAAAAACAAAAAAAGCCTACTGTAGTCATGCCGCATAAGCTATTCTTTTCACACACTAGATTATTAGGTCACCGACCTTAGATTTAAGTTAGGATGATGATTTTTGATGCTTTGTGATGTTAAATATTATTTTTATATTTTATGGAGTAATATTTTAGACTGGATGGCTAGGAATTATTTGTATGGTAGTCTTGATATTAGGACCTTCTCCTTTAGGCTAACACTATTTTCTACAGGGTGTGTGCTAAAAGTGATTAACTTAATAAATATGAATATAAAATGCTATTTACATGCAAATGCTACTTAAATCCCTAAGCAGACCCAATAGGTTAGGTGGGCTTGGCAACCACCATACTAAGCCCGTATGTTTGAAATATAAACTATTAGCGTGCTATATGTATTTCGTGATGTAATAGGGTTTAGAATTTTAGTTTAGATTTTTAAATGTAATTTGATCTTAGAATTATGTTAAGATCTATGGGGTCTAGTAACAGTTGTAGTTGATTTTATTTGTTGGTGATCCCTTGTGAAGCCTATGGAGGTCCATAAAGAAGGTGATGATCTTTGATAATGACCCCCATAGATCAAGACTTTTAGTTTTAGGCTGGACAGTATAATGGTAGAGCTCATCCATTTTTATTTTCTTCCATAGTGTACAATAGTACTTGGTTGCATAGATCCTAGGGGTTAGCGAGTGAGTTTAGGTTCTTAGCCTTTTTTCTAAACATAATAGCCCAGCTATCTTACTTACATAAGATTGCAATCATGGATTTAAAATTACTTATGTGGTATTAGTTGGTAACCCTTCCAAGTGGGTAGTAAGTCTAGAAGAGTCAATGATATGTTCATTTTCTTAAGTAAAAAAAAGAACTAATAATTGCTAGAAATTACACTAGGTCAAGATTTTGATTTATATCAGAAGTATTTGCAGACTTAGGTTTCTAAGCATCATATTAGAATAAGTCTTCAACCACTAGGCATTTCTATAGTCTTGTGTTGCAAGAATCAAGTCCTAGATTTTTAATAAAATGTTAACTCAAAATCTCAATAGTTTCAAATTCAAAATTGTAAAGCCCAATGATAGGATTGTTGAAATGCTTATTAGGAATCCCAGTATCCATATGCATTTCTACTTATTCTCAATTTGCATATGAAAAGAACTTTTTCTCTTCGGAGTGTTGAATTAACAATCCCTTTTAAGATAAGCTTTGAAATCCATAGAGATAAATGTCAATTTCATTAATCGATAGTATTCTTAGAAGAATTCCCTTCTTTGAGATGTAATTAACTATAGGGGTTTGCCTTTATAGGGAATTATTAACCCTACAATAAATAAACCTTATTCTACTTTTTCATGTTGTTCAAGAAAAAAAAATCTTTGTAATATAGAAGTCCCATTAGCTTTAGGAGTCTTTATTAAGTAATCGAATCCATTATATGGTAATATGTTTATCTTTCAAAATAATGTATTAATCCCTTAATAATTCATTTGATTACCTAAATAAATATTATTGAAAACTTATGTGATGTCATAAATCCTCTATAAATATTTTCTGGTGACTTTCTTGAGGAATAGTTTCTCTCTATCTTTAGAAATAGAGTTTTATCTCTATATATTGATAATGTACTTGTGTTATCAACAAGTCATGATTGCCTTTCATTTCATTGAGTACCTCTCCATTTCATCCTTGGTAGAGCATACTCAACATCTACAAAATGAATTATAAAACCTATCTATTTATTAAAGTCAAATAGGGGGTCCTATAATTTGCACATTTTCAAATATCAAAATGTTTCTCTTTAAAATCTTAGCCATAATAAAGATGGCTAAATTCTCTTAATGAGTCAAAAAGATTTTTGACTTCATTATATTATTTAAAGCCTATTATAACTTATATAATTTTCTTATTTAAAAACAAAAAGAATGGTCTAACAGCTCATTTTTGCTGCTACTTTTGGAATCAACCATTTTGTTGATTATAGCAGATTGCCTAATGGCTATGCCATTAGAGCCCATTTTGAAGACTTAAATATCACTGCTAATGGGTGACCCTTGCTCCTATTAGTTATGCCTTAGTTAAAGATAAAAAGCCCATCCTAGAATTCTCTAGGTTATCTCGTAGAGGTAGCTGTAGAGGCCATTGAGAGACTCAAGACAAGTCATGTATTAAAGAAAATAAACTACCTGCTAGAAAGACACTTACTCTTTTCTTTCCCAACACTTTCAAGATAGGTTCCATGTTTGAGCCTCCACTGATGACTTAGAGTTAGAAGAAAAAAAGAAGTAGGAGGCTTAAAGGCCAAGCCCTTAAGGAAAGAAAATAGAATGAGATGTTAGAAATCGAATAAGCTAGGGTGAGAGGTACCCTTTCGGATGCTTCTTCTTTACTATGAGAAAGGTAGATTCCACCCTCCTTCTACAGCCCAGGGAGAGGAAGATATATCTAGAATCATGAGTTATCCACCTCGCCCCTTAGCTTATAAACATACAATGAGTTTTAGACTAATGAATAAAGAAACTCATGGTAGACTACATCATGTATTTTGTAGAACCTTTATGTCCTTTGCCAATACTAAGGAAGAGCTACTCAGGGTTATGAAGAGACAAGTCTCAGAGAACTTGATAGATAAATCTTAGGAAATCCTATGACTACTCAAAATAAAAGAAAAGGAAAGGTTGTCTTTCCAAATAGAAGAAGACCTTATCAACCCATGCTTGTTATACTAGAACGATATCATCATCCAAGGAGGTCACTAACTTGGCATAGGGGTGAATCAACTAATGCAAGAAGTGATAGGTTTGTCCCTAGGAAGAGACTAAAGAAGTTTATATGAGACCATTGGTCACTGAGCCAAAGTTACACTCATTATTGTAGCTAGAGAGATCATTAGTTATTCAGCCTATTAGAGTGTTCATCATCACCCTTATCTAGTCTCTAAGCTGAGGGGTTGTCATCATTTTGTACCTCTAAAAGGGGGATAAAGCCTCATTATCTATCTCCTTACAATAGAAATTTTTAAGATGAAAGATACCTCAATTTGGGAGCCCCCTATAGAGAAACATCTAAATTAAAATCTATGGATGTAGAGGTTAATGAAGAATCCAAAGTCATCATTGATAGTAATGGTGCTCCACTTCATTAAATAGAAGAAGAAATGAAAATTATTGTGAGGGAGGATGAGAGAAACCAAATAAGACTCAACATAATTTTGACTTAGATCAAGATGACCTATTAGATGATGACTCAAAGCTACCTGTAGCCCATGTCTCTATGGTAAACACAAGAACATGCATCTAAGAAATTGCAAGAAGAAAACTCGATATTACAAAAGAGGATCTTATACATGATCTGACTCAACAATTAATCCTTCAATTGCAAAGAAGGTTGACCATATCTTAAAGATGGAAAAGAAGATGGAGGAGATGAGGAGATGATCGCTATGATGAAATCAATCTAAAGTATAATTCCCATTTCTTCACAACCTTAGTCCTTAAAATAATTAAGGATTCCCATTCAACTTATGAGAAGAAATTTAGTTTAGAAGATCATCACCAAGAACATAAAATAATAGATGATGGATCACCTAAAACTGACTTAAAATCTCTAGTGGAATAATAGGTAAAAGAGGCATTAGCATAGTCTTGAGATATGACCCTACCCTAAGGAATATGATTTTGTACCTTATCCAAAAGAATTGAGCTCCCTTATTTCAAAGTTTTTGATGGGACAAGCAACCCTAAATAATATTTAGCACACTTTTGAGTAAGTTTCTATAATGTTTAGGGAAGCAATGCCTTGTTGTTTAGAAATTTGTTAGTAGTTTGCCTAGAGTTGCTTTTGATTTTGTAGAAATACCGAATAGTTTATAGTCCATGTTCATTGAACTTGAAAACTTATTTTTGAAATAATTCATTGGTACATAACATCATGTTATTGTTGAAGACTTAGTCATTAAAATAAAAAGTAGGTGAATCTCTTGTTGATTATTTTTTTAGATGGATAATTCTCAGCTTCAAGTATGAGCCTTAGCTACAAGAGCAGCACACTATAGAAATCCTTTTTTGAAATGTTCATGGCCCTATTTCTTTCTTGTTAAAAGGCTTTACTATTAAAACTTTTAAAAAATTATTGAGTAAAGTAGCGTTCAAGAAGAAGCTATTAGAATGTTGTTATTAAAGATCAATCTATGAACCTTCAGAACCTAGAAAGTGCTGGAAAAGAAGGCATACAATATCTCTACATAGTGGACAAAGGAAAAGCTCAAATTTTGGTTCAGGTAGAGCAGCTTCCACCTTATAGGCATAACAATAATAGTTGCCATCACCCAAGAAAACCCATGCTAGCCATTTTAGTGAAAGAATAAATGAGACTTATTCTTTTAAGAGAGAGGTAGTAAGAAAAATATTTAAAAATTATTAAAAAAAATAGATTTCAAGTTGCCTAATCCAAAAAGGTTAGAAAAAGACAGCAAGGTCAATAACCCAAATTATTGTACATACCATCAGATGCTAAGTTATACCATTGAAGATTGCTTCACTTTTAAGGATTGGCTTGAAAAGAACTACAAGAGAGGGTTAGTGATTATCCCTAAAATATACCTTGTAGATATTGAATAAGGGTCCATTAAGATGATCACTAGTGACTCTTTCACCTCTTCCAATATAGCTCTTTCAAATGATTAGGATATATCTTTATCCCATTCTTCTAAAAATATTTGATGAAAAAGTTTTAAAATTCCATGCAGGATCATATGAAAACCCAAAGGAAGATCATCTAGGTTGGTCCAATTACATCAGAAGTAATTCCTCCTTGACCCTAACACCATTAGATGCCTATATGTTTGAAGAGAGTGGTGAGAGAGAAATGGCTGATATATCAAAAAGAGTTTTGCATGATAATGATGGAGAGGCTAGGCCCTATGTCCCTCTATCTCTATGTACTTATTTCAAAAATATGAATAAAAAGTTTGCCACAAAAGGCATTTCTTATATTTTCACTATCTATGGTGATTGTGTTATGAATGAAGAAAAGCAAGAAAATACAAAAGAAACTTCTTATAATGATTGTGATATACATTATGAATTAGGGTCAGAAAATGATGATTCCATAGTTAATTTACAAGAGAATCATGTTAACATAGAAGTAAAATTCTCAAATTCAAATTAATCATTAGAAAATAATATTACTGATTAGGGACAAGTTGACATTGCCATTGCTTCTGATTTAGGAGATATTGAAGTCAATCGTCATAGTGGGAAGATCCTACACCTTTGCCTACCTCCTTCTAAGGACGAAGGTGAACAAATTGATGACCAATGTTCTAAACTCTTACAGAAAGATCTAGTAGTTGAGCTAGTTGTTCCCAAGGTTGACTACAATATTTTATCCCATCTTAGGAGGTTACCTACTAGACTAAGAATTTATGATGCCCTTATTTTATCCAAAGAAATGAGAGAATCATTAGGAGCATTACTTGACCCAGAGATATTCCTAACATCGCAACAACTTCCTCAAATGAGGCTTGCTACTTTAAAGAAGTCACTGGAGTAACTCTCTCCAATGAAGATTTGTTTCTAGGGACCACTGACCATAATTGGCGCCTTTATATTTCAGTCAAGTTGGAAAATATCAGACTATCCAAAGTTCTTTTCAATCCTGGTGCTTCAGTCAACATCATAAATTATAAATCATTATCATTTTTAAAGATCAACACACAGAGTCATAATTTTGATAAGATGTTATTAAAAAGGTTTAATGAAATAAGAGAAAAGACTTTGGGTTGAATCACTATATTATTAGAAATAGATGGGTTGAAACTTAAAGCAAAATTCCACATTATTGATTCAGAGAAATCTTTTAATGATCTCTTAGGTAGGCCATGGATACATTAATATAAAATGCATTCTTCATCACTCTACCAATATATTAAATACATAAGGGATGGAGTGAAATATACTATTAAAGGTGATATACAACCATTTTCTATTCATGAAATTGAGCTCCATGAAGTCATTGCATATTACATGCCTAAAAGGCAAATACTTGATTCTATGAAATCTAGCATTATTAAGGCATTAAAGAAAATGAAAGAGGATATAAAAACAAATGAAAAATAAAAAAAGAAAAGAAAAAAAAAAAGAGATAAAAGAATGTCTAATAATTCAGATTGATTTGGAATCTAGCTCTAATGAAGATTCTAATCAAAAGGATGCCTTAATAAAATTTGAGATCTCATTAAAATCAAATAGCGAGGAAGAGTAAATTTGAACATCTAAAGATGAACTTGAATTGTCTACCTTTAAAAAATCAGAAAAAGGTATGTGGATACTTTGACTTTAACTCCTTTGTCTCGGCATAAAATTGCACAAATATAAGTCAGAGTATCCCTTACCTTTCAGGAGAGGTTAGGAAGTCATCAAAGTTTATTCTGTATTCAAATCTTTGAGCTTGATGTAGATGTAAAGCTTGAAGATTTATCTTCTAATGAAATAATAGAACTTTCTTTTGACTAGTATTCTGATTATATTAAGAATGCCATAAAACATGGTTAAATTCCTTATAATTGGCCTAAAGATACAACCCAACTCATGGAGAGCTTATGGAATAAAAATAAAAATTTAAAATCCAAGGTTGGCGTTGGGTTTGGTACCATTCGAGTTTTAAATGACAATGAATATTGTTTAATGATAAGTGATCATATAGAGTTTGATCAACTTTTTGAAAAGTCCATTTAATCTTTTGGAAGAATTTTGTCTTAAAACATCAGAAAATCTTGATGATTACTTAATTCAAAATGCACCTCGGAGCTTGAAGAATAAATAAGATTCACTATTAATGAACTAAAGGAGATCAACTTAGGAACTGAGGAAGACCCACAACCAAGTTTTATTAGTTCACTATTGGGACAAGAAGATTCTGATGAGTTGATTATTTTACTTTATAAATACAATGATTGCTTTGTGTGGAATTATGATGATATGCTAGGTTTATCTTTGAATGTTGTAGTTCATAAATTAGAATTAAACTCAATGTAATTTTAGTAAAATAAGCTCTTAGGTGCATGCATCTAGAAATTAGACAACAAGTAATTATTGAAGTAAAGAAATTAATTGAGGTCAGTTTCATACATGAAGAAAAGTACCCTTCTTGTTCTGGTCTAAGGATGTCATTGCTCTTGGGTATGCTTCTCTTTTCTCACCATTTACTATTCCATTAGATTTTGGTGTAACAGCCCTCGATCTTCCCAAGCTTTTGTCTTTCATTCACCATGCAACATCTTTCTTAAGCCAATGTTGTGGCTGGAAGCTCCCTCTCAACCAAAGGTAGCTTTGATTATAATATCCTTTTGTTCCATAAAGCTACCATAACTCGTTCATGGAAAGTTCTAGTGTTGGGTTTTTAAAGAAGGCCTCCCAAAAGAGGCAAACCTGCTATTCTCCTGATTGAGGTTGAAACTTGGAACTTAGCTAAACCATTAAAGTTTACACGTTGGAAAGTTTACCTACAAACACCCAAAATGGACCTTGTTAGGAAACATTTATAAGAACTTAAATTGGTTGGAAAGTGGAATGTTGGTCTTCTTGATGAAAGACACATAATGTTTAAATTATTGAAAGAGGAGGATTATCATATACTGTTCTCCAATGAACTATACCACATTGAGAATGTTCATGTCAATTCCTCAAATTGACTCTTTCCTTTAACTATAGTATTGAACCCCCATTGTACTGCTTTGGATTAAACTGGCAGGTCTGAAGTTACACCTTTTCAATAAATAGATCCTCTATTCCATTGCTTCCATCTTTGGTAGACCTCTAAAACTAAACACCCCTATCTTTAATTTGACAAGACCATCAGCTGCAAGAATACTAGTGGAGATGGACATTATAGGTAGCTATAATGAGAAAAATTGGATTGACACCCCATCAAATGGATATTAGGAAAAAGTGGACATAGAATAAAAACCTTTATATTATGGGAAATGTAGGATGTTTGGATACAATCTTGAGAGATGTTTTATAGCACATCTTGAATTGAGAGATAATATAATAGAAAGAAGGAAACAACCAGCTCTAGAAACAAATTTATAGAATTTCTTAGCCTTATACACTGATGGCAAGCCCATTATTGATAACACAAATTTAGCCCTGCCTTGCAGTACTCAAAGGGAAAACCTAGAGATTAACCACAATCAACAACTACTTGCTAACAAGAATATTAGAGAGATAGATCCTCAACTAAAATAGCTAGATAAAAATTAGATTAATGAGATCTTCAATGAAGATGGAATTCAATCAGGAAACACATCACTAGCACCTACAATTCCAGTTCATAGTGGATAACAAAACATGAATAACCCAATGAACCCAATTTCCAATAACACTAGTGAGTACATCGTACCCATGGCTAAGTCAGGTTCTAAAATTAGCATCTCAGAACATACTACATTTGAACCAAGGCATTAGAATATACATGAGAACAAAAATAACTCACAATAATTGACAACTCTAGCCATGACTAGTGAGGAGGAAGAAGAGAAACACTCACAAGGAGTTCAATTAGAAGAGGAACACTATGATGATATACTCAATATAACCATGGAGGAATGGCAAACCTACAAGCACAAAAAGTAAAACTAGAAAGGCATTAGGAGCTAAAAAATTTTCTTGCAAGTAAAAACAAAAGAGTAGAAGAAAATTCATTTAGAAAGGGTCTTCCAAAAGGTCATCTAAGAGTAAACCTCCTCCATCATGTTAAACATCATGATATGAAATATTAGAGGCATTGACAAGGCCAATGCCACTAATAGATTCAAAAGTCTCATAAGACACCATAACCTTGAACTCTTTGCTATTCTAGAACCATTAGTTATCACTCACAACTTACCAAAAATTAGAAGAAGATTCCCCCACTTTAACATCCATTCAAATGTTAGTAACAAAATTGGCTATTTAGAAATCAAGATTTAGATCCAAGTCCTCCTTGATACTAACCAATACCTTCATATCCACATACAGGACATCAATGTGAGTATATATGCCACCATCATTTATGATGCTTGTAATAGACAACATAGGAAGGAACTTTGGAATGATATAAAACACATCAGCTCCAGCACAACAAGTCCTTGGATGGTTGGAGTATATCTTAATATGATTGCATTCTTAGTTGAGAAGAAAGGAGGCGAAAAGCTTAACCTGTCAATTATCTCTGAATTTGTTGAATATAATGAAAAAGCTAATCTTTTTTTTTTTTATGCTAGTTATAGTAGCACTCCTTTCACCTAGAGGAGGGGAAAGGATTTTGAAATACTTAATAGAATTTTGATAAATTCAGCTTGATACTCATACTTTAGCACAATGGAGGTACAACACCTTGCTAGAATTTGCCTTTGATCACTCCCCAATCCTGGTAGCTTCAACCTTTTCTTCAAACCAAATCATCATCCTTTCAAATTCTTTAATATGTGGACATTGCATCCTAAATTTAATAATTGCATTTCTAATGCTTGGCATGGTGTGGAAAATAACAACCCATGGCTCAAATATGTTCATTACATAAAGCTACCATCCAAGCTCTCAAAAAATGAAATGTAAAGGTATTCAAAAACATTCATACTCTAATCAAATCAACTAAGAACAAGATTAATAATATTGATGAAGAAATGTATAGAATAGATACTCAAGATGATCATGAACTTGAAACCTAATTAGAGCAACTTTAGATAAACTTACATGAGTACACTGATAGAGAAAAGGAACATTCTCATACAAAAAGCCTTATTAAACATATTTCTCCAAGGAGACAAGAACTCTAAATACATACATTCTTGTACTAAAAAAAAGAGAGGAAAAATGCATAACCAAAATAAAAGACACAACTAGAAGATGGATTCACAACCAAGATAGTATTATGGAGAATTGTATGAATTATTTTTCAAACTTACTCAACCAATCATCCACAATCAACACATCTCACCAACCCAACCAGAACATCTCTATGATCAAAAGAGAACCAATCAACAATAAAGAACTTATCTCATCCCTTTGGAAGAAGAAATTTTGAATGCACTCAATTTAGAGGATGGTTACAAAGCGGTTGGACTGGATGGATTACTACTCTTTTCTATCAAAAGGGATGGAGCATTATGAGATTTGAAGTTATTACTGATTTATAAAGCTTCTTTAGAGGCCAAAATATTTATAATTTCTTTTCTACATCTAATATTGTATTGTATTAATTCCAAAAGAGAGAATCACACTTGGGACAAATTCAGACCTATTTGCCTAAATCCTATCATCAATAAACTTATTAAATAAATTATTGCAAATATAATTCAAAAACATCTTCCTATCCTCATCTCCTCAAACCAGGTGGCTTTCATGAAAGGAAGGAATATAATTGATAATATACTTCTTGCATAGGAACTCATCAAGTACATTGACAATAAGGGTAGAGGAGTAAATGTGATCATGAAAATTGACCTTAAAGAAGCTTTTGATACTATTAACTAGAGCTTCATCCTCATAACACAAGGAAAGAGGATTTTTAGATGAGTTTACATCCTAATTCAAAGACTTTTTGAAAATTTTCATTATAAAATCCTCCTTAATGGACAATCACATGGATTCTTCCAAACTAGTAGAGCTGTTAAGCAAGGTGACCCACTCTCCCCATCTCTCTTTTTATTAGCTTTGGATCTCCTCTCAAGAAAACTAAATATGAAAGCTACATCCAAGAAGGAAATTAGATCTCACACCACAAGCAACCTTAAGATCACACACTTGGCCTTTGCAGATGATCTATTACATTTTTGTAATGGAAGAAAAAAAAATCATAAATACATAGATGGAAATCATCCATGAATTCACAACACTGTTAGGTATGGAACTAAATTCCAAAAATGCTTCTTTATGATAGGGAAATGGATTACCAAGAACAAAAGAAAATGGATCAATGAGAATACTTGCTTCACTCATTCCACTACTCCTTTTACTTACCTTGGCATCAAACTATACAAAGGAAGACACACATCTTCCCTCTTCTATGAGCTCATCGATAAAATGCAAAACAAAATAAACTCTTATGAGAATTATTATTTTTTTCATTTGATAGAAGGATCACTTTGGTGAAAGTATCCTCAACTCAATTCCATTATACACCACTCAAGTACAATAGATCCCCAAAAACATTCAAAGGAGAATTGAAAGGATGCTCAATAGATTCATTTGGAGCCACAAACATAGATTAGATCATTAGGCAACGGATGAAAATGAACAAACCGATCTACAATGGTGGCTTGAGATTCAAAACAATATTAGGTAATATTAAATGCAATACAATCAAACTATGAATTAGATTTAGAGAAAAAAACTCTCTTTGGGCTGAATTCATGCATAAAAAATACTTCCAACATGCTCACCCAATGACAATTAAATTGAAGAAAATATACACCTCAACATGGAAAAATATGCTACAATAGAGAGAAAAAGCTAAAAATCTAATTTTTTTGATTCTCTAATTTTTGTGGAAGAGGCACTTTTCAATTGGAAAATGGATGGAAGACCACAATAATCATAACAAAATTCAAATTTTGGAATGATTCAAACTGGAATGTAATCAAACTGAAAGAGTACCTCCCATTACATATATGTAAGGAAATCAACACTATACTAATAAAAGGAAACAAGAAGGACAAACTCATTATAAAAGGTCAATCTAAAGTCTCATCCATCTCCAAAACTATCTATGGGAGTTGGTGGGAGGGAACTAAAAAAATTATGTGGGGACACGCATTATGGAATTGAGCCATCAATCCATCGATTTCATTTTTTTATTGGAGGATTTTTCACAATTTTATCCCAATGGATGGCATACTCAAGCTTAAAGGATTATGGATACCATCAATATGTTTGTTATGCAAGGAAGATGAAGAGAGCATACCATATTATTTCATACACTATAGCCTCAGCACACAGATATGGAGAGTATTTGCAGACCTTTTACATGTTGACATGAATTATAAAGTTGAATAAATATATGAGCTAATCGATAGCTGGTAATTGAAGGATAGCTGGAGTATGAATATCATGCTGATCCCCTCTGATTATCTCATGGTTGATATGAATGGCTAGAAATGAAATGAAGCACAATGAAAATACCATTACAATAGAGAATGTTATACTAAGAATTAAAACTTATCTACACAAGGAAATCTATAATGGGACAACAAAAAGATCACACTTCATTGGGCAAAAGTGATGCTCACATATATTGGGGCCATGTGTAGAACACTAAATAGAAATGGGAAATCATTTGCTGGAAAAAACCATCCCATGGCATTACCAAAATAAACATTGATGGGAGATTTGATACTAAAATTAGAAAATCTAAAATATGTGGACTCTTTAGAGAAAATGATGGTAAATGCTCAATCCACTTCTTCATGCCTTATGTTGCATTCTCTCCCCTCCACGTTGATATGGTAGCATGCCTTATGCACTGAAGATTGCCTCCATCAAACCTCACTATGAATACTAGATTGAATTAGATTCCATGGTCCTTATCTAACTACTTAAGGAGAACAAAATCATTACACACCTTGTTCTATTATTAATGATTTCAAAGCCTTGAGAAACTTGCTGAAAAAAACTACATGTCTCCTTCTCCCATATATGGTGAGAAGGCAACCATCCTGCTGATATGTTGGACAAACATGGAGTTGTCTCTCAATCATTTTGAATTTTTAGAAATATGGACCCATAATTAACCTTCCTTATGAATAGTGATAATATTGACTTTCCTTACATCAGATCTAAATTTATGTAACACTTCTTTTCTTTTGTCATTATGGATTACTTATATCATTAAAGTGATAAATGCAATCTTCCTTTATATATAAAAAAAGAAAAGTACCCTTCTTGGTTAGAAAACATTATTGCAATGAAAAAAGAACAACTAAATACACATATGCATAGATTTTTGAGACTTAAATAAGGCTTGCCTCAAATATGTGTTCCATTGTTGATACCGAGACTTATGGTTGGACATAGCCTCATCGCATGAAATTTTCTCATTTATGAATGGGTCATCTAGGTATAATCTGATAAAAATGGCCCATGAGGATGAAAAGCATACAATGTTAATAACCTTGATTGGGATATGCTATTGCACAATCATGCCATTTGGTCTCAAAAAAGTCAGGGCTACTTATCAAAGGGTAATGATTAGAATATTTGATGATCTGATTCATAACCAAGTTGAATGTTACATTCAATGATCTACTCATTAAAAATAAAAAAATCATCTATATGACCTATGGATTATTTTTGAATGTTTGCATCATTATAACCTAAAAAATGAATCTTATGAAGTGCGCCTTTGGAGTAACTTCAAAAAAAATTTTAGAATTTGTAGTGAGGCATGGAATAGAAATCGATAATGAAAAAAACCAAAGCTATCATAAAAATGTTGTTTCTTAGAAGTCTTGTGCAATTAAGATCATTCCAGGATAGGCTTGCATACTTAAGAAGATTTATATCAAATTTATCAGAAAGATGTCTACCATTTGTGACATTTGGGATAAAAAATGTCAGAGTGAATTTGAAATTTTAAAATATTATTTAATGATTCCTTTTATTTTGGATATCCCAATCCTAGAATTCATTAATTTTATACATTGTAGCTTTAGATGAATCTCTTTGGCTTTTTTTACTAAAGTTAAAGAAGAAGGCAAACAAAAAAAAGCCCTTTATATCCTTTGTAATATCTTATGACTTGCGACATTGTCTGGACATCTAGCACATTGGTCTATGATTTAGTTGCAATTCAAAATCATATTTATCCCTCTTCATACTATAAAGGATCGTGTTATAGTTGACTTCTTAGCAGTGCATACTCTCCATGAGGGTTTCCTTTAAATGATGATCTCCTTAATGAGAAAACATGAATTTAAAGAATGAAAATAATGCCACCTAAGAGCTATATTTGATGGTGCAACATCTTCAAAGAAAGATAAAAAGTTAAATTCTTTTATCCCAGGGTAAGGATTAGATTAATCTTTATAACTCTAGACAAAAGAATGATGCAATATTCATACCTTTTGTTTTAATCATGTGAGTTACTATAGCACCAAAGATGGAGGGGGCGGGGGTGTGGATGGGCTGTTAAGTAAAAATTTAAAAGTTAAATTTTAAATTTTAACTTTTAGTAGAGAATTAATTTTTTATTTTATAATGACAAGATACTAAATTCTTAATGTAGTAAAAGTATAGTAAAGTAAAGAGAGATAATAAGCATACAATTGTTATGTGGTTTGGCAAAACCACAAAATCAACCTACATTCATGCCTAGCCACTCCTGGCTAAGAATCCACTAAATATAAAATAGCTTACAAATCGACTCTCCTATAATGGGATAAGTAGAACCCCTACAGTAACATGTACTCTCTTACAAGGGGTGAATACAACCCTAATAAAAATTTTAAAGCACAAAAATAAAAATATAAATTAATAAAATTTGATAAAATATATCTTTCATAAATATACCAAACTATCAAACTCAAAAGGTGATCTTAAAACTTATAAATGATCACTTTATAATTTACAATTTTGATAAGATACTCACTTAATTTTGATAAGAAATAATAAAATAAATATCTTAAAGTAAACTTATTTATATGTTTATGTTATTACAATTTGTAGACTAATATAAAAATGATTTCAAAATAAATTCATAATAGTCTATTGTAGAATAAAATAAATTTTAGCAAAGAATAATTTATGTTTAAGAGAAACTATAACTAGTATGTATATAATAATGTAAGAATGATTAACTCTCCACTAAAATTTTTCTTCCTTAATTATTAAACAATTAAAATTGCAAGCTTTACTAAATTAACCAAGATAAAAAAAACTATTTAAACAAAGGATATTAGTTGGAATGAAATGATAATTTCCAAATAAAATAATTCAATTTTTTATAAATTTTATTTTAATAAAGAAACCTAATATATAGTAGATCTAGCATATACTCTAAAAATATAGAAAATAATTTATTTAGTTCAACCAAAATGATGTTTTAAATTAATGTAAATGATCATAAAATACTTAAATAAACTTAGTATATGATAGATCTAAGTAAACTAGATAAGCTTTCAATTAAAAAGAAAGATCTAGAAAAAATGAAAGTATTTTTTAGCACAATAAATTAATTTTAAATGCTTAAAAAACACTTCTAAAATAGATATAAGGATGCATGATCTTTCAAATAAGACTAATGATGAAATATTTCAAGAAACCAAAAAAATTTTATAGGAAGATAAAAATTTCAGCAAGATAAAATAAATTCTATTAACTATCACAAGTGTTTTCAAAAAAAAAAAATGATTGAAGAAACTTTGATGTGAAAAACTTAAACTTTGATGTCCAAAGACTAATCCACGAAAAAATAATTTTGAAAGAACAAATAGATAGTGAAAATATGAACAACTAAAAGAGATTAAGATAAAGAAAACTAAACTCAAGTAATTTGAGGAAGCTTGCTTAGTTGAAGATATTGAAGCTTATGAATCAAGGATTTTATCTTAAAATATTTGGAGAACACTTAGAAAAATCTAATAAATTTTTTCTTAGATTTGTTAGAGACATTTTAAATTTGAATGAACAACCCTTTCATTTAGAGAATGAGGGCTATTTATAAGCAAGAAGATCATTTTGAATTTTTTCAAAGAAATATATTATTATAACATCATTTTATTATATAATAATATGATATTCAATCAAAATATTATTTATATTAAATAAATATTAAATTAAAATAGCCAAAAAATGGCTAGTCACATGGACAAGTCAAAAATAATAAAATATGACTCTTAACATATTCAAAACTTGTAGCATGCATTCATTATTAAAACTAGCTAATGTTTGAAAAATTATAATAAATTCAATGTTAATCAAAAGTGGGTCATGTAATCTATCAATGTAATGGAAAAAAAATCTAATGATTTCGTCAAGATGAAATCATATCTATATTCTTTGATTATAAAATGACTTTTATTGAAATACTAAATTTCCTGTAGTTTTGTCAATATTGAAAAATGACATTTTAAAATTATGATATAATTTAAATATGATCATACATATGTTAATTATCATAAAAATTATAAATTAAATTAAAATATTTAATTATATTAAATTTTATAAACTAGTTACACTCAATAATCATAATTAATTATCATTTATAATTTTGATAATTTAAATGCTATGTATGAAGAATATAAATTTTTAAATTTATGAAATTGAAAGTTAATTAGATAAAGATTATTTATTTATTTTATTATCAATAATTAAAATAAATAAAAATAATATGTTAAATGAGAAAATCAATTCATGTCAATGAACTCATATGAACCAATAAGCTAGTTCTAAATGCATACAACTTAAAATATTGTATCGAGCTCCAAGCTATCCATCTTGATCTGTCATTCATTCTTCCATACTTACAATTACATTAAACATATTGTGAGATGTATTGGATATGTAATCAACAATTTTGTGTAACTTTAAAATCAATATATCTAAAACACTTAATATATATATTAGAACACACAATCATACATTAGTTATCATCAAAATAATAAGATTGAACATGAGGCTCATAAAGCCAACAAACCCTATATAAATAATGTAGCCAAATATTAGGTTCTTATAACTGAGTTAGAGTTAGCAATCCTTATGGAGATTAAAAAGATTAAAATCTTTGGAGATTCTCAACTGGTTATTAACCAAGTGAGTGGAATCTATAAGATTTTACACCCAAAACTTTTAAATTATTATCAATATATAATGAAACTGTTTGAACAGATCCCTTTTGTGACTCTATATAGAATATCACATAAAGATGTTGTCATTGTTAATGTTTTGACTAAACTTATAAAAGAAATTATGTTTAGAATAAGAATCTATATCTATAGAAGTTTAGAATTAATAAATTCTATCTCCTATAGATTTAGATTATATGATCAGAAAAGTAGAAATGGAAAAGATGACCACTCTTATTGAAGGTCAAGAAGAATGTGACTAGAGATAGCCATTCATTGACACTTGAGTCAGGGGAGGCTCATAGAAGGCAACTCACTAGAAAATCAAATTAAGAAATGTGCTTGTCTTATTCATTAATCAATAATGTATTTATTATAGGTCATTTGATCAAATGATGCTACATTATTTAGATAAATAAGAAGCCCATAAGATTATGACTGAATACATTTTATATTGTGTGGTGCTGACCAGTATGGGCCCAAAATGAATCTAAAGATTAAAAGACTTGGGTATTATTGGTCTTCGATGTTAGATGACTACATGGAAATTTCATATCATTGTCATCAATGCCAAGTACATGGTGTGGTATTGCATCAACCACTTAATGTATTACGTCAATGATTGCTTCTTAGCCTTTTGAGAGTTAGGGTACTGACATTGTAAGGCCTATTGATCCGTCTTCATCAAAAGGGCATCATTTTATATAGGTTGCAACTGACTATTTTTCTAAATGGGCTGAGGTGATCCCATACCATGTACTTAAGTTCTTTCGATAAAATATCATATATCGATTTGGCAATCTTCATCGAATCATTTTTGATAATGATCCATCATTTAAATCCACTAAAATAAACCACTTTGTGGCTAAACATAACATCGATTGGAGGTATTCAACCATTTATTATCCTAGGACAAATGGATTGGCTAAAGCTTTTAATAAAATACTTGTTCGAATTTTGAGAAAATTTCTTGATGAAAATAAATATCAGTGGTATGAAAAGTTGGTTGAAGCCTTATGGGCCTATTAGACCACATATGACACCAACTCAATCTACACCATATGCTTTGGTTTATGAAACTAAAGCTATTCTTCCATTATAAGTACAACTACCCTCTCTAAGGATCGTAGTCAACAATAATATTATAAGAGATCAAAATCATGAACTTCAATTGGAAGAACTTGAAAATCATGAAGAAAATGTTTGAGAGCTCAACAAGGCCTTAAACTTTACCAATCGCGTATGGTTCAAACTAATGATAAATTGATCCATCTTAGAACTTTCTGTGTAGGAGACTTGGTCCTAGTTCTTAGAAGGCCAATTTTAGCTCATCGTAGAATAAGCAGCAAATTTGAGCCAACATGGGAAGGACCATTCATTATGGAAAAAGTCTACAAAGAGGTTTTTATTAGCTGATAACTTGTAATGATGAATGTCCAATGTCGTCTATTAATGGACAATACTTAAAAGCGTATTATGTATGACTTGTACTTCAATTTCAAAAATGAACAATAAAATTAAGTTTATTAAATCTTTAATTTTGTAATTTATTTTGGTCCAAATATTGATCTTTTCTAAAATAAATAGATTTATTTTAAGTTATATTTTATCTACAATATTATTTTTACATAATAATTAACTTGGAATTGATTCCTTCAATATTATCTTTCAAATATTTTGGAAATTGATTCAACCCATTAAAGGCCCCATTTTAATACTCCATTTTGGTTAGGATTAAGTCATTTCCTAGTAGTCAAAATTTTAGGATTAGGATTAATTCATCAAGAGCCCTTTTCTCACTTTAGCTATGTAAGTTGGAATTAATCCATGAAAGGCCTCTTCTTAATAGCTAACAAGATAATGAGTAAGTCCTTTAGTAGACATCATTCTTAGAAAATATAGAAGATTAGGAACTAAGCCATTAAAAGCTCATTTCCTCAATCTAGCTACTTGAGTTGGAATTAACCCATCAAAGGCCCCTTCTTAAGAGCAAACAAGATAAGATTAAGTCCTTTAGTAGGCATCCTTTCTAGAAAATAAGGATAGGATTAAGTCATTATGACCTGTTTCTTTTTTCAAGTTATTTAGGTTGGAACTAAGCCATTGGAGGCCTCTTCATATTAATTGAATCTTACTTTATTAGTATTTAAGTCCTTGTGACCCCTCTAAATTTAGGGATGAAAATAAGACACTCCAAGACCCCATTCCTATTGACTATTTTGATTAAGAACTAAGTTTTTCACCCTACCTATTAGTCAAAACCTTGAGGATTAGGAACTAAGCCATTAAAAGCTCCTTTTCTTTAGTCTAGCTATTTTGGTTGGAATTAAGTCATGAAGACCTTCCTTAATAGCTAACTAGATAGGAGTAAGTCCCCAATGACATTCTTTTCTTGTTAAAATTCATGTAGTTTGGTTAAGAGTGAGTATCCATGGCATCCTCTCCAACTACCATCCCTTGATAGGAGTGAGTATTTATAGTGGCATCCTTTCTAGGAATGAAAAAACTTTAAGATTTACTTATAGATCCTCTCTTTTGGTTGGTTAGTCACTTAGACTACCCATTTGGATAATCTCACATAGAAACATATGATTCATAGTCTCTTCTTTCTAGACTAGCCATTAAAAACTAATATAAACCAAACTCTAGTATAGTCAGGATAAAAACAAGTCCCTCATAGGCATCTTTTTTGGCTATCACAACTATGTTATGGTTAGATTCCTTGATGAGTTTGTTTTATAACATCTTTATTCTTCTTAGAGACTAGTAAATCTAGATTCTTCTAAGAATGAATCTTTTTTTTAAAAAAAAAATTGAAACAATCTAAGGCATGTTATGTCTATATTTCACAATCAAATTTAAAATCAAAACCAAAACTAAATTCAAATCTCAAATTTAAAACTAAATTCAAACTCTTTTAAAGCTTATGCATGTAGTCATTATAGAATCTATGATTAATTCATTCAACACTAATATATGTGTTGTACTCTAGTTAGTCCACCACACATTGGGGGTCCATTTGTTGACCTTTTTTTTGGATGAGATTAACATCATCTCCATTCCTATTAATTAAGACACCTAATCTTAGATTATGAATTTCCTAATTAAGCATTTAGGACACTAAAAAAATCAAAATCCAAGAATAAATCAAATACAAATATAAATCAAAACACATTCCATTTGAAATTTAAATATATTTGAGTTTAGATTGAGGTAGTTGGGATGGTTGACCCATTTAAGCTCAAAATCACCTAAGTCAAAGGAAATTTAAATAAGATAAAAATAAATAAAAAATAAATCAAATAAAAAGAATAGAAATAATGCATGAATATAAATGAACCTAAAAATAAATTCAAATAAGGTTTAAGGTGAGAAATCAGGTCATTTGACCAAGAGTTGACCCATATGGGCCCCACCAAGTCAAAAGTCAACTCACCAAAATTTGACCAAATTGAGTCATTTTAAGGACTCAAAATATCAAATGAACATGTTTAAACGTAAATCTAAAAAAATCTAAATCCAGTAAGGTCTAAATGGGTTAATTAGATCACTTAGATCCAAATAGATCCAAATGAACCCTATTGAACCTAAATTCAAATTAATTTGAAATTAATTCAAATCAATCATTAAAACTTATTTTAGAATCATAAATGAATATAATAAAACAATTGTTTGGGTTAAATTTTATTAATTTAATTTTTTGACCCAAATGAATCCAATTTGATCCATTAAGTCCAATTTGGGTCAAAGTGGGTTTAAGTTCAGAATTAACTTCAAACTAATTGGAATTAATTATTCCAAACCATCTTAACCATTTAATCAAATATGATTGGAGTCTAAATAAACTTTAATTGAGTAAAATTATCTATTTGAGTTAATGGAATCCTTAACCCACTTGAATCCAAGTGGCCAATTTGGATTAAACTTAAAATTCTAACTTAAAATTAAATGAAATCATTATTCAAAATCATCATAAATGACCAATTGAGGACAATTAAATTTAACTTAAAATCCTAAAATGGCCTAATAGGCTAAGAGATCTAATTTGACCCACTTAGGTCAAATGAAGGAGACAAAATTGTAGGTAACCATTCGTTCTATTTGGAAAGGAAGATTGGGATCTAGTCGAACAAAATGATTTAATCCCTTAAAACAACCATGGGTTGAATCTAGGTTATCTGATCTTCGATCGGAAGGTCCCAAAAAACCTTATTTCACTCTACCATTTTAACATAGAATCATGGCCTAACCGCATGATGCTGCATTAGCGGCACATGGCATTGATTGAGTTAAGTGAGAAAATACATATTTTATGGATAAAAAAATTGCATAAAATTGCTAGAAACTTTAAAATTTCATATAAAATAAAATATCCAATAAAAATTTAAATAAGGGCTATATGAATTCATCTCAATAAGGAAATCCATTAAATCTTAAATCCTCAAATTTTATTGGGTAAATTTAAGTTAATTTAAGTTTAATGGAAAATAATCAAACCCTAATTAAACCTAAAATACTCAACCAATTAATTTAAAATTTTGGGGAATTGAAAGTAATGTTAAAGCACACCTTAGGTAAACATTTGAGGGTTTATTGGTGGTTGAATTAAAAGATATAAAATTTTTAATATACAACCTTAATTTAATGAAATAAATTAATAATAATTCAAGAGAATAAAAAGAAATCATGGAATTAACTTGAAACATCATAATAAACATCAACAAACCTAAGAAAAATATTAAGCTCATTTATTAATCCTCAAAATGACATAATTATATAATTAAATAATGAATTAATTCATTTAATTAAGATGATCTTTGAAAAATCATAATAAAATGATCAAAATCCAAAAAAAAACCTCTCTAGATTCATCATCATTTAGATAGGAATCAAAGAAAATTAAAATTCCTAATTAATTTTCAATAATTTAGGCTTAATTTGGATGTTGTTGAAATCATTAAAACCTTAATTTGTCTTAAAGCACACCTTTGTTCAAGATGAAACTTTAGGAAAATGAAATTGGCAAAGAACCCCACTTTTCATAAAAATTTCAAAGCAAAATGACATTGAGATTAGAAGTTATGAAATTTCCAAGTTTTAGATTATTTTAACTGAAATAATAAATTAAAAAATTATAAAAATTATAGAAGTTGATAAAACCAATTCAAAATATTTTTATTGACATTAGAGGACCTAACAAAAATTCTTTATCCTTTGAAGTAGATAAATCTAATTAATTACAAATATAAGGTTTAAATAATAATTAAAAGAAACCTAAAATTAATTAAGCCTTAGGTTGATAAATTAATAAATCCATGATAATTCAAATGATCAATTGGAAATCAAGATTAATTAATCTCTTGATTTTACATTCAAATAATAATTCACGACTTTGAAATCATATTAAATCCATTTAATATTAAATAAATGATGATAATTATAAATAAACATAAATGACTAATTAAACCATCTAATAACCTAATAGCTTAGGATGACCTATCTTAGGTTTGGGACCTAAGTAGTTCATTCCTTTAGGTATCTTAGGTTATGATCATTAAATAAGTAGTAATAAGCAAAATCTCATTATAAATTATTTAATTAGATAATCAATACTTAAACATAAAATAGTTCTTAGGTCAACTTAAATAATAAATTGAACAACTAAATCAATAAAGATCCTAAATCATGAAATTTAAATAATATAAACTATTTGAATAATGAAATCAACATCTTTAAATCAAGCTTAAATAAAAAAT
Organism: Cymbidium sinense; assembly: GCA_021442155.1. Taxonomy (NCBI): domain Eukaryota; kingdom Viridiplantae; phylum Streptophyta; class Magnoliopsida; order Asparagales; family Orchidaceae; genus Cymbidium; species Cymbidium sinense. The sequence continues at coordinate 83,385,602 of CM038219.1, forward strand.
TAACTTAAATCAACTAAATTAAAATAACTTAAATCATTTAAGTTTAACATACAATCTCATTAACTAAATAAAAAAATTGAGTTCACAAATAAGTGAATTAGATTAATCAAGCTAAAATAAAGTAAATTAAACTAAAATATGTGAAGTTGGCTAATCATTTCTATCTTAAATCTTAATCAAATAAAAAAAGTATAAAATTAAATATAAACCTAAATCATGAAATCATATCCAATAACTAACCTAAAATTTAAACAAACTAAATCAATTAAAACCAAATTAGAAGATCAAATTAAAGAAAGAAATCATTAAACTTAAAATAAATCAAACAATAACAATTTAATAAACCAATCATCTAATTAAAAATTGAAAGTGTAATCAAAATCAAAAGTAGATTGAATTAAAAATAAATTAATTAAATCAAATCAAATTGGATGAAAAGATGGAATTATTGAATTTAAATGACATAAAAAATTATTTAATCATATAAGACATATTTGATAAAACCTATGAAATAAAACGTGAAGGAAGGAATTAAACAACACTAACTAATTTATTCAAATCAAATTAAATTAAAACCTACTAAATTTAAAGTAAACAATCAAGATATATGAAATTAAATTAAACCAATAAATTTAACTTTAGAAAATATTAATTAAATGAAATGAACATCGATCAAATTAAATCTAATTCAAATAAATTATTTAAATGGGTTAATTAAGATACTTAGGTTCTTAGTTTCACCCTTAGAATGGATCTTCATCTCAGGATGAAAATTCTATTCTACTAGGATCGAGATGTTGAATATAATGGGTTCCACCCAAAGCAAAATTTTTTTATTATCCTTTCTTTAAAACCTAAATTCAACTTCAACATAAAATAACCTTCAAATTGAAATGAAATATAAAATAAATTAATTTATTTAAATTGGAACTACCAAATGGTAAATTAAATAAATTTTGAACTTGGAACAAAAATTTTAATCTATAAACAAGGAAAACTTAGTGCGTCATACCGCACATGCTATTCCTTCTCACACACTAGATTATTAGGACAATGACCTTAGATTTAGGTTAGGACAATGATCTGTGATGCTTTATGATGTGAAATATTTTTTTTCTTATTTTGTGGTGTATTATTTTAGACATAATGGCTAGGAATTATTTGCATGTTAGTCTGGATGTTAGGGAATTCTCTTTTAAGCTATCACTATTTTCTATAATGGGTAGTGCTAAAAGGAACTGGTGTAATTAATATGAATATAAATTGGTTTTGCTTGCATATGATGCTTAAATCACTAAGCATAACCCAATATGATATGCAGGCTTAGCAACCACTAATGATTTTGATTCATTATTCACCCAATATCAATTTCCTGAAGCTTATATGTTTGAAATATAAACTGCTAATGTGCTATATGTATTTCCTGAAGTCTACTTTGAAGGGTTTAGGATTTTATTTTGGATTTTCAAATGTAATTTGAGCCTAAAAGTAGGTTAGGATTTATGAGTTCTGGGAATAGCATGAGCTGGCTTTACTAATTGGTCCCCTGTGAAGCTCGTGGAGGTCTCTAAAGAAGGTGATGATCTTGGATGAAGGCCTCCATAGATCAAGACTTCTAGTTTTGGATATAAGGCGAGCTCGATTTTTTCTTTTTTTTCAGAGTGTACAATGGTTCCCAACTCCATTAGCCTATTTTATTAATTTAATTTGGCTTAATTTATTTTTGGGTGCATAATAAAATTGCATGTTTTTTCTAGATTTTTTTTTGCTATGAAAAGCTTGAAAAAATTAGGCTTTTAGAAAAACTAAAATTTTTACCACATTAAAATTAAATAACTGAAACATAAAATGAAAACTAATAACCTCATCATACATAAAGCCTTAGGCATAACCTAAAAGTAATAAGAAATAATTAGAATTTGTGAATCATGCGGGCATATTATTTGTCATTCTAGAATTGGATGCTTCACCCATTGTACTTACGGGGGGCATCTAAGCTATGATGATGACCACCCTTCTTGGAGAAGTGTGCCTTCTCATTATAATTTGTCCCATGACTTTTTTTTCTAGATGCATCTTATTTTAAGCATGAAATTGCATACCTAAAGCCTTAAAATAAAATTGTGAGCCAAAATACATAAAACATGAAAATTATATTGCATTACATAGGTTCATAATATGTTAATCATGATCCTAGGGTTTAGAGTGAGTTTAAGTTTTTAGCTACATTTCTAAACATAACAACCCAACCATCTTGCATACATAAGATTGGAATTATAGATTTAAAATTGCTTTGGTTGTGTTAACTGTCAACCCTTCTAGGTGGGTAGTAAGTTAAGAAGAGTCAAATAGGTTTATTTTCTCAAGTAAGAAAAAGAACTAATAATTCTAAAAATCTTTGGAATATAGAAGACTCATTAGGTTTAGGAATCTTTATTAAGTAATTGAATTTATTATAGAGTAATATGTTTATTTATTGAGATAATATATTTATCCCTTAATGATGCATTTGATTACCTAAATAAGTATTCTTAAAAACCTATATAGTGTTATAAATCTTCTCCATAATCTCGTTCCTTCTAATTTGCTACTTTTGTGATTAATTAATGAAGGAAAACTATCATCATTTTCTAAATATCCACTAAAGTAAAGTTAGTCAGTCTAGTAGTTGAAAGAGGTAGGGCAGTTAGATCCTTCTCTAATAGAAGAAGGCTCACTCATAAAAAAAACCCAGAACTACTAAGTCGCCACCTAGTAGAGTTACTAAAAAAATCAGTGACAATAGGAATCTTTTCCACTTTGCATAATTAGAAGCAATATCATCAACTATAGTCTTATAATGCATTTGGTCAAAGCTATCATCCTTAAGAAAGGAAGTCACTATTGAAGCAAATGAACTTCTTTATCACATAGATGATGCTCAAATAACTTTCCTATTATGACATGAATACTTGTCTTTGATTTACTTAGCTCCATAAGAATGTTCATGAGAGCTGGGGACCCATCATCCCCCTCTACTGATTCACAAACACTTGACATACTTAACAGTAATAATAAGAACATGTAAGATTGTATAAGAAATAATAAGATCATAAAAGGTGAAATTCATGGAGTGATGAGACAATCATTAGCTACCTTCTGCTGAGCTTGCTCCATAACCTTTCTCCATCAAAATGTAATAACACTCTCACTCGAAACACTCGCCTCCACTCATGAGTCCTTATCACTATTCTTAGTAATTCCATTCACATCTAGCATCACTAAAGATCTCGCCTCAACAAAAAATGCTGCAATGAGTTCTCCCACCTTAGGCTTTTTTTATTTTGCAAAATGAACTAAAGCTTGATGGGATTTATGTCACTGTGAAACCTTTTAAAGCCCATGATTAGTTTTTGCACTAAAAAAAAAAAGAACTCAGCCAAAAAAGAAAAGAAAAAAGAAAAGAAAAGGCAAGATGAATTCCATGGAGAGCGTGTTAAAGAAATTAGCTCTGGAGCATGGATTCCTTTTACATCCTAGAGGATAGAGAAAAAATGAAAAGAAAAGGTTAGATAGAAGGTGATGTGATAGAAAAATGATTTTGTAAGTTTTAAGAATTAAATTCTAATAATTAATATCTATTATGAAGAAGATTTATGCACCACACAGAGTTTTAAAAATACTTATTTAGATAATCAAAAGCATGATTAAAGGATAAGTACATTATCTTGAAAGAAAAATATATTACCATATAATGGATTCAATTACCTAATAAGGAATCTTACAGATAATTGGTTTTTGATATTCCAGAGATTTTTCCCTTGAATTATAGGGATAAGTAGAGTAAAATTTATTTTGTTGTAGGGTTCATAGTTTTCTATAAGGGTAAGCCTCTATAGTTAATTACATCTCAGAAGAAGAAAATTTCTCCTAAGAACACTCTTGATTAAAGAAACTGAACTTTATCTCTATGGATTTCAAAGCTCACCTTAAAAGGATTGCTAATTCAGAAATTCAAAGGGGAACGCTCAAGGAGGAACGTTCTTTTTAGAAGCCAATCAAGAATAAGTAGGAAATACCTATGTATACTAGGATTCCAAAATAAGCATTTCAACTATCCTATCATTGGGTTTTATATTTTAAAAATTGAATTTAGTAAAATTTTGAATTAACATTTTTATTAGAAATCTAAGGCTTAGATTTGGATCATAAGACTGCAGAAATGCATAGTTGTTGAAGCCTTATTTTAATAGTCTATAAATACAAATACTTTTGACATAAGTTAGAAGCTTGGCTTAGTGTAATTTTTGGGAATTATTGGTTCTTTTTTTACTCAAGAAAATGAACCTATCCCTAACACTTCTAGACTTGCTACCTACCTAGAAGGGTTGCCAGCTAATGCCACCTAAGTGATATTAAATCCATGAGTTCAGACTCATATATGCAAGATAGCTGAGCTATTATACATAGAAAAGAGGCTAAGAACCTATACGCACTCCCTAAATCTTAGGATCATGATTGACATGTTATGCACCTAATTAATGTACCAAATTTCATCTTTTATGTATTTTGATTCATAATTTTATTTTAAGGCTTCAGGTATGCAATTTCATGCTTATAGTGAGATGCAATTAAAATATGATCATAAGTTAAATCAATATGAGATGGCACACTTCCCTAGGAAGGGTGGTCATTCTCACAAGTCAGATGTTTTAATATGTGCATTGGGTGAAGTGCCTAATTCAAGAATGATGAATAATATGCTCACATGGTTGACAAAGTTTAATTATTTCTAGTTACTTTTAAGTTATTCTTAGGGCTATATTTATGATGAAGTTATGAGTTTTTATTTTATGTTTGAGTTATTTAATTTAATGGGGCAGAAAACTTAGTTTTTCATCACAGAACACATCATAAAAAGAAACCTAAGAAAAGCATGCATTCTGTTACACACCCCAAAAGAAATCAAGCTAAATTAAACTTTAAAAATAGGCTAGAATGGCTGGGTATCGCTGCACACCCTAAAAGAAAAGAAAAAAGGGCAGCTGAGCTCTACCTTTATATAGCACGACCTAGAACTAAAAGTCTTGATCTAAGGGGGTTGTCATCTAGGATCATCATATTCTTTAGGGACCTCCACGGGCTTCATAGAGGACCACCAACTTGGTAGAGTTAGCTTATGTTATTTCTAAACTTGATAGATCTTAACCTAATTCTAAGCTTAAATTATATTTTAAAAATCCAAAGTAAAATTCTAAACCCTAAAAAATAGATGTCAGGAAACATTTACAGCACACTAGCAATTTATATTTCAAACATAGAGGATTAGCACCAATGGTTACCAAGCCCACCTGTCATATTGGGTTATGCTTAAAGATTTAAGCAAGACCTATAAGTAAATAGCATTTATTTTATATTTATTATAGCAATCCCTTTACACAACCCCCTGCAGAAAATAATATTAGCTTAAAAGAACATCCTAACATTCAGACTAGCGTGCAAATAAATTTTTAGCCATCTAGTCAAAAACATTACATGAAAAAATAAGATAAATATCATTTCATAGCTTAAAGCATCACAAATCATCATCCTACCATAAGTTTAGGGTTGGTGACCTAACAATTCCTGCATGGTGTTCGCATGGTGAACGCATGGGTTGGACTTGCATCCCTTTGGAATGCCAAATTTATAGGATTGTGTTTGCATGGATAACATGGGATTGTTGCTTTCATCAAAAAGCTAAATTTATAAGGTAGTTTGCATGGCGAACATAGGACTAGGCTTACATCCATTGGAAAGCCAATTATATTTTAGAAGTTCATCTTACAACTATATGGATTTGACTTACATCCTTTAGAAAGCCAATGGGTATAGATTGTTTGCATGATGAACACATAGATTGGACTTACATCTCTTTGGAATGCTAGATTTATAAGGTATATATTATTTGCATTGCAAACAAGTAGATTTATAGGATGTTCACATTGAGAATGACTAGGTTGGTCTTACATCCCTTTGGAATGCCCTTATTGTACGATAATAACATGGAAAAATATTAATTTGTAGTTTTAGGTAGCAAAGCTTTTGCACTAGAAGCATGGCACTTAGGTGCATCATGGTAGCACTTTGACATTATTAAAATGGCACCTTAGCATTGTGTAATTAGCATAGTAGAATTATAAGGTAGGAATTTATGTCTTAAAACTTGAGGGTTTAGTGTTTTGGCTCTATAAGGCTAGTGTTGCAGCGGTTAAGATAGCATGAAATTAGAATAATTTGATTAGGTTGACTAGTTGACCAGTGCCTAGGCATTGGCTATTTGGCACTGCAATGCCAGTCAAAGGTCAGTTTAGACAAGCTGATAGATGGACAAACACTTTTAATTAGAAAGGTTAAGTTTTTTGGGACCAACATTGTGGTGTTGTGTCTGAGCATCGAATTGCTACATCAATATCTAACACACTTTTTAGCTACAATCTGTTACAAAATTAAATATAATAAATAATAATAAGTGCTCTTTTTTATTAACATAGTAACCATTTTGAATAGGTGACTAATGCCTAGGAGCCGCATGTGGAGCGCGATGGTGCTGTTCCTAAATCTCAAAAACTAAGAGGCCAGTGCCTCGGTGTTGTTAATGCAACACTGTGATGGTAAGCCTACTCTATAAATAGAATCCTTAGGATGTGATTTTCATTCTAAAATCTTAGTCCCCCTTTCAAAAATCCTTGCTCTTTTCCTATCTCAGCTTGCATTTTACTTTGGGAAAGCTAACATGCTAGTAAAATACCTCAACAAAGGTGGAGGAATCATGCCACCAAGCTCTTCTACACAAGCATCTAATCTCAGAGAGAAGCTTATTTAATCTAGGAGGGTGCATGGAGAGAATCATCAATGAATGTGGCTGAGAAAAGCTAGCCTATAACAACAACCCCAGCTTCATTCCCATGGTGCGAGAATTCTTTTATAATGTGAAGGAGCACCAGAAAAATAGAGTTTTCATCCGGGAAAAACTAGTAAGTTTTCATAGTAGTACTTTCAATGCATATTCCAATTTACAAGATATAGTTTACGATTAGTATCTCTTCTGTTATAATGATCATTCTAATTTTGATGAAATCTTTAGTTTTCTCTCTGTTAAAAATTCTAATGTATAGTGGAAATGATGGGAGGATAAAATTATTAATTTTTCCACCACCAGCCTCACTATTAAGGCCAAAGCTTAGCATTATTTCATTTTTACCAAGTTAATGCCCACTGCAATGTCTGTGAGGTGACTAGGGATAGAGCCATTTTGAAGTTTTCAATTCAAAGAGGCTTTACTATGGATGTAGGGAGGATTGTTTTAATTTTATTTATAGTATGTTAAGGGTAGTACTACCATAGGGTATGGTCACCCTTCTTTAATTTATTCTTTGTGTATTACGGTGGGTGCATAAGAGAAGTCACATGAAGAAGTATTTATACTAAAGGCTCCCTTGACAAAGAGAATAATTTAAGGATTTGGCTCGAGGACTGAGGTGGGAGAAAGCTCCCGGGCCCCTCAGTCCAGACCCAAGTCCTTTAAGGCCTTAAACAAGCAACTTTAAGAGATTAGATGATAAATCTTGGATTTAAGAAAAATAGTTGGTCAAACTAGTCGATAGCAAGAACTGAGGAGAAAATTTGACCACCATATGGGTGAAAAGTAACAGTAGTTATCATACATTGTTGAGTTTAGCACAATACTTATTCATATATTTGAGAACTGTGGCTTTCATGCGGGTCGGGCCAAACTTTTTTCCTATGACACCTCAGTATTAGCACTATGTTAGCAACCCACTAGAGATGGAAGAAGAGGAGGAGGAGGAGGATGATGATGACTATCATTTTAGTTTCCCCTTTCTTTCTATTATTTGTATTTTCCTTTTTTCTTCTTTTTTATTGTATATTATTTGTAATAAATTTTATTATTAATAAAAATATCTTTATTTATCTGCTTTATGTTTATCTCTATTTTGTGAATTTCTCTAGGATTTGAAAGCATATTTATAAAATTTTAGTTCAAAATGTATAATATTAGGGCTCAATGCTTCAGCGCTACCAAACTGGCACCTTGGTATTGTTAGGCTGAATGATATAAGTTTAAGGCCCCAAAGCTCAGTGCCTTGGCGCTACATGTGTAGTGTCATGGCACTATAGATGTGACTTAGGTTTAATATTAGAGATTAGTGCCTCAATGCTATAGTATGGGTGCCTTAATACTATTACTTAAGTGCCAAAGGTTTTAATTTCTTGAGAGCTCAGCACCTCAACCCTTGAGATATCAGCTCCATGGCACTATCAGATGAACATTTAGTAATTTTTTGAAGAACTCAGTGCTTCAGCACTAGAACATAAGTGCCTCACTGTTGTGGAATACACTCCTAAGGTTTAAGATTCTTGAGAACTCAATGCCTCAGCATTAGAATTGCAAGGCCTTGGTGCCATTTTGTCAATGCCTAAGAATAAATACTTTGGGGAAATTTGAAATTTTGACAGCATAATGCTTTAGCAATGCTAGGTTTTATGATTTTTTTAGTGCATTAGTGCCATTATTTCTTGCCTCGAATCCAAGATCAATGGAGGGAGGATTTTGTTCCACACCGAACCAAGTTTTATGGAATGGACTCCAAAATAAGTTTCTTCATTTTGTAATCAGAGAGGGTAGAACTACGGTGCTGCAAGAATGACATTAACCCAAGATCTTAGAACCACATCGTCTGATATTTGGTACCTTGGCATTATGGGGTAGAGCGTCAAAGAATTTAAAACATGAGAACTTAACTACTCGGTGCCGTAGAGCGGGAACTCTATTTTTTGAGATAGATTCTTGGTGAATTTAATAATTTTATGACAAACTTGGTGCATAACACTTTAATAGTGCTAGATTTTATAATAATTTAGTGCATGAAGCATTCTTCTCCCTTATTTTAGATCCAAGATCGATGGAGGGAAGATTTTCATCTCGAGCTAGAACTAAGTTGAACTGAGGAGGTCTTCCAGGCTTAAAATTCTTAAGATTCATGTGCCTAAAATGCTATTTAACAAAATGAATTCTTCTTTGTTACTTTGGATCCAAGATCAATGGAGGGAGGATTTTCATTTATACCAAATCCAAGATCGATGGTGAAGAACTTCAAAAATTTCATAAAAGAACTTTTTACTTTGAGTTTGCAATGGTCGTACTTTGCTTTTGCCTTGTGAGAGAAGAACATGCCTTTGTATAGTGGAAAGAAGGTATTATATAGAGAATACAGTGTTCGAGAGTACTTAGAAGAGAGAGAGAGAGTTCAGAAGTAATTGTAAAAAAACTCTGAAATCCCAACAGTTGAAAAGGGAAAAGAAGAAGGGAGGGGGGGTGCAGTTTCTCCTCTTTTTATAGAGATTTTTGGGTAATCGTTCCCACCTATTGGGCAATTTTCCATCTCTCCAATAGTTCTCCCACTCCCAAGGTGGTTATCGCTACTGGAGCAGGAAGGGGTAGTTTTCTTGCTTTTAAAATTGAAGGCTATCACGGCTACACCAAGGCACTGGGATCATAGTGTCGCGGCGTTGTGATATTTAAGTAGGCAACCTTCAAGGTTGATTTGCATTTCTAGTTTCTGTAAGGTGGTGATAGTGCCTAAGCATTGCGATTAAAGGACCACGATGCCCCAAGTTAAGATGTTCCACATAATTTCTATTTTTTAAAATGAAAATATGGTCAAACTGAAAATCTAAGTAGCTTAATTAACCCTTTTGAGTTTAGTTTGAATGATTTAGTTAAATTATGTTTAATTTAATTGATGTTTATTTGATATAATTGAGGTTTGATTTTATTTCATTTTATATGTCTTGATTATTTACTTTAAATGTTGAATCTCATGTGTTTATGTTATTTAATAAATTTTAAATATTATTTGGATTTAAAGATTTTTATTCTTTTCATTTAAGTTTCATTTGAATTGATTAATGTATTTTGATTTAATCAATTTATAATTTTTTATTTAGAATCCAAAATGACATCTTATTTAAGTTTTAATTAAGAGTTTCATTATTTGATTTATTGAATTCAATTATTTGATTTTTTTATGTTGGCTTTAATTTTATGATTATTTGATTTGATTTGATCTTTCAATTTGATTTCAATCATTTTGTTTATATTTTATGTTGATTGATTTATTTTAATATAATTTAAATGAATAGTTATTGGATATGATTTCATGATTTAGATTTATATCCAATTTTATACTTTCTTTGATAGATTGAGAGTTAAGATAGAAATGATTAGCCAATTTCATATATTTTAGTTTAATTACTTTGATTTTAGTTTGATTGATTTCATTCACTTATTTGGAATTCATTTTTTTTTAAATTTTTTTAGTTAATGAGAATATATGTTAAACATAAATGATTTAAGTTATTTAACTTAGTTAATTTAAGTTAATTGAGTTTTTTTAATTTAAGCTTGATTTAAATATGTTGATTTCATTATTCAAATAGTTTATATTATTTGGATTTCATGGTTTAAGATCTTTATTAATTTAGTTGTTCAATTTAAGTTGACTTAAGAAGTGTTTTATGTTTAAAGATTTATTATTCAATTAAATTCCTTATAATGAGATTTTGTTTATTAATTGTTGATCATAACCTAAGAAACTTAAAGGAATGAACTACTTAGGTCCCAAACCTAATCTATGCCATCCTAATCATTTAGGTTATTTAAATTAAGTGGTTTGATTGAGTTTATGTTTATTTATAATCATCATCATTTTTCTAAATGGGTTTATTGACCTCACTTTTGGAGTGAGGATTAGTCCCCATCCTAAGTCTAGGATTCTTCTAGACACTTAGGTTTTCTCAGTGCTAGGACACTTCTAATGATTAAGAAACACTAAACCCAGGCCTAAAGACTTGTAGGGCATAACCCTAGGCCTAGAGCTTAGCTCAGGATAAATGGGCTTCACCTATCATAGGGCCTAAACTGACACTCATACCCATCAATTTATTTAAACTTAAACCAAATGATTGAAACCAAACCAACCCAAAATCATTTGAATTTGATTGATCTTGATTGAATTTGTCTTCCAATCCAAGCTCCAAGCTAAATTAACTTGAATCTTAACCGAAGTTAACCCACTTCAATCTTATAAATCCATTTAAACCAATTCAAGCAAACCAAACTCAATATAATTTTCTCAATCACTTTAATAATCCAATGGATCATTTCAAACTATTCCAACACTTGTAATCAAGCAAATTAAATCAATTAGACTTAAGTAACCCAAGTTAGCCCATTTGACCTAAAATGTTCAAATGAGCCAAAACCCAATTGAACCCAAATCAATTATAGTCAAAGCAACCAATAAAATTCAAATTCATCATTGAATATATTCCAACCATCCATAGCCTCAATTTGTCCAAATTAACTTGACCAAACCACTTAACCCAAAGTGACCTAAAAGGCCCAATTACACCAAACTTTAATCAAACTTTCATTGGATCAAACTAAGCTATTCAATCTCTTCATTGATGATTGTAGGTCACTATTGAACACTCCACTTACAATCAATTGGATCTAACCAAGCCAATTTGCCCCTTAATCCAAGTTGACCTAAAGTGACCTAAAGGGCCAAATTGGGCCAAATCATGTTCTAAGACAAATTAATTGATACCAATGACTCTCAACCACAAATTGAATATTGAACATGACTCAACTACTAATTGAAGCCAATTGAACCTAACTAAGCCAATTTGGCCTCTTGACCCAAGTTGACCCAATTTGACCTAGCTAAATTGGACCAAATCTTAAATAAATTTGGTTGAAATCAATGCTTCTAACTAATCACCAATTAGATATTGATCCAACCTTCAATTGGACCTAATTTAGTCAACCCAACCCAATTGACCTACTTAGCCCAATTTGACCTAAAAGGTCAAATTGAGCCAAATCACTCCCTAATCCAAATCAATTGAAATCAACTATTCCAATCAATCACTAATGATCAATTGAACATGGATCTAACCTATGCTCAAGCTAATTTGAAAATTTAGCTAATTTGGTGAAATTGGTCAATATGCCATTTGACCCAAATTGATCCATATGAACGAATCTAAATATAATCCAAATTGAATCAAACCAATTGTAGTAACTCATTCCAAATGACCAATTAAATTTCACCAGACTTCCACATTGACCCAATTTGATCAAAATAGTCAACGTAGCTTAGCGAGCCCATTTGACCTACATGAATCACATGGGCTTGCCCAAGTGGGCCCAACTCATGATGAACTCGGGTTGGGTCAAACCCATTGAACCAAGCCCTCCAAATAGGATAAAATTCTCATTTGGAAGGGTTCTCCACTTCCCCACTCCTTGGCAGCCATCTTTGGTCCTTCTAGGATAGAGGACCACTAACCTAACCTAACCCAAGGATGTTGGGTTCAATCTTTGGTGAAGAGAGGATGAGTTTGCCCATGGGAAACCATTGGTCCACCTAAGGAGGAGTGTACACTTTATGGCAAATCCACTACACTCCCTCAGCCTCTCACACACCTCCACCTTAGCAGTCCCTTGCCACCTCCTCCCGCCAGATGACTACCAAAGGCTGAGCCAATCTCAGTCCTTGGATCACTTGGGGAGAAGAGTATACTCGTTCCCATCCATTCAAACTCACCAGAGACCTTCTTCAGAGCATTCCAAATAGTCCTCAAGTCTGTGCATGCTACCGCTATTGAGAACAAGCTCCATCCAAACCCGAGAGCCCCATCCATCCAACTGCATTAAAATTCCATGAAATTTAAATTAACTCTCCCCACATGTTCCTCAAGCCTCAACGAATGAAAAAAAGTGAAACCTGATTGATTCGACCACAGAAGGCATCCCTAGCCAAACTCCAGCGACTTTCACAATGGTGCTTGGTCCATGACCGATCGATGAGGAAGAAACTTGAGATCTTCCCAATGGGGCTTCATCTCTTTAAGATGAGGCTATGTTTATTGATGAACCACCGATCTCTAGTCTGACAAGGTAAAAATCTAGCAACCATAGATTTAGCCATTAGTTGATTTTTTTTTTTAAAATTAATTGTGATTTTATGTGATTTTCACTGTAGGATCTTCTTACTGACAATTTTAGATTCGATTTCACCATCAAATAAGCTTTGACAATCTTAGATTGAGCAGTGGAAGGCATATAGTGTCTGACTTCTAGTGTTCATGGAATGATGAATCACCGGCATTCATTATGTGTGATTACATGGATGTCGGTGATTAATCATGTTAGAAATCTTGATTTAATTTCTTCATAATCATAAGATTAATCTCAACCATTCGATCCAAGATCGGACGGCCGAGATGAAACCGTGTCCCCCGCCACTAAGTCTGCAGCCACGTCAAACTTTTTAAATAACCAATACCGTGATGCCATGTGGAAAGTATTGCGTCCACATGGCGCCGATGATTTAAAATGATTTAATTAGGCTTAAAAATGTAATTAAATAGCTGAAACTTCAAAAATTCATAACTAATTATCAAAAAAAATTTAAAAAATGCAAATAAACCCATTATGGAAAGCTTAGACAAAGGAGAATTTAATAAGAATAAAATCCCTAATTAATATTTAATGAACATTGCTTAATTAAAGTTTGAATCTTAGGCTAATTATCTTAATTAAAGTTAAATTACTCAGTTAATTAATTCCAAATTTTTCATGTTGATTTTATGGGATGTCCTTTACCTCCCATATGTTTCTTGGAATTATTTGTTACGTGGTTTGGGAAAATTCCAAAATTTCAATCCTACTTACCCTCTTTAAATGATTTAATAATTATTAAAATTAATGAACAGTAAAATTAAGTAATTAATGTAAATAGTGGGGATAACATGGGACTTACTTAAGACCCCCTCTCCTAATTGTTTCTAAATGTATTCTATTAAAGGTTTAATTAATATGTTTAATAATTAAAGATAAATTTAGAAAAATTAATAATGAAATATAAGTGAAATTAATTTAAGTAACTCAAGTGCAACCCATTAATCCCTTTATGTGTTTAATAACATAAAGTCATTACAAAAATTATGATTTTCCTATTGGTGTGAAAAAATCATAAGAGTATTTATCTTAAATCTTTTATTTCTTTAATTTAATTAATTATTAAGCATGAGCCTAATTGCATTAGATTTATTTAGGTGCATTACAAATTTTATTTTTCCAAAGCATATCATTGAAGGCTCATGTAGGTGATTAATTAAATTAATGAAGCTTGGGAAAGGTGACTAAATTGATATGATTAATAGGTTGAACTTAATTAATCCATAAAATTTATTTAATTTTCTTCCTTTAACATATTAAAGAATTAACATGGGATGGGGTGAATTAAAAGTATTGTTTTCTCCTCTTTAGGTTTGAACAACATGAATATTAAAATTAAACATTAAGGAAACTTTTATTAGACTTAAAGGATGTTTATTTAACTTGACCGTTATTAGGTTCTAATGAAATCAAGTATGTTGTGTGGTGATATTCAATTACTTTCTTTAAATTATCATAAATGTGCATGCCATGTGCTTTATGTATTCATGTTTTAAAGTAAAGAATATGATTGCATTTAAATTGCATGAGTTGGACAAATATTATCATATGGTGTGGCTACTATCATTAGTAAATCATAAACTCTTTTGAAACTATATGTTGATTATGAATTAAACAATTCAAACCTTAAATTAATAATTATTTTAAATAATTAATTATGTAAAAAAAATGAACTATTTATTTACTTATAATCAAACGATGGTAATTGATGATTTTATTCCTAAATTCATACTTATGTATTCATTTATTTGAAATAGCAAGTACAATCTCGACATCTCGAGAATACGAGGATTTAAGTATCCCCAACAAGGTCTTAGATAATCTCACTTCTATGGTTTAACAATGGCATGTACTTGCTTAAACTTCTTATACATGTTTGCATATGCTTAAATATGAGATAAAATCCCTTTTTCTATCAAATTCATGCATCAACATTCATTAAGTGTGTAAAAATATGAGTACATTGCATGTATATATATATATATATATATATATACTAAATCAAATATTGAAGAAACTAAAAGAAAATAATATGAATATTATTGATAATGAAAGGAAGTAGTGGAATATTTTTCATATGATGGTGACTTAATTTCATTAGTCTTAAGATGCATTTCATGTTTGAATGAGATTCATTAAGACTTATCTAAACTTAGACTAAGACAAAATTCATAGATGGTTTATTAAGAAAGTTAAAGAAATAATCTATCTTTGGAAATTAACTTAAGTTAGTGATGAAAGAGTTAAGTCTCTTTCTTCTCTTCATAATAATTAGATCTTAAGTAAGAAGTGAACAAAATGAAATGCAAAAGTTAAAACTCAATCAAGTTACTAAAAGTTACTAAAATACTTAAAGTGAAACCACACTTAATGGGTAGTTTAAACAATCCTAAACTCTAGAAAATTCTAATTCCAAAACCCAAGCAAGACAGACCACACTAAGCCTTACTACACACATTAGAAAACTAAGTTATTAATCTTAGTATTAAGTTAGGTCCATGTATATTGTAGTGACATGCTATGTTTTATGATGTAACATTTTAGGCTAGATGTTAGGATTGTTTGTGTGTAGACTGGATGGTAGGTAGTTATTAGCCAAATGTTATTTTATGCAGGGGATTGTGCTTGAGGACCACTATAAAAATAAATGAATATAAAATGTGTTTACTTGTAGGTGCTACTTATGTTCCCAAACATAATCCAATTAGATGGGCTTGGTTATCCAAGGGTAGGGTGCTGAGTCTGAATATGTGAAATACAACTGCTTGGTTTTTATGTTTATTTTAGCTAATATCTATTTTAAAGATGTAGTTAGATTTTAATTTTTATAAAGATATAATTTTTGTAATTGGACTAGAATTGGTGCTATGGAGTCTGAGATGTAGAGTGGTTAGAAAGCAAAGACCTGGGAGGCCTTGTGAAGCTTGGTGTATTCAAATCCAAGAAGTAAGGATAGAAAGGAATTAAAGACCCCCATAGTTTTTCCTTTTATTATAATTGTAATCTGATTTGTATAAATGTAGAGCTCAGCTACTGTTGACCTCACTTTTGGAGTGAGTTCTCAACCTCCTCTTCTTAGAACTAAGAACCTTCTAGACACTAAGGTTTCTTAGTCATAAGAAACTTCTAGAGATTAGGTGAATACTTAACCTAAACTTAGAGACTTAGAAGGTTAATCATAAGATTAGGCTGTGCCATATGACTTAGGGAGAATTTACCTACCTTGTAGCCTAAACCCAAATCCAATCTAGATTCACCCTATCAAACCTACAACCAAACTCAATTTCAAATTCAAATCCAAATCCAAATTCAAATCCCAAGCCAAATGATTTAAGCCCATGATCAAATCCAAGCTTGAAATCTTTCCTAAGTCATGTGAATAAATCTTCATGAACTTAGCCAAAATTCCATCTAAATCAATCCAAAATTAATAGATTTTCTCATAATCAATTTATATCTTTGATTATCTTCCTAAATATAAATCAAATCTATAATCAAATAATCAAAACTAAATCAAAATAAAAACCTAAGCTATATGAGCCAACCCCATAAACTTAGCCAAATTCCTTCATTCAAAAACCAAAATAAATTGATTTTCTCATAAATCAATCATACCTTCAATTATCTATCCAAATATAAATGGAATCTACAATCATCAAGCCAAACCAAAATCAACCCAAGTCAAACCTAACTTACCCCATTTGACTTGACATTTTCAAATGAACTAAAACTCATTTGAATCCAAACCAATTGCAATTGAATTTATATATCAATCTAAATTACATATATAAACTCAACTAGATCAAACTCAACCCAAAATAAAGTCGACTAAATTCAATTGGCTCACTTGACCCAAAGTGGCCAATTTGACCTATTTGAACCAAAATCCAATTCAATCCAAATTAAAGTGAATTAAGCCAATCTTCTTTCATGACATGATTGTTGATCATCTTAGATTGATCAATTATCACAAATTGGGTTAAACCAAGTTAAGCTAGCCTTTTGACCAAGTCAACCCTTTAACTCATATGAACCCAAACTAGCCAAATTGCATAAGCCAAATCTATTGAAACCCATGATTCATATCAACCCAAAATCAATACTTGAACATGAGTTGACCTTCAATTGAGCCAAACCAAACCCAATTATCTCTCTTGACCCAAGTTGACCTAAATTGACCTAAATGGTCAAAATGGGTCAAATCAAAATCCAATCCAAATTGATTACAACCAGTGGCTCAAGTTCATTCCAAATTGATTGTTGATCTTAACCAAATCATCAAGTGAGCCCAATTGACTCACTAGACCCAAATGACCTATTGAATCCAACTTGACCTAAAGGGTCAAACCAACCTAAAACCCAACAAATCCAAATTGAATTCAGCCAAAGCTCACAACATATTTCAAATGATTAAAGAAACCCAAACCAAGCTATGACAAGCTAATTTGGTCAACTTGACCCATTTGACCCAAATGAATTCAAATGAACCAAAATCAAATCTAAATCAAATTAAACCAAACTAATAACACCAACACACTCCAAATGGTCATATGAACTTGACCTAATCCTTGGTTTGACCCAATTTGATCAATTGGTCAACCTAACTCATTTTGATCCCATTTGACCAAAATGGATCAAATTGAGCCAAAACTAACCTAATGAACTCCAAAATGACATGAAATTTGGTCAACCCACTTTAAATCATTTCAAATCTATCCAAATCAAATCCATTGGTAAATGACTAAGATACCCATCCATTATTCCAAATCTATCCAAATCAAATCCATTGGTAAATGGCTAAGGGTATTACATGAGGTGAATCACCTAGGAAAATAGTCATTTCTCTTTCTTATCTACTTGGTACCCATCCATTACTCCACCTAGGCACCTAGGACATTGTTCATGTGACCCAAGAGGTGGTTGGGTTAGCCATGACCAATGGGGAGGTGAAATCACCTCCCCATTTCCATTAGAGCATGTGGAAAGCAAGAACTCCCACTTCCTTTGCCTTGGAATCATTCCCACAACCTTTCTGCACTCAAATGAAGCCAGCTAAGGTGATTCCCTACCCAAATTGAGCTCCCCATCACAGCCACTTGATCAAAATGGCCAAACAACCATTACCGTCTGATCAAAAGAATGAGGGGGTATATCCCCACACACACACACACACACACACATTATCACTCAAACTCATGGATTCACACCCTCATAGCCTAGCTAGAGAGCTCCTCACTAGAGCCATTCCCAAGGTTCTTGAGCTCCCCAAAATCTTCTCCTTCTCAATTTTACAAAAAATTGTAACAGGGGAGCACCCTTCCGATTCCCATTTGCTCAAATCTTCACCAAAGTAACTTTGCACACACCTTCCTTGGAGCTAGATGAGCAAAGAATAAATCATTTCTTATCACCTCTAACTTCCAGAAGTGGGAGTTCAATCAAAGCTGATAGCTACATCCCATGCTTTGGTCTTTCAAGAAAACTCCATGAAATAAAAGCTTGTGCCACTCAACAGGGATTTGTCTCTACTAGATGAAGTTTTCTCAAGTATCAGAGCCACCAGTCTTAAGCTGAGGTATGCCATTGAAACTGACTTCTAGCTTAAAATGGTTTGGTCGCTTTGTGAAGAAAAGTTGCATTTCATGAGATTTCCACCATTGGATCTCTTCATTTTGCTTCCCTGATGGTGTGGAATCAATTTGATCTTCGAGATCGAAAGCTTTCGATCGGCGATGCGAATGGTCTCTCTCTTGCCGACAGAGATAGATCATAAGCCTATTCCACATGATCAATCTGATCGATCAAATCACGCTAGATTAATTTGATTAATCCTATTAAACCATGACTTTGATCATGGACATCCGATCTTAGATCAAATGACACATGCAAAAGTGCATCCCATCATCGGATGAGTCAGCCTGCGGATGTGACAACTTAAAGAACCAATCCATGGTGCCACATGGAAAGCGTGCTGCATCAGCGCGCCATGTGGCACTAACGAGATTAAGATTAATTAAGATTAATTAAATGCATTTTAATGACTAAAACTTCATAAATTCATAACTAAATATAGAAAAATCCAAAAAATAGTAATTAAGAGGAGATTAACTTAAAATGTATTTAAGAGGAGATTAACTTAAAATGAATCCTAATTGATTTTCAATAGTAATTAAGGTTTAATTTGGGTTTAATTGAAAACTTAATTAGCTTAATTACTCCCTAATTATCAAAGTAATTAATTCCAAACTTTTTAAGGTTGATTAATGGGATGACCTTTGCCTCCCATAATTTTCTTGGGATTTATTATTTGGTTAATTAGAAAAATTGGTTATCTTAGTCTTAATCACTTTCTTAATTAATTAAGTGATTAATCAACATTTTAAATAGTAAGAAAACCATTAATTAACCATGCCAATCATTATGGAATAGTGAATGGGCATGGGGAGTGAGATTGGAACCTCTTTTTCAATATTTTCCTAAGTTCATTTCACTTGAATAGAAATTAATTAATTTGAGATTAATTAATGGTTTAATTCATTAATTAAATGGCTTAATTAATCAAGTTGAAATCATAATAATTCTAGATCTCATCAAATTAAGTTTCTTGGGTAGACTCTTAGGTATTTAATAACTTAAGAAAATCTTAAGGAAATTATGGTTAGTTCACATGTGTGGAAAAACTATAAGTGTACTTAATTGAGTTCTTTAAACTTAATTAACTATTAATTATGAGTCAATTGCATTAGGCCCCATTAATTTCTTAGGAACATTGCTAATTTAAGTTCCAAATGTATTTGCATATCATGTTGGCTCATAATTATTTAGTTAATTACCTTAAGGTGCCATAAATAAGGGTTAATTGATTGATTTAATCCATATCATAACTTTATTAACCCATAAAATCAACTTAATTACTTTTCATTAAACCAAATTAATTTAAAAACATGAGAATGGGTTAAGATTATCAAACTTTCTCTCATTTCTTTAAATCAAATTGAAATATAAACTTAAAATGATGATTAAAATTCCTTTGGTTTCTTTAAATGCTTCTATTTTAGATGATTGTCCTTAAGAATTAGCTTGATTGAATAAAATATGATTTTTATGTCTTATTATTCCTTTCCAATCATATTAAATGATGTGTGTCATGTGATTTCATGCATTCATGTTTTCAAAATATTTAAATTTAATTTTTCTTATGTTAAGCTTGCATGTGTTGAATTAAATTTATAATTTGTGTGGCTATTATCACTATTAAATCAAAGTTATTTTCAAAAGTTTATAAGTCAACTATAATGTTTGGAGTGATAATAGTTATAAATGTCTATAAGCAAAAGTGTCTATGGCTTAGAACATGTGATATGGAGTTCTCTTTCTTTAGTCTATATTGATTTATATAAGGTTTGAATATTAACAAGTGTATAGCCCATCTGAAGGGGACACAACATTTATTTGAATTCATTCCTATATATTTCTATGTTTTAATTTAGATAGAACTTTAGCTCACATGTATAAATAATTCAATTGAAAGAAATATAATTTTTGCATGATTTTCCATTCTTATATTCATTTGTACATTCATGTGTATTCAAGAATAGTGGGTATATCTACTCTAGATATTCTGGGGATGAGAGGCTTTAAGTAGCCCCAAGGAGGTCTTTACCATACTCCCCTGGTTTAATAATGGTGAAGTATACGCTTAAAACTTTTATACACTTATATGTGCATTTAGCTAATGAATGAAAATCTCCTTTTCAACTTTAGCTCACATGTATAAATAATTCAATTGAAAGAAATATAACTTTTGCATGATTTTATATTCTTATAGTCATTTGTATATTCATGTGTATTCAAGAATAGTGGGTATATCTAGTCTGGATATTTCAAGAATGCGAGGCTTTAAGTAGTCCCAAGGAGGTCTTTACCTCACTCCCCTGGTTTAACAATGATGAAGTATCCGCTTAAAACTTTTATACACTTGTATATGCATTTAGTTATTGAATGAAAATCACCTTTTTTAACTTTAGCTCATATGTATAAATAATTCAATTAAAAGAAATACAACTTTTGCATGATTTTTCATTCTTGTAGTCATTTGTACATTCATGTGTATTCAAGAATAGTGGGTATATCTAGTCTAGACATTCTGGAGATATGAGGCCTTAAGTAGCACCAAGGAGGTCTTTACCTCACTCCCCTGGTTAACAATGATGAAGTACTTGCTTAAAACTTTTATACACTTGAATGTGTATTTAGCTAATGAGTGAAAATCTCATTTTCTACAAAATACACATATGCATCTTTCATTTAAAGTGTGCTAAAAGAAATATATTGCATGTGTAGGTATACTTAGGAATTAATATCATATGTTACATGTGATGGAAAAGAATGATTGAACATATGTCATGTGATAGTAATTCAATCAAATTAATCTTAAGATGCCTTTCATGTTGAATGGAATCATTTAAAGTGAACCTAAATTTAGGATTAATTTAAAATGGGTAATAAGCCATTCACTAAAGGGAAATAAATTAAATGAACATGCTTTAGAAAGTGGATTAAGGTAGGGATGAAAGAGAGCAACCTCTTTTCTTGTCTTTACCACACTTAGTTGCTAAATGTAAGTTAAATGAAATAAAAAAAACACAAATTAAAATTATCAAATTAGTTAAATCACTTTAAATGAAATCAACCTCTTATGATTAAACATCATTTCTACACTTAGAAAATCATAACCTTATTGCCTAGTTAAGACATACCACACAAGCCTTAATGCACATACATTAGAATTAAGTCACCACTTCTAGTTTTATGTTAGGACTGTGCATTGTGTGATTTATGTTTTATTTTTTGATTTATTTTTTTATATTGGATGTTAGGCCATGATTAGCCTAATCATATTTTCTACAGGGGATTATGCTTAAAGGGGTTGCTTAAAAATAAATATAAATACTCTCTTTACAGGTTTCGTAAGCCCCTAAGCATAATCAAGTTAGGGCATGTGGGCTTGGTTACCCATGTGTAGGGTGCTAAGCCCAAATTATAAATATTACTACTTGGGATTGTATGTATGTTTAACTAACTTCTGTTTGGCATGTGTAGTTAGATTTACTTT
Organism: Cymbidium sinense; assembly: GCA_021442155.1. Taxonomy (NCBI): domain Eukaryota; kingdom Viridiplantae; phylum Streptophyta; class Magnoliopsida; order Asparagales; family Orchidaceae; genus Cymbidium; species Cymbidium sinense. The sequence continues at coordinate 83,407,789 of CM038219.1, forward strand.
TCCTATTCTTAATATAATTTTGCAATTAAGAATTAGGATTAGTGTTTTGGGGGAATAAGGATGAACATTGGCCAGAAGGCTTAGTCCCAGGGTGCCATGTGATGCCTTGAAGCCTACCAAAGTAAAGGAGAAAATATATGAAGAAATGAAGGAGATATGAAGACTTGAAGATTTGAAGACCCCTATAGCATTTATCATTTTTAAATTATAATTATTATTTCATTTTCTGGGTTGTATAAGGGTAGAGCTTGGCTACCCATTTCTCTTTAGGTTGTACGATGGTACCCAACCACTAGCCTTTTATTCTTTTGCATTAGATCTATAAAATTGATTGATTTTTTATTTAAATTGTGTAATATAAATGACATGCCTTTTCATAGTTTCTTTATAAATGATGATTTAATGTGTGGCCTCGATCTGATTAGGCTCTTAGAGAAAAATAAATCTTTTACCCAACTACAACTCATAATTAAAGTTTTAAATAATTCATAACCTCACATAAATATTAGGTGTTAAATCAAGATAATTAAAAGATTTAGCAACCCATTAGCTAAATGTTGTATGTTTAACATCATGCATTCATATTGTCTCACTCTTGTTAAGAGAGGGTTTCCATCATTGCATTGAGGGTCTCTTCTGTGGTGAAAAACACCTCTTTCTCACTGATTTAGCCCATAATCTCATTTCAACATGCATTTAGGCATAAGAAATCCTATGGCCTTTATCAAAATAAAGAGTAAGAAATCAAATAAAAATTGAAAAGATTTGCATTAGACTAAGTCATTACTCATCCACTCATGCTCTAGTCTCTTTAGGGAGTAAGTTTAAGGACTTTAGTCTCTTTCTAAATAATAAAAATCTAACTATCTTGCAAAATCATATGACTTTCCTACATGATTTTAAAGCATAGGAGGAGTTAGCTGGCTGCCACTCCAGCATTATAAGTCTAGTAGTCAGGTGATTTACCCTCTCTTGTAGAGGTAAATCATATACCCATTTTCACTTAGATTTAGGTCGTAATTTAGCTTATGCCAAAGCTCTCTAGATTTAGAATGAGGTAGCTATTTCTTTTGGGCTATAAGCATAAATCCTCATCTCTTAGGCATTTTCATATCCCTTGTGTTGATGGTTTATAAGCCCTAACAATCTAATAAAATTCAACTCAAACAAATAATTTTCTTCAATTTTAAACATATAAATCCCAATTATAGGATAGGTTGGAATGCTCACTTGGTTATCTAGTATCAGTATTCCTTACTTATTTTCTTTGGCCTCAATAATAAGTCCTCTCCTTGATCCTATTCCGGTTGATTTTCCAATATAATCAACTTATTGATTGTCTTAACTTTGAAATCTTTGGAGACTTTAATTTCTACTTTAATCAAGAGTATTCCTAAGGGATTTCATTCTTTATAATGTAATTAACTATGAGGGCTTTCCTCTATAGGGAACTTAATGGATGCAGCTTAAGATAAACATTGCTTTACTTTTTCATGTAAAGTAGGGAAAAAATCTCTGGTATATTCGAAGACCCATCATGCCCTAGGAGTCTTTATTAGGTGATTAAGTCTATTATAGGGTGATGATTTTTATCTTTTGAGATAGTGAATCATTTCTTAATGTCATACCCGTTCACTTCAATAGGTACCCCTTAAGATCTACGTGGTATCCCCCCACATCTCAAAAAGAAATACCATAACTACCCAAAGAACCCAACTTCTTTTCTTTTTTGGGTGTACGGTGGTACCCAGTTGCATTTTTTATTCTTTTATGATAATCTAAATGTTTGATTATTATTTTTAGATTGTGTAATAAAAATTGCATGTTTCTTTGTATGTTTCTTAAAGTGTGTATTTTTGATGTGTGGCCTAGATCTGGTAGGCTCTTTAAGATAAAATTAAATTTTATATCCTCATTAAATATCTCATAATTGAATCTTAGTGCAACTCACAACCTCACTCTAAAGTCTAGGTATATAATCAATATAATAAAAGATTTAAAAACCCCTCAATTGTATGGTTGTATACTATAACAACATGCATGTCATATTATTTTATTATTGAATATAGAGGATCTCCACTCTTGCATGATAAGGGACAAGCTTGGCCTTTAAGAGTGGTCCCTTGTAGTGGAGAACACCTCTTCTAATTGATTTAGCCCATAACTGAACTTCATCATGCATGTAAGCATAATTATCCTAAGCCTTGGTCCAAAATAAATGTGTTAAAATGATTTAATAACTTAAATTTTTTAATATTAGTCTTAGTTATGTTTCCATACCAAATATTATCTAGTCTCTTATGGAGTGAGTTTAAGATTCTTGCTTCCTTCCTAATTAAATAACAAGCCTAACTATCTTGCATATACATAAGATTGGCCTACATGGTTTTAAAATGTAGGAGGTGTTAGCTAGCTACTCTAAGAGGTTGTAGTCTAGAAGAGTCGGGATGTGGTCACTCTCTCTTGTGGAAGTGAACCACTATATCCCATTCTCCCCGGTTAGACTTAGGTCGTGCTTCTAGCTTATGCTAAAGCATTTTAGACTTAGATTATGAGGTAGCTTATTTCTCTTTTGCTACAAGTATAAGTCATAACTTCTTAGGTATCTCCACAATATTATATTGTTGGGTTATAAGTCCTAACACTCTAATAAAATTTCAACTTAAACAAAATAAACTCTCTCTTCTAAAAATATAAACCCTCAACATATTACTAGGCTTCCTAGTATGTTGGACACTCTCTACTTATCTTCTTGTGGAATCCATAAACAAGTCTTCCTATTTGAACTCTTCCCATTCTATTTCTAATAACAACCAATTCTTTGATAGTCTAGCCTCAAAATTTTTAGAGATATTTATCGATTACTTTAATCGAGAGTATTCTTAAGAAACTTTTATTTCCTAGGATGTAATTAACTATGGGGGCTTGCCTCCATAGCGAATTAAAGAACTCAACTTAAAATTATGCTCTACTTTATCCATGTAAAGTGGGGGGAAAGATCTCTGGTACATATGGAGACCCATTTACCTTATGATTCCTTATTAGGTGATTAAGTCCATTGTACGATGATGTTTCTATCTTTCAAGATAGTACATCATACCTCAATATTGCACTCAATCACTTTAATAAGTACCCTATAAGATCTGCGCGATGTCCCTACAACCATAAATAAAAACACCACAGGGTTTATGTGACTTCAAAGTTAATGGATTTTATTTTAAATGTAAAATCTAGAGAATAATTAATCTTAATTTTTAATTGATCATTTGAGTTTTCATAGGTTAATCAATTTAATAACTTTGAACTTAATTAATTTTAAATTTCTTTTAATTATTCTTAAACTCTAAATATGTGATTAATTAGATTATTCAACCTCAAAGAATTAAATTTTTTTTTCAAAGGCCCTTTGATGTTATTTAAAATATCTTGAGTTAATTTCATTAATAATTTCTATAATTTTTCTGATTTATTATTTCATTTAAATAAACCTAGGATTTGAAATTTTCATAACTTCTGATCCAAAAGTCATATTGCTTTGAAATTTTTATGAAAAATGGGGTTCCTTGATAATTTTATTTGTCTAATGTTTCATCTTAATCAAAGGTGTATTTTAAAATTAATTAAGGTTTTAATGATTTTAATAACACCTAAATTAAGTCTAATGATTTTAATTTTCATTGATTCCTCTCTAGAAGATTAATCCATAGAGGGGGTTTATTTAAAATTTTAGAATTTTTAGTAGATTTATTATGATATTTCAAAGACCACACTATTAAAATGAATTAATTAATTCATTTAATAACCTAAATATGCCATTTTGAGGATTAATGAGTTTTAGTGAGCTTTGATATTTTTCTTAGGTTCACTAATGTTTATTATAATGTTTCAAGTTAATTTCATAAAGTTTCTTAATTTTATTAAATTATTATTAATTTGTTTCATTAAATTAAGATTTAGAAATTAAAAATTCCTTATCTTTTAATTTCATCATCAATAAATCTTAAACAATTTATCTAAGTTATGTTTCAGCTTCAATTATAATTCCCAAAAGTGTTAAGTTGATTGGATTTGTACTTTGGGCATAATTAAGATTTAATTAATTTTAATTAAACTCTAATTAATCTAAATTTACCCATTAAAAATTAGGAATTTTAGGTTTACTAGATTCCTCTCATTGAGATGAATCCAGAGAGTCCTTATTTATATTTTTTGACTTCATATTTTAATTTCTATGAATTTTGAAGTTTTTATCAATTTTTTATAATTTATAAATTTAAGAAAATCAGAATTTTCCACTTAACCTAGTTGGCACCATGTGTCATTGACGTGACACCACTTTATGTGTGGCATCGTATGATTGAGCCACATAGGATCCATGTGGATCCCACGTCAAATGCGGTGAGGATGCAGGATTGATTGGAGCTGTTTGATCACATATTGGATCTTTAGATTTGATCTTGATTTTCCTTAAGGATTTAAATCAATTGGTTGACTTGATCATAGTCATTCATTTCAAATAGGAGGAACGAGCTATGATTCTAGCACCTTCATCCGTGGTAGTGATGAAATGTCATCAATTTTTTGGGGCTAATCACTCAGTAATCTATGTAGTGAAATCATGGGGTTTCAATTGCAAAATGATCAACAAATGATTTTGAAGGGATTTATATGACTTGATCTCACCAAAGACCAAGTTTACTACATAAATGACAACTGTGAAATTTGAGGAGGGGAAGCTTTTGGAGAAAAATTGTAGAGGTGAACACTAGCCATCACTCATCGAAGCTTGGTGTGGGGAACAATCGGAGAATCTTGAGAGAAGGGGTAAGATTTGGTCATACTCAATTTCACTAGAAAGGTGATGGGATGAGTAAAAGCTCCTAACTCAGCTTCTCCATAAATCCTTATAGTTTCTTGAAAGCTACCTTATTGGTTTAGAAGGGAGGTCACCAGCCATGAGAATTTGTAGCCTGAGGATGATACTAAAGGCAATGAGAAGGTCAAAGCAAGCATTCAAATCATTTAAAGAAGATAAGGCAGTAAGTATGCGTGAGTTTGGAGGGAATGGAAGTATGGTGGCTCAGTTTGGGCTTCTTCTCCCTCATAGCATCTTCTTATCTCTCCATGGATTGATTGGTAGCTTATTTGACTCCTAGCATTGATTGGCAGCTGCCTTAGGTTCACTTAAGATAGATCAAAGAAAAATTCAAGTGCAATTGATTTAGATTTAGGTTTAAGTGTTTAGGTTTGACTCATTTGGCCATCTTTTGCTTTTAGATTGACTTTGATTAATTTATTTGATCAATGGATTTATACTTAGATTGAGATTATGCCTAATTTCCTATTGAGTTTAGATTTCAATTTAAATATGTATGTTTTAGATCTCTACTAAATTTTGAGGCTTGATTAGGTTCACCTAATCCAATTGGGTTAGGTCAAGCTTTAGAAGGGTTCACTAGGATAGCCCAAGTCTTCACCTTAGAGTGCTTGGCTTTGATTTTTTTATTTTAGATTTTTGATTTAATTTATTATTTGCACACCTACCACTAAGTGTCCAAAGAAGGTCTAGAAAGGTCTTGATCTAAAATCCTAATCTAAGGTCATACAAGTTATTATTTTTATCCATTTTATGAGTTACCTCTACAAGGAGTAGAAGAATCACGAAGCTAAATGTATACTCATGGACCCAATAAGTGCTCATAGGAGCATCCAATAGTGATGTAGAATTTGAACAAGTATTTAAGTCACCCAAGAGGACTCTCCCTAAATAGGAAAACATAAGAAGAGACCTTTCTATTAAAGAGACTAGCATCAAGTGACTCACCTCACATATGAAGGCCTGCCCACATACTGGTGACCACGTATCAAAGTACTCATTATATATCTCCTCCCACTAGTGTCTGCAACCACACTTAAGGACTCATCACTTAGCATACATCACTTAGCATACATCACTCACCTGCTCTCTTGATTGTGGGAGAGTTCTTTCTTATGTGACCAACATAGCTGATGTGTACTTTCCTTATGTACCCACCTCCCAATCCTATAAAAGAGGAATTCTTGAAGAGGTGGGGACTTTTAGACATTTTTTTTCATTTTTGAATTTTAGCTTTTTCTCAAAGAAATAGAAGAGAGATAGAGAGTGACAAAGAGAGAGAGAGAGAGAGATTTTGATACTATAATGCCCCTTTACATACTCTTATTATTTATGGCATCTCCTTGTATTCTTTACTTTATTTTTCTATTTACTTTTTGCTTTGCATTCTTATTTCCTATAGAAAGGTTCTTCATTACTCCACAAACAGATTTTGAATTCAACAACATAGACTCATTACTAGATCATATCAAGGAGAAATGAAGATTTAGTCACTCATTTGGCCAATGTAATTGATGGAAAAAGCCTTGAAGAGAACATCATCACCATGGAAACTCTATAGGAAAAGTGAAGTCAATTTAGAGCATGTTTTCTTGAAGATGATTAACTAAATTTCATGTCTTTTGTGTATTATGGATTTTTGATTAATCATATGTAATATTAGTTTAATTATAAATGTGTTTCTTTATTGCCTTTATAAGTCAATGTAAGTGTTTGTTTGGGTTTTAAGGGCTCATGTGAGGCTTATTTAAACTTATAGTTGTAATTTAATCATGTAATGATCTATTATGTCAATTGGGTAGCTAGTTAGGAGTGCAATAAAGCAGCCAAAATCACTTAATTAAGCATGTGCTTAATTATAAATGGCACGCCCTTGGTCTTGGTAGTTATGGAGGTAGTTTTATGGAAAATTTGTATTTTTTGGCCATGGAATAGATATGTATCATGTGGAAAATGGACTTGTGATCTTGTGATTCTTAATTCCTTATGTAATGAGAAGTTATTCAATGTTTTGATTGTGAATAATTTCAAAATTCTATGGTGTTTTAGGCTTGGTGGCCAAAACCTTCAAGGTTTTTTTTAAACAAAACAAAATTTTATTTGTAGAAAAATGAGATACAAAGTTCAAATCCTATAATAAAGTGGCTAAAAAAATACAAGAACAATCCAACAAAAAGATAGAAGCTTGAAAGGAGCAGTTCAAAAAGTATATTAAACTTTGATTGGTCCCAAAAATAAGAAAAAAATACAAAGATATATGATGAATACATTGAAAGGATCTAAAGCAAAAGAGAAAAAATTGGAGGCTTATGACATAGATGATCTTCCATCAATGTTGCTTAAGAGAAGTGTCCTTGGGTACTGACCCATATATGAGTTATGAAGTTTCCCTCCCATGTTGATCTCCACCTAAATGCAGTTCCTTTAAGCTCCTCATGAATGATTTAAAATCTCAAAGATAATAAGGGCATTAAAAAACAAAGAGGATAAAAAAATTAGAGAAAAGTTAAAAATTAAAGTTTTCCAAAGTGTTAGGTTGACTTAGCTAGTAATAAAGGAGCTTTCCTTGTGTTGTTTTTCTATCTTGATCCTTTGTCCATGTATCAATTTTAGTTTAAAGTTATGTTCTAGGAAAAAATATACATTGATAACCTACAAGACCCCAAGTAATGGGATCAATGAAAAATAAGAAAAGTTAGAAAACATATAAACATTTATGCTAATACAAGTTTTGCACATGTTAGATTGACTTAGTTGTTTTCATGATGTAACTCTATATATAGTACTTATGCTTGCATCTAGTTGGCCCAAAGGATACAAATATAAAACATTGAAAGTAAGAATGTAGAAATTAAACACTTGGACTAATAGAAAGTCTTCTAACAAAACAAAAAACTCCAAATTAGGTAATACATTAAAAAGGGTAAGAATAAAGCAAGTTACAAAAAGATAGAGGATAAATTTATTAGATAATTGTAGATATGCAATGATTAATTGTTCACTTTGAGAACAAAAATAACATGAGAAATTATTTAGCTAAGGTAAAGGGACCATTAACGAGTACTTATTTTATTAGCTTGTTATATGAGATGTAGATGTGAGCATTTAAGTAACAAAATTTTAAATAGTAATCAAACAAGTGACATTAAAAAGCTAGAATGACTAGACAAAAGACAAAATTGATGTAAAACTAATAGCTATATATTAGATGGTTGAGGTAATAATTTAGCAAATGGCAATGTTAGTAGAGTTTAAAAAGAAAGATTGTAATTCTCTAGGGTTTAGGATCAATTTTCAAAAAAAAAAAAAGAAAAAGAAAAAAAAGTCCAAATGTAATACATAATAGATTCATCATTTTATGAGGGTAACCAAATCTTTGTAAAATTTTAAGCTTCAAAAGAGAAAGGCATCTAACCAAAGAGAAGCTCCCAACTCCTTATATACTTTGACCATCATTTTAACATATTCATCATTACCATCATTACCCTTAGACCCAGTCCTATAATCATTAGTCACATTACCATAAAGAATAACAAAATTAGAAGCAAAAGTGACACTTTACAAATTTTATCAAGATTACCTATCCATATAATTCCACAAAGTCAAATAACAATCACCTAAAGTTAGCAATATAATCACTAAATTAGTATAAAAAAGAATCCATGTCCCAAAATACCAACAATTAAACCTCCAGACCAGCTATAATTAGATGAAGATTGAAAGTGCAAGTTTCAATAAAAAAACCAAAATTAATAGTTCAATATGTGTAACATTCATAATTGAAGCATGAAAACCAGCATCCAAGAGAGCCAAGAAAATATACTATTAAGCCCAATAAAATTTGAATTAATAGTACTAGAATTGATACATAAACCATGATTTAAACTTTCTAAGATAAGGGAGGATAGTTTTATCCAAAATTATAAGCCCTCATAGCTCCTTAGAAACATTACCATGAAAAAATTCTACAAAATTACTTCTACCACAATCATATTTGGTTAACCAATCTACAAAGGCATTTCCCTCCCTCCAAATATGAAAGATAATATTGATCAAACCTTTGATTTGCCTTAACATATTAAAACTTTTAGCACTCATATCCTTCTAGGATTGAAGTGCAAGATAACCATAGCATCAACTTCAATCCAAATGTTTGGCTGCTTAGATTATGACAAAGATCCAAAGCATAATATAAGGAAAATAGTTCAACATAGATAGTTGAAGGTAAATGTAGTGGTCCCAAGAAGGAAACAATAACATTACACAACCAATCTTGAATGAGACAACCATAACCAATTGAATCCTTATACATAAAACCATAAATATTTAATTTATAATAAATATATTATGGTTTAAACCATTACAAACTTTTAGGTGACTTAAAAATAAAATTCATATTGAAATGAATATTAAAATAATAAGCTAAATTATGACATCTTCTACAACTTTCTTATTTAAGCACTTATAATTAAAAAGATTTTAATTTTATCATTAATTCTAGAAATAAAACATAGATGATCCATAAAGACATCATGGTGCATAGAATCATTTCTATCTAGCCAAATGTACTTCATAATAATTTATTGGTAGCCTTCTTCTCTTAGCATAATACTTTGGTAGGAGTGTGTGGTTATCCCTTTAGAGTTTTGTAAATATTTCTTTGGAGATTGTTCTTCTTTATTTCATAAATCTTCCTATATATTTTATTTAATTTTATACCACAAAATTTTCTCCCTAAACTCTACTTTAAGGGTCAGCCAAGCTTTGTCTAAAACCAAACCTTATCTTATTACATCTAGTGTTAGGCCATCTTAAACTCCACTAAATAACTTCAAATTCTCCAAATTTAATCTACATTTATTGCAAATCAATGTGCATGTGTTTTTCATGGATTTGTTTTTATTTAGTTAAGCAAACCCTAGCCTTCATTATTTATTGACTTAGTTGGCTTTCCAACCCTAATTAAACCATCAATCCATATTGAAATTATCTCAAAGCTCTAGATTTTTAATATACTTATTTATATTACTCTTTGAAAACCCAAGGCCCACATCAAGGTCTTTTTTATATAGCAATAAAATCCAAAATATGCCAAAAGGATAAGTCAAATCAATGGTAATGTGACATAAATGTCCCAAATATTTTAATCAAAATTCCCTAATAAGCCACTAATAATTAATTTTTTATTCTTCTATTTTTTTCATGAATTTCCATCACCAATATGTATGAAGAGCATTGCAAGAGGATCAACATGACAAATAGATAGAGGTGAGTACTAAACTCTAAGTAAAGGTTTAATCACCAACCTCTAAAAGAACTCACCTTAGAAACATGACCAGCTTACTCACTAGATCATTGGTAGATTTAATTTCACTTAGTCGATTCCTTAAAGGAACTTGCCTTAGTTAAGCGATCAACACTAAACATTCATACTCATATGGACATCCACACCATGGAACTTGTCACTCAGCAAACAACATGCATCCAATCTCTAAAAATATGAGCAAGTCTCCTCAAATTGTAACCAACATAGAACTTCTAAAAATTAATTTGTAACTATCCCTAAATCTTATAAAGAGTGGGAATCTCGAGGGGTGGAGGGTCATTTTCTAACTTTTTTATTATTTCTTACACTTAACCCCCCAACTTGTAATCATTCTCTAATATAGTGGAAATTCTTATATTTATACATTCTTTTTGCTTAATATAGTTTTGTTTGCTTTACCCAACTTCTAACAACCTAAAAAATGTTTTGCATTACTCCACAAATAAATTTAGATTCAACACTCATTATTAACTTTAAAGGTCATGACAAGTCCTACTTATTTTTCATAAATAAATAAAACTTAAAGATAAATTTTTAAATTTTATGTAGGTTTTTGAAATGACTTAGGCCACCATAAAAAGGTTAACAAAAAATACTTACAAATTGTAATAATGCACTATTTTAGTATGGTAGGATTTAAGCAATACTTTTTCACCTTTTCATGAATACCTAATGCCTTCTAAAATTCACAAAAACTAAATTTCAATAAAAGTACCACAAATGACTACAATTATTTTAAATAAATTTCTCGGAAAAAAAATTATTTCATGAATATAGAAAATTGTCAAATAAGGATGATAGAATATACTTACAATTTTCCACTTATTTTATAATAGGCTATTAACCTGATTTTTGAATGAGGTTAACCTGATCTCTAATCCTAGTAATTAAGACACATAATCCTAGATTAAGAGCTTCTTAATTTTATACTTAAGACACTATAATAGGTTATCCTAGTGAACCACTATAGGATTTGTCCTATCCCAATAGGATTAGGTGAACCTAAATCAAACCCAAAACCAAATTCAAATTTAATCAAACATATTTTAATTAAAATCTAAATTCAATTGAGCTTGAACCAAGGTAGTTGGGATGGTTAACCCAATTAACCTATTCGAGCCCAAATTTAATGAAATTCAAATCAAATTAAAATAAATTGAAATCAAATCAGATAAAAAGCATAAAGTTAATGCATAAATGTCTAAAACTAAAATACAAATGAAGGTCAATGATGGTCAACCATTGACATAGAATTGACCTATGTGGGTCCCACTAAAAGTTGACTAAATAAAATTATTCTAAGGACTTGGAATTATCAAATGAACATGTAAACATAAATCTAAGTGAATCTAAATCTAATAAGGTCTCAAATGGGCTAATTAGATCATTAGATCCAAATGAACCCAAATGAGCCTTATTGAAATCTAAATCAAAAATAAAATGAAATTAATTCAAATAAAATATGTAAAATCTTTTTAAAATCATAACTAAGCATGATTCAACCAATTATTGGGACTAATTTGACCAATTTGGTCTTTTAAACCCAATTAAATCTATGTTGACCCATTAAGCCCAATTTAGGTCAAAGTGGGTTTAAACTCAAAATCAACCTTAAATGAAATGAAATTAATTGATTTAAATCATCTAAAACACTTGATTAAACACAATTGAAAGCTAAATACATTTTAATTATGTAAAGTTGGTCATTTGACTCAAGTAAACTCAACTTAATCCATTTAAGTCAAAATGGGTCAAGTTGAAACAAAATCAAAATAAATTTCAAATCTAATAAAATAAATCAATTTAAAATATCATAAATCATCAAAAAAACATAATTGGAACTTAATTTAAATCCCAAAGTAACCAATTGAGCTAGAAGATCCAATTTGACTCTTCATAGCTTAAGTTAAAATCCCATGGATCAATTGGTCCCTAAGCTTTCCAATGGACAATTAAGCATAATTACAACATAAATATAAGTCCAATTATCACATAAATTAACAAAATTAATGAAAAGCAAATGATAATAGAATGTATCAAACCTAAGTACTTAAACCCAAGTCTAACTCAAATGAACTTGAGTTTGACTCATGGTTCACCTTAGATTCAACTTGGGTAGTCAAACATTAATCCATGAGGCATTAGGGTGGTGCCATAAAGCTAAGAGATGCCATGGAGGATGAGTTGTAGCCATGAGAATAATGAACACCAAAACCATGCAAAGAATTCAAATCCCACTTCCCTTCCTACTTACCTCACCGACCTCTTCACTCTAAACTGATTTGGGCTCATCCTAATCAATTAACCATCTCTTGGAGCTAGTCTCCATGGATGACAATCATCATGACCAATTTAAGCTTGGCCTCTCCTCCATGGATAGCTCACGTGTAAGAAGAAAAGAGAGAAAGGAGGCATCCTCTCAACATTTTAACATCACCCAATCATTCCAAAGAGAAAAAAAAGGAGAACTGACCCCTTCCTTGGATCTCTCACTATCGACAAGCTGAAATTTGACTAGACCTCCTTACAAAGCCATAGTGATTTGTGAGGAGGCAACTCAATTACTCTTGACCATAGGTTCACCATAGCCCAATGAATTTCCACCATTGATGATCCATGCTGGTGAGATATGCATCAAAACCGACCACCCCTTAGCCTCGGTTTGGTCCTTTGTGAAGATAATTTGATATCAAGTGAGATTAAACCATATAATATATTATAATTGAAGTATTTATCATTTTGCAATTGAAATTGCATGAAAATTCCATCCAGATCAAGTTTGCTTCCTAAAGGCGTACGACCCATGATTCTCATTGGAGAAAACAGATGGATTCTGAGCTGTCCATTTCTTCTACACCACTTGATTTATATCTCTTAAGGAAAGGCGTAAGATTTTGTCATTGGACGATCGTAGTTGATCCTGTGGTCCCCGCTGCTTTTAAGATGGATCCAGCTGGATCCAGTTGGCCCAGTGGCATAATGCCACATGTTAGATGATGTCCAGTCAGCTGCGATGACTTGATTTAAAAATGTAAAAAATATCAAAAGGTTCAAAAATTCATAAAAAATAAAATACTCAACCAAAAAAATACAAATAAGGGCTTTGTAGATTCATTTAGTGAGAGGAATCTATTAAACCCAAAATCCCCAAATTTTATAAGCATTTTTCGGCTGATTTGAGTTTAATTAAAAATAATCAAACTTAAATTAAATTCAAAACATTAATTCAATCATTTTAAAACTTTGGAAAATTGAAATTAAGGTTAAAGCACACCATAAATAAACTTCTTAGGATTTATTGGTAAGTAAATTCGAAGATATGAAAATTTCGAACTTAAACCCTTAATTTAGTGAAATAAATTAATAATAAATTAAGAAAATTGGAAAACTTTATAAAATCAATTTAAAATGTCATAATTCACATCAATAGACCTCAAGGAAATATAAAACCTCATTGAAACCTCATAATCCCCAAAATAACCTTAATTAAGGATTAATTGAATTAAATAAATCAATTAATTAACCTAAACTTTAAAAATTCACAATGAATCAACCAAAACTCCAAAAGTTCTAAATAAACAACCCTTTATGGATTCATCTTCTTGAGAGGAATTAAAAAAAATAAAACTACTAATTAATGTCTACTAATTTAGACTTAATTTAGATTTATTAAAATAATTAAAATATTAATTAGTCCTAAAATTCAAATTTGATTAAAATGAAATTTTATGAAACTTAAATTGACAAGGAACCTCAATTTCTATAAACATTTCAAAGCCAAATGACCTTTAGATCAAAAGTTATAAAATTTATAATCCCGAGGTCAATTTAAATTAAATAATAAATTTTAAAAATTATAGAAATTATAAAAATATATGAAATCAACTTAAAAAATTTTTTATTAACATCATAACACTTAAGGAAAATATTCTAACTCTCTGAAGTTAAGGAAATTAATTTATTATGCATTTAAGATTTATGAAATGATTAAGAATATAAAAATTAATCAAATCTTAATTTATTAAGTTAATAAATTTATAGTAAATCAATTAATCAATTGAAAATCAAAATTAATCAACATTTGAACTTCATACCCAAAATAAGAAATTCATTAATATTAAAATTACTTTAAGACTATGAAAAATGATACTTTCAACTAAAACTAAAAATTATTAATAAAATAACCTGAATCTAAATAACTTAGATGTTTAGAATGGCCTAGGTTAGGTTAGGTATCCGAAGGAGTTCATTCTTAGGAATTGAAGGATATCAACTTACGAAGTGAAGAACACCCACGATAAACTTTTATTAGTTTGATATTAGGTCCAAAAGATTCTGATGGGTTGATTAATTTACTTTCTGAATACAAAGATTATTTTGTGTGGAATTACAATAAAATGCTATGTATATCTTCAGATATTGGAATTCATAAATTAGAGATTAAACTCAATGTAATTCAACTAAACAAGCTCCTAGACACATGCATCTAGAGATTGAACAACAAATAATCACTGAAGTCAGGAAATTAATTGAGGACAGTTTCATACAATAAGAAAAGTACCCTTTTTGGTTAGCAAGCATTATCTCGATAAAAAAAAAGAATGACCAAATACTCATATGCATAGATTTTATAACTTAAATAAGGTTTGCCACAAAGATGAGTTCCCATTACTAATACTGAACTTATTGTGGACATAGCCTCATCGCATGAAATTTGTTCATTTATGGATGGATCATCTGGGTATAACTAGATAAAAATGGCCCCTGAGGATGAGAAACAAACTACATTCAGAACTCCGATTGGGATATTCTATTACATGGTCATGCTATTTTGTCTCAAAATATTGAGGCTACTTATCAAAGGGCAATGACTACAATATTTGATGTTCTGATGCATAACCAAGTTGAATGTTACATTGACGATCTAGTTATTAGAAGTAAACAAAAATAAAATCATTTATATGATCTATGGATTGTTTTCGAACAATTGCGCCATTATAACCTAAAAATGAATCCTTTGAAGTGCAACTTTGGAGTAACTTAAAGAAAATTTTTAGGGTTTGTAGTGAGGAACCGGGGAATAGAAATCAATTTTAAAAAAAAATTAAAACTATCATAAATTTGCTGCCACATAGAAGTCTTATGCAATTAAGATCATTCTAAGGTAGGCTTGCATACTTAAGAAGATTTATATTAAATCTATCTAGAAGATGCCAACCATTTGAGGCATTAACAAAGAAGGATACTAAATTTATTTGGGATGAAAAAACCTAGAGTGCATTTAAAAATATAAAATAATATTTAATAAGTCCTTCTATTTTGGCTGCCCTAATCCCAAGGAAGCCATTACTTTTATATGCTATAGCTTTAGATGAATCCCTTAGAGCTTTGTTAGTTCAAGTTAAGGAAGAAGGCAAAGAAAACACTTTTTATTATCTAAGTCACAGACTTATCCCAACATATATGAATTATTCTCTTATTAAAAAGCACTACTTAGCTTTGGTTTTTTACACTTAAAAACTAAGGCATTATATGCTTTCACATAAAGTAAATTTGATTTCAAGAGCAAATCATTTGCAATATCTTATGACCCTCCTGATGTTGTCGAGACGTCTAGCATGTTGGTCTATGATTTTATTGCAATTTGAAATTAAATTTATCCATCTTCATGTTGTAAAGGGTTAAGTTGTAGCTGACTTCTTAGCATCACATCCTCTTCCCAAAGGTTCTCTTATAAATGCTGATCTCCCAAATTAGTAGATCATGAATTTAAAGGATGAAACTAATGCCACCTAGGAGCTATATTTTGATGGTGCAACATCTTCCAAAAAAGATAAAGAGTTGAATTTGTTTATCCAATGGAAGGTTGGGATTGGATTAATCTTTATAACTCTAGAAAAAAGGATGATGCGATATTCTGGCCATTTATTTGAGCCCTGTATAGATAATGAACCCAAATGTGAGTCTCTTATAATTGGGTTGGAGTTAGTAATGCTTGTATATTTAAAAGAGATTGAATTTTTTGATATTCCCAACTGGGTATTAATCAAGTGAGTGGAATCTATAAGGTTTTACACCCAAAACTTTTAAATTATTATCAATATACAATGAAATTGTTTAAAAAAATTTCTTTTGTGACTTTGTATAGAATATCATGTAAAGATAATTCTATAGCTGACACTTTGGCTAAGCTTGCAAAAGAAATCATATGTCTAGAAAAAGAATCTATTATCTATAGAAGTTCATAATCAACAAATCTTATCTCCTATAGATTTAGAATATATGAACAGAAAAATAGAAATGCAATGGATAGCCATTATTAATGAAAGTTTAGAAAAATATGACTAGAGATAGCCATTCATTGACTATTTAAGTGAGGGGAGGATCCAAGAAGACAAGTCATTAGCAAATCAAATAAAAAATGTGTCTTATCTTATTCATTAATCAATAATGTATTGTACCATCAGTCATTAGATCAAATGTGGCTATATTATTTAGATAAATAAGAAGCCCATATGATTATGATTAAAGTACATTCTGGATTGTGTGGTACTCATCAATCTGGGCCTAAAATGAAATTAAAGACAAAAAGTCTTGGGTATTATTGGCCTTCGATGTTAGATGACTACACATAAATTGCATGTCATTGCCATCAATGCCAAATACATGGTGTGGTCTTACATCAGCCACCTAATGTATTACATCCAATAATTTTCTCTTGGCCTTTTGAGAGTTAGGGTACTGAAATTATAGGGCCTATTGATCTGCCTTCATTAAAAGGACATCACCTTATACTAGTTGTAACTGACTACTTTTCCAAATGGGCTGAGGTGATCCCAGTAAAAGAAGTTAAAGCATTCCATGTACTTAGTTCTTTTGGGCAAATATTGTATATCAATTTGGCATCCCTTGCTAAATAATATCCTACAAGGGCCCATCATTTAAGTCTACCAAAATAAATTACTTCATGGCTAGTCATAATATCATTTGGAGATATTTGACCATCTATTACCCTATGGTAAATGGATTGATCGAGACTTTTAATAAATACTTGTTTAAATTTTTAAGAAAAATCTTATTGAAAATAATCATCAGTGGCATGAAAAGTTGGTTAAGCCTTATGGGCCTATCAAACTACATATAGGACACCAACTCAATCTACACCATATGCTTTGATTTATTGAACTGAAGCTATTCTTCAATTAGAAGTGCAACTACCTTCTTTGAGGATCCTAGTCAACAACAATGTTACAATAGATTAGAATCATAAAGTTTGAATGGAATATCTTAAAATTCTTGAAGGAAGATGTTTAAAATCTTAACAAGACCTTGAACTTTACCTATCACCTATGATTTAAGATCATAATAAATTGGTCTATCCTAGAACTTTCCAAGTAGGAGACTTGGTGTTAGTTCTTAGAAGGCCAATTTTAGCACATCGCATGATAGGCAACAAATTTGAGCCAACATGGGAAAGACTGTTTATTGTGGAGAAAGTCGATGAAGAAGGATCTTATCAGTTAATAACTTGTAATGGTGAATGCCTAATGCTACCTATGAATGGACATTACTTAAAAAAGTATTATGTATGAATTATACTTCAATTCCAAAAATGATCAATAAAGCTATGTTTACTAAATTATTATTTGGGTAAAAAAATTGATCTTTCTAAAATAAATAGATTTATTTCAAGTTAAGTTTTATCTATAATATTATTTTGTGTGATAATTAACTTGAAATTGATTCCTTCAATAATATCTTTCAAATCTTTAGAAATGGATTTAAGCCATTAAAGGCCTCATTTCAATAGACTTTCTAGGTTAGGATTAAGTCACCAAGACCCCTTTCCTACAGGTCAAAATTTGAGGAATAGGATTAAGTTATACCCTTTCCTCACTTTAGCTATTTAAGTTGAAATCAAGCCATTGAAGGCCCCTTCTTAATAGCTAACAAAATAAGAGTAAGTCCCTTACTAGGTGTCCTTTCTAAATGGCAAGGATGGGATTAAGTCATCAAGACCCCTTCTTGTCAAATAGACTATCTAGGTTAGAATTAAGTACCTATACGCCTTTCCAACTAGTCAAAATTTGATATTTAAGATTAAGTCATTAAGACCCCTTTCCTCACATTAGATATTTAAGTAGGAACTAAGCCATTGAAGGTCTCTTTTTAATATCTAAAAAGATAAGAGTAAGTCCCATAGTAGGCAAGACAAAGATAAGATTAAGTCATCAAGACCTCTTCCTGTCAAATAGACTATCTAGGTTATGATAAAGTCACCAAGACCCCTTTCCTACTAGTCAAAATTCAAGGATTAGGATTAAGTCATCAAGACCCATTCCCTCACTTTAGTTATTTAATTTGGAATGAAGCCATTGAAGGCTCCTTCATAATAGCTAATAAGATAAAAATAAGTCCTTTAATAGGCATCCTTTCTAAAAAATAAGGATAGGATTAAATCATTATGACCCCTTTCCTTTTTCAAGTTATTCAGGTTGTAACTAAGCCATTGAAGGCCCCCACCTATTAGCTGAATCTTACTAGATTAGGATTTAAGTCCTTGTGACCCCTTCCTAGTTCAAAATAAATAAATTTTAGGGATGGAAATAAGCCACTCCAAGGCCCCATTCCTATTAAATATTTAGGTTAAGAACTAAGCCCATGCAACCCTTACCTATTAGTCAAATCTTGAGGATTAGAAAAAAAGCCATTGAAGGCCCTTTTCCTTACTCTAGCTTTTGGGTTGGAATTAAGTCATTGAAGACCCATTTGTAATAACTAACAAGATAGGATTAAGTCTCCCAGTGGCATCCTTTTCTGGTTAAAATCCATGTAATTTGGCTAGGAATAATTTCATTAGTGGCATCCTCTCCAACTACCATCCCTAGACAGAAGTGAGTATCCATAATGGCATCTTTTCTAGGAAAAAAACTTAGGATCTAATCTATCTCAGTATAGACACTTTTATATTTTCTTTTTAAGTTGGTTAGTCATTTAAACTACCCTTTAGTTATTCTCAGCTAGAAAGATATGAGTCCTCATGCCTTCTTTCTAAGATAACCATTGGAAACTGAAAGAAATCAAACTTAATTGTAGTCAATATAAGAATAAGTCCCTTGAAGGCATATTCTTTGGCAATCATGATTGTGTTAACACTAGATTTCTTGGTGAGTCTTGTCCTGATAACATCTCTATTCTTTTTGGAGACTAGTAAATTTAAATTTTCTAAGAATGAATCACTCTAAATCAAAACAACCTAAGGCATACTTATGCCTATCTTTCACAATCAAATTTAAAATAAAATTCAAAATCAAAACTAAAACTAAATCTAAATCCCAAAATTTAAACCAAATTCAAACCTTTCCAAGCATTGCTACTTAAGATATGTTGACTAGTTTGGTTAACGCTAATATGTGTGGTGCACTCTAGTTAGTCTGTCACACATATTAGGGGTTCATATGTTAACCTCATTATTGGATGAGGTTGACATTATCTCCAATTTTGGTAAATAGGACACCTAATCTTACATTAGGAGCATTCAAATTTGGCATTTATGGCACTACACTTAGCGACTAGGTGTGCAAAATAAATCAAAATTAAATAACAAATTAAACCAATTATAAATCTAAAATCAAAATCAAACTCAAAGTCAAACACCCTAAGGTGAAGGCTTAGGTGAACCTAGTAAATCCCTCTAGGACTTGATTAGACCTAATTGGATTAGGGGAACCCAACAAATCTCAAAATTTAGTATGAATCTAAAACTTAAATAATTAAATTGGAATCTAAATTTAGTTGTGCTTAGATTAAGGTAATTGGTGTAGTTGACTCAATTAACTCAATTAAGCTAAAAAACACCTAAGTCCAAAAAAATTAAATAAAATAAAAAGCATAAATTAATGCATGACATAAATGAACCAAAAAATAAATCTAAATGAGGTTCAAGTTGGTCAATTATGTCATTTGACCTAGAATTAGCCCATGTGGGCCCCACCAAGTCAAAAGTCAACACAATGAAATTTAACCAAATTGAGTCATTCCAAGGACTCAAAAATTATCAAATAAGCATGTTCGAACATAAGTCTAAATACAATAAGGTCTTAGATCGGTCAAGTAGATCATTTGACCCAAATGAACCTTATTGAACCTAAATTCAAATTAAAGTGAAATTAGTTCAAATAAAATATCTAAAATCATTTAGAAATCATAAATAAAAATAATTAAATAATTATTTAGACATAATTTGATTATTTAATCCAAGTGAACTCAAATTGACCCATTAAAACCAATTTGGGTCAAAATAAGTCAAAATCAAAATTAACAATAAGTCAAATGAAATCAATTACTCCAAATCATCTTAAATAATTAATCAAACATGAATAAAACCCAAACATACCTTAATTGAGTCAAAAATATTATTTAACTTAATTAAACCTAATTTAACCCATTTTAATAAAAATGGTTGATTTGGGTTATATTCAAATTTAATTTAAATCAAATGATCTTGATTGATCATAATCATTGTAAATGGTCAACTAAACATAATTGAACTTAAATATAAATCATAAAATAACCAAAGAGGTTAAGATATTCGATTCAATCCATTTAAGTTAATAGGGACAATGCTTAGCTAAACCACATCAAACTCTATCTAACATGGATCAATTAGCCTCTAAACCTTCTAATGGGCACTTAGGTACAATTATAGCAAAGATCTAAATCCATTGATCAAATGACTTAACTAAAATCAATCTAATAGAAGAATACATTCAAATGGACAAAACCAAAACATTTAAGCCTAAATCCAAATCATTTGCACTTGGATTCCACTTAAGCCCTATGGGAAAAATTTATAACACCACATAGAGTTTAAGAATTTTTTATTTAAATGATCAAATGAGTGATTAAGGAATAAACATATTACCTCAAGAGATAAACATGTTTTCTTATAATAGATTCAATCATTTACTAAAAGACTCCTAAGGTTAATGGGCCTTTCTTGTAACAGAGAGTTTTACTCTGACTACATGGAAAGTAGAACAATGTTTATTTAAACTGGGTTCATGGTTTCCTATAAGGGAAATCCCTTATAGTTAATTACATCTGAAGAAGAGTCTCTTCCTTAGAATACTCTTGATTAAAGAAATAAGTCATTATTTCTAAGGAATTTTTTCAAAGGAATGATCTTTGAAGTTTTAATTAGGAATGATCCAAAGTGGAAAGAGTTATTTTTGGAAGCCAAACACGATGAAGTAGAAAATTCTTGTTAATATTAGGATTCCCAAAAGGCACTTCAATTATCTTATCATTGGGATTTGAATTTTGGAATTTAATTTATGTTTAGAGTTGATATTTTCTTAGAGATCTAGGACTTAAATCCTAGTAGCACAAGACTATAAAAATGCCTAGGGTTGATGACTTACTCCAAGGAAGATGCTTCAGAACCTAAATCTACAAATACTTCTTACACAGGTCAGATGCTCAACCTAATTTCATTTTGGAAATTATTGGCCATTCCTCTCACTTGAGGGAACAAACCTATCATTGACTCTTCTAGACTTACAACTGACCTAGCGGGGCTGCCAACTAACACCACCTAAGTGCATTTTAAATTCATGATGCCAACTCTCATGTATGCAAGATGGGCTAGGTTGTTTCATTTTAGGAAAGAAATCTAAAAACCTAAACTCACTCTCTAATCCCTAAGATCATGTAGGGTATGAAATGCACTAACTGATGTACATTTTTAGATTTTTATACATTTTGACTAGATAATCATTTTAGGTTAGGAGTATGTAATTTATGCCTACATGGTATGTAATTAGAAGAAATTCATGTGACAAATTAATAATGAAAGGTATACTTCCCCAAGAAGGTGGTCGTTCTCATAGGTCAGGTACCCTTTATGTGTAATGGGTGAAGTTGTCCAATTCAAGGATTAGAGCAATATGATTATATGATTTTTTGAGAGTTAATTTGTTTCAAATTAATTTTAAGATATTCCCTAGGGCTTTAATTTATTTGAGGTTTTGAATTTTATTATTTTTATGTTTGAATTGATTAGATTTAATTTGGCAGAAAATTTAATTTTTTTTTAGCCTACGTCCAGACATTCATCACAGAAAGCACGACACAAAAATAAACCTAAAAAAGTAGGTTGATTCTACTATGCATCCAAAATAAATCAAGCTAATTTAATAGAAAGGCCAATGTGACCGAGTACCATTGTACACCCTAGAAGAAAGGAAAATGGGCAACCGAGCGCTGCCCTTATACAACTTAGCCTAGAATTATAAGTCTAGATCTATGGGTCTTCTTTCAAGGATCATCTCCTTCTTAAGGGACCTCCATTAGGCTTCATAAGGGACCTCTGCACTATCTCCTGGTAAGGTCAGCTTCTGCTAATCCTAGACCCCATAGATCCGAACCTAATTCTAAAATTAAATTTACATTATAAATTCAAAAATAAATCTTAAGCCATGTAAAATAAATGTTAGGAAGATACAAACAACATGCAACAGTTATATTTTATAAATATACGGGCTTAGCATTAGTTGCTTTCCAAGCCTACCTATCTTATGGGCTATGCTAAGGGACTATTTAGTACCTGCAAGCAAACAACAATTTTAAAATTTATATGATAATATACCTTTCAACATAGCTGCTTGCAGAAGATAAGGTTAATTCTAAAAATAATGTCTTACCATCTAGACTAACAAAAATCAATCCTAGCCATCTAGTCTAAAACATTACATCAAAAAATAATAAAAATAATCCACATTACAACATCACAAAATGTTATAGAAAATCATAAAATGACCTAACCTAAGTCTAGGGACTGTGATCTATTATTCTAGTGTGTGAAGAAAAGAGGTTAGTGTTGCATGATATTACTAGGCTTTTGGGTTTCAATTTTAATTTTGGATTTGAGTATTTGTTTATTTACCTTTATATGGTTACAATTCAAACAATTTAATGATTTATTGATTCTTGTTTTCATTTTAGATTCATTTTATTATGTTAAAGTGAAATTTAAATTTTCAAGAATGAAGAATAAAATAAGTTCCACTTTTGGGTGAAATCCATTCTATTCATCATCCTAAATCCTAATTAGATAATATCTTTATTCTAAGGTAAAAAATTCATCCTGAAGATCTAACTAAAATCCTAATATTTTAATTGATCCTTTCTTTAAATTTAGATGGTTTGAATTAGTTTAGTTTATATCATTTTGTTTTAAATTTATTTATTCTTCTCTCAATTAGTGTTTTATGTTTTGATTTCTTTAAGGTATGTTTTCTTTATCAATAATCTTATTATTATAATTTAATTTGAATTAATTTTCACTTAAAGTTTAATTCATTTGTTATTATGATTTAGTTTCCTCTTTAAGTTTAATTTATTTATTATTATGATTTTAGTTTCATTTAATTTCTTTGGCTTAATATCGTGTTATTGATATTTCAGATTTTTATCATCTATTTTATATTTAATCTTTTCTAAATTTGATTCATTATTCTTTTACTTGTATGTTTGATTTATTGACTATGATGATTTATAGCTTTCTAATTTTAAATTCTCTTCATTAGATTTATTTTACTTGTTCATTAAATTTGTCATACTTTTATAATTTAGATTGATTAGGTTTTAATGTTTATGTTATTTGAATTCATTTTTAATTGAATATTCATTTTTCTGTTAAACTCACGTCATTTAGTTGATTTAAGTTAATTTCATTAATTCATTTTTATGTAACTTATAAGTTTTCAATCATGTTTATATAGTTATTTTATTATGAGATTTAGACTGAATCAATTATCTTAACTTATTATTTTCTCTATTAACTTAAGTTAGCACATGATGATTTTATTACCATTTATGTATTATGAGTTAAAAATAAAAGAATCAAATTATTTTCAATTACCTTTAATTGAAATGATAATTTTATTATTTTAGAAGAACTTCCCTTTCATCCTTTGATTAAATATATATTAATTTTAATAATAACATAAGGAATTTAGGATAGATTCTTCTTTTATGCTAACTTATGCATTCCTTTCAAGTTTAATTTCTTTACTTTAAGTCTATTGAATCCATTTCTTGCTAAGGACTTAGCTTTTCAAATTTCCAATTATATACCTTATGTATTTCATTATGTTCAATTAATTCATTCATATTTAATTTAAATTAATACAAATCATATTAACTTAATACATTTAGGTTAATATTTGATTAATTTTTGAGTTTAGATTGATTTGTATATTAAAATTCTTTAATTTACTTATTTATGAATATATTAATATTACTGTTTACTTAAGCTTCATTTCATTATGATTTTTATTAAAACCTAGGCTTATAATTAATCAAATCTTTGACTTAGGTTGCTGGAAAATTTTATATTTAAGTATTCTAATCTTGATAAGAGTGTTTTCCATTGATTTATGAATTTTTATTATTTATTATAATCTTCTGATCTATTAATTATTTAAATTGACCTAGAGAATTGGAAATTTAATAATTCTCAATTTAGAAGTCAATTAGGTTTAAAATTTTTATGGTAAGTGGGGTTCCTTGCCAATTTGATTTTCCTAAAGTTTCATTTTAATCAGATGTGTAATTAAGGTGTGATTAAAATTTTAATTATTTTATTAAAACCTAAAATAGGCCTAATTTATTGAGGATCATTTAGGGGTTTCATTTTTCCTTGATTCCCCTCTAGAATATGCATCCAAAAGGGGTTTATTCATAAATTTTGAGTTATGGCTGATTTATTATAATTTATTTAAGTTTAGGTTGATTAATTAAATTAATTAATTTAATTTATGGCCAAATTAAGTCATTTTGTGATTCATTAAGTTCCAATGGGTTTCAATGGTTTATTCATGTTCATTAGGATGTGCTATGAGGTTTTGATTTGATCATTTTCCATCATTTATTTCATTTATTATTAATTTATTTTATGAAAATAATAGTTTAGAGTTTGAAACTTCAAACATTAACTTAATAAATTATGAAAAATTTACCTAATGTGTATCTTAACATCAGTTTGAACTCCTTAAAGTTTCATTTCATTTTGATCAATGGTTTGGGATTAAGTAAGGTTTGAAAATTTTCATTCAAACCCAAATTAAGGCCAAAATACCCCCACATAAATTAGGGATTTTAATTTTAATGGATTCCTCTCATTAATAGGAATCTATAGAGCCCAAGTTTGTAATATTTAGATTTATATTTATTTTCTATACATTTTTAAATTTTTAGGCATTTTCCTTAATTTTTTCAATTTAGAAAACTTGAAATTTTGATTTAGGCATGTCTGATCCTCATGGATCTAATATGGCACCACTTTCCATGTGGTGTTGTGTCATTGGGCTATGCAAGATCCACATTAAATTGATGACGCACATGGGTTAATTGCAGGTTGTCCGATCGAAGATCGGATTGTCGTGATTCGACCCACTGTTCTTCTTAACGATTTTAATCAAATATCTAGCTAGATCTCGGTCGTCTATTTCTTAAAAAATGAATAGATGTCCTATGGTGATGGTAGAGGCTGAGAGCCATCCATCATTTCTACATGACTTTCGACCATCTGACCATCGAAGTCACACAATTTTAGTTCCAAATCCATTAGTGGATGAAATCATGAAGATCTAAATGGTTTGGTTTCACTTTAGATCAAACTTCTTTTGAAAAGTGCTAAAATCAAAAGCTTGGAGAGGTCATTAATGGCATACCTCAATCCTAGAGATCTTTGGCCAAGAATTGACTCTAATAGCTTTGGAATGATGTGGGGAGCTCATGTGCAAAAGAAATTGAGTTGCTTCCTTGTGGATCACCTCCTAGACCATGCTCAACTTGAGTTTCATCGGCCTTGGTGATTCTCCGGCCTCCCAGCAGTAGGGGATCAGGGGGAAGATTGGGTTCATCTTCATGCAAGGTGGGGAAGGTGATATGATGGTCAATTTCACATGGGAATAGCTTTCTTGGGTTTTGCCATTGGAGCTTAGAGCTTTAAGTGCTTATTTCTCCTTCTCTTGGTTGACTATGGGTGATCAGAGCTTTTGGAAGCTAGCTTCATGGCTCACTACCTCTCTAACATCTATCCTAAGCTAAAGATGTGGAGTAGGGAATGAGAAAATAAAATTATGAAAATTAGACTTGGCTTCTAATGCCTTGCCATAGCATATTCCTTGGCTTTGTCACTATTTGGATTTGATTAAATGGCTTAATGTTGGATAGGAATCAGTACTAATTTAAATTGTGAAGGATTTGACTGCATCCCAAGGAGATTAGCTAAAGATTAGGTTCAAAATCCCTTTAGGATTATCCCATTAAATTGGCTTCATTTTCATTGCTTTGTTTGATGGATTAGCTTTAATTAAATGCTTGGATTATGTCCATTTAAACATTAATGAATTTTTTAATCAAAAGTTTTAAGGATTTTAAAGTTCATGGATTGCTTACTTTATCCAAAATAATTTTAATTCATATGGATTTGGGATAGACCTAATTGAGTCAAATGATTTATTTGCTGAATTATAATGTATTTAATTTTCAATTAGGATAATCAAGCAATTTGGGATGCATTAGATCAAACAAATTCAATTTTATTTCAATTTGAACCCATTCAATCCAAATTAGGCTTAATGGGTTAAGTTTGGGTTCATTTGGTTCAAATGACCAAATTGGCTAAATTGGACCCAATGATGGGTTGGTTTGTGTTCAATAATCATTTTCAAATAATTTTGGACAATTGATTTGGGTTGATTTGAGTTTGATTTAGGTTTGAATTATGTCAAATGATCTAATTAGCTTAATTAAAACCACATTGGACTTATATTCTTTTAAATTCATGTTTAAGTATGTTCATATCATCATCCAAATCATTTGGAATGATTTTATTTGGTCAAATTTTGATGGGTTGACCTTTAACTTGGTGGGACCCACTTAAAGTCAAACCCATGTAAAAAGGGTTACCAATTTTTGACCTTGGGTTGGGAATTGAATTTATTTAATTTCTTATCATGGTTTCATGTTTTTAATTTTATTTAATTTGGGTTTTGTTTGGATTTAATTTGAATTTCCTTAGGTTTTTATGGTTCTTAGCTTAATTAAGTTAATTAAGTTTAGTTCTCCAATTAAACCTTTATTTAAGCTTAATTAATTTTAAATTTAGAGTGGTGTATATTTAGATTGAAGATTTGGTTTTGATCTAACTAAATCCATTAGGTTAGATCAATCCAAGGAGAGTGAGTGCACTAAATCACTAATTGTAGTGTCATAAGTGCTTAATTAGAAGACTTCTAATTTAGGATTAGGAGTCCTAATGATTGACTTTGGGAGTGTTATTAATCTCATCCAAAAATGAGGTCAATAGACCCATCTTAGGATGAACCTAAGGTAGATGCTAACCAAAGCTAGGAATCTATGGATCTATCAATTGGTCCAAGGAGAGAAGAAGATGCCATGGAGGAGAAGAAGCCCAAACCAAGTCACCCTCTTCCCAATCCTTCCAAACATTACCCATACTTGCTGCCTTACCTCACCTAAATGATTTGAATGCCTACGTTGACCTTCTCATCACCTTTAGCATCATCATTTGGCTTCAAATTTCCATGGCTGGTGAACTCCTTTCTAAGCCAATGTGTTAGCTCTCACCAACTATAAGGATCCATAGAGAAGACAAATTATGAACTTCATCCCATCACCTTCCTTGAGTGGAATCAAGCACGAGTGAACCTTCCTCATCTTCTCAAGCTCCTCCAATCATTCCCCACACCAAACTCTATAAAGTGACGGTGAACATTCACCTCTACACAAATTCAAAGGGGAGCCAAAAGTGTGTTCCCTTAGCTAAAATTTTCACCCAACTTCCTCAAGTGTTTTAGAAACCCAAGCACCACTGACTCAACACTGGCGAGATATGGTTGAAACTGACCCCCCTTTAATTTCACGTTGGTTGTTTGTGAAGCGAACTTGGTCATAGGTGAGATTAAGCCATATAGATCCCTTTGAAATCACTCATTGATCATTTTGTAACTAAAATCCTTTGATATCACCATGTGGATCGCCAATGATTAGTCCCAAAGATTGACGGTGCTCGATCACCGCCGTGAATGAAGGAGATAGAATTATAGTTATCTATTACTTCTATTTAGAATGGACGGCTATGTTCTACTTGGACCACATGATTAAATCCCTTAAGAAAATTTAGGATTGAATTGGATCCCTCCAATTGATCCAGTGTTCCGACTGTCGATTTAATGTTGGATCCAACGTGGACCAATCGGCGAGCGAAATATAGAAAGCCATGCCGCATCAGCATCATGTGGCGCTGACATGGTTTAAGTGAGAAAATCCATTTTCTAGATTTAAAAAATTCAAAAAATTGTTAGAAACTTAAAAAATTCATAAAAAATAAAATATTCAACCAAACAAAATGTAAATAAGAGCTATATGGGTTCATCTTAGTAAGAGGAATCCATTAGATCTAAAATTCCTAATTTTTATTGGATAATTTTAAGTTAATCTAAGTTTAATTAAAATCAATTAAACTCTAATTAAGCTAGAAATATAAATATGATTAATTTGAAACTTTAAGAGATTGAAATTAACCTTGAAACACTCCTTAGGTAACAATTTGGGGAATTATTAGTTATTAAATTATAATGTACAACATTTTCAACCTCCAACCCTTAATTTAATGAAATAAATTAATATCAAATTAATAAAATTAATGAAAATCATGGAATCAATGTAAAACATCATAATACACATTAGTGAACCTAAGAAAAATATTAATTATCATTGGAAACCATTAATCTTCAAAATGACTTAATTAATTAATTAATTAATTTAGTTTATTTATTTATTTAATCTGAATTTTAAAAATCATAATAAATCAACTAAAAATCTAAATTTTCAAATAAACCCTCTTTTGATTCATCATTCAAAAAGAAATCAAGGAAAACTAGAAGCCCTAAGCACTTCCTAATAATTTAAGATTAATTTAAGTTTTATTGGAATCATTGAAATCTTAATTAGTCTTAAAATACACATCTCATCAAGATAAAAGTTTTGAAAAATGAAATTATCAAGGAACCCCTCTTGACATAAAAACTTCAAAGAAAAATGACTTCTCAATCAAAAATTATGAAAATTTTAAGTTCTAGGTCAATTTAAAAAAATAAAAAATCATATAAATTATGAAAATTAATGGAATAAACTTAAAACATTTTAAAAAAATATCAAAGGACCTTAGAAAAATTTATTAACACTATGAAGTTGAGAATTTAATTAATCATGCATTTAGGGTTTAAAGAATAATTAAAGGAAACCTAAAATTAATTAAGCTCTAAGTTATTAATTTGATAAACTTATGATAACTGAAATAATTGATTGAAAAATAAGATTAATTAATTTCTAGATTTCACATTTAAATAACAAATTCATTAATTTTAAAAGTATCTTAAATCCACTTAACATTAAGAGGAAGATATTAATTACAAATAAACATGAATAAGTAATTAAATCATTTAACTTAAATAACCTAAAAGCTTAGGATGGCCTTGATTAGGTTTGGGACGTAAGTACTTCATTCCTTTAGGCTTCTTAGGTTACAATAAAAAAAATTAAATATTAAAAAATAAAATTCCATATAAAAAATCTAATTAAATAATAAACCCTTGAAAATATGATATCCCTTAAATCAACTTAAACAATAAATAAAATAATTAGATCAGAGCTTAAATCATGATATCTAAATAAAATAAACTATTTGAATATTGAAATAAACATCTTTAAATCAAGCTTAAATTAAAAATTAATTTATATCAACTAAGTTAAAATAACTTAGATCACTTAAGTTTAATAAACATTAACATTAATTAAATGAAAGAAGTAGATAAGACTAATCAAATCAAAATCAAATGAATTAAACTAAAACATGTGAAATTAAATAATCATTTTAATCTTAAACCTTAATCAAATCAAAGAAATATAAACTTGAATATAAACTTAAATTATGAAATTATATCCAATAATGTTCATCTTAAACAACCAACATAAAATTCAAACAAATTAAATTACTTGAAACCAATTTAAAATAAACAATCATTAAAGTAAATTCAATCTGCCAAATGATTAACTTTTAATTGAAATTTAAGAGACCATTTTTAAATTCTAATTAAAAGTTACAAATTAGTTATACCAAGATACTATAATCAAATAAAATCAAATTTAAATGAAAGAAGAATAAAATCTTTAAATTCTAATAGTATTTAAAACTAATTAAACATCATAAACTTCAACCTTAAAGAATGGATTAAACATTAATCAAATTACATCCAACTTAAATAAATTTAAAAGTGTTAATTTAGTTACTTAGGTTCTTAGTTTTACTCCTAGAATGGATCTTCATCTTGGGATGAAAATTCTATTCTATTAGGATTAGAATGTTGAATATAATGGGTTCTACCTAAAGCATAATTTATTATATTCTTCATTCTTTAAAATTTAAATAAAACCTTTAAAGATAATAAATCTCAAACTAAAATTAAATAAAAATTAATTTATTAATTAAATTATTTAAATTGAAACCACCTTATGGTAAATCAAACAGACCTTGAACTTGAATTTGAACTTAAACTTAAAAGGCCTAGTACAGTCATATGACACATGCCCTTCTTTTCACACACTAGATTCTTAAGTCATTGACCTTAGACTTAGGTTAGGCTAAAAATTATGTGCTCAATAGTCTATATGTTTGGACATTCTTTTTAGGCTAGCACTATTTTTGTAGGGGTTGTGCTTAAAGGGATTGCCATAATAAATATGAATATAAAATACTATTTGCTTACAAGTGTTGTTTAAATCTCTATACATAACCCAATAGGATAGGTGGTCTTACCAACCACTAGGGCTAAGCCCATATGTTTTAAATATAAATGCTTGCATGTTGTGTATTTCTTGACATTTGTTTTGTAGGATTTAGGATTTTATTTTAATTTTTAAAATATAATTTGAGCTTAAAATTAGATTAGGATAGATCAATTCTAAGAATAGTAAGAGTGGACTTTACTAATTGGTGGTCCCCTATTAATTCCATGGAGGTCCCTAAAGAAGGTGATGATCCTAGAGGAAGACCCCCATAAATCAAAACTTTTAGTTCTAGGCCGAGCTGTTTAAGGGTAGAGCTTAGTTGCCCATTTTTCTTATCTTCTAGGGTATAGTGGTACCTGGTCTCATTGATTTATTTTATTAATTAATTTGGTTTGATTTATTTTATGGTGTGCAATAGAACTGCATGTTTTTTTTAAGGTTTTTTTTTATAATGTGCTCAATGATGAAAAGTCTAGAAACATTAGGCTCTTAGAAAAATTAACTTTTTTTCTACCCCATTAAAATTAAACAGATCAAACATAAAATGAAAACTCATAAACTCACCATAAATAAAGCTTTATGCATACAACTAAAAGCAACTAAAAATAATTAGACTTTGTGAACCATATGAGTGTATTGTTCATCATTCTTGAATTAGGTGCTTAACCCATTGCACATAAGGGGGAATTTGACCTATGAGAATGACCACCCTTCCTGGGAAAAATATATCTTCTCATACTAATTTGCCCCATGACCTTTTTCTAACTGCATCTCATTTTATTTATAAAATGACATATCTAAAATTTTTAAAACAAAATTATGAGTAAAAATACATAAAAGATAAAACTTGCTACATTTGCTAGGTGCATAGCATGCCAATCATTATATTATAGTTAAGGAGTGGGTGGTCTCTTAGTCTTTTTTTAAAAAAAAATACAATAGCCCATCTATCTTGCATACAAAAGACCAGAATGATGGATTTAATATTACTTAGGTGTTGTTAGCTAGCAATTCTTCCAGTTGGGTAGTAAGTTTAGAAGAGTTAGGGTTATGTTCATTTTCTCAAGTGAGAAAGAAAGCCAATAATTTCTAGAAGTTAAAATAGGTTGAGCTTCTAACTTATGTCAAACACTTGTAGACTTAGGTTCTAAAGTATCCTATTAAAAGAAGTCTTCAACTTCTAGACATTCTATAGTCTTATGTTACTAGAATTTAAGTCATAGATTTCTAATAAAATTATAACTCAAAATCTCAATAATTTTAAACTCAAAAATGTAAAGCCTAATGAAAGAATAGTCAAAATGCTTATTAGTATCTCGGTATCAATAAGCATTTCATACTTATGCTTGATTGTCTTCCAAAAGTTGAATTTTTAAATTAATAATTCTTTTAAGACAAGCTCTAAAATCTATAAAGATAAAGGAAAATTTTTTTAATCGAGGGTATTCTTAGGAGAAATTCCCTTCCTTATAAATGTAATTTACTATAGGGCTTTCCCTTATAGGAAATTGTGAACCCTATAATAAAATAAACCTTATTTTACTTCTCCATGTAGTTTAGAGAAAAAATCTTTGGTACATCAAAGACCCATCAACCTTATAATCTTATTAAGTAATAAAATCTATTATATGGTGATATATTTATATTTCAAGATAATATATTTATCTCTTAATTATGTATTTGATTTCATAAATAAGCACCCTAAGATCTATGTGGTATTCTAAAAAATACAAATTCCCATAGCAACCCTTTCTAATATTGCTTTGGTGTTGTAGCCAACAACTCTATTATCACCATACTAACATCTCTTTAGTTCTTTGGTTGATATATTCCATTAAATTCACCCCAATGATGGCCTCATTAAAGTCTTCTTAAATACTATAATTTTAGTAATAGATTAACAAGTCTATAGTTGGAGTCAACTTCTTCTCATTACCATAAAATGACTAACTTTAAGTTGCTAACATTTTTTTGTAACTTAGTGTCTCTTGCTAACTTTATGTCTTCTTAATTATTAAGCATATTCTTATATTTATATAAGTCATCTTGAGGATCTAATTCAATTTAACACCCTCAATGGTTGTTTTCATTTTTTTTATCTAGTCTAGCATTTAAATGTTTTCTCGCTACTATTTTGTTACTAATTCTTTTGATTAGCATCTCCATATGATAATGACCCATTTTCATTTCTTAACTCATTTAAACTTTTTTATTATTAAATAATGTATCTACTTACCTATTACACCAACTAGTGAGTAAGATGTGCAAAATATGCTAAATCTTCTTTTCTAGAAACCTTCTTATTGCATATAATTATTAGACCTTATGTTTATTATCCACATTGATTTGGCACCTCAATCCATTATTTGTCATTGGATTTCCTCTATCCAAGAAGTTTTGGTTTTATACATAAAGAGTAAACTTGTTTCTTAGCCATTTAGGGTGTTGCATTAATCAACTTCCATATATATTTCTATTACTTTTTTATACTCTTTGCATCTTTTCAACCATGGTAACAAAACTTGATAGTTTTAAACCTTATATAATATTTTATAATTTTAAATTATTAAAGGTTCAAAGTTCTTTTTTTCTCTATTAACCTCACACATGAATTTTATTCCAATTCTTAAGTTGGCTTATTCTTTTCTTTAGCTCCCTACTATTAGCTTACTCCATGATTACTTATATCCTCCACACCTAGTAGTCTTTTTTATTTCTCAGTATTTGATGATTACATCATCTATCTTCAATTCTCCAACACTTTTTCCTTTATCAAGCTTCATAAGACATAGTGATCATATTATTATGGTAAGCTACCATTAGAAGCCATTTTTTAGTAGGTCACATGCATTATTTACTATTCATATGGCTAGTTTCAAGCACCCTTGTGGCCACTTAGAGGTGCTTGCTACTATATTTAGGTTTCATAGGAAATATCTTTTATATCATCAATCTTTATTATCTTTTCAAGTTTTTTTCGTGCCACTCATTAGCTAATGTTAGGTCTTCCACCTAATGACCCTTCCTTAGCCTCCTTCATTCAAGGTGATAATGAATGGATAGTCACATTATGAAAAGGCTTTACAATTCTTCTAAGGTACCATATGAATTAAATAATTGGGTCTCAATCCCATATCTAAGCTATTAGAAAGATATGGCAAATAGGAAATTACTAGTCATTTTAACCTACTCACATCTTGCACTCATGTGAGTTTACTCTAACAACCATAATAACATATCTACACATGCCTACTAATTGCATGCACCAAAATTTTAATGACCTATATGAGATGTAATTATCTATTTATCCCATTTTGCCATTTCTCTGCCTTGTTGATTTATAACCCACATACTTGCCATCTTATCAAATAATCAACACCACCACTAGCAAGTTGTTGGCTCCCTAAGGTGGCTTCTAGATACTTTTGGGAACCACTATCTTCGCTACACTCACATTATAGATAATGTAATCAAAATGCTTTAGATCCAACAGCTCTCAACTTGATGGGTCCCCATTTTAACCATTTTCTTAATAATAACTAGAGATTTGCTATATTTTTATATCACATACTTTAGTGCACTTTTATTTTCTTTATAAATATATGATTAAATATTCTAAGAATATTACAAAGATAAATTAAATTAAGTAAAACTTTAATTCATCTCTTGACCACTTGTCTATTAATAATTTGAATAATGAATATGATTCAAGTATAATTTGAGCATAAAGGTATGAGAATGTTTTGTTTTTACCATTACATTATAATCTTTGAAGTCCATCCATTTAGCCTTATCAACATAGGTTAATATATAGTTTATATCACTAAATTTACATCATTGTATTATTAACCCTCATATGCAATTCTTTTTCCCATGTCAATTGATTTATCTTACATTTTATGGAGACTCTTAACAACATGGATTTTCAATCATGTAATAGGAGTTTGAAATCTTCTCTTCATCTAATGGGTATAACTATTATCACTATTCCTTCCCTCATAACTAGGAACTATAAGAGAACCTCTTTTAGCTAGTTACTTGGAAAAAAAATACAATCTTTTAGTATAATCTCTTCTTGATATAATTTTTAGTTCTCAATTGTCAAAGCTTGGTGTCAACTAGTCTCACTACCATAGGTGATTATTTAGTACTATATTGAAAATCTCATATAATTGTATCATCTATTAACACCATCAAACTACCTTTCACTCCCCTTATAATTAACTTTTAACTCTTCATGGAGCAACTATTCTTAGCACATAATTTAAGCTTATCTTTTTTATCAAGGGATATTACTTAGATCCACTATTGATGAATTTAAGAGTATAAATAATGTTCTTAATTAATTTTGTCCTTTAAGTTATATGATGTTTAAAATATGTGGACACTAAATAGATTTTAGGAGTACTTATTTAGGTGATTGAAAATGGCATCAAAGAATAAAAAGATACTACTCGAGAGATAGTGATATCACTCTATGATAGATTCAATCACTTAATAAAGACTTCTAAGACTGAGGGGTCTCTATGTACCGAAGATTTTTCTCCTACCTTATATGGATAAAGACATGGTTTACTTTACATAAGTTACATGGGATAGGGGAAAGGCCCCATAGTTAATTACATTCTAAAAGATGAACATCCTACAAAAACCCTTGATTAAAATTATCAGCTATCATCTCTATGGATTTTAAATATTATATCAAAGGATTATTAAATTTGAAATAAAATGGGATAGATCAAGTAAGAATAGTCCTTAACAAATTTCAAAGGAGGATAAGTAGGAAGTGTTTTGATATTGAGAAGCCAAGTAAACACTTTAATTAATCCCATGGTTGGGATTTATATATTTTGAATTGAAATTTATATTTATTTTGAGTTGACAATTTATTAGAATGCTAAAACATATGTCCTAATAGCACAAGATTGTAGAAATGCTTAATAGATTAGGACTTGTACTCATAAGAAAAAAAAGGTAGCCTCATAATATGGAACTAAAAATGCTTCAATATATGTTAAACGATTGGTCTACTCTAATGAGGAGAAAAATTGGGATATATTAGCACATTCATACCAAGGGATATGAACATATCCCAACTCTTCTAGACTTACGACTCAAGTGGAGGGGCTGCCAGCTAACATAATCTATGTTTTAATACCATGTCACCAAGTTTTATGTAAATGCAAGATGGATAAGAAATTGTTTATCGAGAAAGGAATCTAAGAAGCTATACTCACTCCATAAATTTTAAAATTATGACTTGTATGGACAATGCTTCTAACTAATGCAATCAATTTTTAGCTTTTGTAAATTTTTAGACAAATAATTTATTGACTAGGTTGGTGT
Source organism: Cymbidium sinense (assembly GCA_021442155.1). NCBI lineage: Eukaryota > Viridiplantae > Streptophyta > Magnoliopsida > Asparagales > Orchidaceae > Cymbidium > Cymbidium sinense. The sequence continues at coordinate 83,444,220 of CM038219.1, forward strand.
ATGTAGGTATGATTACATGCATGATGAATAAGATTATGAGCTATATCAGTAGGAGAGGTGATCTTCACCCAATGGTGTCCATCCATAATAGACGAACTCTCCCATTTTGTTATGTAATGGTGAAGACCCTCATTTCAAGAAGTGGAGTAAAAGATGTAGTATGATTATACATTAGAGGCCTAATATTTATAATTGCTTGTGTTATTTACATCTAAGGCTTTAAGGGGAGGTTATAAGTTGCATTAAGTTTCTAATTTGAATTAATTGATTAGTTAAGATAGAAAACTTATCCCTAAGAGCCTACCAAAATTCAGACTAACATTCAACAATACATCACAAATAAAGAAACTTATAAAGAGTATGTCATTTCTATTGCACAACAAATATAAACACTAAACATATCAAATTATTACAACAAAAGAGGCTAGTGTGGTCGAGTTCCACTATACACCCTAGAAAATGAAAGAAAGTGGGCAGTTGAGCTCTGCCTATATACAACATAGCCTATAACTAAATATTACAATAATAATCTAATGGGAGTCTTCATCTTCTCCAAAGTGTGGGAGTGCCAAAGCATCATATGGCCTCCTAGGTCAATGTCTTCTATCCACTGCTTATCCTTAAGCCCTATAGCTCTAACCTAATTCTAGTACAAATTATGCTAGAAATTTCAAAATAAAATTCTAGCTATACCTATAACATAGAGGTTAATTAGAACACATAAAGACACTAAACAATTATAATCCATATAATGGGGCTTGGCACCAGTGAATGTCTAAGCCCACCTTTCCTACTAAGTTATCTTAGTAAAATAGCACCTTCAAGAAAACAAATTATATTTAAATTTGTTACACCATCTCCTTTTTATTGAGCATAACCCCCTATAGAAAATAATATTAATTTAATAAAAATTATCCTAACATCATGCCTATGAACATAGGCACTATTATTTAAACTAAAATGTTACACCATAAAAATAGAAAATAAATACATCAAATTAAAGCACTAGCCTAACCTAAGTCTAGGATCAGTGAACTATCAATTTATTTAAGTACAAAAACTAGTATGGTATTACAAAGCTAGACATTGGTGTTTGAGTTATAGTTTAAAAGAAAAGTTTAATTTATTACCTTTGGTTTATTTCAATTTATGTTATTAATAGCTTAAGTGTTGATTTTAAATTGTAGTTTTTATTAGAATTAAGTTAAGTTTATTGTCTTAAAAAGTATAAAGAGTGATGAGCTCCATTTGAGGTGAAGCACACTTTTTTTACAGGGCTCTTAATAAGGTCTAAAAGATGAGTTTTATGGCTTTTAATTGATTTATTGAAGCATTAAATTTAATTAAATCCTACGTTTGAATCAAGCTTACACTATAGGAAAACCTATTAGTACTAGTGGAATTTTTGGTGAACTATTACATTGAAAATGATTAATGGAATTAATAATGATTTTTAGCTAGATTTTCTTTTCAACAAAAAATCCCATTGAAATAACATAGCGACAACATTATTAAAAGATGATGAAAGTTTTGGTAGAATTTTCTAGTGAAATTTCAAGTAGAAATTCCATCAAAAATTGTAAATATATGGGCCAACAAACTAGCACCCAACCCTTTCATTTCTCCTCTTTCTTTCCCTTGAATGGAAATGGTTCCAGAGCTAGGGCTCACCTTTACTTTGTCAAAACGAGCTAATTTTATCCAATTTCTCAAAAAAAAAAAAAAAAAATCAAAGGTAAGCAACTTTCTCTAACTTCTAGGGCTATTTATTAGTGATTTCATCCATTAAATCATGTGAAATATGGATCCAAAGTTTTTAGAATAATTTTCAATTTGAACTTTAGATCTTATTTAAATTTGTTTAAAAGTCATGTATCTCACAATTATTTTTCTATTTGAAGTTAGATTTACGATTTTTAAGCATATAGTTTAGATTTTTTTGATGAAATCTTAATTTGAGATTTTTGAGTAATGAATTTTGTAATTAATTTTAGTTGTTTAACTAGTCATATTATGATTCAAATTTTTTTTTTTTTTTGCAATATATATGTAAGCATTAATTTTATACATATTTGAAGTTAATATGAGTTAGATCTATGATTATCATCATTAAATTTTACAATTTATATTTATTTGAATTTTACAAAATAAAATTAATTAAGTGTTGATTAGATAAAACAATGAAGTTTGTAGAAGTTAAAATTACAAAATTAGAATTTTATAAAATTACTAGTAAATATTACAAATTTTTCCAGACTATATTACAAGCCCATGACTCTCTAACCTAACCATCCCTTCCAATTATGATCCCTCGATCTCCCTAACCAGCATTATGCACACTAATAAAGAATTTTGATTTGTGTAATTGATGTGAGATAATTATAACCTTCTCATACTAGGATTAATCCTTGGATTGGAGGGAGTATCTTTTAAGCTTACTATATTATATGCTAAAAATTACATACTTAAGTAGTATGTCATATTAATCCTTAATTAGTTAGTCATATTAAATTCTATAATTTGTATAGCACATGAATCTTCCTCTCACACTTCTTAATTTATACAACATATGGATATCCGTACCAAATGATCATGGATGTATAATAGATTACACCCAGTAGAAAAGGACTAACTGAGGAATTATTTAATCATGTTAAGCACTTTATAGATGTGGCATCTTTACTTCCTAGTTATCTTTTGAAGAGAAGTTTCAATGTCCATACACAAGGCATAAGAATCAAGCCTACTTAACACTAGATGAAATCATATTAGACTTGTATCGTATGGGTTTCTATCAAATTATTGGTTATGGATGTTACATTATGAGTTTGAGCTACATATTGATATCAATATTGCTTCCTTAACAAGTAATGTTTCTATTGATTATCATTTTGGATGAAATTATAAAGAAATAATCTTTGACACTATAAGAGATGCATTTACAAATGTAATGAAAGAGGAACCACCTAACAAAGAAGCTTAAAATTTCTACGACCTATTAAATGCAACACAACAATCACTATAAGAAGGTTGCATAAACCATACTGAACTCTCTATGATCATAAGAATGCTAATCATTAAAACTAAATATAATATGACATGTGAATGTTTTAACAAATTTGCTAGGATGCTTAAAAAGATAAAGCCATAAGAAAACTTTATTCTAGAGGACTTATATAGGTCAAAGAAATTGGTGTCAAAGTCAAGGCTTAGCTAAAAAAAGATTACTATTATGTCAATGTTTATATGTTATACTATAGGGATAACAAACTAAATGTTGAATGAAAATTTTGTGGAGCACCTAAGTTCAAGCCATAGAGTAGAAAACAACATAAATAGAAGTATGTTCCCTACAAGTGATTACTCTACTTACTACTTACTTCACATCTCTAGAAACTATATGCTTTTAAGCATTCAGCTAAACACATGTGATGGCACCACAATAGAGTAAGTGTAAAATTTTTGAGTCATTTAACTGATAGAGAAGCGTGGATGCATTTCAATTGTACTTACTCTAATTTTGTAGATGAGCAACACAACATTACGTGTAGCTTATGCATTGATGGTTTCACACTATATAATTAGTCTACATCACCTAATTCATGTTGGCCAGTGATGGTTACACCCTACAATCTATCTCGGAGGTGTTCATGACCATACCTTATATGTTATGACTCTAATTATACTGGGACACATAACCCTAAAGAAAAAAAATTGATGTCTTCTTATAGTCATTGACTAATGCACTAAAATTCTTATGTGAGAATGGGTTTACTTACATATAACATTGCTAAAAAATAAAACTTTTAGATGAATGCAATGATTATGTGAACAATTAAAGACTTCCCTACATATAAAATATTATTAAGTGGAATGCTACTAGAAAATTATCCTATTCAAATTGCATGGATCTATCAAAGATGTTTACTCTTAAAAATGGTAAAAAAATTCTTGTTCATACTACATGAAACACTACCTTTGCCTGTCCCAAGTCTGAATGTATAAAGTAGAGGGTTGCGATAGCAGTCGACAACCAGCATAAAACTTGTCAAAATAGTCATGACATGAATCCTTTAAAATATTGTGTTAATGTTAGGGCATCCCCTGGAAGCAATGCATTGTATGGCCTGAATACAATGAAAAGTATGCAAGGGTTGCTGCATCGGTGTGTAGTGTTAAATAAGCAAGGGTTCTCACATGATGGATGGATGCGGGCAAAGAAGTTAGTCCATGAAACTAGAATTAGGTTAGGAACTTGGAATATAGGTACTCTTATAGATAAATTAATGGAATTAATAGATATTATGGCTCATAGGAAGATAAATATTATTTGTGTCCAAGAAATTAAATTGGTTGGGGAGAAGGCCAAGGAGATTGATAGTTCAGGTTTTAAACTTTGGTATTCAGGTAGAAGTCAAATTAGAAATGGTGGTGTGATTATAGACAAAAGTTTAAAAGATAATGTTATAAATAATAATAAATGTGGAGATAGAATTATAACTTTAAAGATTATTATTGATACTAAGATTATCAATGTGATAACTATTTATATTCCTCAAGTAGGTTTGGATATAGGCTCAAAAGAAAATTTTTGGAATGAATTAGAGGGATTAATACAAAAGATACCTCTTGAAGAAAAATATTTATTGGAGGATATTTAAATGGACATATTGGTAGAGTGGTAGAAGATTTTAAAAGTATTCATGGTGGCTATGGATTTGGAGTGACAAATGAAGAAGGTAGGACTATATTAGATTTTGTTTTAGCCTATGATTTTATAGTTGCTAATACTTTATTTAAGAAAATAGATGAGCATATTATTACTTATAAAAATGGATCTAGTAAAACACAAATTAATTATTTTTGATAAGAAAAATAGATTGTTTAGATTGTAAACATTGTAAGGTCATTCCAAGTGAAAGTTTAAGTACCCAACATCGACTATTAATTTTAGATTTTAAGATGAAAGATTGGAAGATTAAAAATAAATCAAATTTTTATCCTAGGATTAGATGGGGGCACTTAAAGAACACTAATAAAAATATTTTTAAGAGCAAGCTACAAGAGCTTATAATTTGGGATGTTCATAAGCAAGCCAATGTTATGTAGGAAATAATAGTAAGTGAAATTAAGCAAATTGCAAAAAATGTGCTTGGAGAATTAAAAGGAAAAGCTTATTTTAATAAAAATAGTTGGTGGTGTAGTCAAAATGTGCAAGAAAAGATAATAAATAAGAAGCATTGTTATAAAACTTGGTTTATATGTAAAAACTCAGAGAATTGGGAAAGATATAAAGTGGCTTGAAGAGATTCTAAGAAAGCAATATATTATGCAAAAAATTTAGCTTTTAGTGAATTATACAATAGATTGGATACCAAAGAAGGTGAAAGATGTATGTATAAGTTAGCCAACCAAAGAGATAGGAGAAGAAAGATCTAGTTCAAGTGCGGTGTATTAAGAATGAAAATTAAAAAGTGCTTTCCTTAGAAATTGATATTGAAAATAGGTGTATGAGGTATTTTGATAAACTTTATAATGAAGGATCTGAAAATATGATTGATTTTAGCAACCTTAATACCCAAAATAAAAATAAATAATTTTGTTTTTATTATTGTATTAGTAAATTTGAAGTTAGGGAAATTTTAAAGAAAATGAAATGTGAAAAATAGTAGGACCTGATAATATTCCAATAGAAGTGTGAAAATGTTTAGTAGATCATGGAATTTCTTGGCTTACAAATCTTTTAATGTTATTTTAAAGACTAAAAAGATGCCAAATGAGTAGAGAAAGAGTTTGTTGGTTCATATATTTAAGAATATAGGTGATGCACAAGAGTGTGCAAATTATAGAGGAATTAAGTTAATGCGTCGTACATCAAAATTATGGGAGAGAGTAATTGAGCATAGGTTATGATGTGATACAAAAGTTTCTCACAATTAGTTTGGTTTCATGCTAGGTAGATTTACTATGGGTGATATACATTTGTTAAGTGGTTTGATGGAAAAGAATAGAGAAAGTAAGGAGGATCTACATATGATATTTATTGATTTAGAGAAAGCATATGATAAAGTTTCAAGAGATGTTCTTTGGAGAGTTCTAAAAAAGAAAAGAGTTAATATTGGTTATATTCGAGCCATTAAAGATATGTATACTAGAGCTACTACTTGTGTCCAAACACAAGGAGGATTGACAAAATATTTTTCTATTTCAGTTGGATTACATCAAGGATCAGCTATAAGCCTTTATTTATTTTTTTTTGCTTTAGTTATGGATGTTCTTACTAGGAATTTACAGGAAGATGTACCTTGGTGTATGCTTTTTGCTGATGACATTCTTCTTGTTGATAAGACTAGAGAGGGAGTCCCAGAGAAACTTGAATTATGGAGGCCAACCTTAGAGTCTAAAGGATTTTGTTTAAGTAGATCTAAAACTGAATATATAGAGTGTAATTTTAGTTGTAGAAGTTCTAGTGGCAGTGTTAGGACATTGGGTGAACAAGTCATTAAAAGGAGTGAGCGATTCAGATATCTAGGCTCTATTGTTCAAAATGATGGTGAAATAGATGGAGATGTTATTAGTAGAATTCAAGTTGGATGGATGAAGTGGAAGAATACATCTAGCATATTGTGTGATAGAAAAGTATCGCTTAAACTTAAGGGATATTTTTATAAGATGGTGGTAACACCTACAATGATTTATGGTGCAGAATGTTGGCCAATAAAAAAGAAGCATGAGACTAAGTTAAGTTTTGCAGAGATGAGGATGCTCCAGTGGATGAGTAGCTTTACTCTTAGAGATAAAATGAGAAATGAGTATGTTCAAAAAAAGGTTGGAGTAGCTCCAGTGATAGATAAGATTAGAGAGAGTTGTCTTAGATGGTTTGGCCACATGTATAGCGTCAACTGTCTGATGACCCAATTAAGAGAGTAGATGCATTAGATTTCCCTTATGTTAAGAAAGGTAGAGGTAGACCTAAAAAACTTGGTTAAGATGTATAAAAAATGACCTTAGTATACTTGAATTTAATGAGAATTTAACACATAATAGGACACAATGGAGATGAAGGATTCATGTAGCCAACCCCAATTAGTGGGACAAAGGCTTGTTGTTGTTGTTGTTGATTGTCATTATATGTTTGTATCTACTTATCATCCATTCAATAGAAATAAGATTATATTTATTAAAAATTGAGTTGAGAATTTTAGGCCATCTTAAAGATTAAGTGGGGATGACTTAATATAAATTATTTGTTAATTTCCATTTATAACTGATTCTCTTGTATTATGTAATAGCTATCTCTCGAGTTATGGTGTAAGCCATAACTAGATGAAAATAAGTATTTTTTAGGATCTATCATACTAGAAGTATAATTTAATTAGTCATAATTTAGATGTGATGCATATAGAAAAAAGATTTTTAAAAACATATTCAACACTGTGATGGATGTTATGAGACAAGGTAAAGATAATGTGAAGGCTAGATTAGACTTGAATGATTTTTCAAGAGATAAAGTTATAATTAAAAGAGACTACAAGTGACAATCTTCTAAAGCCTAAAGCCAAGTATTACCTCACATTTGACCAACAGAGAATAGTTTATGAGTATGTATAATCATTAAAGTTACCATATGGGTATGCATCTAATTTGAGTCAATGTATTGATTTGAAGATAGGGAAAAGTTTTGAAAAGATCCATGATTGCTACATTTTTCTATAATGCTTACTGCCGTTACATTTAGTGCATTTAATTAATCAAATACTAAATCTTTTGATCAAACCCAGTCTATACTTCAAAGAACTTTCTTCAGCTTGATTAAATATAAATGCTCTAAGGCAACAATAAGTCAACATTTTAATCATACTCAGTAAGCTTGAAAGGATTTTTCCTCCATAAATTTTTAAACTCAATGCAACACCTACTAATACATCTACCATATGAAGCTAGATTGGGAGGACTAGCATAGTATTGTTGGATGTACCCTTTTGAGAGGTATCTATTTGTAATGAGTAATAATATTAATGTCACAATACCTTGGAATTTGACCTTCACCTCTTCCATCTTCCATTTTGGCTATAAAAAGGGCCTTAGGTCTTGAGCAAGAGTTCACTTTCCTTCTTCAATCATATGATTTAACCTTGCTTGACCAGCAAATCTGAGAGGAGTGAGCACCCACCATGAATTCTAAGAGACCTTACAAAGATGTTGATATTGCCAAGCTTTTGAATAACTTGTGAATGAAAATAAACAAGGTGAAAGAGTATATGAGCCATAATACTACACATCCCTCTAGGGCAATTGCTTCTACAACACCATTTAATATTATGGCCACTATTTCAACCAAAGGTAGCATTCTATTGGAGATAAATGCTCCGTTGACAATGGCAGAGAGTACCCAAGCCTTGTCAAAGCCATCTAATAAGGTGAATTTCTGATGGGGATTGATTTTTATCTTGTTTGACCTCTTTATTTTGTTTATTTTAGTTCATCAGTATAGGCATTATAGCACTATTGTTACATCGTAAGTATCAGAATGCAGGTGTTTTTTTAATATCTGATGTTATGTTACTATATTTAATATTTTACTGATCTTTGTATCTTTATCATCAACCTCAACCGGAGGTCACACTTTAGTAAGAAATGATGGGTTTCCTCTACTAAAAGATGATGTGTCCATGAGTTCTTGGAGAAATAGTGAGAGAACCTTAACTGCTTTCTATAAAGCTTGGTGTTTTGGAGAGGAGAGTCCCTTTCTTGAGGTGACAAGGCTATGATTGGTGTTGGAGGCTGAGTCAACATCAAGGTAAGGGACTAAGGTTGAGCCCTGCCAAAAGCTGGTGATCGTGGAGGGTGAACTAGTCTTGCTTCATAATTGCTTTGAGTCGAGTGGGTCCTCCATCTTCATCACAGGGGCTAATTTTATGTTTGCTCGCCTGTGTGACCAAGGAGTACTCACTGAGAATGTAAATTGAACCCAATTGTAAAACAATTTTAAATAAACTATAAAATTGAGTGAATGTAAATTCTAAGAGAGTACAAATAAAAGCTTTCTTTTCTTGTATTTATTTTTCTTTTCTTTCTTACTTTTTTATTAGTAGCAACTTCAACTTGATGGCTATGCAGATGTGAATAAATGTCTTAAATGGGTTTTTCATGACATGCACCATTTCAAATTGTGCTAAATTTTGTAATAATTTTTCTTCCTTTATCACTTGATGTGACCCTCATAGTTTCGAATTCACTGGCAATGTCTATAGATATCTTTAGTGATAGTTTGGTAACAAATTTTATTACTCCTAGTTTTCAAAGTGAGTGATTTCCTTTCACTTCTCTTGCTACTTGGTACATCCCTTTTCTTCAATGAGTGGAGTATTACATTCTCCCTTATCCTTAATAATTTGGGCATGGTCATGGCCACCCTGAACAACATTATTGAGGTATTTTTCATTGCCCAATCCACTAAGAAGCCTTCTCTTGAGCCAAAGATAGAATTTTTTTTTTGTCTTTCATAGGTATTGCTTCCATAATCTTAAATTTTTTCATGTAAGTCACTCAAGAAGATAAGTGCTTCAACATATTAAGGCTAAATGAGTTGTGCATGCCTCTCCCCATTTTCAATTTAGTTTGTAGTTCTCATGCTCTGAGTGGGTGGAGATCCTAATTTTTTTTAAGTTGGTACCTGCTCAAATACTATTGAATTGCATGTCAAGTATCACCACTTTCCTAATGTTTTTAAAGTAGAATGAGCTTGAATGAAGTTTGAATCTATTTTTCCATATTTTCACTATGGGAGCCATAGTGATGGAACCATTTAATTTGTAATGGTTTTGATGTGATTAGCTGATCTATCAAACAAAGTTAAGAAGTGACATTCTCATCTTCATTTGATTAAGTATTCAAGGAATGGTCAGTGTCAACTACCCTAGTTTCCTTCTCGTCAGATAAGACAAATGTGCCTAATGTAAATTAACTAGAGAAAAAAAATTTGGTTAAGATCATAGACCAATAAATGAACATTACTCACTTTCTCTTGTATAGTAAGTTTCATGATAATTTTTATAGTAAGTTTTTGCTTGTCAACTCACTTTCTTATTGTTCTTATTATTCTCTATATTGCCTACTTCTTATGCTTATTTTCTTATGTTTTCCATGAAATGACAACTCTGCCCTCTTTCCTATCGATCCAACAACTCTTTGGTTCTTTGACCCATGTGAAGTTGGGGCGTTACATTCTAAGGTTGATAAGGGTGAGCCATCTACTGAAGTGGGGTCAAGTTCAACCTCATAAAAGTTCAAGAAGAAATGAATGAGCTCTACTCTCCACCTTAGCTAAGTAAAGAAAGATGGAAAAGGCAAGTAGAATGACCCAAGTGAAGAGTTTAATTATGAAGAGATTTGAGGGAGTTATATTGCAAACATGACTAAGCCAATGAATGAGACCTTTCACCTTAGTAAGGAAATTTTCTCTATTGACTTAGACAAAACTTTGAAATTAAATTCTTATAGGTGACTACTATATTCTGTGATGACCGCTCAAGCTATGTCATGGTAGTCAACATATGAGATTTGCCAAGCATTCTTGCTTGGGAAGAAGAAGTTATCGGTGATTCACTCTAAGCTTGCTGATTCAAAGAAGAAACTCACCCACACCAAGTACAAATTGGGTTATCTTCTAGGTGATGCTAGAGAGAAGGAAAAGGAGAAGGACAAGGCTATGGTGGAATTAATTCACTTATCATGAGTGCACAAGGACTCGAATAGAAGATCTCTTGCAATACTGAAGAGTTTCAAAAGAAGGATGCTACGTTTTCTAATTTTTTAGACTCTAATGAGTACAAATCCATCTTGTAGAAAAATTCCAAAAAGGGTGTTGAGTTTGTCATTTCTAGAGCATAATCACTTGGACACCATATTCTTAGATTTTGAAAGTGTACTCTCCCTAACTGAGTTGAACTCCGATGTTAGCGATGACCAGGGTAGCACTAGTTAGCATTTTTCATTTTTTATTTTTGTTCATAATTTTCTTTGATGGTACCTGAGTAGGCTAGTCCTCTATATGTAGGAATTTTGTACATTTTCCTGCTTCTTCTTGTAAGGAATCCTTCTCAAATGAAAGGAAATATTTGTTTTGCTTATTTCCATCCCACTATGCAAATACTTTTTCATTTGGGTTTGCAAATGTGTTGTTATTTCTATAAATATATTGTTTTCCTTATACTTAGTTAAGAAAATGTCATTTTTATCCATCCAAGGTTTGATATTTTTCATTGAGTTGCCAACTTCATGTTTTAGTCTTATACTTTAATCGTTGATTACAGTGAATTTGTCTTTTCGCTTATAATCGCCAACCCATAGTGTTGGTCTTACACATTAATTTCCAACTATTATGAGTTGGTCTTTTAACTTAAGCTGCCAACTACATGAAATGTTGATCATTTGTTTATAGTTGGCACCTCCATGGAGTGTTGGTGTTATACTTTAGTCACCAACTGAGAGAGTTGGTCTTACATTAAAGTTTCCAACCATATGAAGTGTTGGCCTATTTTTTGTAGTCACCAATGGTCTTACACTCCCTAACTATAGAGAGTTGGACTTATGCTTGAGATGCCAATCACATTGAGTGTTGGTCTTTTGGTTGTAGTTTCCAACCACACTAAGTTTTGGCCTTACATTTTAGTCATCAAATGAAAAGAGTGGATCCTAAGTACGAGTTGCCATCCATATAGAGTATTGATCTTGTTTATTTTTTTTATTTTTTTACTTAAGGATGAGTATATTTCAAGAACTATAAGGAAAAGGAAAAATTTATTATTCAAGCAAATTTATATACATAAGAATGAGGAATTTCTTTAGGTCCTTAGCATTCTGAGTTCTCAGGATGACTTCGCCCAAGTGAGTTTATAACAAGTTAGCACCTCGACTAACTTTCTTCTTAATTATGTATGACATATCCAAAGTGTGTGTGAGCTTTCCTAGTGCATTATGTATATCAACCTTCTTCAATAAGAAGTCTCTCACCTTGAAATGTTTCTCATTGAAGTTGCAATTATAATACTGAGCATTCACCTTTTGGTTTTCTATATTCATAGAGTAGCTTTGAGCTAAATTCTCTAGTAGGTTTAACATATCTTCCATTGCTTTTGTTTCTCCTTTTTCCCACACTTTATGTGATTGATCAGTCTTGATGAGTGTTAGCACTTTTTGTCTTATAACTCATACTCCATGTGGAGTACTGCTTTAAAAATGTGGAATAAAGAGAATGGTGTCTGCCTAGTAGCAAAGGCTGGAGTTGTTATGAGTGCCCAAAGTACTATGGGTTGAGCATCTACCTATTTGGTCTTAGCTCCCTCTATCTTTTTCCTCAACAGATTGAGGATCTTCTTATTCTATGCCTCTACTTGGCCATTACTTTATGGGTGATGTAATGAGCATATTGAGAAGGGTCCCTAATGATTCATAGAATTTTGTTAATCATCTATAAGTGAATTGTGGCTCATTATTCATAATGTCAAGGTGGGTAGCACACACCTACAAATTATATCAGTTTAAATAAATTTTTTAACTATATGGGAACTTATATTTGTTAGTAGGTTGTCCTCCATCCATTTATTGAAGTAGTCGATCATGACAAGATTAAATTTTCACTGCATACTGATGACTAGCAGGGGTCCCATTAGGTCCATTCCCCAAAATTTGAAAAGCCAAGGATTGGCAATTGAATGAAACAATTGTAGTGGTTGTTAATGTAGAGGGGAAATTTTTTGGCATTGTTCACATCTTTTAGCAAACTCCTCTATGTAATCCTTAGTTGTCTAGAATACCTTATCGTAGGATCCTATCAGCAAGTGCCCTTCTACCTGAATGACTTTTGTACACACCCAAATGTACTTGTGAGTATTTTCTCTACTTGCCCACTCTAATACATATCGGATTCAGCAAAGTGGTCAATCTTCTAAATAGTGCATTCTTGATTAGTAAGTATTGTGTGACCATTGTCTAAAACCTCCTGGGACCCTTTATTCCCTCCAGCTCCCTAGCTTATATCTTTTTAAAGGGTCAACCCAACATAATGGCTCTTTCCTATCAATTTACATGGATTCACCTTCTTCTATGCTAGGTTATGGAGTTGGACATCAAGCTACTTCCCGAGCCCATGGGCCTTTGATAGTAGGCCAACCAACTAGTTTTGTTCTATTGGAACTTATTTAATTTTGAAGTATTCTAATTTGATGACTTCAACTTTTACTTTGAGTAAGTACCTTTATAGTAGCTCATATATTACTTCATAGTCTCCATTCACTTGATTTACTATGAGCTGTGAATTTAAGTGAGCTATAATATGTGAAGCTCCCAATCTAAAGTGAATTGGAGCCCTGAGTAAAGCTTCATATTGTGATTGGTTATTAGTTACCTTGAAGTTGAATTTGATGGCTTAAGTGGTTGTGATCCTTATGAAACTTTTTAACATGATGCTTGCTCCCATAACTTGCTAACTTGAAGAGCCATCAATGTAAAAGTGCCAAAGTGGCTCAAAATGAGTTGGTATATGAGATTGGCTATTGAAATCCATGAGAAAATTGGCTAGTGCTTGAGCTTTGACCATGATTCTTGGTAAATAAGATATATTAAATTCTCTTGCCTCTACTAACCATTTTGAATATCTTTATAAGTGCTTGGTCTTGGCCAATGTAGATTTTAGTAGGTTGTTAGTTAAAACCTCGATCAAGTGTACTTGGAATTATGGCTTCAATCATTTTACTTAAATAATAAGGGTGAATGCGAGTTTCTCCATTATAGGGTAGTGTAGCTCTGCAACACTAAGTGAATTGCTTACATAATACACAAACCATTTCTTTCTACCTTTTTCTTTGATCAAGATTGAACTGATAGAGTCTTCTCCAACTTAATGGTATAGTAGTAGTGTTTCTCCTTCCTTTGAGATTTATAGAAGTGGGGAGATGAGTAGATTTTTGAGGACATTGATGTCCTTCTTGCATTTCACTCAAATTTTTTGGCTCCCCTAAGCACTTTGAAGAATGATAAGAAACATTTCCATGCTTTTGAAATGAAGTGATTCAATCTTGCAACTCACCTGGTGAGTTATTGCACCTCCTTTGTTGTCATCAGGCAATGACATGTCGAATATGGAATTTACTTTATCATGATTAACTTGTATACCTATAAGAGTAATTAAAATCCCAAGAATTTACCTACCCCTGCATCAAACTTACACTTTAATGGATTGAGGCACATGTTATTATTCTTCAAAGTGATGAATGTTTCTTTGAGATCTTCAATGTGTTGCTAAATTTTTTGCTTTAAACTAGCAAGTCATCAATATAAACTTCTATGTTCCTCACCTTCTAATCTTTGAATACTCAATCTAACATCCTTTGGTATTTTGCCCTAGCATTTTAAGCCCAAAGGGCATCACACTATAGTAATATAGTTTCTCCAAAAATAAACAATGCCTTCTCTTAGTCTATGTTATGCATCTAAATTTGGTGATAGCTAGAGAAAGAATCTAAAAAACTCATCACAGGATATCTTATTGTTGAGTCAATGAGTTCAACTATCTTGGGTAGTGAATTGTAGTATTTGGGGCACGTAGAGTTAGGTTTGTAAAGTCTATGCATTTGACATTTCCCATTGGACTTTTGAACCATCATCACTTTCCATATCCATTCAATATAATGAACCTCTCTTTCAAAATTTTCCTTGAGCAACTTTGTGACTTCTTCTTTGATGGGTTCAGCAAGTAAGGCGTTATCTTTCTTATCTTTTTCTTGATCAAGTATCCTTTTTGATATTGAGTTGATAGCAAGCGATGTTGACATCAATGTCGGGAATTTTAGATCTTGTCCAAGCGAACATTTCTACATCCTTCTAAAGTTCTTGGATAATGGTTTCATTATACTTGCTACTAAAAAATGCACTAATTTAAGATGTTTTCCAAGAGATGTTGAGCTCTCCAATCTTTTCTATAACTTCTACTCCAAATCAACCTCCAATTAAAGACTTCTACTTTATCAAAGCAATAAATGATTTATAGGTAATTAGCTCATGATTGATCTAAGTTTTTCTTAACTGTTATCTCCTCTCTACATGCTAGGAACTTGACCACCACGTGATAGGTTGAAACCATTTCTCAAAATATATTAAGCAGGACAACCAAGAATGGTAATATAGGTAACGGGTGCATCTACTCAATAAAATTGACCACTTTTGTTAATTATTTTTATCTTTCCCCCTAAGTTAGTTGAAGAGTGATAATGTCTTCTATCTCTCTTCTTTCTCCAAAAAAAATAGTATAGAGGGCCACCTGTTGGTGCGAGTTTTGAACTTGCTAGGCTTATTTTATCGAAGATTGACTTAAAGATGATATTGATAGAGCTCCATGTGTCGATCAATATACTTTTGATCTGATAAATAGTGATTAGCAACATCATGACTACAACATCATTATAAGGGTTACCAATTGAGGGTCAATCTTTCTCTAAAAAAATGATAAGAAAATTTTGGTGCATGGTGTTCATGCCATAATTTCTTAGTGAGCTTCTCCTAATCACAACATTTTAAGACTCATCCATCTTGATGATTCTTTATTACTGCCAAAGATGATGGATATTATACCTACTACATGGATTGAATGAGCTGGGGCACGCTACTTGATTTGGTGATCTCTTTTCTCTATTTTCTAGTGAATTCTTTCAACTTGCTAGCCATAATGAGCTCTTCAACCAAATTTCTTAAGGGGTTGTTTGGGATCACTTCTATTTTTTTTTACTTTTGTTTTATATATTTATTTTATTTTCTTTATGTTTTGAATCAAAGTAAAACATGTTTGGTTGTAGTTGTTATTTTAAAAAAAATATTCAAAATATCTAAAAGTTATATTAAGTATTTTTAAAATAATGTTATTTGTTTTTTAAAATAAAAAAGTACATCAAATAAAATTTTAAAAATAGCATAAAATTAAAAAAAAAAAACAAAATTAATCCCAAACAACCCTTCTAAGTGAGACTCTTCAAAGTCATGACCATGATCTCAGTGGTAGGTGTAATACTTTGAGTGAGCATGAACTCCATCAGCCTTCATCAGGAGTGGTTGTTTAAAATATTCCTTAGTTTGAGTCACCTTGACTAACTCATCCATTGATACTAGTAGTGGCATGACCATTACTAGATGAAAGTACTCACCATGATTCGGATGAGGTGGGCAAATTTTGAATTCTCACCTATTTGTTGGCACCTCCCTTCTCTTAGCTTATTCCCTTTTCTATCTTATTGATACATTCTAAATCAATCTTTGGTGAAGTGCTTTAAAGGATACTTCCTCATAGATTCCTTTTAAGGTATTGAAGGTGGCTGGATCACTTTATTATATTCTTCTATATTGACATGACTATTCACCAATTCTAGAAACTATGTCAAGGTTTTAGCTAGGTTGTTGTAACCTGAGGGTGTATCTAAAGGGGTCTTCTTTCAACCTTTAGGCGAGTGCCGCCTAGGTGATTGTCGAATTCATGTACTTAACTTCTAACATTTCCCTTTGAAAGCATGACAAATTTTCTAAGAGACTAATCAAGCTCTTGCCTTTTCTATTGGCAATCATGAGAACCATCTTAGTGCCAAATCTTTGAGGGTGATGAAGAAGAATCAATAATTTATTATGTCATCCAAGTCCAATAAAAAGGTGGTAGATTCGAAGTATGCCACATGGTCGAAAGAGTGACCTTTATATGATTCCAAATATGAAATTTTGAATTTGTTGAGGGGGTCGAGCATCTACAATCTTTTTTTGAAAAGCATCAGTTGGGGTAACATTCATCCATTCCTTTTGGCTTCCTCCTCCTCACTCACCACGTGCAACTTATCATCGATACTCAAACTTCTCGATAGCTCTATCTCTCCCATGGTGTCAAACCTGGAGAGTAGCTGACTAGAGGACCTTCATTTTTTTTGAGTTTTAAAGACTTCCCTTACTTTCTCAATTGTCATCTATACTAGATAGGTGATTCAGTCCTCCATGTTCATTAGGTCCTATTGAGTCACAAATTGTTGAGGAACTGGCAATATGTTTATTAAGTTATCATATGTAGATTAGCTTGCTTTGTTGAGTTCCTAGCTTCAATTTCTTGGCTTCATCCATTGTCATCACACCTAATAGAATGTTGAATCTTAATCTATCCATAAGAAAAAGTAAAACCCTTTCTTAGGCACTTGTAGAGTAAGGTTAGATCTAGTGGGATATAAGGCTAGGGTCGAAATTAAAAAGAACAAGGTTAGAATACAAAAAAAGTCTTTTCTTTGAGATTTACAAATACAAATATTTATTCCATAAATGGATAGAAAATAGAATAAGTCCTATAAAATCTCTTGAGGCTCTTTCAAAAAGCCAAGAATAAAATAAAGCCCCCTTCCTCAGAATTCCCCTCTTTATATGGTCGAGAGAGCATATAAGGAAAGTACAATTCAATTAAAATATACAAATACCCACCTATAGAGATGAGAGCTATATTGTGAGATGGTGAGTTCTTGGCCTAAGTGTCTCATGCGAGCATTTTATTTGATGTATCCATCAGTTTGATCACACTTCTACTGTGAGTGAACCTTGGAGGGAGTGAGTGGCCCAACATTGATTCTTTGCCTTTGAACCTCTCTATAGTTACTTTCACCTGATGCGAGTACTCATGGTTAAATAGTCATCTCATGTGGCCTTTGAATGTTTCTTTAGTGATTTGTGCAATGTATTCTTCTGCATATATGTAGATTATATTTACTTATTAATGCTTAATAAGCCATAACTTTCACTTGTAACATATATCTTGTTAATTGATATATCTTTTGCATTGGCTTTTGTGTATTTTGTGTTAAATGATTTGAATAACTTAACTAGTACAGTAAGATTTTACTTTTATTTAATTTAATAATCATAAACTCACTCACTTGCCATAGCTTTTAAAGTAATCTTTAAAATGGTGATACACTTTTGAGTGGAGTTAATTTATTACATGTGAACCAATATTCTTGACAATTATGCACTTGTTTGTGTATTTAATTTATATATTTGATTGTTACAATATTGCTTTTTATGTGTGTTTGGTATAAGGGTTTGAGTTGGGATGATTTAAAAAAAGTTCATAGTTTCACTTCACACCTGATTCTTCCTTCCTCTTTTTGTGATTTGAGACTCAACAATTTATTATAAAAGATTGTAAGAATACATTTACAATCTTATAATCACCTACTCAATCAACTTGTTAACTAAACTTTGCTATTAATGTACCATATCCTTCATTGAAATAAAAACATATGCCCATACGATATGGTAAGCCATTAGCTCATTAAGTTACACAAAACCTATAGATGACTTTAATGCAAAAGGGAAAGCAATATGTATTTTTACAATAATATTTATAATTAGAGTATAAATCTTAATATATATATATATATATATATATATATATATATATATATATATATATATATATATATATATATATATATATATATATATATAATCTAATTATAGTTACATATTAGGTTAAGTGATTCAAAAAGTAAAGAATGTATAATTTACAAGATAAAAATTGATATTTTATGTTCAAAAATAGAATGAATAAATCAAAGCATTAATTCATGCAACCAATATATATATTCTAGTTGGATAAACATATCACAAATTTTATAAAATTGTGAGAATATTTCAAACATAATGAATAGTGGGCTAAAATACTAGGGCACCCATCACCTTATTTTGAAAGTCACATCATGTTTATACCTCTCATGGGACCATCTCCCCATATAAATAAAGAAAAATCTATCAATCCATAATTATGTGCTAAGTCTAAAAGACCTAGCCAAAGAATAAGTTTAAAATAAAAACCTTATGAATGGCACAATATGTAGATCAATAACTTAATATATGTTTGGTGAAACCAAAATAATAAGAATTAGAATGATCTATAAAAAAATATAACATCTTTATTTAGAATATTTTTGTATACCCAAAATAAGTAAGTTGTCTAAATGTTGAAGACTCTCCACATGCATGGAAAGCACAAGAAGAAAATCAAAAGAAGGAACATGGGTATCGACCACATGGACACACACTCACCCATATAAGGCAAGTATTTAGGGAAGAATGGATAGCTCAGGGTGACTCAAGTATAGTAGCCCCTGACATAGGGAGAGTGACCACACCTGAATCAAGCCATAAGAACTCATCATTAGACTCATCACTCATCAATGAACACTCACCTCGGGTCAAGGTGAGTCCCTTTTTTGTACTCAACTAGCATCATTCATACTCAACACTTATACTACCCCTCTCCCCAAACATTGTAGAAATGGGAGAAGGGCCCCATTTTAATGGTTGGTTTAGTCTAGTTGAGGAAAAATTAGAGGGAGTTTTAACCCAAAGCTTTCTCTTTTCAAACTTTGTTCTCTCTTGTTCTTTGGAATAAGTGAATTCTCCCATCTTGTGGTAAGAATACTTCAAAGTTAATAAAATTGAATCTTCTCATTCTCTCTATTATCTGATGTTCCTCTCTTCATTAACCTTGCTTCCCAGGTGCTTCTGATGTTCTGCTTTAGCCTACAGACATATTTTGATCCAACATCCTTTTAAGTGTGGTGAGCATGGATGAGGCCAAGAACTAGAAGTTAATATAAAGCAAAGCAGGACTTCTTATCCGAATCACCCAATAAAAATTAAGCCAAATACCCAATAATTTGCCACCTAATATGACTTGAAAGATATGGAAGATATAATCACTTTCTTGGTGCAATGGGAAATGAAGAGACCTAATCACAAGCAAGGGCAGTGGAGTATGAATGATTAATCATCAAGATTGATGACACATCAAACTCATCGAGCAAGAAGGGAATTATTTAGAACTCCTAGCTTAGATGATGAGTCTTATTATTTTAGTGACAAAGAGGAAGACCCGCCTAGAGAGCAAGGGACTCCTACTAATCATTTATCTTCATGAAGATCATTCAATTTTTCATTTGGAATCATATCAAGATTGGACAAACCCGATGAACCACATGGTCTATTTTGAGTCAAAAGCATCATTGTTGGACTTGGATGACATGATTAAATGTCACATTTTCTTCACTTCCTTTAAAGAATTGGCTAACAAGGTGGTTCTCTCACCTCCAATTAGGAATTATCACCTCTTTCTCTGATTTTAAGAGAATGTTCACCACATAATTTACCATTGCCTAGAAACCATTCAAGAGCTCTCAGGCTCTCTTTCAAATGAGGCTAGAACCTAGTGAGTCCTTGATGAGATTAATTACTCACTTTCAATATGAGATGCTAGAAGTCAAGGATCTAGAATCCATGGTGGCTCAAGAAACATTCACTCAGGGGTTGAAAGAATGGCCATTCAAGTATGCCCTAAAGATACAATAGCCTAAAACACTCGCTAAACTTTTTGAGATGGAAAAAAATTATGTAAACACTATGAAGTATAATGATGTCACTCAACTCCATTGACTCACACTAAAGACTCATCAAAGAGATCACATTTATAATGGTCACTCAGAGCTAAATTTCAAGCACAAAGACCAGACAAGAGAAGGCAACCAAAAACACTCACACCTAGGCTAGACTTCACCCTACAACTCGCTAACATGGGAACGAGTACTTGTAGGGCATTGTAGTGACTTCACTGAGGGTATTGATAGCCAAGTTGGTGGAGGCCATTTGAAAAAAAATATTTTTTTAAAGATCATCTACAATGAGAATCGAAAGAGTTCGAGATTTCTTTAGATATTTCACTTACAATAAAGACTAAGGCCATGATTTAATGGGATGTTTCTACTTAAAATGTTTGGTTAAATTGTTGATAATGGCTAGAAATCAAAGAGTTCATCAGAAGAATGGACAAAGAAGTCGATGAGATGAGTAATGAACCGCCCACCCTAGCACCTGTCATCCATATCACAGGTGAAGTACTAACAATTTTTGTGGGAGATGGAGAGTCTTCACAAAAGGTGAATCTCAAATGGTTGTGATCTATAGATGTCAACTCAGTGATAAAAATACAAGTGCCACACACCTCGATAGTGCTAGTTACTTTCCCATAAAAAAGATAGATCCTCCATGGGAAACCCTTACAATGACATGATCAACATCATAGTGTTAATCACTAATTACTAAATTGGAAGTATATTGATTAACATGAGGAGCTAGATCAATTTCATCTTCAAGTCTATTTTTTGATAGATTGGGTTTGGAAAGTTTCAAACTTGCTCCAATAAGAGGATCACTATTTAGATTCTCAGAAAAAAGAAAAAAAGAAGAAAAATGAAGGGATAATCACTCTCAATAACCTGAGGGAAGAGTAAGAAGCAGTACACAACAATGGTTGACTTCATCAGAGTAGTGGAAGCACTATCTACATAAAATGTCATTTTTAGCTAGCCATTGCTTAATATATTTAGGTTAATGGTATCTACTTACCATGTAGCTATTAAGTTCCCTACATGGGTAGAGGAAATCATTGTCAAGGGTAATTTTAAAAAATCCAAAATATGCTACCTCAAAGTAGTCGGTAAATCCAAAAAGGTGGATGAAGTTATGCAATTGGATGTTGCATGTATTAAAATTAAAGTACTTGAAGAGATAGACAAAGTGCCCACCCGCCTATTTCAATCATGAGGGAGTCCATATGATCAGCTCTACTTTTAGCCTCGAGTACAGGGAAGCCCTCATTTAAATCCTCTAAAAAGATATCAATGTATTCGATTATAATATAGCCAAGATACAAAGAATTAACATCAATGTCATTTACAATCATCTCAATATTCACAAGGATGCTCAGCTCATCATGCAAAAATAAAGTAGACTATGGTGTTACTCACTGGATCTATCAAAGAGTAAGTCACCACGTTACTTAAAGTTGTCTTCATGAGAAGTCCATTACCATGAATGGGTATCAAATGTGGTTATGGTGCATAAGTCCAATAAGAAATGGATGATGCATGTAGACTTTACCAATTTAAAGTCATCATGATTAAAAGATGGATATCCCCTTTCTTGAATAGATGTACTCGTTGACACTATAATAGGATATTTCATGATGAGCTTTCTTGAAGCATTTTCTAGGTATCACTAGATCTAGATGCATCCAGCCAATTTTGAGAAAACATCCCTTATCATAAGGGAAGGACTCTATTGCTATAGAGTAATATCCTTCAGGCTCAATACATTAAGGTGACTTATTAGAGGATGGTGGATTGAGTGTTCATGGAGAAATATGGAGGAATGTTAAAGTCTATGTTGATGATTTACTAGTGGAAAGAAAATCATCCATGTAACATATCAAAAACCTTAAGGAGACTTTTTCACTATGAATTAAATATAACTTACGCTTAAATCCTCTGTGCATTCTTGGTATGGGCCAAGTAAATTTATATGATTTCTTATTACACATGAAGCATAAAGGTTAATCTGGACAAGGTGAAGATGCCTTCATTGAGAACAACAAAGGATGTATAATGACTCATGGGTCAAGTCATTAGATTAAATTTATTTAATTTTAAAGATAAAGAATGTTGCTCACTATTCTTCAAAGTTCTTAGAGAAGCCAAGAAGTTTGAGTTGACTCTAGTGTGTTAGAAGGGTTTTTGTGACCTGAAGAACCTACTTTCTTTACTACTATTACAAAGGCAAAAGAAAGGAGAAACCCTATTGCTGCATCTTGGAGTTGGAGAAGATTCTATCAATTTTGTTCTCATTAGGAAAGAGGGCAAAAAATAATGTCCCATCTATTACATTAGTAAATCTTTGAGGAATCAAGCTAAATTATCAAATAATTAAAAAACTTGCACTTGCGCTTATTATTTTAACGATATAACTTTGGCCATATTCCAAGCACACTTGATACAAGTCATAACCGATAATCAACTTAAATATGTACTCATCAAACCTAATCACTTTTAGAGATTGTTGAAATTGTTGGTGGAACTAAGCAAATTCAATATATTCTACTTACACCCAAATGGTGATTAAAGCTTAGGCGCTCATTGATTTTCTCATTGATTTTTGTAGATCGTAAGAAGCCCCAGTCAATCAATACTGTAGTAGCAACACATGGATGGGTCATCTAATGAACATGGCATGAATGAAGGCATAATACTAAAGAGCCAAATTGGAATCACTATAACACAATTGATCATATTTAGCTTCAAATCAATGACTAATCAATCAAAATATAAAGCTTCACTTGTTGGACTCAGATTTGCTGAGGTCTTAGAACATTACACATTATGGCTTATTCAGACTTACAACTAGTGGTAAGGCAAGTCAATAAAACTATGAGGTTAAAGACAAGCTCTTGCAAAAATATTTACTCATAGTCAAAATGAAGATAGAGAAAATAGAGTATTTAAAATTGAATAGATTCTTAGAGAGCAAAACTAACTTGCCAACATATGACCTACAGTGAGTGGGCTTGAAATAGACTCCTCTATTAAGCTCACCCAACCAAGTACCAAGGAAGAAAAGTCAATGCAAATAAATAGTGAGCACTTGTCAATTTGGATTGATCCTATTAGAAAATTCCTATAGACTAAGAAGATAGAGGAAACCACAAAAATGTGATGAGATTCATGATAAAGGCTGCTCAATTTATGCTAATTAAGGGTGAGTTATTTAGAAGATAAGTTGTGTGCAGGAAAGTTGTGTGCAAGAAACAGAGCAAAGGAAAGTGCTAGAAGAGATACACTTTGGTTAGTGTGATAGCCACTCAAAAGAAGAACACTTGCCCATAGATTCTTGATGTAGGTATATTTTTAGCCCATGTTAAGCAACAATCCAAAAATATTTGCAAGAAAATGCCAATGATGCAAGAAATTTGCACATCTTCAATAATAATGCACAACTTTTACAACCAATTACAAGTCCTTGGCCCTTCACCATTTGTGGGATTGACTTAATCAATCCATTACCAATAGCTAGCTGACAAAGAAGATTTATCCTAGTCATGATCTACTATTTTAAGCAAGTGGATTATAGCAAAGCCGCTCATCAAAATAACTATCCAAGTAGTTAGAAACTTCAGTTAGACATATATCATTTGCAGGTATGGACTACTTATGGCTATCATCACAAACAATGGGCCACAATTCACCAACTAAGGGTTAGGAGACTTAGTTGACCTCATTTTTGGATGAGGTTGACATCATACCAATCTTAATAACTAGGATCTCTAATCTTATATTAGAAGCTTCCTAATTAAAAACTTAGGATACTATATTTAGTGACTAAGTGCATAACCAAACCAAAATCAAATAACAAATTAAACAAAGCCATAAAATTTGAAACTAAATTTGAAATCAAAATCAGACTCAACACCCTTAAGTAAAGGCATGGGTCAACCTAGTGGACCCCACTAAGACCTAACCTAACTCAATTGGACTAGGTCAACATAATCAAATCCAAACTTAATAAAATTTAATAGAAATCAAAATTAAATAAATTTAAATTAAAACCTAAATTAAACTGAGCACTAATTGAGTTAGCTTGGTTAACTAGTTTAAGCTCAAAATCATCATAGTCCAAGAAAAATTAAATGAAATCAAAATTTAATCAAATCAAAAAACATAAAATCAATATATAAACATAAAACTAAATTTATAAAGTGTAAAATGGTTAACCAAGTCATTTGACCTGAGTTGACTCATGTGGGCCCCACCAATATAAAATTCAACCAGCCAAAATTTGGTCAAATGGAGTCATCTCAAAAACTCAAAATCATTGAATGAACACGTCAAAATATAAATCTAAATTCAATGATAACTCAAGTGGGTTAATTTAGCCACTTAACCCAAATAAATCCAAATGAACTTCAATAAACTAAATTCAAATTAAATTAAATATTAATCCAAATTAAACATTTCAAAACATTTTAAAATCATAATTAAACATGATCAAAACCTCCATGGGTTTTTTTAGTGATGATTGATATAGCTTTATCCCATTCTTTCAAAAAATTATTTAATGAAAAAGTTTAAAAATTCTTTATTGGATCATCAAAGTCCTAGAAGATAAACATCTAGAGTGATCCATTGGTGTCAAAAAGTTAGAGATAGTTTCTCCTCAACCTCATTCAATAAAACAAAACATTCATAAGTCTGAAGAGAGTGATACAAGAGAGATGAATAAACTTGTATCAGATAGAGTTGTATATGAAAGGACAAGAAAGCTAGACCATATGTACCATTGTCTTTATGTACTTTTTCAAAAGTTTAAATAAAAGTCTATTGAGAAAATCATTTTGTAGACTATTGTTATTTCTGATAATATTGATACAAATAAATAAAAAATAAAAAAAATGGAAATAATCATTCTCATAATATTAATGAACCAAGTTTATTTTATGAATCAAAATTTGAAAATGATATTTCTATGGATGATTTGTAAGGAGTTTCTATTAACATAGAAATAGAGTTCTTAGATTATGATCAATCCTTAGAAAAGAATAGTAGTGAAGACAAGGGTTGAGTTAACATGGACCATATTTCCAACTCAGGAGAAATTACTAAAGTCAATCTCCACAGTATGAAAGTCCTGCCACCTCATTTACCTCCTTCCAATGATAAAGGAAAATAAATCATTGATATTGATCAATCTCTTAATCCTCAACAAAGTGAGCCAATAATTAAAATAACTATTCCTAAAGTTGACTACAATGTGTAGCACATGTTAGGAAGTTGCCTACTAGGTTAAGTATTTATGATGACCTTATTCTATTTAAAGAAATGAGAGAATTATTAATCAAGCCATTAATCAACCTAGAGATATGCCTATAACAACTAGCAGCAACTTCTGTTGATGATGCTTATTATTTTAAAAAGGTCTCTGAAGACTTGCTCTTAGAAACTACTGACCATAATTGGCCCCTCTACATTTCAATTAAAGTAATGAACTTCAAATTATCTAGAGTTCTCATCGATCTGGGTGCATTAGTTAATATTATGAATATCAAGACATTATCTTATTTGAAGACTAACACACGATTCAAATCTAATAAGATGTTATTACAAAGGTTTAATGAAACAAGAGAAAAGGTTTGGGTTCAAACACTTTTTTTAAAATATATGGACTAAAAATAAAAGCAAAATTTCACATCATCAATTCAAAGACATCTTTTAATGCCATTCTAAGAAAGCCATGGATTCATGAATATAAAATGGTTTCTTCATCACTCCATCAATGCATTAGATATACAAGAGATGGAGTAAAATGCACTATAAAAGGAGATATGCATCCATTTTCAATTCATGAAGTTGAACTTTTGAGGATGCCGCCTATTATTTGCCTAAAAGGAAAATGCCTAATTCTATGAAATCTAGAATTACTAAGACATCAAATAAAATAAAATACAAAATATAAAAAATAAAAATAAAATAAAAAAATGAGGAAGAAAAATAATAAAAAGAAAATATTCCTCTTCTAATCCAAATTGATCTAGAATCTCGTATTAATGAAAATTCAAATCAAAACCATGCCTTAATAAAGTTTGATATTTTATTAGAATCAGATAATGATGAATAGCAGGTCCAACATCTAAAGATGAACTTGAACTATCAACATATGAAAGATTAAAAAAGTATGCAAAACACTTTGGCCCTAGTTCTCTTATCTCCACATAAAATTGCACATTTAGAAGTCAAAATGGGCCCTAAAAGTTCAAGAGAGGTTGGGAAGTCATAAAAGTTTTATTATTATCAAGTCTTCAAGCTCAGAAGTAGATACAAAGCTTGAAGACTCATCTTATAATGAAATAATATAACTTCCTTTTGACTAGTATCCTAATTATTAAACATGGTTTAATCTATCATGCTTGGTCTAAAGCTACAACTTAATGTATGAAAATATTATGGGAAGCCAAATATGAAAAAAATTAAAGTCTAAACCCATCATTGGATTTGGTACTATTAGATCTCTAAATGATGATGAATATTGTTTAATGATAAGTAATCATGTAGAATGTAATTAACTTTTATAATTTCATTCAATTTAATAAGAGAATTTTGCTTTGAAATATTAGATAATCCAGATGATTATTTAAATTCAAAATTCACCCCTAGAATTTGAGAAGAAATATATTCACAGTTAACAAATTGAGGGAAATTAATTTAGAATGGAAGAAGACCCACAACTTATAATGGATATAGCCTCATCACATAATTTTTTTACATTTATGGATGGATGATATGGATATAATCAAATTAAGATGGCCTAAAATGAGAAATATACAACATTCAAAACCCTAATTAAGATATTTTGTTACACAGTCATGCCATTTGATCTAAAAAATATAGGAGCTACCTATCAATAAACATTAACTAGAATCTTTGATGATTTAATCCATAATAAAGTGGTATTACATCAATTATTTAGTCATCAAGAGTAAAGGAAAAAAATCACCTTTTATGATATTTAGATTACTTTTGAGTGGTTGCATCATTATAACCTAAAAATGAATCCCTTAAAGTGTGCCTATGGAGTAATTTTGGAGAAATTCTTAGGCTATATAGTCAGACACTATGGGAAAAAAATCAATCTTGAGAAAATTGAAGCTGTTTTAGAAATGCTCGCATAAAAGTCTTACAAAATTAAGATTATTTTAGGGTAATCTTGCATACTTAAGAAGATTTATAAAGAATCTATATGGAAGATGCCTATGACATTAACAAAAATAGATTCTAAATTTATTTAGGATGAAAAGTATTAAAATGATTTCAAAATTTTAAAATAATAATTAATGAATCCTCCACTTTTGGCTACCCTAATCCTAGGCAAGCCATTGATCCTTTATATCTTTTAGATGAATCCCTCGATGCATTATTAGCTTAAGTTATCAAGGAGGGTAACAAACAATCAAACAAGCTCTTTATTATTAAAGTCACAAACTTATTTTGGTGAAAATAAATTATCTATCAATTAAAAAGTATTGTTCATCCTTGGTTTTCATTGCCCAGAAAGTAAGGCATTACATGATTTCTCACAATACACTTAATATCAAGGATAAATCCTTTGCATTATCGCATGACTCATCTGACTTTATCTAGATGTTTGACACAATGGCCAATGATTCTATTACAATTTGAAATAACCTTCATTCATATTCATGCTATAAAAAGTCAAACTATTATTGATTTCTTAACAGCACATCTGATCCTTGAAAGCTCTCCTTTAAATGATACTCTCTAAAAGTAGGTTATGAGTTTAAAGAAAGAAAATAATGCAACCTGGGAGCTATATTTTGATGGTGTAGCCTCTTCATAAAAGGATAAAGAATTTAATTTCTCGATCTCAAGGAAGGAAACGATTGGGTCAATATTTATGACTCTAAAAAAGGGAATGAATCAATATTCTTACCATTTATCTGAGTCTTACATGAATAATGAAGCTGAATATGAAACTCTTATAACTAGTTTGGAATTAGCCATCCCTATGGAGATTAAAGATATTAAAATATTTGGAAATTTCCATCTGATAGTTAATCAAGTGGGAGAAATCTACAAAGTATTAAACACAAATCTCTTTAATTATCATGAATACATGATGAAGTTACTTGATAAAATTCTTTTTATAACTTTGTATATGATATCACATAAGAATAATTCCATAGTTGTTGCCTTAGTAAAGCTTGCGAAGGATATTGTTTGTCTAGAAGAAGAGTCAATCCTTATACAAGTACAAACTTGATAAGTCTTGTCTTCTATAGATTTGGATTACATGAACTAAAAAATAGAACCCAAAGAAATAGCCACTCTTGTCGAGGGTCAAGAAAAGATTGACTGGATAGAGCCATTCATTGATTATTCGAGTGAGGGGAGGCTCCTAGAAGATAAATCATTAGCAAACCATATTAAGAAGCGAGCTTAGTTTTATTCATTAGTCAATGGTGCATTAAATTTCTAGTCATTTAATCAAATATGGTTATGCTATTTAGATAAACAGAAAGCCCATAAGATCATAACCAAGGTACACTTTGGATTGTGCAGCACTCATCAATCTAGTCCTAAAATGAAACTCAAAATTAAAAAACTTGGATATTATTGACCTTCAATGATTGATGATTGCATGAAAATTAAATTGCATGACATTATCATTAATGTTAAGTGCAAGGTGTAATTTTGCATCAACCACCTAGTGCACTACATCCAACAATCACCTATTAGCCATTTAAGAGTTGGGGTATTGATATCATTAGCCCTATTGACCTTCTGTTGTTGAAAGGATATCATTTTATATTAGACATGACTGATAATATTCCAAAGTAGGTTAAAGTTGTCCCCTTACGAGAAGTAAAAGCATATCATGTGTTTAATTTCTTTAAAGAACATACCATATATCATTTTGGGGTTCCTCACCGAATTATATCTGATAATGGTTTAGCATTCAAATCTAGTAAGATAAATCATTTTATGGAAAGATATAACATTAATTGGAGATATTCGACCATATATTACCCCAAGGCAAATGGATTGATCGATGTTTTAATAAAACACTTATCTGAATTTTAAAGAAAGTCCTTAACGATAATAAACATCAATGGCATAAGAAATATATTGAAGCCTTGCGGGACTATCAAACCATATACAGGACACTAACTTAGGCTACACCTTTTTTCTTTGGTCTATGGAACTAAAGTTATTCTCCCATTAGAAGTACAACTTCCTTCTTTAAGAATCATGGTCAAAAATCAAATTATAATAAATCAAAATTATAAACTTCATTTAGAAGAGCTTGAAGGTCTTGCAGAAAAGTGTTTAAAAGCTCAACAAGACCTCTAACTCTACAAATCACACATGGTTCAAACCCACTATAAATTGGTCCATCTTAAAAATTTCTAAGTAGGAGGCTTGGCCTTGGTTCTTTGAAGATAAATTTTAATCCATCATAAGATAGGAAATAAGTTTGAACAAACATGAGAAGAACCATTCATTGTAGAAAAACCTATGAAGGAGGTTCTTATTAATTAATGTATTGTAATGGTGAACATCCAATGCTCCCTATTAGTAGGCTTACTTGAGGAAATATTATCCATGAATTATATCTCAAATTGGAATAAATAATAAAATCATATTTTTCTAACAAAATCTTGTTGTAATTGTTTGGGTCATAAAATGTGCAATTTATTTATATTTTATACTTTTGTTTGGATACATGAATGAAATCAAATCTTAACAACATTTCTTTTAGCCACATAGAAATGGAAGTAAACCATATTAAGGCATCATTTCTAGAAACTTAAGAATGAACTAAGTCACTGAGATACCTCATTTTTAAGGTAAGCTATTTATGTTAGGATCAAGCCATTATGACCACTTCCTAATAGCTAAATTTGATAGTTAGGAATGAGTCCCCAGCAACATCCTTCCTAGTCAAAGTCTATGAATTAGGAACCAATCCATCTTAAAGTCCCTTTCCTCATTTCTGGTATTAAGATTGGAATTAAGCCACTATAAGGCCCTTTTCAAGTAGGTAACTCAACTAGTTAGGAGCAAATCCCCTAGTGGCATCTCTTCTATAAAATTTTTAGAAATGGAACTAAGCCAACTCAAAGTCCCCTTCATATAGACTATTTAGGTTATGATAAATTGCTTGTAACCAATTCATACTAGTTAAATTTCTAAGGATTAGGAATGAAGCCACATGAGGCCCCTTTCCTCACTTTAACTTTTAGGTTAGGAATTAAGCCACCTTAAAGGCCCTTCCTAATAGCTAAATCAGTTAAATAGGACTAAGACCCCCAGCGACATCTTTTCCATAAAGAAAACTTGAGGATTAGGAATGAAGCCACTTAAGGCCCTTTTCCTCACTTTAGCCATCAATTTTAGGAACTAAGCCACCTCAAGGCCCCATCCTATTAGCTAGCCCATCTAAGTTTAGGAACAAGTCCCTATGACACCTTACCTAGTTAGCCAAAGACATAATTGGATAAAGTCAACCGACCCCATTTCTAAATAGGTTATGTAAGTCAAGAACTAAGCCACTTCAAGGCGCTGTCTATTAACTAGACCCCTAAACAAAAGTAAGATCCATACATTCTTTAAGGATTAGTATAATAAGAGTAAGAGTAAGTAACCACAATGGCATCCCACTTCTCTAGTATAATTAGTAATGAATAAGTCCCCCAGAGTCATCCTTAAAAAAATAAACAAAAAAATATATATAAGATCTAGTTTATCCAAATATAATCATTTATAGATTCTCCCTTTAAGTTGGTTACTCATCAAGGCTATCCCCTTAGCTAGTTCCACCTAAGAAGATGTGAGTCTGCATGCTTTCTTCCTAAGTTACCCACTATAAGCTGACAAGAACCCTTTAGGTTGGTTAGTCATTAGAGCTATCCCCTTGGCTAGTCCCACCTCAAAAGATGTGAGTCCTCGTGCTTTCTTCTTAAATTAGTCATTAAAAACCAATAGAAAAAAACTTAGGATCAAACCTATCTTAGTGTAGATATCTATAGATCCACTCCTTAGGTAGTTAATCATTTAAACTACCTCCTTGGCTAGCCCACTTAGAAAGATTTGAGTTTTCATGCTTTCTTCCTAGGTTAGCTATTGAAAAACAATGTAAAAAAAATATGTTATCGTCAGGATAAGAATAAGTTCCCTAGAAGCATTTTTTTTTGGCAATTATAACTACAATAGGATTAGACTTTTTAGTGAATATTTTCCTAGTAGCACCTCTATGGCTCTATCCTTCTTAAATATCAGTACATCTAGATTATTATATGAATGAATTTTCTAAATCAAAACAACTTAAGACAGTTTATGACTATATTTCATAATCAAATTTCAAACCAAATTCAAACATTTGCAAGCATTGTTACCTATACCCTTCACAGGATCTATTGATTAGTGTGGTCAACACTAATATAGTGGTGTTCTCTAGCTAGTCTATCACATATATTGGGGGTTCATTTGTTGACCTCATTTTTAGATGAGGTTGATATCATCTTAATCTTAGAAATTAGGATTTTTAATCTTAGATTAGAAGCTTCCTAATTAGACAATTAGACACTACACTTAGTGACTAAGTGAACAACCAAACCATAATCAAATAACAAATTAAACCAAATATAAAGTTTGAAACTAAAGTTGAAATCAAAATAAGGCTCAACACCCTAAAGTGAAAATTTAGGTCAACTTAATGGATCCCACTAGGACCTAACCTAACTCAATCAGATTAGGTGAATAAAATC
Organism: Cymbidium sinense; assembly: GCA_021442155.1. NCBI lineage: Eukaryota > Viridiplantae > Streptophyta > Magnoliopsida > Asparagales > Orchidaceae > Cymbidium > Cymbidium sinense. The sequence goes on from CM038219.1 coordinate 83,476,459, forward strand.
AAATCCAAACTTATAAAATTCAACATAAATAAAAAATTAAACAAATTTGAAGCAAAACTTAAATTAAATTTAGCTTTAATTGAGTTAATTAGGTTAGTTAATCTAATTAATTTATTTAAGCTGAAAAACATCTAATTCTAAGAAAAATCTAAAAAACATAAATTCAATTTATAAACATAACTGAACATTAAACTAAACTTAAAAGGGTATAAAATGGCTAATCAAGTCATTCAACCTGAGTTGACCTATGTGAGCTCCACTAAATTAAAAGTCAACCACCCACAATTTGGTTAAACAAAGTCATCTTAAAGGTTCAAAATCATCAAATTAATATGTCCAAATACAAATCTAAATTCAATGAGGACTTAAGTGGGGTCAATTTGGCCACTTAACCCAAATAAACTCAAATGAATCACATTAAACTAAATTCAAATTAAATTACAAATTAATCTAAATTAACATCAAAAATATTTCAAAATCATAATTAAACATGATATAACTCCTCCTTAGGTTTAATTTCACTAATTTGATCATTTGACTTGTTGGGTCAAATGGGTCAAACTCAAAATCAAATTCAAATTAATTAAAATTAATTACTTTAAATCATTTAAAATTCTTAATTAAGCATAATTGGAGTTAACCACACTTTGATTTGAGTCAAACTAGTCATTTGACTCAAATGAACCTAACTTAGTCCATTTAAGTCAAAATGGGTTAATTTAAATTAAAATTAAAATTAAACTCAAAATGATTAAAATCAATCAACAACAAATAATCAAAAATCATAAGTGAAATTTAATCTAAATCCAAAATGGTTCATTAGGATAGGAAAGTTTCTTTGACCCATTTGGAATAAATAGGCCAAACTTAGCCTAAACCATATCAAACTTACATAAAATTTTAGTCGATTGATCCATAAAACATTATAAATGAACAATGAAGCACAAATGAAACTTAACTTAAACCTTAAATTGGCTAAATAGGCTAGAAAATTCTACTTGACTCATTTGAGTCAAGTAGGTCAAACTAGCTTAAGTAAAATAACACATAAATCATCTAATGAATAATCACCATGATTACAAAAATAAATCTAAAGATAACTGAATGCAATTGAGCCAACCTATATCAAACCAACTCAATTGAATTCAAATCCAAATGAATCTAACCCAATCACCTAAATCAAAATTCAATTTAGTTGGCTTGACTAAAGAAGGCAGCCAACAACTTACTAAAGAGCCGAGGTGTTTCCATGAGGTGAAGACGTGTTGGGATATGAAGTGGAAACCACAGAGATGGGAGCCACCTCTCTCACCATTTTCCATTTCATGTATCCCTCTTTAGACAATTTAATTAAGTTGTATGACCTTCTCACCACCTTCAGCACCATCACGGGGCCCTAATTCTTATAGCCGACCACCTCCTACCACCCCCAAAGGAGTAAGGCTCAGCCAAGTATAAAAAGATGAGGGAGAGCCATTGAAATCCACTCTTGATTGTCACTACACCATCCCTAAGAAAAACCAAACTCAAACAAACTCTTTCCCCAATTTCCCAACCTCTTTGACCATTACCTACACAAACCTTCAATGAACAGTGGCCATCATCATTCTGTACATCAATTTAGAGGGAGACAAGGTGCCAAATTATTCTTAAAGCTTCATCAAAAATAAGCTAAAGCTTTTTGAAATGTTAGCGAGGTACTCCACTCTCTTGATCTCCCTTTTATTTTAGTTTAGTCCATTGTGATGTCAACTTAATCTATATCAAGATCATGTCATCCAAATTGATTGCAAATTGATCATTGATCAATTTGCAATCAAAATCTCATGCTTTCACCACCTTGATCATCAAAATTAGCCCCTTAGGATGGCTCTTAGTTTATGGTTGAGGGTAGAGATGGAAGCATGACCATCCATTCCTTTTACTTGGAACAAAAGCCCGTGATTTAGTTGTACCCCATTCTTTAAATCCCTTAAAGAATTATGATGCTTCTAAATCATTTGATCTTTAATCAGGTGGTCACGATCAATCTCGTGTCCCCACTGCCTTTCCGGCGGATCCATGTGGATCTTACATGGCCCAGTGGTGTGTCATCATGCGTAAAGTGGTGTCTCGTCAACGTCGTGTTAGTGCTGATGGGATTAAATAAGAAAATTAAAATTTCTTATTTTAAAAATTAATAAAAACTACTTAGAACTTTAAAAATTCATAGAAAATAAAATATTTAACTAAACAAAATACAAATAAGGTCTCTATGGATTCATCTCAAGGATAGGAATCTATTAAACTAAAAATTTCTAATTTTTATTATCACATTTTAGTTTAATTTGGGTTTAATTGATAACATAAAACTTGAACTAAACTCAAAATAAGTATCTGATTAAATTAAAATTTTAGGGAATTGAAATTAGGGTTAAAATATAGCGAACATAAAACATTTTGAGGCCTAATTTTAATTAGATCATAAATTCTAAAGTTTGAAGTTAAAACTCCATAATTAATAAACTTAATTAATTTAAAAATGTGAAATTAATGAAAAGCATGGGATTAGCTTAAAACATCATAATCATCATGTATGAATTTTATAATAAAAAAACATCAAAACTCCCTAAATTATAAAAATTTTAAAAATTCCAAATAAGGATTAATTATAATTAAATAATTTAATTAATTGAATAGAACTTTAAAAAATTATAATAAAAAATTAGAGACCCTAAAAATATAAATAACCACTCTTTATTCATATTCTAGAGAGGAATTAAGCAAAAATGATAGCTTTAAATCATTATGCATAATTCTCGCTTAATTTAGGTCTTAATACAAAAATAATTAAACATTAATTAAACTAAAAATAATAACCTAATTAATTTGAATTTTTCACCAAATGAAATTGATGCTAAAACACAACTTATATAAAAAATTCAAGGGTCAAAGTTAACTAAATCAATAGATATAAAATTTCTAAGTTTAAGCACCTAATTTAATCAAAATAATTAATTTAAAATTTTAAAAATTTTAAGAAAAATTTGAAAATGATTTAAAACATCTTAAATAATATCAATGAACCTAAGAAAAATATCAAACTTTTTTAAAAATAAGAAAACTTAAAGGATCACTTAATTAGGGATTAATTGAATCAATTAATTCATTTAAATGTAACTTCAATAAATCAACCAATAATCTAAAATTTTCAAATGAAAAGCCTCTTTGGATTCATATTTTACAGGAGAATAAAAAAAATTACAAGCCTTAACTATTGTTCAATATTTTAGGCTTAATTCTAATTTTTTATTAAAAAAATTATAAAGTCCTAATTACACTTAAAATACAGTCCGAATGAAATAAAATTTTAGGCTAATGAAATTGACATAAAACCCCACTTGCCATAAAATGTTCAAATAAAAATAATTGTTGGATTAAAAGTTATAAAATTTTGAAATTCTAAGATAATTTAAATTAAATAATAAATAAAAAAGTAAAACAAATTATAAAAATTTCCAAAAAATATTTTAAAATAGTTTAAATAACATCATAGGACTTAGAAATTTTCTTCAATCATCTAAAGTTAATTAATCTTAAAAATTCCATATCTAGGGTTAAAGAACAATTAAATAAATTAAAATCGAACAAAAAACTAAATAACATAAAATAATTATAATTAAAATAAATTAAATTAAATATAAAGAGAAATCTAAAATTGAACATTGATTAAACCTAAATTAAATAAATCAACTTGAACTTTAATAAAATTATTTGATTGAATTAAAATAATAAAGAAAATGAAATTTAATTGAAACTTAATCAAATAATAAAATTATAAAAGAAATTTAACTAAGTAATGAACTTTAAGATTATTTACAATATAAATTAAACCATTAAGCCAATCAAATCAAAACATAAAACACTAATATAATTAATTACAAAACCAAAATAATTAACTTAATCAATATAAAATAATAAAAACCAAATTAACTTTAGTAATAAAATTGAAATTGAACCTAAATTAAATAATCTTAATAAATTTTAATCGTTGATCAAATCAAATAAAATTTATCAAACATAGACTAAATTAAAACTTTTCATAATAAATAATCACATAAGATATATAGTCTAGATATTTGAGATCATAAGACTAATGATTTGAAGGGGGTTGCAATAGCTCGAACCACTGGTTTAGCAATGGCATGCACCAATGAAAGTGAAATTATAAAAAGTAAACTAAATAAAAGAAATCAAATAAAATTTAATTAAAATTTAATCAAAATTCATTAAGTTTGTAAGACTTAGCTTTAAGGATAACTCTGAATCTCTTAATGAAAAACTTGCTAGAGTTAGAGTGTTGATTAGAATAAGTTTTTTCTCAAGTAAAACCTATTTTTCTTCTTCACTCCTTAAAATATTAAAATCAACTTCAATAAAAGTAAACTAAAATTTAAAATAGATCTTTAAATTATCCAAACCACTCAAATTGAAACTACCTAACAGTAAATCAAATAAATCTTAAATTCAAATCACTAGCCTATTTCTCCACACACTAAACTACTAGGTCACCAACCCTAGACTTAGGTTAGGATGGTGATATGTCTGAGATAAGGTATTTTTCTTATTTTGTGGTGTCCTATTTTAGTTTGGATGGTTAGGATTATTTTCTCGCTAGGCTGGATATTATGACGTCTTATTAGACTAACACTATTTTTTGTAGGGAGCTATGCTTAAAGACACTTTTTTAATAAAAATAATAATAAATAACACTTTTTATGTTCTTTGCTTAAGTCATAAGCATAGCATAACAAGTAGGCTTGGCAATCTCTAGTGCTAAGCGGTATGTTTGGAAAATAAATTATTGGTGTGTTGTGAGTTTTTCTAACATCTATTTTGCGGGGTTTCAGATTTTTTTTAGATTTTTTTAAATATAATATGATCTTAGAATTAGGTTAGGATCTATAGGATTTAGAATTAGTGGGAGCTGACTATACCTGTTAATGGTCCCCTGTGCCTAAGGAGATATTTGAAGAAGATGACGATCCTAAAGAACAATAGATGAAGACCCCATGGATAAAAAATTTAGCTCTAGGTTGTTGTATAATGTGAGCTTGGCGACTTTTGCTTTTCTTCCATGCAAACACATTGGCCTATTTACTTTAATTTATTTGTTTTGATTTACTTAAAGTGTGCATTATAACTGCATGCTTTCATAAGTTTTTTTTTTTTATGATTGTTGTTTTGTGATGAAAGCTTAAGCTCTCGAGAAAATTAATTTTTCTACCCAACTTTATTAAATCAACTCAAACATAAAAATAAATAATTCATTATCTCATATGATCAAAGCCTTAGTGATAAATAATAAAATAAATTAGAAATTCTTAGAATTTGTGAACCATTATTGCATATTTTTTCTTAAATTCTTGAATTGGGCCCTTCTCCTATTACACAAAGAAGGCATTTAACTTCTGAGGATACCACCATTATGGGAGAAGTCTGTCTTCCCTTTTGATTTGGTCCATAACTCATTTCTAACTACATCTCATCTTAGACATGATTTACATACCCAAAATATTCAAATAAAATTATGAGTCAACATGTCTAAAATTAAAAAAATTGTTGCATTAACTAGAAGCATAAGATACTAGTCATGATCCTAGAGTTAGAGAGTGAGTTTAGGTTCTTAGTTCCTTCCTTAAATATAATAGCCAAACTATCTTGCATTTCATAAGATTGGACTCATGATTTTAAAATCATTAGAAAGTGTTAGCTAGCAACACTTCAAAATGAAAAGTCTAGAAGAGACGAGATTGGTTCATATTCTTAAATGAAAAAAATTAAACCAATCATTCTCAAATTCTTGTGATTAGATTATGATTAGCTTCTGGCTTATGTTAGAAGCATCGTTTATTCTTCAAGACTAAGCATCCTATAGGAATAAGTTTTCACATTTTAGGAATTTTTGTAGTCTTATGCTATTATAATCTAAGTCCTAATTTTTCAATAAAATATCAAACTCAAAATTTGAATAACTTCATTCTAAAAGTTATAAAGCCAACAATAGGATAGGTTGAAATGTTTTTTGGGCTTCCTAGTATCTTAAATATTTCCGACTTATTCTTGATTGGCATCAAAAAAGAAAGAGTTCTTTTTTGAATCAATTCCACTTAACTTTCTAAAATAGTCATCTTGTGAATATAAACTTTGAAATTCATAGAGATGAAAGCCAATTTCTTAAATCGAGAGTATTCTTATAGGAATTCTATTTCTTCTAAAGTGTGATTAACTATAGGGGCTTTCCCTTATAAATAACTACAAACCCTACACTAAAATAAACTATGTTCTATCTCTCCATATAGTTCAGGGAAAAAATCTTTAGCACATTGTTGACCCATCAGCCTTAGGACTCCTTATTAAGTAATTAAATCTATTATAGGCTAATATTTTTATCTCTTAATGGCATATTTAATAACTTAAATAAGTACCACTAAGATGTACATTGTGTTTCAAATAAAAACTTTATAGACTTTTGCAAGTATCAAGGAATAAAACTAAAATTACTTAAGTACATCACTCACAGAGCAATGGTCAAGTTGAAGCAGTGAACAAGAACATCCTTAATTTATTAAAAAAAAGTAGAAGGTGCTAAAGCTAAATGGGTAGACACACTACCTGTCATGCACTAGGCATGACTCCCACTACTACTAAGAATACACCCTTCTCATTATCACATGGGACAAAGACAATTGCTCGAGTAGCTCCATAGTCAAATGGTCCTGAGGACGATAGAATTATGCAAAAATACTGATGAGTGGGAAAAGGTGAACTCTGAAGCCATAGAAAAGTACACTCAACATGCTTGAAGAATTAAGGAATGAAACTTCATTAAAGTAAGAAGAAATAAAAAGGCAAATGGAAAGGTACTACAATCATCATATGAAAGAAAAATACTTCAAGGGCAGCAACTTGGTCCTCAAGAAAGTGGATGCAGTGGCTTGATAGAATGTCTAGGGAAAACTCGCACATACATGGGATGGCCCTTATATTATTAGGAAACAAGTCAATCCCGAGGCTTACCAACTTCAACTGAAGGGCCTAACATAATATGTACCTGAAATGGTAAAGACTTACAAAAAATTTACACTTGAGGTAATCAATGTCTTGTTTGATGTAATATGATATCTTCATGATCATTGAGATTCATCTAATGAGTTCATAATTTCTCACTTGTATAATCTTATAGATTGATGTTAAAAGCAAATGACAAGTATAAAACAAAACACTTGGGGAGCTATATGATGACTCATGACATTTGTGCACTATTTTAATCCCAAGTATATTGTACTGGAAATTCTTGAGTTAACACCACTAAATATTTGCCTAAACTAAATTTATACAACTAAAGTTTAAGACCGACACCCTATTAGGTAGACAACTTAATAAAAGAGCAACACCCTCATGAAGTTGATGACTAAAGTTTAAAATTGACATCCCATGAGGTCGATAACATAATAAAAGACCAACACCTATGAGATTAGCAACTAAAGTGTAAGATTGACACCCTGTGAGGTCGATAACTTAATAAAATACCAACACCCATGAGGTTGGCAACTAAAGTGTAAGACCAACATCTTGTGAGATTGGAAACTTAACAAAAGACCAACACCATGTGAAGTTGATGAATAAAGTGTAAGACCGATACTCTATGAGGTTAACAACTTAACAAAAGACTAAAAGCATGTGAGGTTGGCACCTAAAGTGTAAGACCGTCACCCTTTGAGATCAAAACTTAATGAAAGACCAACTCTTCTAGTTAGAAGAGTAAAAAACCAACTCAAAGTTGATGACTATAAAAGAAAGAAAAAGAAAAATAAAGGAAGACTCATCACAACAAATAACTCAAAGGTAAAGTGACTCAAACGAAGACTGACCTCTTATAGTTGGCTAATTAAAAAAACCAATTCACCATAATGAACCAACTAAGAATAAAGAACTCACCCCGCAATCAGTACTTATATTTTAAAAAAAAAACTAGATAATTTGTCAAAACACTAGCGAGCACAATGCAACCACTCATATAGAAAATATGAAAAGTACTTAGCAAAAAAAAAAGGAACAACTTTTTTATTTATAAGAATAACATTTATAGGTGGGAAAATGTGGGATTACATGAAGCACTTCTCCTCTCCCAACTCATAGCAAAAAAAGATAGAGAAAAACAGAAAATGAGAGAGGGAACAAATGAAGGTCAACTCATGATGCTCTTATCAATGTTGGAATTCGAGAGGGTGACTAAGTCAAAGAAGTCTAAAAACTTGGGATCCAACTAGCCATGCTTCACAAACTTTGGCGATGATGAAGTCAGGTCCGCCTTGAACTTGTGCTCTAACAATCCCTTATACTCATCAATTTAGAAAGCCTGGGAACTTGGCCTCCTTCTTCTAAAACTTCTCCGTGCAATGAGAGAGCCTTCATCTAACTCCCTCTTTGTTTCAAGGAGGAGAGTGAGCTCCATGACAACCCACTCCCTCTCCTCTTCTTGTGGCTTCATCTTTTCTTGAAGCTCGATAAGCTTGGCTTCAAAAGAGACAAGTTGCTCCTACACACCTGCTAGCTCCAACTTCACCGTGGAGAGACTCTTACTCTTGATGGAGAACTTGCTTCAAATCCCCCAACTCAATTGCCAAGTCATTACTTGAGCGGTCATCATAGCAAATGGCAGTCACTATTTGGAAGGACCTCTAGAAAACCACCAAGTTCTTCAAAATAGATAACCTTACCATACATGAAGGCTTCATTGGTCGACTTGGTGAGATTAGGGTGAAGTTGTCCCTTGCATACTCCACCTCCTTCTCCCTCTCCTTTTATTTATCTTTCTCCTTCACAAGTCTGCTCCTCTTACTTGAGTGACCTCCTTGAGGAGTCAAGCTCGCAACTCTCTTCTTAGACTTTTATGAAGAACTATCGGCCCCGCATCCTTAGTAACTTCAGCGAGGGGAAACTCACCACATCCTTCCTCATCTTCATCTTCATCAAGGAATCTGATGATTGAAGGATCAAGTGTAGAGGTTGCAGTATCCTCTCCACCTGAATATACGAGTAATAACATTAGAGATAGCAAGTCAAAAGGAATAACATCAACACTTAGAAAAGTTAACTACAAAGTACTAATCATAGAGGACACTAATAACTCGGCTATAGAAAAAATAATGATTGATATTCGAAGTCTTATCATTCACTTTCTTTAACACTTTCTAGAGCTGAGCATCCATCTTAGGAGTGCCTGTCTTGCTCATTGGGAAGGGAGGGAATAATCAACATGGGCCAAGGTGATGAAATCTTTACCAACAAGAGTTTAGATCAACACTTCTTGACTTTGTTGGATAAGCCATAAATTCTCAATATGACTGACAAGAATTGAATAGTCTCATCTTTGTACCCTTCACCATGAATACATGGAGGAAAAGAGTTAGGCTCCATGAGAATCGCTCTTCCATCAACACCATCTGGAAGGTGGTTATGGTCACCATAAAGTTTGGCAGGATCAAGGCAAGTATGACCACATAGTGCTTGAGAATATATATCATTCATAGGAAGTAAGCAGTTGAGTCAAGTTGTACGTCTCATCAGAGTTGGCCACCCTCACTGTATAATTAGGGTGACAAAGGTAGTAACCATGGAAGATGAAGGTCATTGTTCTAAGATAGAGGTCAAGGAACTCATTGACCTTGGATAGCATGAATGCACTCACCGCCTTTTTTAGGGTTGTCATTGAAGTGACTCACTTCAAAGAAAAGAGGAAATATAGCTTACTCGATCACACAAGGATGTCAATTGCTCTATGAAGAGTTATAATAAAATTCCAGCTACCCATGATAAAATTGCATTTATAAGCCCAATATAGCTCAATAATGCAAACATAATATTGAACATTTAATGAAGAAATTGTCATAAGAATCTTGTATAAATTTTAAATGGTGCATATAAAGACAAAAGTAATTAATGAATCACAACCCTCATAAACAGAACAACAATTGACAAAAAAGAAAAGATGAGTATAAAGTTAACTTTTCCTTAAATATTTATTTCAAAAAAAATTAAAAATTACAAACACACTTGCTATGACTACATTACAGTTTTTTGAATTTCATTATAATAAGATCCAAGTGCCACTCCGTTGAGTTTTCCCTTCTCCCACATGTACTCGAGCATGAAGTTGGCATTGGTGATGAAGAAAGAAGACCCCTTTGACTTCAACGAGCATTAAAGAGAGGTCAACTCTAGCCTTATAATCACTAACTCTTTCTAAAACTCAGCCTCGATAGCTAGCCTTTGTTGCGGCTCCGCTTCTTGCAGAAACCTAAGCTTGCTCAACTCTTGCCTCGATGAATTCATGTATTTCTCCAAAATGATGACTTTCCCCTATAGGTTTGCAAGCTCGGCTGAGTTTACAAGCACTTGTAGTTCCTTTCCTCTTAGACTCATCATTGTGAGGAGAAAATGTCACCAACATCTTTTGGATGTTAACAAACGTGAAGCTGATAATGGCTCTAGAAGACAAGGTGAGCGACTCGGCTGGCGTTCCCTATGAAGTCAGGCCCTCTATTAGCACAAAACTTAGTGCATTCACATTAGCACTCAGTGGGTTTAGAGTTGCCCCTAAATTATAAAAAATGAACTTGTCAAAAATGGGTAAAGGGATTTCAATAAGGAAGTCGGCTAGGGCCAAGATCCTTGGAGAAGGGAGCCAATGTTTAAACAAATAGATTTCTTCTTCAATCAAATGATGACCTAGTAGATCACCCACAATAATATAAATCAACTTTTTATAACTACATGGAATGAGAAGTCGTAGAGCACCCACTATCACCCTACATCACCTCCTGCACACTCGTCACAATTAGTTGAATGTTATCATAAAGTCAAGAAGTGAGATAGAATAAATCCTATCTCATTAGAATTCTTCTCTATGATGGTGGTCACAAGGGAGATAACCACCCACCTCCTCACCAATACCTTTTTGGGGTGAACAAGAGGAATGACGACCTCCTTCTCCAACACACTTTCCTCCCTAACTAGGCTAATATTTGCCTCAGCCGAACACTCAATAACACTGCCTTGGTAGGAAAGATCATGGTTCTATGGGTAGGGGTACCAAAGGAACTCATCTCTACTGCATGAACAGTGGTGACTTTCATTGGCTTCTTGGACTTTAGCTTTCTCTAAGGCTAGCTCACAATTGTGAAGAGTCAATATAACTGGCGGTCTCTTAAATTCCATTGCAAGTATATGTATTCAACACACAACTAAAAACTTGACAAAAGAGAAGTCTATCTATAGCCATAAATGTAAGATTTAGTAAAATTTTCTAGGGATGTAAATGTTCCTTTCATAGCTTATAGAGCAAGGGATACACCAAAATGACTGAACCTGGTAAAAAGGCAATGTAACATTTAATGAAATATTCTACTTTCTTCTCAACATTTATTATGAGTAATTGACTTTTTATTCTTCTATATTTTCTATGAGTCATCTTTACAAATGAGCAGAAGAATTAAGGAGCTAAATATATACTAAAATAAGTAGGCTGTCCAAATACTAAACACTCACCACATGCATGACAAGCAAAGGAAAAAAGTCAGAAAAAGGAACATGGACATCGACCACATAGACACAAACCCGCCCATAGAAGGCAGGTATTCATGGAAGAATGGCCAACTTAAGATGACTTAAGTCTAGTACCATCCTAAAGCAAGGAAAGCATATGCACTTAAATCAAGAAGGGCACTTGTCGCAAGGCTTATTACTTGCCACTGAACACTCGCCTCAAGTCAAGTGAGTCCCTTTTTTGAACTCAACTAGTATCATTCATACTCACTCTTGTACTACCCTTCCCCCCAAACATTATAAGAAGGGGGGATTGCTTTTTAGGGGTTGGTTCAATCTAGTTTAGGAAGAATTAGAGGGAATTTTAGCCCAACACTCTCTCTTATCAAACTTTGTTCTCTCTTTTTCTTTAGAATAAGGGAATTCTCCCATCTTTTGTTAAGACTATGTAAAAGATAATAAAATTGAATCTTCTCCTCATTCTCTCAATTACTTACTATACCTCTCTTCATTAACCATGTTTCCCAAGTATCTTTTAAGGTTCTTCTTTATCCCACGGATAAATTTGGATCCAACAATTATATAAAAACTCAAGTAGGGCACTTGTCGTGAGGCTCATTACTTTCCACTTAACACTCACCTCAAGTCAAGAGAGTCCCTTTTTTTTGTACTCAACTAGCATCATTCATACCACCTCTACTACTACCCTTCCCCCCAAACATTATAAGATTGGGGGGGGGTAATCTCTTTTTAAGGGTTGGATCAATCCAGTTCAGAAAGAATTAGGGGGAATTTTAGCCCAAGGCTCTCTCCTATCAAACTCAGTTCTCACTTTTCTCTAGAACAAGGGAATTCTCCCATCTTTTGTTAAGACTACTTAAAAGATAATAAAATTGGATCTTCTCCTCATTCTCTCAATTATTTACTATTCCTCTCTTCATTAACCTTGCTTTTGGAGTGTCTTTTGAGGTTTTGCTTCATCCCATAGACAAATTTGGATCTAACAATTATATAAAAACTCAAAAAAAAAGAAGATACTCACATAACATTATGTAGATCTACCAAAATATACTAATAGTTATATTGAACATTGTGAAACCATTAAAATATCTTACTTTCTATGAAATCTATATGAATTAAATATGAGAAAACACATGTGAGTCAAAATCCTTTAATTATGAAGTAGAAAAATGACAGCTTATCTTGAGTCAAATAATTGTCCCAATTAGTTCTACTCTTATATCATTTTCTATACTCTCTAAATTCAAGCTTCTTTCTATAAAACTCTACCCCTCTCATCATCTTTCTTTACATTGATTCCATGGATGAAGTGAGAAACAAAATTAAAATGATATTTATATTAAAGTAGTGGCAAACTTGTAAGAATATTTCAAACTTTTTAAAGAAATATTTTGAATCTCATAATCAATTGATGTCATATTTATTATATTGCTTAAAAAGTATAAAGAATAAACATAAAATACTATATTGCAATTAGAGCATATTTGTAAAAATCATTCATAAAAAAATAATTATTATGGCTCAAAAAAGCCCAATTCTGTGGACATGCTAATTATAAAAAAAGAAGTTAAAAAAGCATACATGCACATTTCAATATAATGTCCATCAAAATTAGGAAATGAATATGCATTTTAGAATAGATGATTAAATATACTACAATATGATGAAGATGATTCATTAAAAGATATAAAACAAATAAAACATTTTCAATTATATATAATAGATTAATCATATCACATCATAATTCAAAGGATCAAATATTCAATCTCAAGAAATCATTTGTACAATCATTTCAAGAGTAATATATGTTGAATCTAAATTTGTCTGTAAATGAAGGAGGGATATTCTGAAATACTTAAGAAATAAGGTTAAACAGAAATACTACAAATAGGAAAACCAAAAAAATTAAAAAGTACAAAAATAATATTATTTTTATTCCTCAAAATCAAAGTATAAAGAGTAATGATCTCGAAGAAAGAAGAAAAAAGATCACCATGTAATAAAGGAGTTTTCCTATTATAATATCAATGAGTGATTATACATTGAAAGTACATATAAGATAAACTACATATTATAACTGGAAGGCCACTAAAGCTAGCGATGTGTATGTGTGTGAGCAAGTATAGAGCTAGCAAATAGTGGGGACGAGTAGCCCAGTGTTGTGCCTGTATGTAAGTAAGGTCTTAATTGAAAGATACAACCATCTTGTCCCGTATTCTCCCATTGTCGACGATTTGATCCATATCATGTTCTCTAAGTTATTAATCTTTATATCCTTGACTCGTTGGCTTGAATTGATCTTTTATTATTAGATACTCTCTAGTGAGTATATTTATTCTAGAAGCCTTTGTTGACAAGTGCCCTTTACGAAGAGGCCTTGATAGCTTGACCCACAAGGTTGCTTGAGCCTATCTGCTATTTTGGGCATATAATATATATATATATATATATATATATATATATATATATATATATATATATATATATATAGAGAGAGAGAGAGAGAGAGAGAGAGAGAGAGAGAGAGAGAGAATTATAGTTCGCTTCAAGATTCATATTATTCTTGAGATTTGTGCCATTCACTCAGATTTTACAGAACAAAAAAAAGGATATTTTGAAGTACCCTTCCCCCCACACATTATAAGAAGGGGGGATCACTTTTTAGGGGCTGGTTCAATCCAATTTAGGAAGAATTAGAGGGAATTTTAGCCCAACGCTCTCTCCTATCAAACTTTGTTCTCTTTTTTCTTTAGAATGAAGGAATTCTCCCATCTTTTGTTAAGACTACATAAAAGATAATAAAATCGAATCTTCTCCTCATTCTCTCAATTACTTACTATTCCTCTCTTCATTAACCATGTTTCCAAAGTATCTTTTAAGGTTCTTCTTTATCCCACGGATAAATTTGGATCCAACAATTATATAAAATCTCAAGCAGGGCACTTGTCGTGAGGCTCATTACTTTTCACTGAACACTCACCTCAAGTCAAGCGAGTCCCTTTTTTTTTACTCAACTAGCATCATTCTTACCGCCTCTTGTACTACCCTTCCACCCAAACATTATAAGATGGGGGAATCGCTTTTTAAGTGTTGGATTAATCCAATTCAGAAAGAATTAGGGGGGAATTTAGCGCAAGGCTCTCTCCTATCAAACTTAGTTCTCTCTTTTTCTTTAGAACAAGGGAATTCTCCCATCTTTTGTTAAGACTACTTAAAAGATAATAAAATTGGATCTTCTCCTCATTCTCTCAATTATTTATTATTCCTCTCTTCATTAACCTTGTTTCCCAAGTATCTTTTGAGGTTCCGCTTCATCACACAGACAAATTTGGATCTAACAATTATATAAAAACTCAAAAAAGAAAGATAATCACATAACATTATGTAGAGCTACCAAAATATACTAATAGTTATATTGAAAATTGTGAAACCATTAAAATATCTTACTTTCTATGAAATCTGTATGAATTAAATATGAGAAAACGCATGTGAGTCAAAATCCTTGAATTATGAAGTAGAATAATGACAACTTATCTTGAGTCAAATAATTGTCCCAATTAGATCTACTCTTATATCATTTTCTATACTCTCTAAATTCAAGGTGCTTCTGTAAAATCTCTACCCCTCTCATTATCTTTCTTTACATTGATTCCATGGATGAAATGAGAAAGAAAATTAAAATGATATTTTTATTAAAGTAGTGGCAAACTTGTAAGAATATTTCAAACTTTTTAAAGAAATATTTTGAATCTCATAATCAATTGATGTCATATTTATTATATTGCTTAAAAAGTATAAAGAATAAACATAAAATACTATATTGCAATTAGAGCATATTTGTAAAAATCATTCCTAAAAAAATAATAATTATGGCTCAAAAAAGTCCAATTCTGTGGACATGATAATTATAAAAAAAGAAGTTAAAAAAGCATACATGCACATTTCAATATAATGTCCATCAAAATTGGGAAAAGAATATGCATTTTAGAATAGATGATTCATTAAAAGATATAAAACAAATAAAAAATTTCAATTATATATAATAGATTAATCATATCACATCATAATTTCAAAGGATCATATATTCAATCTCAAGAAATCATGTGTACAATCATTTCAAGAGTAATATACGTTGAATTTAAATTTGTCCCTAAATGAAGGAGGGATCTTCTGAAATACTTAAGAAATAAGGTTAAACAGAAATACCACAAATAGGAAAACCAAAAAATAAAAAGGTACAAAAATGATATTTTTTTTATTTCTCAAAATCAAAGTATAAAGAGTAAGAATCCCAAAGAAAGAAAAAAAAATATCACCCTATAATAAAGGAGTTTTCCTATTATAATATCAATGAATGATTATACATTGAAAATACATATAAGATAAACTTATATATTATAACTGCAAGCCCGCTAAAACTAGCAATGTGTATGCATATGAGCGAATATAGAGCTAACAAATAGTGGAGATGAGTACCCCAATATATGCCTGTATACAAGTATGATCTAAATTGAAAGATACAACCATATTGTCCCATATTCACCCATTGTCAACAATTTGATCCATATCATATTCTCTAAGTTATTATTCTTTATATCCTTGACTCGCTAGCTCGAATTGATCTTTTATTATTAGATACTCTCTAATAAGTATATTTATTCTAGAAACTTTTGTTGACAAGTACCCTTTATGAAGAGGCCTTGATAGCTAGAACCACAAGGTTGCTTGAGCCTATCTGCTATTTTGAGTATACAATATATATATATATATATATGTATATAGAGAGAGAGAGAGAGAGAGAGAGAGAGAGAGAGAGAATTATAATTTTCTTGAAGATTCATATTATTCGTGAGATTTGTGCCATTCACTCAGATTTTACAGAACAAAAAAAAGGATAGAAATTTGACGAGGCAATGATTGCTAATAACTTGAGTTTGTTATTAAATTCACGATGGCTTCATAAGTGCCTTCAATTTAGATTTCATGTTTCAAAGAGCTTAAGTCGGATCACCTTCAAAAGCCAGCAATATTACACATAAAAGTTGTAAACACAGAACATAGTAATAAGTATCCACAAGAAATCTATGCGTTAAAGATGACAATATGTAGGTTGCGGGTTGGAATAATGCTACACATCACACAACTTTATTTAGAACAAACTATAGGACTTTCACAGATCACACAACTTTATTTAGAACAGACCATTGGACTTTGAAAGAATAAATGAATCAAATAATTTATATCTAAAACAATATGAATTCTGGGAAGAAGGGAAGAGTGCACTCCATTTGTTGCGGAGATACATAGCAAACAGCTTTTATTGTTTGACGCCTGCAGCAATGGTGTCCTCTTTTTTTTAACCACCATTTACCAGCAAAAAAAGTTCTGTCAGAAATAAGAACAGTTAGGTGACTTAAAAATCATAAATAGATGAAACCAGTTTTAATTTATATGCTTTTAATATTGTTAAGTTTTCAGGCTATAATTTAAGTTTGTTATATTACATAAATTAAACTTACCAATCTGTTCTTTTTCTTTTTTTCGATGTAAGCAAAAGCTCAGCTTGGCGACATAAAGCATCGTCCAGAACCTGCAAGAGAGATTTTTAGTAGTTACATGAAAGATTTGGATGACTCATGAGGATTAAAGAATTTCATTGTTCACAATAAAAAAATATGTTTAGATGATAAAGAGCTTAAAATTAATAGAGCAAATATGTAGTATCTTCAAATTTAGTTGTGTGAATTAACAATTGCCAATCACTCTTATTAGATAAATTAATACCTAGGAATGATAGGTTTATGTATCTTTGATCTTGTATAAAATAATGACGATACACATTAGCATGTAATTCCTAGAATTAAGGTTACGTAGTCAACATGGATAATTGTCCCATAAGTATTAATGATAGATAATTAATAATAATGTTTATAAAATTACAATTAGCCTAATGAGGAGATGATGTTGCATGGATCCAAGTACTGGATGATAAAAAATCAAAATATTGAGTAGATTGTGAGAAATAAGAATATTAAGATGGCATCTAGCAAAACTATAAGATACATTCATGATGATATTATTATAGAAGACTAGAGAAATTTATTGAAAATAAGTTAAATGAAAAAAACTTTAGTGATTTGGGCATGTATAATAGAAGATAGAAAATGCACTCATCAAATCAGTGAATAAAATTAGAGCGTTAGGAAGAAAAACAGGTAGAACTAAGGTAACATGAATAGAGGTTGATCAAAAAAGAATTGTGAGAAATTAGTTTAATAACTTAGGCCGCATTCATTGACCCCAAATAGTTTGTTATGGCTACAATGATGAAGTGGAGATGACTGCTACTTTAAATTTCATCGAGAACATTTTCTGTTATGTCGTTCAAGTTGATTACTTTCCTCAAGTTGAAAGGTTAGTATTTTAGCACATTTACTTGATTAAAAACAAGCTGATGTCACTTAATATGGGATGTATGAAGAGCATGATATTCTTAGTCTTACCTTCCTGGTGGCAGCAAGCTCAGCCTCCAATGTTGCCACACGGTTCACAGCAGACTTGAGCATCTCCTCCTCCGGAGAGGGTTCAGGCTTCTTGCTGAGAACAATCACCTTTTCCTCGAGCTCGCCAAGGCGCTTCATGACTGCAGAGTACTCTAACATGGATACGGCAGGATTGGCCCCAAGGTTCTGGCTCTTTTCTATTGCATTGGAGCAGTAGACATCCTTTTCATCCATTATCTTCTTCCGTAGGTTCTTCGACATCTTGGCCATGGTGACTACTCCCATGACAAAGGCCATAATACCAGTGAAGACGCCACTGTTCAATTTGTTATTGCAATTACTAGCAATGTCATGCACACCTGCGCAGAACAATAATTCAAGGTTTTGGTGTTACTTTCACCTACGCATTAAACTTATGCTTCTTTTAAAATTCATCAACATCATCATCATTATATTAAACATTTTCCTTCCATCAGCGGTAGCTGGTACAAGAAAATAATGCTGAAAAAGTGAGCAGCAGCTGGCAAATGCAAAGGAGCAGCACTCAAAATTCACACCAACAAAGATTTCACATCAATTTGAAGGGGAATGCATGGAATTATTCTAACTTTAGAATAATTCCAGTCAAATAGTTGCATGGAATTATTCTATATGCTCTGAAGAAAACAATGGAGAGAAATTTGGAAAGTTTTTCTCATGATAAAGAAGATTGATTGAAAAAGAAACAGAAAATTACTTGCTTCCAGATAAACAAAAATGTTAGGTTGTTCGACAGTTTGAATTAAAAAAAAGGTAATCTAGAAGCACACTTCAAGAATAAACTCGTATCATTGCATCAAGCTATGAGTTGGACGACTCAAACTTGTTCACTAACAAAAACAATAAATAAAAAAGAAGACTAAAAAGTTATGAATAACTTGATAGCTACCTTTAACAGTGGCAACCTTGTAATGTGACAGTTCCTCGTTCCAGGCGGCATCCACAGTCTTGTCAATCATTGGCACATCAATGGAAGGGCACATTTTCTGGATAATTTCGACCACAAATCCAAATAAAAAAACTTAAGAACACCGCAATATATTCCTTTTTTAATAAATATTACATTTGATAGAAACTATTTCATACCTTCATCTGATCATAACTATCCATCTCCTCTGGAACAGGTGACAGATGTGGGTGCTCAATCATCCTCCGTGAAAATTTAGGAGAAGTCACATCTTCAGTGGGGGTGACAGTCCCACTGGAAATCGAATCATGTCTCTTTACATCAAAAAAAAAAAGAAGAAGAAAAGTATTAATTACTACATGACATATATTTTGTCAATTCAATATCATAGTTTTGGATCAAAAGGAAAGAGATGGCTCAATTATTATGGTTGCTACCTTCTGGTAGACGATCTCATCCTCAGAAATCATCTTCTCATTGGTGCTGGAAGCATAGCTTGGCTTTAATGACTTGGTCTCACCACTTTGAATAATCTTCAAACAAATGTGTAGACAAGTTAGGCATCAATGTGCCTCAATATTTTATGAAGAAATAATATGTAAATTAATAAATTACCACCTTCAAAATTTCAGGATCCTTCCAAGGTCCTTTATCAGAACGAAGACAACCTCCTTCATTGACACATTTACATGTACCACCAAGGAATTCTGGCAATTCACTGTTAGCAATGCACAATAGTACAATCAGTAACACTTGTAAGGAAACACTTATTATCATGGTTGGTGAAACCATGGATTTAATCTTTCTTTCTGATACATTCAAGGCTTACCTAGCATCAATTTCTTCGAGGAGCTTGCTCTGGTAGTTGTTGCCAAGAACCTAGTGTGGAAATCAAAGCTGAAGCATTCACATTCTTGTACCAAGGAAATATAAAATAAATTAGATAAAGTTGTGAGCTCACGTGGATTTTTGAAGTAGTTTTTGGGTCGAGGAATCCCTTAACAGTGTTCCATAAGAGTCTAAATCCATGGCCAGCATTGATGATAAACATGCGATTCAAGGTCTGAAACACAAAAATTTAATTTTATGTAATTATACAAATATTACCAACATACAGATTCAATTAGGTGAGAATAATTTTAACCTCAGGATAATTGTCACCATCAATCTTCTGAAGACGACTAATTAGCTCTCTTGCTGTCTTGCTGAAGTTCTTGATTCCCTGCATGCAAAATTTCCTTTAATGGTATTGTGATGGCAATGGAAGGGAACTAATTAGCTAAACTTATGCTTATACATGTTTGATTGACAAAATTATAAAGAATAGCTTACCACTCCTTGCACATCAAGAATGGTGGTGCTCTGATCAATGTGACATTTCGCAGCAATAGAGCAAGCTGGGAACTTGACAGCAAAGATCCTCTCAAACTCCCTGACATGGTAGCTGATATACCGATCCAAGGTTGTGACTTGCATCATTTTGTTAGTATCGATCTGCCCAAGCTTTTCAAAATAAACAGGTCTGCCTTCCTTGTCAACACCATGATGACATTGTGGGTAGTACTCCAGGACCTGATCAATCTCCTTGTACTCGAATTCCTTAATTACATGAAGAGATCAAGAAAATACATAATTTTAAGATTGCTTTTTTTTTTACTTTACAAGGAAAATAAGAACCAGTCTGCATAACATATTACTAAAGAAATAATAGCACTATATAATTTGTATGTACTTCGTTTGATCCTTTTGATTGTCTTCTTTATCATGGGTTTCTCTTTTAACAGAAATTTTAACTATCATTAAAAGTTGCAAGTCATTAATAAGAGTGAGCATTTTAGATATTTAGGCTCTATTGTTCAAAATGATGGTGAAATAGATGGAGATGTTATCAGTAGAATTCAAGTTGGATGGTTGAAGTGGAGGAATGCATCTGGCCTATTATGTGATAGAAAAGTTCCACTTAAACTTAAGGGAAAATTTTATAAGATGGTGGTAAGACTTGCAATGACTTATTGCGAATGTTGGCCAATAAAGAGAAGCATAAGAAAGTTACTTGAGATGAAGATGCTTAGGTGGATGAGTGGCTTTACTCTTAGAGATAGAATGCAAAATGAGTATATTCGGGAAAAAGTTGGAGTAGCTCCATTGGTAGATAAGATTAGGGAGAGTCGCCTTAGATGGTTTGGCCACATAAAGCGTCGGCCATCCGATGACCTGATTAGGAGAGTAGATGCATTAGATTTCCTTATGTTAAGAAAGGTAGAGGTAGACCTAAAAAGACTTGGTTAAGATATATAAAAAATGATCTTAGTATTCTTGATTTAAATGAGAATTTGACACATAATAGGACACAATGGAAACGAAAGATTTATGTAGCCGACCCCACCTAGTGGGATTAAGGCTTGTTGTTGTTGTTGTATTAAAAGTTGCAAGTCATGTTCTGATGTAGAGATCAAAGAAAAAAGCATAGTTATCAGTAAAATAAGTTCTATGCTTTGAGGGAAAATCATTACCTTGAGAATCATGTCAGCACCAAATTCCTTCCTCCATTGAAGCATATCAGCCCACATTTGCTTTGTCTTCTCTATATCAAACTTTCTGGCCTTAAGAAATCTGCACTATGTAATGATAAACCTACTAGTTCATTGATATAATCTAATGATGACCAAAAGAAATGCTTTTCCACTTTAAGATACTAGGTTGAAAATGCACCTTTTAAGATTGAGCAAATACAAATTCTTGAATTATAGGATGCAATAATTTGAAATAAAGAAAACTATGATAAACCTGACACCAACTTTGAAGTTATTTCACATCTAAAATCAGTATATGCATAAAAATGCTAAGAAATATATCATATCTTGTTTAAAATTAACCTGAGCATCATATGATAGTCATCATGTCTTGAGGGAAGCAACTCCTCTAAGATGAGGGTCTGTCTGAAAGCATCCACAATTTTCATCTCCTCAGCATCACAGTTATCCTCGATAGAGACAGACATGACCCGGCTACTTCTCCTACCCCTTTTATTTATCGAATGCCTGAATTTGCTCAAGTTATTCATCCCCATCTTCCTAAAGGATCCCAATTTTGACTCTTCAAGTCCTTTAGTCTCCTCAATAAAATCAAGTCCTGCACACAAACAAATTTTACATTGCCATTTTCAAAGAGCTGTAAAGTTCATGATTCGAAGCAAGACAATCATTACCATGCAAAAAAGAATCAGTAGTTTATTTATCAACTAACAAAAACAATATGCTTATGATAATAACTATTTATGGGTTTTGAAAATGCTCACCCATCTTTGATTTACTGTAGGTGAACAAAGAAAGGTATATTCTTGTCAAGAGGCAGAATCGAGGATGTTATATTCCTGGTTAGTCAATGATCTATGAGCAAAAACTCTCATTATTAATAGCCTCTTATATAAGAGAGATAACTCTCGAATAAAGTTAACTAAGTAAACTTCATGATAGATTGGTGTTGCAATAGCATTCTTGATATAGAAGAGATGCTTTGCTCCATGCTCAATGATGGTAATGGGAGGGTGACAAAGTCAATCAAAATTTTATGAGTTCACCATCCCTTGTCAGTCATAAACTCTAGTATATTTAGTTAGGAGTACCTAAATTGACAGGAAAATAATTGTTGGGACGTTCATTAAAAGAGATTTTAGAAAGTAATAGTGAAGGATGATAGAAGGCATTGTGCATCATCAAATGCATCAAGAAGAATCAAAAAGCTCAAATACAAGTTGTTGGGGAATAAATTACCCAATGATTAACACAATTATATAATGTTGACATCACAAACAGGCCAACTCCAAATGATTCAAAATACTTTCAAATTGGTGTAAAACTTTAAAAAAAATTTAATAGCCTATCTCAAATAATTTATTAATTAGAAGTAGAGCATAAGACCAATTATATATAATTAGGCAAAAGGCCAATTATCCATACGAAAAGCACAAGGTTATTTACAAATTGAATTCCATGTAAGTAGTTAATGAATCATTAGGTTTAAAGAAGATTAAAAGCTGGGCTAAAATTTGTGAGTCCATGACCTCTAACCTAAGAATTAGGGAACATATCATATGAGTTAGAGCTCTTCGGCAATTTTGAGTTAGATCTATTTCCTAAAAATAATTTATTATTAGCTCATTTGCGAGTTTTGATCAAATCTAAAATTTCTTAATTAGTTAGTGCGGAAGACAAAAGTTATTTTAATCACAAAATGGCTTTTATTTATTATATTTTTAGTTTTTTAATGTATTTTACATATTATAAAATTTTTTTGTATTTTTAATATTTAAAATTTTGGGTTTTTTTGTGTGTTTTTAATGGTTGAAAGCTATCGAGTAGTAGATATGCTAACTTTGATAGGAGGTTGAATTTTAGGTTAAAAGGATCTAGTTGGATCTAGTTGGCTTAGTATTTGGGGGAAGACCTCTGCTTGGGTGAATGGGTAAGAATCCTTATACTGAGATTTAATGTCAACGTGACTATCATTTAGAGCAAGAGACTAATATTAGTGTTGAGTAGGAAAAGCCTCTTTAGACCATGTAGTTGAAATTCCTCAAACTGAAGAGAGGGAAAGACATCAACTTGATGAGTTGAATTTTCAAGTTAGTGTATCTTGTTTGGTTACACCTTTTTTATCATTGACTAAACCATTTTGATTCTTCATATATTTTACCATTATATCCACTAAAACATATATTTAGGAACTTATAGTTCATTTTCCTCTTCAACTGGATTGGTTGGAGAACTAAATATTTTAAATTGTTCTTTCATCATTCATATATATATATATATATATATATATATATATATATATATATATATATATATATCTTTCAAAGTGTTAATTGATTTAGTTGGTGTACGACTTGTAAGGATTGTTTTGATTTGATGTTGAGTATTGATTGGCTTTGGATAGTTTTTGATATTGGATTTGATGTTGAGTATTGATTGACTTTGGGCCAAGGTTGAAGCTTATTTAATGGAGCTAAAGGCAAATATAAAGGTATAATTTTGGTATTTACAAAGTTGATATCTCCATCAAATATTATCAATGTATGTTGCACCCATCATTACAAGTAGTTGTAGATAGCTTTATTTAGTTATGCATTAATGGTTGGACCTACCAAATCTAATAATATAAACTTAATTATGAAATAATAAAGGATATACAATGGCAACAATAACAATAAGCCTTTATTTCATTATGTGGGTCAGCTATATAAATCCTTCTTCTCTATTGTGCCCTATTAAGTGTCAAATTCTCATTAAATTTTAATAAAATTAAATCATTTTTTATACTACCTAATCAAGTCTTATTAGGTATACCTCTACTTTTCTTCACATAAGTCAAATCAAATACATCTATTCTTATAGCTGGGTCATCAAATGGCCTACATTTTATGTGACCAAATCATATAAAGTGGCTCTCAAATCTTATCTATCACTACAGCTACTCCCAACCTTTTCATGTATATATTTGTTTCGCATTTTATCTCTAAGTGTAAAGCCACTCATCCACCTGAGCATCCTCATCTCTGGAACACTTAATTTTATGCCAATATTCTATTCCATTAATCATTGTAGATCTTACCATCATCTTATAAAATTTTTCCTTAAGCCTAAGCGGTACTTTTCTATCACACAACAGGCTAGATGCATTCCTCCACTTCAACCATCCAACTTGAATTCTACTAATAGCATCCCCATCTATTTCACCATCATTTTGAACAATCAACCCAAGATATCTAAAATGTTTAGTCTTTTTACACACTTGATCACCCACCACTAGATATTTTACAACTAAAATTACACACCATAAAATCAATTTTAGATCTACTTAAACGAAGCCTTTAATTCTAAGGTTGACCTCCATAACTCAAGTTTCTCTTGAACTCTCTCTCTCTAGTCTTATCAACAAGAACATCATCATCAAAAAGTATACACCAAGATACATCCTTATGTAAATGTCTAGTAAGAACATCCATAACTAAAGCAAAAGAATATGGGCTTAAAGTAGATCCTTGATATAATCCAACTAAAATAAGATAATACATAGTCAACCCCTTGTGTGAACATAAGCAACAACTCCTGTATGACTTGAATATAAACAATATTAATTCCTTTCTTGTCTAGAGTTCTCCAAAGCACTTCTCTTGAAATTTTATCATATGCTTTCTCTAAATCAACAAATATCATATGTAGATCCTCCTTCCTCTCTCTATTCTTCTTCATCAAACCTCTCAATAAATATATAGCATCCATAATAGACCTACTTGGCATGAAACCAAACTGATTTTGAGAAACTTATGTATCTCATGGTAACCTATGTTCAATTACTCTCATAATTTTAATGTATGGCATATTAACTTAATTATTCTATAATTTGCAAACTCTTGTGCATCACCTTTATTCTTAAAAATAAGAATCAACAAACTCTTTTTTCACTCATCAAACATATTTTAGTCTTTGAAAGAATATTAAAAAGATTAGTAAACCAAAAAAATTTTTGAGCTCCTAAACATTTCCACATTTTATTTTCACCTATGTTCAATTACTCTCATATTTCTATTGGAATATTATCAAATCTTATTGCTTTCCACATTTTATTTTCTTTAAAGCCTCTTTAACTTCGATTTAATTAATACACAGTAAAAATAAAATTCTATATTTTCGATTAAGATTACTAAGATCGTTAAAGTCAATCATACTTTCATAACCTTCATTGAAAAGTTTATCAAAATATTTCATCCACCTATGTTCAATATTCTCTTCTAAGAAAAATACTTTATGATTTTCATTTTTAATGCAATTTACTTGAACTAGATCTTTACTTCTCCTATCTATTTATTTGGCTAACTTATACACACATCTTTCACCCCTTTTAGTGTCATTCTATTATATAAATCACTAAAAGCTAAATTCTTTGAATCACGTATTGCTTTCTTAGAATTGCTACATATCACTTCATGTCTCTTCCAATTCTCCAAGCTTTACATGTAAACTAATTTTTATAATAAAATTTCTTATTGTTTTATCTTTTCTTGCATATTTTGATTCCACCACTAGTTATTTTTATTAAAAGGAGTTTTTCCTTTTGATTCTCTAAACACATTTTTTTGCAACTCACTTAATCTCACTCGTTACATTTTTTCACATAACATTAGCTTCCTCATGAACATCTCAAATCCTAAAATCTTATAGCTTACTTTTAAATGTATTTTTATTATTATTCTTTAAGTATCCTCATCTAATCAAAAGATAATATTTTAATTTATTTTTCATCTTCCAACCCTTCATCTTAAAATTCAAAACAAGTAGTCAATATTGGGTACTTAAACAATCACCCAGAATGACCTTACAATCCTTCTAAAAAAATAATCAATCTATGGTTAACTATGTTTTTTCTTATAAATGATAATATGCTCATCTCTTTTCTTAAATAAAGTATTAGCAATTATAAAATCATATGTTAAAGCAAAATTCAATACAATCCTACCTTCTTCATTAATCACTTCAAATTCATATCCACTATAAATGTTTTTAAAATCTTCTACCACTCTACCAGCATATCCATTTAAATCTCCTCCAATAAATAATTTTTCTTCAAGAGATATCCTTTTCATTAATCTCTCAAGGTCATTTCAAAAATTTTCTTTTAAACATACATCTAAACCTATTTAAAGAGCATAAATACTTATAAAATTAATAACCTTAACTTTACCAACAATCTTTAAAGCTATAATTTTGTCTTTAATCTTATTAATTTTCACAACATTATCCTTCAAACTCTAATCTATAATCACACATCTATACCATTTCTAATACGACTTCTACCAAAAATGAAAGTGTAAAATCTAAAATATCAATCTCATTAACCTTCTCTCCAATCAATTTAGTTTTTTGAATACATAAAATATATCTTCATATAAACTATAATATCTATTAATGTCATTAATTTACCCATAAAAATACTTATATTCCAAGTTTCTATCATAATTTTAGTTTCATGAACTAACTCCTTTGTCTGCATACATCTATAGCGTGGGAACTCTTGCTTATTTAACACTATACTGCGTCGATGCAAGTACTTTTTTTGTATTCAAACCATACAATTGCTTGGGAGCTTCTTAGCATTAACATAATGTATTAAAGGATTCATGTTATGATTTTGCAATAAGTTCTATGCTGGCTGTTAACTGCCTAACACAACCCTCAACTTTTCTCATCAGGGACTTGGGACCCGACAAAGGCAGTGTTAAACAATAAAGAAGATAGCAAAGCAATAATAATACCCTTTAGAGATAAGCTAAATAGTGGGACCCATTGGACCCATTGGAGCTAATGAATAGAGGTTAGATTCATGCAATGAAATAATAAATATAGTGGAGTGATAAGAATACCCTTTAGAGATAACTTTTGTACGGATATAGCTATTTAAAATCAATGTCTAAAATTGTGTAATACGAGCCATGCTTCAAGGTGTGCCTCAGCACCTAAGGCAAGGCATATACCTCAAGCACCTAGGACAATGGGTACGCCTTATACATGGTGAGGCGCGCCTTGCCTCACAAATATAGAGAAGGACGCCTCTAAACATTAAGTTAATTTTACTTAAACCCGCGCACTCCAGCACTCTCAAAAAAGCCAGTCATCCTTAGCGCTGCCATCAATGTAACCGTCTGCTCTGGCCACTACCATCAACGTTGCTACCACCTGCTGCTTCCCCTCTTATGAGCCAATTGCCTCTAGCGCTTCCATCAATGTTGTTGCCTGCTCTCGCCACCGCCATAAACAATGTCGCCGACTGCTGCTTCCATCACCACTGCTTGCTCTTGCTTCTATCGCCGTCGCCTGACAACCTTAAGGAAGAATTCATTGGTGTACATCATATATGACAAGAGACTAAAGAATAGAAATTTGAAAAAAAGGGTTTGAAGGATGACTAGAATCCTTTATTATGTGAAGATATGATGTTGGATGATGAGTGGGTTGTAGATGATGACACACCATCTAAGTTAAAACAAGAAGATTTGAACATTGATTTTTTTTTTTATGGAGACAAGAATTAAGGCTAGTACATCAAGGACAAAGAAATAAGAGATAAAAAAGTATCTATAAAAATTTAGGTATTTGAAGTTGTCTTAAATTTTAATTAATACTTTAATTTCATATTGACAATTATTAATTAGGGAAGAGAAAAATGATTGAGATTGATGAAAAGAAGGAAGAATAGGAGAACTTGGACTCAATAGAAGAAGAGGAAGGGGAGAAAACTATTCATTATGATGATGGCTCTAATGAAAACCCCTTTAAGTGATAAGAGTGTTGAAAGCTTTTGATTGTTTATTATATTTAGATTTATGAATGTTATTGTGTTGAATGATATGAGTGAGAATTTTTTTTTGCATTAAACTTATATTTTACTTGATTAGTTTGTTTTATTATTTTATGTTATTTTCATTAGATGTTTTATGTTAGTTTGATCAGTTGATATTTGCATTACACTTCAACTTTGTATAATTTGGTACATAATATTTTACAGTTTGTGTAATTTGTTACCTAATATATATGCAATTTGTCACTTATTATTATGTTAGAAAATTAATATACCTATTTTTAATATATTTATAGATTATGATACTAATATATTAATTTATACATTTGTTTTGATTTTATATATTTTTTAAATTGTGAGGCTTACTCCACAAAACATCCTGAGGCTTACGCCTCACCTCATATATGAAAAATACCTCAACACCCAATTGTGTAATTTTAGACATTATTTTGAGTTTAGGCTAAAAGTGGGATTTGTTAAGTCTAATTTAATGAATTACTCGAATTGGTAGTGGATTTATAGTAAGGTTTATCGAGGATAGTTTTTCTAGGTAAGCACAACTAAAGACATATAGGGTACTTGACGACCCAAAATACTCGCTGAAAGGTGCATCCGACAAATGAAGATAGATCTAACCTAGCTAGTCAAAGGACTTAAAGAACACTAAAGCAATGGCAAAGAAAAATCCAACTTGTTGGTATCTGATGACTATGCAATGGAACAATGCAACTACTCTCCTCCGCCCCAACCTCACTCGCACACTCACTAGATAACAAGTAACTCACCCCCATCAGTCGATGGACCTATACTCGCTCATCGCCATCAGCTTAAGCGAGAATTTATTTGTATTAAATTTATATATATGATCTTTCTATATATGGTCACCTCTTAATATTATAAAAAGGGGACTTCTTACTTACGCGGTGGGGGGTGGGTGGGTGGGGGGAGAGATCTTTTGGCTCTTACGCTAGACTCAAATATTTTGTCCTTGCATTCTGAACATTTTGACTAATAAAGATTATCATTTCTCTTGCACTTTTCCATTTTCCTATTTTCTTACTAGCAATCTTTCTGCATAACTCTATTTCTTAGATATCTCAAAAGATTTTTCCTCCATCCACAGATAAATTTGGATTCAACACTTAGCAACTAATTAGTATGGCCTGAAAGAGGGTTTGATATTTAATTTAGAGGCCATAATGACTCATTGATCATGTCAACCCCATTGTTGAAAAGGTGAGGGATCCAATGGGATTTTTTACATTTTTTTCATTTTTTCACCTATTTTCATTGTTTTTAGCCTATTTTGAAAGGTATTTGAAATTTAATAATTTGTGATAAAAATATTAGAAAGCACACAATACCTAAAATAATTAAAAAAAAATAATCATTGGAGTATAGAATTGAATTATCTAACCTATTTTGACAATTTTTTGTGTGAAAATTTTAGGTGTTTTGGAAATGTTTAAAAATTTTGATTTTAAAGGTGGAATATGGACTTCGGATTTCTTTTTTTAGAATTTTTCATAATTTTTCAAAAATATTTTTAACTCAAGGGTATTTTGATAATTTACTCAACCAAGAGGATTTTGGCCCAAACAAGTTTATTCCCACCATGTAGCGGAGATTATAACCAAAATTTGATCATTTTATTTTCAATTTTATAAAAGCTCAAGAAATTTGATTTAAGGAATCCAAGGTGCCCTTGCTTGCCTATGGATAACAAATAATTTGATGAGTTTAGAAGTGACTCCTTATTGCATTGATTATCGAGGGTTGATTACAATTGATTTTAAGCTCATTTTTTATAGACTTCAGAATAATTTCCAACATTGATTCACATAGTTCATAGTTTATTTCATTGAGAATGTTCATGTTCAACCTAAACTATGCCCAAAGTCCATTGCAGTAAGATCTGAGTTTGTTGTAGATTTTCCATGCTTATTATTTCATCGTTTTAAGTAAACAAATTAGATTTTAGTGTAGATTCTCCCTATTTTAATTCAATATTGATAAGGTGGTAATGTTGATGAGAATGCAACAAAATTTCCAAAAGATGACTACATTACCCGATGTTTTGATAAGGCTTCATTGCCAGCTGTGTAGAGGGAAACAAGAAACACACTAGCCCTTGCTTTACATGTCCGAAAGTGGAGTAGGTAGTGCTTAGCACCAAGAAAATTTTGAGGGCCTGTCCACCACCATGACAATAGTAAGTTCTAGCTAGGGCTGCAAACGAGCCAAGCCGAGCCAAGCCGAGGCTTGTTCGAGTTCAAGCTCATTTATCATTCTTGAGCTCGAGCTCGGCTCAAGCTCGATTCGAGCTTTTATGATGGTGTTCAAGCTCAAGCTAGTTTAAAAAAATTTTGTTCGAGCTTGTTCGCGAGATCGGTTCAAATTGCGTGTGAGCGTTAATAGCTCGTTTTAAGAAATAAGCCTTAATCAACTTGTTGAAACATGTTGAAATATAAATGATACTATTTATGACATGTTTTAATCGCTTAATCGAGCTCATACTTAACGAGCTGTGAAACTTTAAATGATCTTGTTAAACATAAATGACCAACAACTGTTGAGCATTGTTTAGCAATCGAGTTTTTACAGAAGTGTTCAAGGTCGTTCGATTAGTTAAATGAATAACCATAAACAATAGAACCGAGTCACGAGTAGCTTGTTGATCGCTCGGTTCATTTGCAGCCCTAGTTCTAGCCTTTCTCTTCTATGAACAGACACATGACGAGCTTGTGGCCAACATCATCATATCAGTAGCATGAGAACTAATGAGGAGAGGAATAGAAGTATGATATAGGAGTTTGAGTCAAGGAACTTGATTACTACTAGGTCCCATAGGATTAGTAATGTGAGTCCCACCATGGGAACATAAATTGAGTCCAAGAGGAGAAACTAATCTATTCAGTCGATCCATCTGGCCAAAATTCTCATTAAAAATCATACATCGATAATATAATTCACAAAAAAAACTCTGTTTTCATCTTAATTAATAACTCAAGAAACCATCCTAAAATTTCAATTAACAAAAGATTGAAAAAGACAGACTATTTTTAAAAGAAGAACGAATCAGAGTCTTCTTGATGCCATTTACCGGGCTTGCAAAACAAATCCAGACTCCCCGAGCACGCCTCACTCATGATGTCTGCTTGAGAGTTTAACTGTAAAATCAAGAAAAAAACAAATAGTGTTAAGATCTCAAAAGAAACCAACATGCTGACTTCAGAAAGATGGCCAAATAAAAACACAAATTTATCAGAAAATCTAAAATAGTTTCAGACGCATGGTAGAGATTCATTAGACAAACAGCAAAGTTCAGATCAGAATTAAAATTACAGATGAAACTCAGAAAATAATAAAAAACCCTCCTCCTTTTCTCTTTCTCTTTCCTTCCTTCCATTATAAGGGGCAGTTTGATAGCAGGATTTCAGCAGAATTTAACTTAAATCCTGTCAAACGGTCCAAATGAACAACTTAAATCCTACAGAACTTTAAATCTCGTTTCTCCACCGTTTTGCCTTAAATCCCGCATTTATTAAATCTTATTGGTAGGCGGATTCACGGGATTTAGACAAGCAGAAGAGAGCAAAGGGTGGTGGAAGGAAAGACGAGGATTACCTTCGTCACGTCCTCTGCTCGTCACCTCAATGGCTTCGGGTAGGAGAGCAGAGGAATGAGGAGAAATGCGGATTTCGGAGGTTGTGGTCTTCCGGATTTAGTAAATCTTGTTGGTTGGCGTATTTACGGGATTTAGACAAGCGGAAGCGAGCAAAGGGTGGTGGAAGGAAAGACTAGGATCACCTTCGTGACGTCCTCTGTTCGTTTCCTCAATGGTTTCGGGTAAGAGCGGAGCGCAATGAGAAATACGGATTTCGGAGGTAGTCGTCTTCCGCGACTGTAAAAAGGGCTTCGGCGGTAGTTGGAAGTTTATTAGTATTTTAAAGTATTAAGTTATTATTATTTTTATTTTTAATTATTTTAATGCTAATATAAATTAATTTTATAATTGACTATATAATCATTAATAAGAATATTAATGATTTAAAATTATTCTTAATTTAATAAATTTAATTTTAATTAATTTTAGTTAGTTTAATTGATTAATATTTAATTAATATGTTATCATAAATTAATTATGAATTTAATTATAATTGATATAGGCTTAATAATTTATGCTTAAATAATAAACATTAAAGTATTAGTATATTTTTAATTCAAGATTGATTGTTATATTATCTTGTAATAATTATTTTTTAATTTATTTAATTGCAATTGATTTAGGCTAAATTAAAGTTAACTTAACTAAATTAATATTATTTGGTGAAAATTGACTAACTAGAAATATTATATAATTAGCTTGTTAGATTATTAATTGATAATTAATTTAGTTAATATATTTATTATTATTAATATTCTCTCAAATAAATTAGATATAAATACATTAACTAAAATATAAATTAATTTAAATAATTAATATTTTCTTAATTATAATTATTAATTTTGTTGCGTGCTAGAAAACCAGTCGCGGTAAAGTGAAAGTTTACGCCTTAGCCTTGTTGTAAGTCCAAAGACACACAGTAATTAATAAAAAGATACACCTGCAATTTAACGGAAAACCTCAAAAGAGGGAAAACCATGGCACCAAGAAAAGCTTCCACTATGTATCTGTTTGAGTACAAATCTTCCCGATAACAGATTACGAATCATAGAGAGAATAAACAACTGAGTAACGATCGTTGTAATTATGACGCTGGTAATCCTGGAATAGTGGTACAATTAGTGACGACGGACGGTGGATGGTTGATGGTCAGCCGAGAGTGCAATCTTGTTTGTGCTGCTTGAGGATCTTCAAGCTCAGACTCTCTCTTCCTCCTCACTGGCTTTTCCTCTTCTTCCTCGCCGGACTCTTCCTTTTCTTCCTTGCTTGACTCTTCTTCTTCTTCTGCTCTTCCTCTTCTTCCTTGGACTCTTCCTCTTCTTCCTTGCAGCATTGACTACGGCAGGATCGAACGGCGGTGGGTTGACGCTGTCGAGCGGTTCCTCTTCTTCACTTGTTTGCCTCCTCTTCACTTGGCTCTTCCTTCACTTGGCCTCCCCTGGTGTGAAGGGCCTATTTATAGATGGGATGAGGGCATTCTTGTAAATTCATGTAAAGCGTACACTCCCCTCGACGGACGGCGGGATGATTCCTTCGATCATTTGATGTATTTTGAGCATTTGGATGCTCAAATGAAGTCAGAATTATGAGATCTTAGGCTCGTTAGATCCGGCTCGTCGAGACGCTAGATTTGACTATAAACACTCCATATTTGGGAGTTGTTTTGGGATTTAATTGATGTCCCAAAGATTTCAATGATATTTTAAATGCGATCTGACGATTTTGACTCAAAATCATATCGCTTTCGACATCAAGATTTGTGCTTCGACTGGTGGTATTTTGAGAGCCATATCAGTTGCCCCCCTATTTTTGGATGACATTAGCTAAATCATCCAAAAATATATGTGTCAAATGCTCGAAAATAACGAATTCTTCAACGAAACGTGCGGGCCCATGAATCATATATTTTGAGAGAATAAACCATCATAAAAATACAAAATTATGATTATGGAATAAGATGTGCCCGCGGCATGAGATTTTGAGGTTATGGAGCTATTTGGATACTCACGAAGTTTTCGTGAATTTTGGGACCGGTACCAGGGCCTACGCCTGCTATGTTCGGGCGCCCTCCGTCTCCTGCTTGCGGGAGCGTATGGCGCTGGCTGGCGCCGCGACGGTCGTATGTCGCTGGGCCATTCCGCTGGTCGATTTGTGTCGCTGGTTGGTTCTGGGTCAGCGGTCTCGGGTCGCTGACGGTTTGGATCGCTGACGCGTCTGACGGTCCGGTCGCATGACACGGCAGGGGTCGAGGTCGTCAGGCGTCTGCTCATACCGCGCATGCTTATACCTTGCATAGCCCATTCATATGCATACCACGGGCCGTTGAGCCATTTTGGGGTTTTAGCTTTTGAGCCATTTTGTGCCGTTTTTGAGCCATTTTTGATCCATTTTTTTTTAGAGGTTTTTACCCTTTTGCCCCTGTGGGGGGCTATAAATACCCCCCTAGGGTAAGAGGGAGAGGCACACCTTTCCCCTTCTCCTCTTCTTGAGTGAGGGTCCTGGAGGCAAGAAGCGATCAAGAGGCGTGGGAGGCGATTTAGAGCGATCAAGGCCCACTACGTCGTGGTTCAGCTTACGCCCCGTCGGACCGTCCGGGTTAGAGATCAAGGCCGCGATACGCCGTGGTTCGATACCACGTGACCGTCCGGGTTAGAGGCGATCAAGCCCACGATACGCCGTGGTTCCGGCGCATCGCCGCCGGACCGTCCGGTTAGGCGATCAAGGCCCACGACCGCCGTGGTTCCGTTACCTACCGCCGGACCGCCCGTTGAGGATCAAGGCCACGTGATACGCCGGTTCGACGCCACGCCGTCGCCGTGGTTGAGATCGGCCCACGATATGCCGTGGTTTCGTTCGCCACGCCGGACCGTCCGGTTAGAGCGATCAAGGCCCACGCATAGGCCGGTTCGCCACCGCCATCGGACCGTCCGTTAGAGGCGCGTCACCGATATCCGGCCCGTTCGGCCACGACCGCCGTGGTTATCGCGCCCACCGGATACGCCGTGGTTCCGACCGCCACGCCGACCGTCCGTTGGGAGGCGATCAAGGCTCGCAGATACGCCGTGGCCCGGCACGCCACGCCGACCGTCCGTTAGAGATCGCGCCCACGTGATAATGCCGGGTTCCGGCGCATCGCTCACGGACCGTCGTCGGAGATCGCGCCACCTGATACGCCGTGGGTTCCGGCGACGGCCACGCCGGACCGCCGTGGTTAGAGGCGATCAAGGCCCACGGTATACGCCGTGGTTCCGGCGCACGGCCACGCCGGACCGTCCGTTAGGCGATCAAGGCCCACGCAGATACGCCGGTTCCGGCGACGCCACGCCGGACCGTCGTGGTTGAGGCGATCAAGGCCCACGGTGATAGCGCCCGTCGGCCACGCCGGACCGGTTAGAGGCGATCAAGGCCGCGATACGCCGTGGTTCCGGCGAACCACATCGGACCGTCGCTGAGGCGACCGCGCGGATACGCCGTGGTTCACGCCACGCCGGACCGTCCGAGAGGCGTTCGCCCGGTATACCGGTTCCGGTTTCACGGCCACGCTGACCGCCCGTTAGAGGTGATCAAGGCGCCAGATACGCCGTGGTTCGCACGGCCACGCCGACCGTCCGTTAGAGGATCAAGGCCCACTACGCCGTGGTTCCGCTTTCCACCGTCCGCATCGCCTCATCGGATCGTCGTTGGGGAGGATCATGCCTACGTACGCCGCCGGTTTCGCGGCGTCGGATCGTCAGGATTGAGGCGCGGTGGCGACGGCGCGACGGGTAAGCGGCGCAGGTTGGCCGACGGGGATCTTTGACCTATCCAGGTTGTTTGTCGAGTGACTTCGGCGACGCAATATGGAAGGGGTCGAATTAAGGCCGAGGATCTTTGACCCGCCCGAGGTTGTTTGTCGGGTGACCATGGCGCAATGTATGGAAGAGGTCGAATTGAATCGCCGGGATTTTGACCCGCCCGAGGTTATTTGTCGAGTGTTACCGACGTTAACTATGGAAGAGGTCAATCCGAGATTTTGACCTATCAGGTTGTTTGTCGAGTGTGACTTCGGCGACGTTAACCATGGAAGGTAATTGAAGGAGATTTTGACCTATCCGGTTGTTGTCGAGTGTGACTTCGAGCGTTAACTGGAAGGGTCGAATCAATTGGCCGAGGATCTTTGACCCGCCCGGGATGTTTGTCGTGGTGTGACGACGCAACTGGAAGAGGTCAATTGAATCCGCGAGATTTTGACCCGCCCGGGTTATTTGTCGAGTGTTACGGCGACGCAACTGTATGAAGAGGTCGAATGAATCCGAGATTTTGACCTATCGAGGTTGTTGTCGAGTGATTCGATGACGCAACCGCATGGAAGGGGTCGAAGAATCTGAGAGACCTATCCGGTGTTGTGAGTGTGACTCGGCGACGCAACCTGTATGGAAGGGGTCAATGCCGAGATCTTTGACCGGCCCGGTTGTTTGTCGGTGTGACCCGGCGACGCGTTAACTGCATGGAAGAGGTCGAATTGAATCCGGGATTTTGACCCGCCCGGGTTATTGTCGAGTTACCCGATGACGTTAACTGTATGGAAGAGGTCGAATTGAATCCGGATTTTGACCTATCCAGGTTGTTGTTGGGTGTTACCCGGCGACGTTAACCGTGCGAGTGTACAAAGTTTTGACCTTTCAGGTTATTAGTCAATATTATTCGCCGACGCTAACTGTATGGAAGAGGCCGGAAGTCCACCAAGGACCTTTTGACCTTTCCGAGTTGTTTGCCGAGTTTTTATGACACCCGCATATGGAAGAGGCCGCGAAGTCCACCAGGACCTTTTGACCTTTCACGGGTTGTTAGTCGAGTTTTTACGATGACGCGTTAACCGTATGGAAGAGGTCGGGAAGTCCACTGACGTTTTGACCTATCGGTTGTTAGAAGTTTTACTGACGTTAACCCGTATGGAAGAGGTCAAATTGAATCCGTGAGTCGAGTGGCGCCGACAGGCGCGGATGACGCGACAATGGCGATGACCGGCGAAGATTGCCGGCGATGGTCGGCGGCGGACCGGCGATCCGGCGCGGATGACCGGCATACGGACCGGCGATTGCCGCGATTGCATGGGACGGCTGACGGTAGTAAGCCGACGAAAGCGGTTGGTACCGGCTGTGGGTGGCCGGCAATGAATCGCGACGGTAGTCGACGGTGGCGACTGACGTCGGTACGGGCGCGATGACCGCATTAATGGTGATGACCGCTAAGATTGCCGCGATGGTCTGGCAGGACCGACGATGGTTCGACGGTGAGCGACGATGAGGATTTTGACCCATCCGAGGTTGTTTGTCGAGTGTTATCCGGCGACATTAACTCGCGCGGAGGTACAAAATTTTGACTGGTTGTCGTCGAGCTTTGCTCGATGACATTAACCCTGGAAGAGATCGCGGAAGTCCACCAAGGACGTTTGACCTTTCCGGGTTGTTTGTCGAGCTTTGCTGATGACATTAACCCGTATGGAAGAGATCGCAGAAGTCCACCAAGGACGTTTGACCTTTCCGGTGCTTGTTTGACGCTGATTAACCCGTATGGAAGAGATCGCGGTCCACCAGACGCTTCGACGCCGAGTCGGCTGATGACCGGGCGACAATGGTGATGACCGGCGGAGGTTGCCGGAGATGATCAATGGCGGCAGCGGACCGACGCATGAGTGACCGGCTATAGTGGTTGGCGGCCGACGGGGTGGCGCAGAATCTACCGCAATGACGGTAATCGCGGAATAGCGGGATGACCGACGCGATGGTGGTGACAGTGGATGGGGAGATGATCGATGGCGGCAAAGACCGGACGCATACGGCCATATTAAAGGTTGGCGACCGACGGGGGTGGTCGGCAGCGGCAACTTGCGACGATAGTCGACGGTGGCGACTGACGTCGGTAATCGGCGGAGATGACCGGCAGAGATGGTGGTGATCGGCAAAGGTTGCCGGCGATGGTCGGCGGCAGTGACCGACGACGGTAGTCACGGTAACCGCTACAATGGGATTTTGACCCATCCGGTTGTTGTCGAGTGTTATCCGACATTAACTGCGCGAGTGGGTGAAAGTTTGACCTTTCCGGTTGTTTGTCGAGCTTTGCCGGCGACATTAACCCGCACGAAGAGATCGCAGTCCACCAAGGGCGTTTTGACCTTTCGGGTTGTTTGTCGAGCTTTTGCTCGACATTAACCCGCATAAGAGATCGCAGAAGTCCACCAAGGACGCTTTTGACCTTTCCCGGGTTGTTTGTCGAAGCTTTTGCTCGATGACATTAACCCGCACGGAAGAGATCGCAGAAGTCCACCAAGGACGTTTGACCTTTCTGGTTGTTTGTCGAGCTTTTGCTCGATGATATTAACCCGCATGGAAGAGATCGCAGAAGTCCACCAAGGACGTTTTGACCTTTTGGGTTGTTAGAGTGTTTACGATGACGCAACCCATGGAAGAGGTCGCGGAAGTCCACCAAGACGTTTGACCTATCCCGGTTGTTAGTCGGGTGTTTACGATGACGTTAACCCATGGAAGAGAATAATGGGTATGAGCTTGTAGTCGAGTTGACTATTGATCTTTGCCTTTTCATTGGTGTTGACTTGCTTATCTTTTGAGATTAAGAGTTTCCCGCCTCAGAATCAAGGAACAAAGTTTGATGAATCTTCATTCTTCACTGCCTTTAAAAGCTTGAATGCTCCACCTCGATGGTGGTTTTGATCTTGTTGGAAAACTTGATTGCCATACAAGATGAAGTAATGGGAATCAACTTCCCACAGACGGCGCCAAACTGTTTCGTGCTAGAAAACCAGTCGCGGTAAAGTGAAAGTTTACGCCTTAGCCTTGTGAAGTCCACACAGTGTAATTAAAGAGCGAATAAGAGACACTAATTTTAACGTGAAAACCTCAAAAGAGGGGAAAACCACGGCCTAGCCCAAGAAAAGCTTCCACTATGTATCCGTTTCAGAGTACAAAATCTTCCGATAACAGATTACGAATTGTATGAGAGGAATAACAACTGTAACAATGATCGTTGTAATTAATCGATGGTGGAGATGCGGTAACTTCCTGGAATAGTGGTACAATTAGTGACGGTGGTGGCGATGGTTGATGGTCACGAGAGTGCGATCTTGCTTGGGGTGCGATCTTGCTTGGAGGATCTTCAAGCTTCAGAGCTCTCTCTTCCTCCTCACTTGGGCTTTTCCTCTTCTTCCTCGCTCGGACTCTTCCTTTTCTTCCTTGCTCGGACTCTTCTTCTTCTTCCTTGCTCAGATTCTTCTTCTTCTTTCTTGCTTGGACTCTTCCTCTTCTTCCTTGCTTGGTGATTGATCAAGGATCCACGGCGGTGGCTAGGTTGACGACCGTCGGCTGGCTCCTCTTCTTCACTTGTTTCAGCCTCCTCTTCACTTGGCTCTTCCTTCACTTGGCCTCCCTCGTGTGAGGAATGAAGGTCATTTATAGATGGGATGAGGGGCATTCTTGTAAATTCATGTAAAGCTGCACTACCCCTCGACGGACGGCTCGTGATGATTCCTTCGATCATTTGATGTATTTTGAGCATTTGGATGCTCAAATGAAGTCTTATGAGATCTTAGGCTCGTTAGATCCGCCACGAGACGCTCGATTTGACTATAAACACTCCATATTTGGGAGTTGTTTTGGGATTTAATTGATGTCCCAAAGATTTCAATGATATTTTAAATGCTTGATCTCGATCGATTTTGACTCAAAATCATATCGCTTTCGACATCAAGATTTGTGCTTCGACTGGTGGTATTTTGAGAGCCATATCAAATTTAATTAAACTTGATTGCAAAGAGATTATTATTTTAAATAACTTAATAAGATACTAATTAAATGTTAATTAGAACAATATCTTATACTAATTTTGATTTAATTAGTCTAATTAAGATTCAAATATGCTAAATAAATATAACTTTAATATAATTATTATTAAAATCCTACTTGACCTAACTAACTTAAATCTTGAAGTAGCTAAACTGTTACCGATTTAACAGGATTTAACTTTTGTGATACCAAATAGGTTTCAGGATTTAATTGCATCAAGATTTACTAAATTTTACTACAAACCTAACAACCTCTAAAGGTGTTGAGAACTCAAAAGAAACTAATCTTGTGCATTCAAAACAATGCCCAAATAATCACGTCTGCATCTTAAAGATATGAGAGACGAAGGGGCGGATGCGGAGAAAGGGCAAACGAAGTAGAAGGGATGGCAAGTGCATCGGAATAAAGATGTTTTCAAAACATGGAAATAGGTTTTAACTATTTTAATTTTTTTATAATAAAAACAAACTAATTTAAAAAAAGAAAAAATATCTAAATATATAAATAAACAATTTTTTCTATTTTTAGAAAATAAAAAGATAAATCATAAAATAAAAATTGATTCCAAATAATCCATTATTTTTTGAGAGTTAGTAGAGGACTTTCTCTCCAACAAAGAGATAAAAATTCAAAGCACAAAATAATCATTAATTTTTGAAAGATTTGCATGCAATTCTTCTGTATTTACATATATAACATCTAAAATTTGATATTTATAAATAGAATACTTTTTTATATATTAAAAAGGTGCATTTCACTTTAAAAAGTTAATAATAGTGGAACTTTTGATGTAATATTAAGATTCTTGTATTATTTATGTAGATATTACAATTTAAAAAGGATTTAAATTTTTTATTTTCAAATGGCCTTAGCATGTGATCTAGGCTATTTTGCTTTTGTTGATGAAGCTTATCCTCCATCGTAATATGTTGATCCCATAAAAACAATTCAATGGTTTAAAATCATCTAGTGTTGAAAGGTGAAGTTAAATCACTGAAGCCATCAAATTGGTAGATTGTGAGCTCTCTTAAGATACCTAGGAGAGTAAGGCTATATGAGGTAGAGTTTAATTCTAAGTCAAATTAGAGTTTTTAAAGAGAAATTGATTGGCCAAGCACTTCATAATAAATAATCCCAAATATGAAACCCCAAATTCTTTCAAATAGATCTCCTTCACGAGAGATCCAAATCACATGAAATAAATATGAAATTGTAGGTTAAAGAGTTTAAATATAAACTAAAAAAGTTTCATAGAATTTGGAGATTTTAAAAAAAATTTTCAAGATTTTTCTCTAGATTGGTCACTCAAAAAAATAGATTCTTGTAATAGGCTAATTTAGACGTAAGGTAGATTAAATTCTAAAAAACATTGAAGAACATACCTAAACAAATGCACGAAGATTGTAGGAGATGAAGTGGGCTAGTGATATAGAAATTTTGGTAAATTTTAGTGGGAGTTTGATCAGCCAAATACAAGCCATGATAGATTAGGGTCTAGATAACGTAGGTTAAGGCTAACATTGTACTTATAAATTAGAATAAAATTTGGGTAAGAAAATCAGAGATTATATATTTTTTTCCTATAGCAGAACACAACGCCAAGAACATTTCACAATAGAAAATTTCAAGAAAAACATAGTACACAAAATTAAAGTAAAGTAAAAGCGCAATGCACCAAAGTAGTGTTGGAAGTGGATCACTCAATCCTCCTTTTTTGGCCAGTATCAAGCTCCAACCAAATAAGTTTAGCAGTCAATTTTCATCACAAAACACAGTGTTAAAATTTTCTTAATATAGAATAAGTGTTTTGGTGCAAGAGATACTTCAAATTTAAAAATAAGAAGGAATGGGTGAAATGGAGGGTGGGGAGGGCAGTGGCTAGCCTTAACTACTCCCACCCATACGGGAGGGGTTGGCCACTCCACTCTAATTCTATCAATTATAATTTATTCATTTATTAATTACTTAAGATGATATTTAAAATTTAGGCTTTCCCTTTTCAAGATATTATAGGAAACATAATCATTTGCACCTAAAGATTAAAATAATTATAATAATGCCACTAGACATGATAACAAGACACAAAATGACATATAATAACATAAAACAACATAAAATGCACAAGGTAAACTCTTTCAAATGTCTCATATTTCTACTCATGCTCAAGTTCTTCTAATGCTCTCTTGCTCTTAGTGATGGGGCCTCCATGACTGCTTTTCTTCTCCCTTATCTTAGGGTTAGTCAGTGGGCCTTAATGTGGTGATATATCATAATCCTTCTAGAAAAATTAAATGGACTTCCCAAGTAGGCCTTTTATTTATGGAATTTTTATTCATTTTTCAAACTCATGATCTAAATTGAACAAGTTGGGTTGATTTCAAAATATATGAAAAATCACCTTCCAAGATGTATATACAACTTTCATCGAATATGGTGAGAAAAATGATAACTTCAACTTTCATTTAGAATGAAATTTCTTTTTCACTAATGAATTTTTAATTTTCCATGAAATTGTGTGCCATAAATAAGAATTAGTAAATAGACATGCAATACCATAGAAAGACATCATGATTCATTGTGAGAAAAAAAAGAATTTGCTGAGATGGCGATATTGACATTGATGATAGTGTTGATATTGATGGGCATGATGACTTTACATCATACTCACCTTCCTCTAAGTATATTTAAGGTTCCAAACTCAATAGTGGCAACTAAATAAGATATAATGATAGATCAAGAAGCACGACTAAAAAAAATTTAGAGGAAAATTATAATTTTAATAGGTTTGGGCCAAGGAGACATTGAAATAGTGCTTTAAATGCCATTATTAGTCCAAGGTTAGAGCCCTTTTTTAAGTTCATTATTATGGGTAGTTTTTCAAAGATCAAACTAGATATGAAAAATCTCTCTCCATGCCATACATATGACTTTCATTAAATATGGAAAATCGAATGATTTTGATATAATACAAAATATAAACAACTTGTTGGGACTTTATTATGAGAATCATCTTTACCTTAAATGTTTCTTGATGTTTGACAAGGGTGGTATTTATGTAATGACTATATTATGCACAAATTTTATGCATTGTAGAGCAATATATATGTCATATGTTGATGGGGATTATAGATCTTTTAATTGCAACTATAATCTTTTACACCCAATATAGTTGATAACTTTAAGTATATTTTATTCAATTTCCTAGTCTTTGTACATCATAAGGTTGAAAACATGAAATTTTTTTGACTTCCTTCTCATCTCAAATGGAGTGATTGGATTTGCACCAAAAGAAACCATAAATTTATAACAAAATTAAGTAGATAACTAAGAGCCCTTATAGGTCAAACACAAAATTTAACTTTTCCTCTTTTTTCATACTATTGACCTCATTTTTGGATGAGGTTAATTGGAACTCTAAAATCAATAATTAGGATGTCCTAATCTCAAATAAGAATCTCCTAATTCAATTCTTATGACACTATACTTAGTGACCTAAGGCATCATCTTTAGGTTTGAGCTAACCTAATTGACTTAGGTAGAATCAACCCAAATTTTAAATTTGAATTAACTAAAATCAAATTTAAATAAATCAAAATGAAATCAA
Source organism: Cymbidium sinense (assembly GCA_021442155.1). Classification (NCBI taxonomy): domain Eukaryota; kingdom Viridiplantae; phylum Streptophyta; class Magnoliopsida; order Asparagales; family Orchidaceae; genus Cymbidium; species Cymbidium sinense. The sequence continues at coordinate 83,519,984 of CM038219.1, forward strand.
CTTAAAACAAGAAAACTAAATCCAAAGTCAAATCTAGTCAATCCATTTGACATAAGTTTGACTTAGGTGGGTCCCACCTAGTCAAAGATCAGCACACTAAGAATTTGACTAAACAAAATCATTACAAATATCTCAAATGATCAAATAAACATATTTGATCACAAATCTAATGAAATTCAAATTCATTTATGTCTTAATTGGGTTAATTATACTACTTAGTCTAAAATAACTCTAAATGAGTCCTATTGGGTTAAAACACAAATCAAATTGAAATAAACTCAATTTGATTATTCAAAATCATTTGAAAATGATAATAAAAACACAATTCAACCCACCATTGGGTATAATTTGGTCCAATTTATCATTTGACCCAAATGAAGCTCAAGCTTAACCCATTAAGCCCACTTTGGGTCAAATGGGTTCAAATTGAAATCCAATTAAAGTTAAATGCAATCAATTACTCCAAATCATCTCACACATGTGATCAAGCATGATTGGAGTCCAAACCCAATTTAATTGAGTCAAATTGGTCATTTGAACTCAATTGGAACCAAACTTAACCCATTTAGGCAAATGGGTTAAAATGGAATGAAATCTAAAATTAATTCAAAATTAAATGAATTAATCAAATCAAAACTCAATTGATCATCAATTAAAGATGATTTAATCCAAATTTACAAGAATTAAATTAAAACTCAAACACTTTGAATTCAAATATTTAGTTTGGATTCAATTTTCCAATTCAAGTTAAATTGGATTCACACTTAACCTCATAATCCATTTGAGATTAAGTTGGGTAGCCATACATTAGTCTAGGGACTATGGAGATGATGCCATAAATAATAAAACAAAATAAAATGGAAGAAAAAAAAGGAAAAAGTGGGGAAGAAGGGAAATATCAATTCCCCTCTTCCTATCTTATGCCATCCCACCTCTTATGGGAGATGGCTGCCTTCAATTGAAGGCCACAAAGCATAAAAAAAAAAAAAAAAAAAAAACTTTGCTATCTTCTTCTCCAAGGAAAGAAGCAAAATGCCAAAAGAGAAGGAGAAGAAGAAGGAAGAGGAAGAAGGCAAGGGATGGCTTATCCAAGCATGGAAAAAAGGCTAAATGCCTTCCTCCCTCCCATGTGAACATTTAACTTTGTTCACAAGGCCAAGGGGGATTGAATCCACCCCTTAGCCAACCTTGCCACTGCCGATGGCAGGATTTCAGCCACCAAAAATTCCATAAAAGGGAGAGCTCACAGCCAAAGAGGGAAACACACATAGAACGACCCTCAGGCCAAATAGACTCTCCCATCACCTTCACCATCACAAACGAAGAAGAAACAAACTCTCTCCCACTTCCCTTACTGTGGAGAAGCCAAAGAACAATCAACGCCACCAGAGTTCAAACTAGCTTGGTCTAGGGAGCAATCAAGAGGGAGAGGATCCAATTCCTTTGGCACACAAGCTCCTCGTGTCATTCCGTAGCTATTGGAGTTGACCCCATCGCCGAAGATCGTCGGAACGGAGGTATGCCATTAACGCCCCTCCAAGCTTTCAGTTTTGAAGCTTTATGAAGAATGTTTGATCTCAAGTGACATTGAACTATTTAGATTAGTTAGATTACATTCAATCATGGTTTTCCAATTGAAAACACAAGGTTTCAATGGTTGGATCACCGAAAATCAAGTGAAATCGACAGATAGCTATCGGTCCTCGCCGTCCATGACGGCAATGTAATGTCCATTGTCTGTTCCTTTTAAAAGGAATGGACAACTCTAATTTAGGTGGACGAATTGATTTAATCCTCTTAATGAACCGTGGATTGATCCAGACCGTCCGATCTTCAATTAGATGGCTAGGATTATCCTGCATGGCGCTTCTTTTGGCACGGACGCCACGCGGGATCCCGCGTGGCCCACATGTATAGAGCCACGTGGCGATGGCGCCACGGTGGAACCACATCAGCCTGCCATCTTAAAATGGCTAAATTCCTTGTTTAATTAATTTAAAAATACTTACAAATCATAAAAAATTCCAAAATTCATAGAATAATAAAAATAAATCAAAAAATATAAACTTGGGCTGTATGGATTGATCTTGATGAGAGGAATCCACTAAAATGAAAATCCCTAATTAATTTCGGGTAATAAAGCCTTAATTTAAGGTTAATTAAAATCCATTAAACCTTAATTAATCTCAAACCATTAATCTAATTAAACTAAAACTTTGGGGAAGTGAAATTGAGATTAAAAAAGTCCTTAATAAAATTTTTCATCAATTATTGCAATGTAATTCATGAGAAATGAAATTTGAAATCCTAAACCTTCATTTCAATTAAATAAATTTATATTAAATGAATTAATTAATGAAAATGAATCAAACAACCTTAAATTAACTTAATGAACATTAATGAACATTAAAATATTAATGAAACTCATCCAAACTTAATAAATCACAAAATGGCTTAATTAAATAAATCAAATAATAATTAAATCATAATAAATCAACTAAATGCCCAAAATTTATGAATGAATCCTCTTTAGAAACATCTTCTAGAGAGGAATCAATAAAAAATGATACCCTTAAATAATTTGCATCAACTTGGGCTTAATTTGGATTTTAATGAAATAATTAAAACCTTAATTACACCATAATTATGAATCTAATCAAGATGAAACTTTGGAAATATGAAATTAGCATGTAACCCCACCTGTCATAAAAATTTTAAACCCAATTAATCTTTGGATTGGGAATTATTGAATTTCCAAATTCCTAAGTCAATATTCATCAAATAATGAATAAAGAAAATTCATTAATCCATTAAATCATGAAATAGTCTGAATCAAATCAAATGAAATCAAAACTTAACCTAAATACTCTAAGTTAACATGGATCAAAGTAAATGAAACCAATATAACTTAATCCAAAACATTAATACAAATGAAACAAACTAAAGTCAAAACACCAAATCAAATTAAAACAAATGCAACAAACAAAATAAATTAAATGAAATGAACCAATTCAAAAAAAAAAATCAAATGAAGTAATTCAAACCAAACTAAATTGAAAACTAAACCAAGAATAAAAATCAAATCTAAATTTTCAAAGAAAATAAATGAAACAATCCAAATTCAAACAAATTAAATTAAATCAAAAGAATTAATTAAGATGCTTAAGGATCTTAATTAGACCTTTGAGATGGATCTTCATCTTAGGATGAAGATTTTATTTTATTAGGAGTTAGGATGTTGAATAGGGTGAGTTTCATCAAAATATGGAATACATTCTACTCTTCATTCTTGAAAACATAAACTTCACTTTAACCAAATAAAGTGGAAATAAACAAAATAAATAATAAATCACTAAATCATTTAAATTGAAACCACCCAAAGGTAAAATTCAATCAAACTCAAACTCCAAATGGAAAATTAAACTAAAAATACTTAGCAAAGTCTTGCTACACAAGCCTATTTACTTCAAACATTAGATCATTAGGTCACAAACCCTAGACTTAGGTTAGGCTATTTTGTGATTCCTTTATGATTCCTTGTGATGTGTTTTGATATGATGTCCTTCATATATCTTTGTGGTGTACTATTTTAGACTACATGTCTAGGATTGTTTGCCCGTTAGACTGGATGGTAGGACATTCTTTTTAGATCTAACATTATCTTCTATAGGGGCAATGCTAGAAAGGATTGCTATCATAAATAAAATTTAAAATAATGTTTCTTGTAAGTATGCTTAAATCCTTAAGCATAGCCCATAGGATAAGTGGGCTTGGCAAGCAGCTAATGCTAAGCCCATATGTTTATGAAATATAACTGTTGTGCACTATTTGTATTTTGCTAACATTTATTTTGTAGGGCTTAGGAATTAACTTTGAAATCAAAATGTAAATTTGGGCCTAAAATTATGTTAGGATCTATGGGGTCTAAGATTAGTAGGAGCTGACCTTACCAGCAGATAGGTACAATGGTCCCTTATGAAGCCCAATGGATGTCCCTAGGGAAAGAGACTATCCTGGAAAGAAGATCCATAGATCTAAATTTATAATTCTAGGTGGTTGTATAAGGATAGAGCTCAGTTGGCCATTTGCCTTTTCTTCCAAAGTGTACAGTGGTACCCTGTTGCATTGGTCTTTTTCTTAAATTAAATTGGCTTGATTTATTTTGGGTGCATAATAAAATTAACCTATTTTTCTAGGTTTCTTTCTATGTTGTGCTTTCCTATGATATTCGCCTGAACGATTAGGCTCATAGAAAAAAAATTAAATTTTATACCTAACTTAAATCCAAACAACTAAAAAAAAATTAAGAAAAACTTGAAACCTCTCATAAACTAAAGATAAAATCAACTACAAACAATTAGGTTTTAAAACCATGAAATCATATTGCTCCAATCCTTAGATTATGTAACTTCTTCCATTGCACATAAGGGGCATCTGACTTGTGAGGATGGCCACTTTCTTGGGGAAGCCTACCTTCAATTATTGATTTGGCCCATAACCATTTCTAATTACATGACATTAAGAATAAAAATGCATACCCAAGACCTTAAATGAATCTTGAATCAAAACATTTTAAAATCTAAAAAATGTGCATTTATTATTTGCATTTCATACCCTACATTATCTTAGGGATTAAGAAGTGAGTCTAGGTTCATAGATTCCTTTCCTAAAAATATAACAGCCCAGCCATCTTACATTCGTGAGACTTAGCATCATGAATTTAAAATGCACTTAGGTGGTGTTAGTTGGTAGCCCTCTCCAGGCGGGTTGTAAGTCCAGAAAAGCCAGGGATAGATTGGTTCACTCAAGTGAGAGGAATGACCGATAATTCCCAAAATGAAACTAGGTCAAGCATTTGATATGTATCAGAAAAACCTATAGACTAAGTTTTGAAGCATCTTTTTCAGGAATAAGTCTTCAACCCTAGGCATTTCTCCAGTCTTGTGCTGCTAGAATCTAAGTCCTAGACTTCTAAGAAAATGTCAACTCAAAATCTAAATTAAATTTCAAAACTTAAAGCCCAATCATAGAATAGTTGAAATGTGTGTTGGGCATCCCAATATCAATAGACATTTCCTACTTCTTCTTGTTTGGCCTCCAAAAGAACTATCTCCAATTTGAACCACTCCCATTTGAAATTATAAAAACAATCTTTTGAGGACCAACTTAGAAAATAACAACTCATTTTTTTTAATCAAAAGTATTCTTAGGAAGAGACCCTTCTTAAGATGTAATTAACTATAGGGGCTTGCCTCTATAGGGAACCATGAACCCAATATAAATTAAACCTTATCCTACTTTTCATGTAGTTCAAGGGAAAAATCTCTGGTACATGAAAGACCCATTAGCCTTAGGAGTCTTCTATTTAATGATCGAATATATTTATTCTTTAATGACGCATTTGATCATCCAAATAAGAAATTCCTAAAACTCTATGTGGTGTCACAAATTTTCCCCACACATACATCTTCTTATTTTTTTTCATTGTAATATCTTAGATTTCTAAGCACAAACCAAAAAATAAAAATAAAATGTGCCCTTTCCATGCCATAGTAACTCAATGCTCGAACTTGTTGTAGTTCATTTTGAAAGAGTATAAAAAGAAAATAGATATTTCACTAAATTCTTAATATATGACCTACGAAAAACATTAAAAATATGACTAAGAAGTTTTTAAATTTTTACCAACAATTTTCTTAATTAGAGATGCATCATATCTCCCCAAAAAAGGAAAAAATTATTAAGATTTAGAATAATCACTAAGTTAGTGCCTAGTTGTTAAGATTGGGTGGTGCCTAGGTGTTGTGTTCTCTATCCTGCACACACAAAAACTTATAGGGCTATTTTTTAGGTGTTAAGAGAATACCCTTTATCTCAGAGAAGGAGTTGGTGCCTTCTTTGTCACGATCTTATTATTGGACGCTTTAGTTTTTAACTTTGCTCCAATTATCAATTAAAGTTTGGATTACAACGTTCACTTTTAAATTTGCTCCAAATGTTTCTCCATATGATTTTGCACATTTATGTTGAAATCTTCATTATTCATTGTAGACTTAGAAAAATTTAAAATTCAAATAATAAGTGTCATGAAATTCTTAAATCCAAGCAAATTCACGTGATAAATTCTTAGTCTAAGGTATAAAAAATTATGTAAATTTGAGAGCGATCAAACTCCCTCGCACTTTGACTTTTGCTAATTCTAAACCAAACATCAAGAAAATAAAAAGATAACGAAATTCTAGCAATGTAATATCTCTGCTTGATTTAAATGACCCTTTGTTTTGAAAATATGCTAATTCTACCTTTGGAATGTGTTATATTTTAACCTAAACTAACTACTACAATGTTCTCGTGTTAAAAATTATTTAAAACACTATGCTGAACCTCATGTCACACTTTAACTTATCTTGAGTTATATCACACTAATGCAAGTTTTCTATAGACTTACTCAAAATATTTAAAATCAAGTTTATAACTTAGCAGACAAACTTTCAATAAGACCAACTCTAAACTCACATTCATGTCTTTAAAACTTTATTGTTTGGTGCATACACTTAAATATTTTTTGCAAATGATAAAATATATACAAATGCTTTGTTATGATGGAATATTTATTTCTCCAAGCCTGACGCTCTATTTCTTTTTTTGGTTGACCTAAATTTATGTCCTTTTTTCACTTTTCAAGTGTAGATTCACAAACACCTTTATTTTATTTATTTCTATTTGTTATACTAGCGATGGACAACTTACTTTATCTTTTTTTATTTATCTATCTCTTGCTACTTCTGATTGTGCATGTATGTGATCTTTCAAAAAAAAAAAAAAAATTAGATCATGAGTTCTAAGAAGCATTCGCTTATAAGTTCGTATTTAGCTGAGCTTTTGTTTATATGGAATGTATATATTTACACATAAACATGTGTTGATTTCATGAGCCCCATCTCATTTGAGATTGATTTTGATAATAAAAAATATATGTTCAAATACTACTAATTGGTTTAAATTCAAGCAATGAAGGAAATGTTTCAAACCCAGATGCTTCAGTCAAATTTGGAAAGCTAAAGCTATTGGACTTGAACTGATTCAAAATTTTCTAGGACTTACAATACTAAGGAAACTAAGAGCTCATTAAAATAAAATTAATGGCTTATTCATTTCAAAATATTTTATTTAAATTTCTCCATATTTTTTTTACATTTTAAAATTACATTATTCTTTAATTACCCATTGAATTATCCTTTTTAGATAATTTAAATCACTTACATAAGTTTAATCCTCATTTATTATGCTTTCAAGTAGGCTGAATCTATTTCATACCTCATATAATTATTTTAATGTTTAATTATATTATTTATCCATTTATTTCTTGCATAATAATAAAATTATTCTAGAATTATCCTAATTATTCTTTTCTCTCTCCTATCCTTTTTTATTTTATCTCTCATATCATCATTATCATCTTAATTGTGTTTCAACTAAATTTTTTGTTTATTTTTGAATGATAAATCATGTGAGATTTATTCTAATTATTTCCATAATATTTTCCTCATTTATTCGAAATTTAAAAATCCATTTTTTTAATTTTTAATTTAAATTATTTTGAATCTAAATTAAATATACATTGTCATATTAATGCAAATTTCGATTCATTCATTTATGGAATGTTTTGGCCAACCCTATCATGCTTAACTAAGCTAATTTGAGTTTATTTGAATTACTTCAAGTTAATTCAAATTTGAATTCAAATGAGCTATGAATTTATACTCTTTCCTTTTTCAAATCTTTGCACTTTTGGTCGGGCCCTATTAGAATTAATTTAAAATTTTTAAAATCATGTTTATTACTTAACAAGCCTCTTAATTAATCATCCTTGATTTAAATTGAGTGAGTGCATTGATTGGAGATCATGTTTATTAAGGGAAACCATCTTTGGCCGAAAATCCCAATGGATTTTCTCTAAGTATTTTATTTGAATTAATTAATGTAGTTTCTTCTTTAATCTCTCTCCAATTACTTCATTAAATCTTCTAGGTATCATGCATTTGAAATTAATTGAATCCATCTTTGTAAATCATCTTGGCCATTTCATACACCATAAAGTTTTTAAAGTAAATTAATTTTGAAATTATTCAAATTCTTTCCTCCCTTGACTATTTCATTACTGGATTTAAATATATTACATCAATTACATTAATCTTCTTCCCTCTCCTATCTTGGCTGACCACTTAAGTGTTTGGAATTAATTTAAAATTGTAATTTTATGCTAAATCATTTTCCCTTCTATGCATCTTTGCCTTAGTTGTGAGCTTTTTTGAATCTTTTGCACTTTTAGCTTAAGATTTATTATGTTAAGAAGCCTTATCATTCATTATCATGCCTTGGCTAAATCTTGGAATCACACAATGTACTCTTGAATTTAAAATTCAAGTTGTTACCAAATAAATTTCCCTCTTTATTTCTCATACCTTGGCCAAACCTATTGAATTCCATCATATGCTCTTGAATTCAAAATTCAAGCTATTGCCAAATCAATTTCCCTCTCTTTCTCTCTTGGCCAAATATTTTAGAATAAAATCATTGCTTATTTGATTGAGATTCTGAGATCAAATTCAAATAAATTCCTTAGTTTTTCTCCAATCCCTCTTCATGCTTGACTGACCCTCTCCCTTATTTAAAGAGGTTGTCCCTTGACTTTTGCTCTCTTGCTTCCTCTCTCTAGGCCGATCCCTTGCAAAATTAATTCTTGGAGTTTCTCTTGAAGTCTAAGTGCGAAATCTTCTTTCCCTCTCATTGGAATCCTTTGGCCGAACAATTGAACTTTGTTTGGTGGATTCTAAGTGCTAATAAGTTGACAATTCCCATTGATTTCTTGCTTGGTCAAACCATACTTTGGTGCTTCTTCAAGCTTTGGAAAAGTCAATTGAAGTCTTGCCTTCATTGATCATATACATATAAAGATTTGAGTTAAGTTTTCAATCCATTATATGCTTTTATTTTTTGTTTTTAAAATTATTTGATTTATTAAAGTTCTATTATTAAGCTTTTTCATTCTCATCTAAAGTGATTTAAAAAACAATTTTTTTATTGGATTGAAATTAGTTTTGTCTTTCATATGTTAAAGCTTTCATATCATAAAATTTTTATAAAGTTACGTTTTCATGCAAGTATTTTAATCATTCTTGTGGATTGATTCTATATATCATGTAAAGTTATTTTTCTTTTAAGTCTTCATCTCTTTCAAGGTAAATTTTTTTGGCTTGGTTGTTTAATATCATTTCCTCTAAAGATAATTTCATTGCTTTTAATTTTAATTTAGCAAGAAAAAGATTTACCTTGACCTCTCTCTTATTATTTGCCTTAATATTATTTAGTTGGGTTGCGAGTGTAAAATATTTTTAAAATTGAGAGTTAGATTCTTTGTATCTTTTTTCTTCTTTTCTCTTGTACTTGGTTTGGGTTGTACTTGTTCATCTAGGAAAGTATGATGTTGGGTTATACTTTCTTGTGTAAAAAACTATGGTGTTGGGTTATACTTACCCATGAAGGAGAGTATAAGGGATTTGTTATAATTTCAACTTTGATTTAGTGAATTCTTAGCTTGGGTTGCTAGGTGTGGATATAGGCTAGTTTTTGGATTTGGCTAAACCACATAAAAATCTCTATGTTCTCTAGTTTACTTTTTTTCTGTAGCTTTACTTCTATTATTCATTGCTTTGGTCTCTTAAATATAATCTTTTGATTTCTATAAAGTATTAAAATTATTTTTTAATTTGAAATTATTTTTGAAAACCCAATCCCCCCCCTCCCCACTCCTATGTGTCATAGCTTCATAACAAATTGTATCAGAACCTCGACTCAATTTTGGCTTAACATCCTTGAGTAGATCACTATGACACAAGTATTTCCCAAAGATGCATTACTTGAAGGACAATCTACACATATACCACATTTACTTGATAATGTTCCATTTGATTATTAGAAAAATCACATTAGTGCTTTTATTTGTGGACAAGATTCTAGTATGTGGCATATATTGACATGTCAATACCACAAACCCACTATTGAAACAAATGGCTTGAAAGTTGAAAAACCTTTTGATGAATCATCTTTTTATGAAGAAGAATTAGATGAACTTTTATATTGTGCTTTACTTCCTAATGATAATCGAAAATTTTTGGGATAAGTTAATCATTACATATAAAGGTACTAATGAAGTTAAAGATGCACATATAAATAGATTAGTACATGAATATGAGTTATTTTATATGGTACCAAATGAAAGCATCTCTAATATTTATACCCATTTCATAAAAATCATTAATACATTGCAATATATATATATAAGAATCAAGATTTGGTTTATTAACTTTTAAGATGCCTTACAAAATAAAAAAATGGGATGCAAAAGTTACTACAATAAGTAAAGCAAAGGATTTGACTGCATATACACTTGATCAACTTCTTGGTTCATTGATAGCTCATGAATAGGTTATAGCAAAATGAGATAAAAATGACTCTTTCCAAAAGAAAGAGAAAGGAAAGTTAATTTCTTTGTAGATGGAAGACACTTATGAGAAGAATACTTCATGCTATAAAGTTGATAGTGATGAGATTGCCAAGCTTTTAAAGAAATTAGGAAATATGATCAAAAAGAAAAAGCATATGTATGATAAATCTAAATTACATAAATTGCATACTAAAAAATTGAATGCATGTGAAGGAATAGTATGCTACAATTGTAAGAAGCATGTACATATAAGAGAATATTGCCCTGACATTGCTAAAAAAAGTAGGCTAAGAAAAAGAAAAATTGAAAAAAATTAAAAGCCTCGAAAGAAAAAAAGAGAGCACTTTAGGTAAATTTAGATTCAAAAGAATTTAGTGGTGACTCTATAGAATAAGAAGCAAATTTATGTCTCATGGTAGATGTGGATACTACAACTGAGATATGTGAAGAAGTTTCATATGAAGAGTAAGATGATACATTTAATAAATTAGCATATGAATATAAAAAATTGAAAAGAAAATTTAATGTTTAAAAAAAAAAGAAATGCATGCTTTATCTTTGTATAAGGAATGTAGTGAGTTGAAAGCTAAGAATATTACTTTAATAGATCGATCTTCCAACCATAGCATAACAATTTGTTCGGTTGTGATCTTGGTGCCTGTAACAACCCTTAATGATGGTAATTGAACTTCTAATGAAAGAACAACTTCAAACTCATACACTAGGAAGAAGGGGGTGGAATGGGTCGGAGTCCTATAAGCGGTACGATAGGCCAATAAGGCTTCAACTAACTGCTCTTGCCACTATCGCTTATGTATACCTCATTTTTGGCGAGGTTGACAAACACCTCTTTAGACCTAAGATCCGATCCAGGCACTAAGGCTCTCTTTTAACTAAGACACTTCTAATTGCTAGGTGAATACCCATCCTAAGCCTAAAAGACTCATAAGGCCCAACTATAGAGTTAACACTAACTTAGGCTAGGTGGAACCTACCTACCCCCAATCCAAATTAACTGTTATGCCTGAACTAAATTGAAACCAAGTCAACCTTAACATAAAATACAACCAAATTAGATTACCAAAACCAAATGCTAGTTAGTGGACCCTATTAAGCTCGATTAGCATACTTGACCTATGTTAGCCACCATGGCTTGGACCAAATCAAAACTAAATTGACTTCTAACAAATGACCATTTGAAACTTCAGACTCCAATTTAAGCCCAACTTTACCAATCAAGTTTAATTTAGCTAATTGGTTAAGTTGACCCAATATGACCCAAATTGGGCTCAAAGGCTAAACCCAAAATTTATTAAACTCTTTTGAAATTAAACTTATCCAAACTCTCCTAAACCTCAATTGAGCTTAATTGAGGGTAAATTGCAATCCAATTTCTTAGTTAACTAACATAGCCCATTTTACCTAATTTGATCTAAAAGCCTAAATTGAGTCAAATTCAATATAATCCATCTGGGACCCAATTAAAGTTATCAATTATCTCTAAACCAATGATTGATCACATCTCAACTCTTAATTGATTCCAATTTATACAATTTTCCCAATTGACTCACTTAACCCAATTTGACCCAATTTAAAGCCCAAATTGAGTCAAAATGATTAAACTCAAATTAGATCAAAGAAATCATTCCAATCATCTTTAAAATGATTATTGATAATGACTCAAAAATCAATTAAACTCAATTGAGCCAATTTGGCCCCTTAACTTAAGTTAACCCAAATTGACTTAAGGGACCAAATTGAACCAAAACTTGATCAAAGCCAAATTGCATTGAACTAATGCCTATAATCACCCCCAAATTGATGATGGAACATTTTTCATTAATCAACCAAAGCCAATTTGATCAAGCTAGCCCAATTGATCCATTTAACCCAAATTAGCCTAAATGATCAAATTGAACTAAAAATCAATCTTATCCAGATTAATTGAAACTAAAGTTTACAATCATATTCAAAGTGACAATGAAGCATGATTCAACTTCTATTCCTACCTAATTTGGCTAATTTGATCAAATTTGATCAACTTAATCCATTTAGCCCATATGAGAATTCAAATCAAATTCAAATTGAATCAAATCAATTACACCAATAAGTTCGAAATCATCAATTGAACATAACCTAATAGTACCTTAGGACTAATTTAGTCAATTAGTCAACCCAACCCAATTAGACCCAAATTGACCTATACCTATATGGATCCAAATGAGCCAAACACAACTAAACCAAGTCCAAACCCAACCAAACTTAGCATGACTCATACTTATACCTCTCTTGACTTACCCAAGTGGATCCAACCTAAGGTGAACCCATGTCGGCCCAAACCAAGTGAACCAAGGGTTTTAAATAAGATAAAATCTCAAAATAGAATAGTCCAACCCCTCTCTTTGGTGAAGACAACATCCTTAGCATGCCTTAAGCTCATCCATAATGACTAAATCTTACCCAATGCTATTAGGCTTAGCCATTGACCAAGGTGAAGTCACCTTCACCTTAGACAACCCTTGGTTCACTAATCATGGGATGTCCACTTCATGCTAGGCCACCAGACTCCTCTAACCACTAGAAGAGATCCAACACATCAATATTATGACATTTTTGGCCACCTTTTCTACCCGATCGGCCGAAAAGGATAGAACCAACCCTTTTGGTTGGTTGACTTTGGGAGGAGATTATACACTTCTTCACCCATTCAAACTCAATAGACACACTTCTTATAGCCCTAGAGCAAGCCCCTTAAGTTTTTTAAGCCTTTGAAGCACTTAGTCACTATCGAGACCAACGCCACTTCAAACCCAAATGCCTCCCATACCAAACCCCACCAATACCTAACCAAAGTCAAATTAAATCTTCCCACACAATACCCATATCCTCACTATTGAGCTCATTTTTTTGAATGAGGTGTAACATCATTTTTAATCATATTGATTAAGATACCTAATCTTATATTAGGGACTTCCTATTCAAGCACTTAGAACACTATACTTAGAGATATAGTGATGTCTTCTAGGGTTTAGCCTAACATAATAATATTAGGTAAATCCAAAACAAACTTAAATCTAAATAAATGATTGAATCAAACACATTCTAATTGAAATCTAAATTAAGATAATTGAGGTGGTTAACCTAATTAACCTACCTAAACTCAAAATCTCTTAAATCCAAGGAAATTAAAATAAACTCAAAAAAAATTTAAATTAAATAAAATGAAAAGTATAAAGTCATTTTATAAACATAAATAGATTTAAAACTAAATCCAAATCGAGGTCAAAGTTGGTCAACCATTTGACATATAGTTGACTAATATGGGTCCCATTAAGTCAAATGTCAACCCAACAAAATTTGACCAATTTTAATTATTCCAAAGTTCAAAATCATCAAATGAACTTGTTTAAATATAAATCTAAAAAAATTTAAATCCAATAAGTCCTTAATTAGGTTAATTAGACCACTTAATCTTAATAGGCTTAAATGGACCCTATTAGATCTAAATTAAAATTAAACTAAAATTAATCCAAATTAAATTCCCAAAATCATTTGAAAATCATCTTTAAACATAGTTTAACCAATTCTAAGGTTTAATTTGATCAATTTGATAATTGGACCCAATTAAACCATGTTTAAGCCTAATTTATGGTTAAAGTGGGTTCTAATTCAAAAATCATTTCAAATGAAATAAAAATAATTAATCCAAATCATCTCAAAGACTTGAATAAATATAATTAAAGTCTAAACCTATATCCAATCTATCAAATGAAATAAACCAAGCTAAACCAAAAGGAGCAAAATGCTTGACTAACCTAAGGTATTTGTCCCTAAACCTAATTGAAATGAGTTTGTTTGACTCATGAATCATCTTAAATATGATTTGAATAATTACTTACTAATTTAAATCAATGAATAATAAGCATTGATAACATTTAGCTTAATCCAAATGAAGTTAAACTCAAATGGACTAAATGTATGAATGTGAGCTTAAAAGTACATTAATCACATTCTAACTCAACTAAACTCATTCTAGGATGAGTCTAAAAGAGTTGGCAGCTAAATTTGGAGAATTTAAAACCCTCAACTCAATCCAAAAAGAAGAGGAATATGCCATGGTAGAAGGATGTGGAGCATGAAGACAAACTCTCCCCAATCGAAAACAATCCTTCCATTCCTCCTCCACTCCTCATCTTCACTAATTTGGAATGTTCCCAACTAGTTGACCACCCCTTGGAGCTAGCCTCCAAGGGTGGCAATCACCATAGTAAAATCAAAATAAAATTTTCAAGTTTGGGTTTGTTTAATTTCATATGTTTTGATTTATGATATTACTTTTAGATTAAGTTTTGGTTTGATTTAATTCAATTTTTATATTCCAATTGATGTTTAATTTACTTCTTTAAATTGATGCCCAATTTCTTTCTTCAAGTTTCACTTTAAAGATTTAGTTTTATATGATTTGTGTTGATTAGATCATTGCAATATGGTTTAATGATTTCATCTTTTCATCTAAGTTTGATTTAAATTGGTTAATACATTTTAATTAAATTAACTTGGGATTTGATTAAGGTTTAAAAATAATCTTATCATTTGGATTCCAATTAAGAGTTTAATTCATTAAATTTGATCATTTCATTTATATGTAGATTATTTTAGTTTGATGTTTAATTTGATTTAATTTAATTAGCATTCATTTTAGTTTAAATGATTTATTTAGTTTATTTGAGTTTTATGTTGATTAACCAACCTTAAATGTTGTTTGCATTTTAATGATTTCATGTTTTCATTTAGATTTGATTTGAATTAGTTAATGAGTTTTAATGTAATTAACTTATGGCTTGATTAAAGTTTAAATTGATCTTTTAATTAAATTCCACTTAAGAGTTTGATTATTTAATTTATTAAATTTAGTTATTTGATTTATATATTGGTTTTAGTTTAAGAATTATTTGGTTTAACAAGATCTTTTGATTTGGTTTAATTAATTTGACTTGTTTAAGTTTTATTTTGATTTATTAATTTGCTTAAGTTGAGTGAATTAAATGTTTGCTTTGATTTAATTGAGTTTGATTATTTATAATTATAGTTTCATTTAACTTTATTCATCTCTTATCTTTATTAGAATTTGGTTAATGTTTTAATTAGGAGTTCATGTTTAATTGATTACCAAACTTATATATTTTATAGTTAATTAGTTCATCTTATTCAAATAGATTGAATTATGTTTAATTGTTAAATATTGAATTGATTAAAGTTTACCTTAAATTCCTTTGATTAATATCATAAGATTAATCAAAATGAATTTAATTTATGATTATTTTAATTTAAGGTTTAATGATTAATCAAGGTTTAATTTAGTTTGCTATTTATTGAATTGAAATGATTTTATATGATTGAGGTTCAATGTTAAATTAAGGTTTAATTAGGTTGATTTAATTCATATAGTTAATTAGGATGTTCGTGATTGGGCTAGTTGCTTTATTTATTTGTTCAAAGTTTTGTCTAAATGATTAATTCACTTAGATCTCTTAATTCTATCATAATTAATTTGATTAAAATATGAATATTGATTAATTGGGTATTTGTGAATAAGTTGATTTACTTGATGTAGTTGGAATTTGATTAATAATTGTTTTAGTTTATCTTACCTAAACTAATTTGTTCATATTAAATTTAATTTAGATGTTTGGCTAATTTAATTGAATTAAAGATTGTTTAAGTTCAATATGATTAATTTAATTGTGTTCTTAATTTGATAGGCTTAGTTAGAGATTGAAACCAAATTAGCCATGATTAACTTAGATTTAAAGGGTGTTTATTATAGACTTAAGAATTATAAGTTTAGTTGTCCTCATTTGAAGTAAATTCCAAATTTTGATAAGGGTTTATTTATAAGATTGTTTATTATTGGCTTCATTTAAGTTTAATTGACTTTATAATTATTATATTTATTATTTCATTGGGATTATTTAATTTAATTTTTGGTTTAGTTAAAAGATTGATTAATTTAGACTTAATTAGAAGTTGATGAGTTGAATTTGCTTAATATAATGAATTTCAATTATTATTGGATTAGTGATTGTTCAAGCCTTTAATTTATTAGATGTTTGGCTTAATTAAGACTTTAATGATCAATTGATTCAACCTTCATTAGGTGGTTGTATAGTTTCATTATTATTAGTCTAGAATTGATTATCTTGGCCAAGTAGGTTGATTGAACTTCAGGTTAATTAATGATCAATTAATTTGATTAATCAATATTATAAGTTATTTATTTAATTGAAATTGGATTAATAATCAGTCAAGTTTGGTTTCTAATTAAATGATTAACCTATTTAAATGAGTAAATTTAATTGGACAATGAAAATTAAACTTAATTGAAGATTACTTAAGTGTTTTGATTAAAGATTAATTATTTCATTTATGATTAGCTTAATTAAAGTTTAATTATGGGTTGATCACGGTCTCTTTTTTAAGTTGATTAAAGTTTTCTTTGATTTAGGTTGATAAGTTGTTCAAAATTTGAATTTGATTATATGTTGTTTAGATTAATGATGTAGCTAATGATTTGATGATTTAAGTTCACTTAGTTAATTTTAATTTATAATTTAATTGCTACATAATTGGGTTTTCATTAAGTTCAAGCTTTTGTTTGATTAGGTTTAGATTTAGTTTAATTTTATTTGAGGATTATGTGAAATTTACTTGAATTAGGGTTTGATTAATAATGATTAAAGTATTATTTTATTTCTGATTTTGGTTTAGCATTTAAATTATTAGAGTTTGGCTTTAATTCATTTAATTAATATTTATTTTAATAATTTATTAAACCCTAATTTTAAGTGATTTTTAGATTTCTATAACTTCAGAGGATTATGTTGTTTTCTTAAAGCTCTTTTATGTAAAGTGACCTAAACTACTTTTGATGATTTTTATAATTTTTTAGATTTTTAAATTGAATATTTTATGAAATTAGGTATTGAAACTTTGAAATTCAATACCTTTTAATTCGTTCACCATTTTAACTTGAAATTTTCATGGTTTCAATCCCTAAAAGTTTTAGGTCAATTTGATTAATATTTATGGCTTAATTAAAGTTTGATTATTTCTACTTAAACTCAACTTAACCTAGAAATAACAAATATAATTTGGGAATTTTAGTTTTATGGATTTCTCTCATTGAGATGAATTCATAGAGCCCTTATTTATATTTTTTGGTTGAGTATTTAATTTTTTTATGAATATTTGAAATTCTAGATATTTTTTTATATTTTTAAAATTTAAGAAATCCTTGATTTCCTACTTAAACACATCATCTACTGACGGGGCAGACACTTTTCACATTTCATCTCGTGATTGATCCATTGTAGTTCCACATTGATCTAGCTCTGCCTGCGGTTAGGACATAGCTTTGAACAGGACCATTCAATCATAGATCAAATGGTCCAAATTTGATTTGCGATTTCTTCAAGATTCAAATCAGATCATCCTACTAGATTACAGGCATCCAGTCCAAATACAAGGAACGGATGACGATGATTTCATCCCTGAACTCTCATTAAAACATTGAGGACCGACCACTATTAGACATTGATTTCTGATGATTCAATTGATGAGGATGTGAGATTTTGATTACAAATTGAACAAGGATTGATTTATAATCAATCGTTATAGTTTTAATTCAATGGAGATCAAATCTTCTTCACAAAGGACCAACCTAGGCTAAGGGGTGTCAAGATTAGAACATACCTCACTAGTGTCGGTCCTTGATGGCTGCAAAGCTTCGAGCACCTTTGCCTCATCAACACAAAACTATGGGATGTGATTTTCTGAAATGGCTCCCTCTGGATTGGCGTGGAGACCAAATTTCACCACTTTGCTATCGGCCTTGATGGTTTTCCTATTTGCCAGCAATAAGGACTTAGAGGAGAGTTCGTTTGATTTCACTTCGATCCCTAGAACATGTAGAGAAGTCCAATTTAGGGGTAGGAATGGTCCTCCCTCATTTCCACATTTGGTAGAGACTTGGCCGCTCAGCCCTTCAGCTGTGGGAGTCCATGGGGAGGGTTGGTTGAGCTTCTCTACAACTATAGGATGTGTTAGTGAGCTTAGTGTGAGGAGAGGAAGGCCCCTCTATCCTCTTTATGGTTGATCATGAGTCATCTCTCCATTGAAGCATTTGAGATGACTAGAATGTGGGTGGCGACAGCTAAGCAATTAGATAAATGGTCCTCTCTCCTCCTCCATCCTCAGAAGTGCGTGGGTATGCTTAGAATGATGAGAGAAATTCTCTTTCCTCCCTTTAGTTCTTTAGGTGGGAATTATCCATGGATAAGTCAACAATAGTCGGCCATCCATGGTGATTGAGATGCTTGTCTTCTTGCATCCAAAAGTCCACCATTTTGGCGGTGAGATTAGCATCATTTAATGGAGGAGTGGGGAAAAGATGGGTTTGGTTGTTTTCATGCATGAGTGTTTTACATTTCCATCTCTTTCACATGGCTTCCAAACCATCTCTTAATTCACTTCACCATCTTATGGTTTGATGTCATCTATTTAAATTGAGCCCAAGATGGATTAGAGAATATGTTATGTTCAATTGATTTGGTTTTAAATTACTTTGAGTATGATTCATGGCACTTCATCATAACTTGCTTTGGATTGATTTAGATTAGTTTGTATTAAACTCATTCGATTAATTAACATTTAGATTTATGTCTCAATTGTTGTTAATTTTTCATTGAGTGTTTTATGGATTTTTTGATATATTTATAATTTAGGTTTGATGTGGCTTTAACAAAGTTCAAGTTCCTTTGATACATTTAACCCAAAGGAGTTCAAATTTTTTCCCTTAGTCTACTTGGCCAATTTAGATTTATATTTAAGTTTGATTGTGTTTATTTGACCATTCATGATAATTTTGATTAATTGACTTCATTATGTATTGGTTAAGTTTTGATTTGAGCCCAAATTATCATATTTTATATGAAGTTGGGTTTGATTAAATTGAATGGCCAAATTGACATAATCAAAATATGTTTACGTTTCAATCATGTTTTATTAAGTCTTTGGTATGATTTTGAATAATTAATTTAAATTGGTTTGAAGTTGGGTTTAGATTTTGACTCAATTCAACCCAAATTAGGCATAACAGGTTCACATAGGTTAAATGACTGAATTAGTCAAATTAAATCAAAATAATTATTTAATTATGTTCATTTATGATTTGAAAATGTTTTGGAGTATTTAATTTGGATTATTTGCAATTTAATTTGGGTTTAAGTTCAATAGAGTTCATTTGAGTCTATTTGAGTTTAGTGGCCAAATCACCCCTTTGAATCATCATTAAATATTGATTTATTTAGTTTTAGATGTAAATATGTTCATTTGATGATTTTTAATCTTTAAAGTGATTCAATTTGCAAATTTTTGGTTGGTTGACTTTTGACTTGATGGGGGGAGGGGGGCACATGGGTCAACTCTAAGTCAAATGACCTATTTTCCATTTTGTGCCCCATTTGGATTTACTTTTAAGTTCATTTATATTTATGCATTGATTCTGTACTTATAATTTGATTTGATTTTATTCAATTGTAATTTAATTTGATTTTATTTATATTTTGATGAGGTTAAGGTTAATTGGGTTAATTAACCCAATTACCTCAATATAGGCTCATTTGAATTTAGGTTTCAGTTCAGATATGCTTAATTTTTATTTTGCTAAGTTTTTTTAAGTTTGAACTTGATTTGGATTTACCTAGTCCATTTGGGTTAGGTCAGGTCCTAAAAGGGTTCACAAGGATGACTTAGGCTTTCACATTATAGTACTTAGTTTGATTTGATTTTAGATACAAGTTTAGTGTATGATTTGATTTATTATTTCATTTTGGTTTGCTCACTTGGTCACTTAATATACTATCATAAGTGCCTAATTAGAAAACTCCTAATATAAGACTAGGGATCCTAATTATTAAGATTAGGGATGATGTTAACCTCATTCAAAAATGAGGTTAAGAGTGATAATTCCCAAATAATACCTGGTGGATCCTAGACAAGGGTCTATTAAGATAATCATAGGCTAATATTCCACTTCTTCTAGTTCCTCTCTTTCAAATAAATGAGATATTGCTTTATCCCATTCTTCTAAAAAATATTTGATGAAGAAATTTAAAAATTCCATGCAGGATCATATGAGACCTAGAAGAAGATCATCTAGATTGATTTGTCGACGCCACAAGAGTTAGTTCCTCCTTAATCTTATTCAACATTGTCAGATGTCTAGATGTCTGAAGAGAGTGGTGATAGAAGAATATTGATTATTTTTGAGAGGATTTCGTATGATAAAGATGGAAAGGTGCCTTATACTCTTATATCTTTATGTACTCATTTTGAAAATATGAATAAAAAACCCGGGTTTAAAGGCATTTCTTATGTTCTTATTGTTACTTGTAATCACATTGTGAATGAAGAAAAAAAAGAAACTTCTCATGCTGAATGTGATTTACTTTGAGAATCAGGGTCAGAGAGGGAGATCTATGGCTGATTTGTACGACACTCTTATGAATATCGAAGTAAAACTTTCAAATTCTGATTTGTCTTTGGAAAAAGATATTAGTGATGAGAGACAGGTTGACATGACCCATGCATTTGATTTAGAGGATATTATTGAAGTTAATCTTTATAGTGGGAAGGTCCTACCACCTCGCTTATCACCTCCTAAAGACAAAGGCAAATAGATTATTGATCAATGTCCCGAACCTCTACAAAAGGAGAAAGATCAAATAGTTGAGCCACATGTTCCCAAGGTTGACTACAATATTTTAGCCCATCTTATGAAACTTTCAGCTAGACTCAACATTTATGATGCCCTTAGTCGATCTAAACAAATGAGAGAATCATTAGTCCAGGCATTACTAGACTTAGAAATATGCCTGACTTAGTTAGTAACAACTTCCTCAGATGAGTCTTGCTACTTCAAAGAGATTCTCGAGGTTACCTTCTCAGATGAAGATTTACTTTTGGGAATCATAGATCATAATTAGCCACATTATATTTCTGTTGAGGTGGAGAACATGAGATTATCAAGTGTTCTGGTTGACCCTGCAGTATCGATCAATATCATGAACTCTAAAACTTTATTATTTTTTAGAATTGATACACGAAGGTTAAGTTCAGATAAAATATTATTAAGGGGTTTCAATAAAATAAGTGAGAAAGCTTTAGGTTCAATCACTCTATTGTTGGAAATAGAAAGATTGAAAGCTAAAGTAAAATTCTATATCATTGACTCAGAGACATCCTTTAATGTTTTTTTAGGAAGGCCATGGATATATTCATGTAGAATGGTGCCGTCATCACTCCACCAGTGTATTAAGTACTAGAGATGGAGTAGAATACACCATAAAAGGTGACATACAATCATTCTATATTAATGAGATTGAGCTTTATAAAGATGCTGCCTATTATATGCTTAAAAGGCAAGTGTTTGATTATATGAAATCAAACATTATGGAGACATCTAAGAAAATAAAAGAAGAAATTCAGACAAATGTAAAAGAAGAAAGAAAAGAAAAGGATGGAAAAGAAAAAGAAAAAGAAAAATAAAAAGAAAAAGAAAAAGAGAAATAAAAAGAACCTCAAATAATACCAAATAGTTTTAACAAAGATTCCATTCAAAAGGATGCCTTAATAAAATTTGAGATTTTATTAGAGTCAGATAATGATGAAGAACAAATACAAGCACTAAAGAATGAACCTGAGCTATCTACTTTTGAGAAATTGAAAAGGTATGTGAATACTTTTACTTTATCTCCTTTTTCTCAAAATAAAATATCACAGTTAAAAGTTAAAGTAACCCCTAATATTTTAGGGGAAGTTGGAAAGCTATCAAAGTTTTATTTTGTACCTCGATCCTTAAGTTCAGAAGAAGATATAAAGTTTGAAGATCCATCTTCCAAAGAAATAATAGAACTCCCTTTCAACTGGAATCCTAACAATGTTAAAAATGCAACAAAACATGGTTCGATTCCTAATATTTGGTCCCAATATACAGCTTAATGCATTGAAAGCTTGTAGAATACTAAAAAAAAAATTCAAGATCCATTGGGTTTGGTACCATTGGACCTTTGGATAATGATGAACATTATTTAATGATAAGCAATCATATGGAATATGATCAACTCTTTAGAGAAATATTTTACACTTTAAAGGGATTCTATTTTGAAACAATAGATAATCCAAATGATTGCTTAATTCAAAATGCACCACCAGAATTTGAAGAAGAAATAAAGTCTACCATTGATGAATTAAAGAAAATCAACCTAGGAACTCAAGGACACACAATGCCAACTTTTATTAATTCATTGCTAGGCCCAAAAGATTATGATGAGTTGATTGACTTACTTTCTAAATATAAAGATTGCATTGTATGGAATTATGATGAAATACCAGGTTTATCTCTGGATGTTACAGTTCACAAACTAGAGATTAAACCTAATGTAGTTCTAGTGAAGCAAACTCCTAAAAGCATGCATCTACAAATTAAGCAACAAGTCATTACTGAAGTCAAAAAATTAATTGAGGCAAGTTTTATATGAGAAGACTAATATCCTTCTTGATTAGTGAGCATTATCCTAGTGAAGAAAAAGAATGGTTAAATACACATTTATGTATATTAAAGAGACTTGAATAAGGCTTGTCTCAAAGATGAGTTCCCATTGTCAATACTAGAACTTATGGTGGGCATAACATCATTGAATGAAATCTTTTCAGTCATGGATGGATCATTTGGATATAACCAAATAAAGATGGTCCCAAAGGATAAAAAAAAATACAACGTTCATAACATTAATTGGGATATTCTTCTACATGGTTATACCATTTGGTTTCAAAAATACTAGGGCTACTTATCAAAGAGAAATGATAAGAATAATTGATGATTTAATTTATATTCAAGTTGATTGCTATATTGTTAATCTAGTCATTTAAAATAAGGAAAAAAAGAAAATCATTTATATGACTTATAGATTTTTCTATAACTTGAAAATGAATCTCTTGAAGTGTGGTTTTGAAATAACTTTAGAAAAGTTTTTAGGATTTGTAGTGAGGCACTGTGGAATTGAAATTGATCTTAAAAAAAATAAAGCTATCATGGAAATGCCACCATTTAGATGTTTTACATAGTTAAGATCATTTTAGGAATGGCTAGCATATTTAAGAAGATTTATATCAAACCTATCCAGAAGATGCCAACCCTTTATGGCATTGATAAAGAAAGATTCTAACTTTATTTGGATGAGAAATGCCAAAGTGAATTTAAAAACATAAAACAATACCTGATGAATCCCCTGTCTTGGTTGCTCCAATTCCAGGAAGCCATTAATTTTGTCAACAACAGCTTTAAATGAATCACTTAGAGTACTGTTAGCCCAACTTAATGAAGAAGAGAAGAAATGCCCTTTTTTATCTAAGTCATAGACTCATCCCAACAGAAATTTGTAATCTACCCATCGAAAATAAATGTTTAGCTTTGGTTTTCATCGCTAAATAACTCTGGCATTACATGCTTTCACATAAAGTGAATTTAATCTCAAGAGTAAATTCTTTGCAATATCTTATGACCCGTTGGCTTATGATTTTATTGCAAGATATTTATTTCTCTACATGTAGTAAAGGGCCAAGTTATAGTTGACTTCTTTGTAGCGCATCCTCTATTAGAGGGTTCTCCATTAAACGAAGATCTTCCAAATGAATAGATCATGACTTTAAAGGATAAACCTAATGTCAACTGGGAATTATACTTTGATGGTGCAACATTATCAAAGAAAAGTAAAGAATTAAATTCTTCTATCCCAGGAAAGGGAGGGATTGGATTGATTTTTATAACCCAAGATAAATAAAAGATGCAATATTCCTATCATTTGTTTGAACCTTGTACGAATAATGAAGATGATTATGAGGCTCTTATAAGTAGGCTAGAGTTAACAATCCTTATGGATATTAAAAATATTAAAATCTTTAGAGATTTCCAACTAGTTATTAACAAAGTGAGTGTAATTTATAAAGTTTTGCACCCAAAGTTTTTCAATTATTACCAATATATAATGAAATTGCTTGAAATGATTTCTTTTGTGACTCTATATAGAATATCATGCAAACTTAATTCTATAGTAGATGTTTTGGCTATCTGTTGACCTCATTTTTGGATGAGGTTAATTTATCAATTAGGAGATCTTAATCTCAAATGGGATTTTCCTAATTCAATGCTTAGGACACTATGCCTAGTGACCTAGAGAATTCACGTTGGGTTGGATCTAACCTATTTGTCTTAGATAGAATCAACTCAAGCATCCAAATTCAAAATCAATTAATCAAAATCAACAATCAATAATCATCAATCCAAGATGATTAAAAGTCAAATTACATTTAATTTCAAAAATACCCTTGAGTTGATTTTGAATTGGATCAAGCTAAAATAAATGCACTTGATTTGGACTCAAACTCCAACCCAAATCAAATGTACTCCAAATGAAAACTCAAAATGGGTAGCACATTAGTCTAGGGCTATGTGATGCCATAATCATAAAATAAAAAAAGGGGAGAAAATGGGAAGAAGAGAAATTCTAATTTTCCTTCTTCCATCTCTTCCCATGCAAACTCCTTTCTTCCCTCTTCATGCACTCCAAGACAAAAGCCACCTCTTAAGAGGTGGCTGCCTTCAAATGAAGATAATGGTTGCCTTCAAGTGAAGGAGGCAATTAAGAAGGAAAACCAACAAGGATTTGGCTTCTCCATGGGAAGAAGAAAAAGAAAGATAAGAGGAAGAATAGTGTTTGGCCATGCATGGAAAAGAAGCATAGATGCTTCTTAGCTCTGATATGAAGATCCTATTATGATGGGCAAGGGAGGTTGATCCCCCATCTTGATCGGCCCCAACGCCTCTGGTGGCTGGAGTTCAACATTTCAAATAAAGCTCTTAGCTTCTCATGGTGAAATCCAATGAGTGGATTTCAACCCCAATTGAAGGCACAAACACATTCACAAGCTCAAAGGAAGCTCGAACAAAATCTCACCAGACCTTCTCATTGCCGGCAAGCCAGAATCTGGGTATGCAATTTCTCCCTCCCCTATGCATTCAATTTTGGAGCTTTGTGAAGAAAGTTGGATCCTTAAATGGATCCAACCGTATGGATTGACCCTAATTCGATCCCTGACCATTTTGGGATCAAAATCTTGGCATAATTCGTCGGTGATCATCGGCGATTGGAAATAAATCATGGACTGTGTCTGTGATTTGCCGGCAGGCCTCGAGATTTAATCCCGATCATCTTATCCTTTTCTTAGGATTGGAAGGTTCTGATTTAGGTGGACAGACTAAATTAAACCCCTTAAGGACCATGGGGTCGATCCAGATTGTCTGATCCATGATCAGACGGTCCAGGATCGTCCCACATTTTTGCCAACATGCGGCTCATGCGTCGCGTGACACACGATCTAATCTCGTAGGGCCGCGGGATCAGTATGGACTATCCGATCTTTGATCGGACGGTTCGTAAACAATCCCGCTCATTTCAATTCCGCCGTGTGTGTCCCTCCCCACTTAAAACCGTTACTTAACAGTTTAATTAATTAAAGAAAATCACAAAAACTTCAACAAATCATATAAAATCAAAGAAAAATAAAAAATTATAAATAAAATCTCTATGGATTTGTCTTGATGAGAGGAATCCATAGAAATTAAAATCCTCAATTTTTATTGGATAATTTTCCCTCAATTTGGGTTTAATTGAAAAATATTAAACCCTAATTACTCTCAAATTAATAATCCAATTAATTTGAAACTTTGGGGAAATGAAATTAAGCTTAAAAGATAACTTAGGTAAATTTTTGGGGATTTAATTCTCTGAATTCAAGAGAAATTCTAATTTCATGTGTTTAACCTTTAAATTAATTAAATTAATTGCCCTTTAATGAAATAATTAGAAAACTGTAATCTAATAACCTTAAATCAACATAATAAATATTAATGAATATCAAAATATTAATTAAACCTAATCAAACCTATATGAACCTAATAGATCACTAATTAACTCAATTTGGTAATTAAAAAATTAAATAATTTAATTAAATGACCTAAACTTAATTAAATCATAATAACTCAACCAATTAACCAAAAATTATGAATAAACCCTCATTAGAAAGGTAATTCAGTGAAGAATAAGGGAAAAATAAAATCGCTTAATGAAGCTTATAAATTAGGCTTAATATAAGTTTTAATGAAATAATTAAAACCTTAATTACACTCTAATTAAATCTCTAATCAAGTTGAAACTTTAGAAACATAAAATTGGCATGTAACCCCACTTTCTATAATTATATAAAACCCAATTGGTCCATAAATTTGGAATTCTTGATTTTTCAAATCTCTAGGTCAATATCAACTAAATAATAATTAAGAAGAATCATTAATTCATTGAATCAACAAATACATTGAACTAATCTGAACTAAACATTAGAAATACTTAAGGTAATTCATCAAAACATCCTAAGTTAAAGAATTTAATCAAATATCAAAATTCTAAGAAAATCAATACTTATTGAAATTCAAACATAATTAAATAACTTAAGTTAAGTTTAATGAAACCATTCATCCTTAATGAATTTAAATAACAAATATAAAACCTAGTTTAATTAAATAAGATTAAGAATAATCTATGAACAAACCTAAGGTATTAATTCATATTAATAAATTTAAACCTTAAGCTTACAAATCCATGTTTTAATATCTTAAGTTAAATTGAATGAAATCAAACTTAAATCAAACTCTTTAAATTAACATAAGCCAAATCAAATGAAATTCATATAACTTAATTCAAAATGAAATAGATCAAACAAATTAAATTAAACAAAGCAATTCAAACAAATGAAATAAAATAAATAAAACCCAAACATAAATAAAATCTAAAGGATTAATTAAAATACTTAAGGATTTTAGTTAGACTTTTGAAAACTTCATTAAGATTTAGGATGTTGAATGGAAAGTGCTCCATCCAAAAATGGAATCATTCCATTCTTCATTCTTGAAAACCTATACAACTTTAACCAAATAAAATGAACATAAAAATGGGAATTAAATCATTAAGTCATTTGAATTGATACCAACCAATGGTAAAAATTAAACCAATTCAAACTTCAAATTTCAAACTTAAACTTAAAGGCCTAGTAAAGACTTATCACTCAAACTCCACTTCTACACACACTAGATTACTTAGGTCACAGACCCAGATGCGTGATTTTCTTTTAATCTCTTGTGATATGTTGTGTTGTGCTTCACATGTCTGTGTGGTGTATTGCTTTAGACTGGATGCCTAGGCTTGTTTGTTCGTTAGACTAAATGTTAGGGCATTCTTTCTAGATTTAAGATTATTTTTTACAGGGGACTTTGTTGAGGGGATCGCTGTAATAAATAAATCATAAAATTATTGTTTGCTTGCAAGTGCTAAAAATCTCTTAACATAGTCCATAGGATAGGTGGGCTTGGCAAACAACTAATGCTAAGCCCGTATGTTTGTAAAATATAAACTGCTTTGTGTGCTGTGTGTATTTCCTAACATCTGTTTTGCAGGGCTTAGGATTTTCTTTAAATTTTCAATGTAAATTTGAGCTTTGAATTAGGTTAGGATCTATGGGGTCTAGGATTAGCAGGAGCTGACCAAACCAGAAGATGGTGCGGTGGTCCTTTGTGGAGCCTGATGGATTTCCCTGAAGAAGGAGACTTTCCTGGAAAGAAGACCCATTGATCTGAACTTGTAGTTCTAGGTCAGGTTGTATAAGGGCAGAACTCAGCCGCCCAATTTTCTTTCTTTCAGGATGTATAGTAGTACCCGGCTGCATTGGCCTTTTTTTTATATAATTTAATCTGGATTGATTTATTTTGGGTACACAATAGAAACATCATGCTTTTCTTAGGTTTCTTTTTGTGCTATGTTTGTGTTGTGATGTATTCCTGGACGTAGGCTCATAGGATAAACTAAATTTTATACCCAAATAAATCAATTGAAACATAAAAAAAAGACAACTCATAATCTTCATATAAAAGCTTATGTATTAAAGAAAGATAAAATATGTAGCAACCCTTTAGCTGGATGTTTTAATATCATGCATAATCATATTGTTTCACTCTTGGTTAATGAAGGACTTCCATCCTTGCTAGAGAAGTTGGGCTTGACCTTTGAGAGCCTATGGTGAAAGTACACCTTCTTCTATTCTGATTTGGCCCATAATCTTTTTCTAATTACATGCATTAGGCATAAATTGTATTCCTATGGCCTAAAATGTATATTGAGTTAAAAAATTATAAAAATTTGAAAAATATGCATTGGTTATGTACATCTTCATACCCTACATAATCTTAGGGGTTAGGGAGTAAGTCTAGGTTCATAGATTTTCCTAAACCTGCAATGACCACCATCTTGCATTCATATGACTTAGCCTCATGGTTTTAAAATATGCTTAGGTGGTGCTAGCTGGCAGCCTTCTCCAGGTAGGTTATTAGTCTAGAAGAGTCAGGGATAGGTTAGTTCCTTCAAGTGAAGAGAATGACCAATGATTCCCAAGAATAGAATTAGGTCGAGCATCTGACATGTGTTAGAAGCACCTATAGACTAGGTTCTGAAGCATCCTTTTAGGAATAAGTCTTCAACCCTAGGCATTTTTATAGTATTGTGCTACTAGAATCTAAGCCCTAGATTTTTAAGAAAATGATAACTTGAAATCTAAGATTAAATCTCAAATTTAAAACCCAATTATAGGATAGTTGAAATGTCTACTGGGCATCCCAGTATCAATAGACATTTCCTCCTTTTTTCCATTTGACTCATGAAAATAACTCTCTATAATTTGGACCTCTCCCAATTGAATTTCCCAAAATCAATCCTTTGAAAGCTACCTTAGCAGTCTTTAGGAATAACCACTTATTTCTTTAATTGAGAGTATTCTTAGGAAGAGACTCTTCTTAAGATGTAATTAACTATAGAGGCTTGCATTTCATGATCCCAGGATAAAATTGACCCTATTCTACTTTTCCATGTAGTTCAGGGAAAAATACTCTGGTACACGAAAGACCCATTAGCCTTAGGAGTTTTTATTAAAATGATTGAATCCATTATAGGAGAGCATGTTTATCTTTTGAGATAATATATTTATTCCTTAATACCGTATTTGATCATCTAAATAAAATATTTCTAAACTCTATGTGGTGTCATTTCTTTTCTCTATTCCAGAGAAAAAGAACCAACACTATGCTTGCCAAAGAAATCATATGTCCATAAAAATAATCTATAGAAGTTTGAAATCAATAAAATCTTTCTCCTATAGATTTAGATTATATAAATAGAAAAGTAAAAAATGCAAGGAATAGTCACCCTTACTGAAGGTCAAGAAGAATGTGATTAGAAATAACCAATCATTAACGATCAAAGTGAGAGGAGACTCTGTGATGACAAACACTAGCAAAATAGATTAAGAAATGTGTTTTGTCTTATGCATTAATTAATAATGTGTTGTACCATAGGCCATTTGATCAAATGTGACTATGATGTTTGGATAAATAAGAAGCCTATAAGCATGTGACTAAGGTACACTCTAGATTATGTGGCCCTCACTAATTTAGACCTATTAGGAAATTAAAAATTAAAAGAATTGGATACAATTGGCTTTTGATGTTAAATGGGTGCATGAAAACTGCACATCATTGACATCAATGCCAAATACATGGTATAGTATTACATCAACCACCTAATGTACTACACTTGATGATTATCTCTTGACCCTTTGAGAGTTGGAGTATTGACATCATAGGGCTTATTGACCCTCATTCATAAAAAAGGCATCATTATCTTAGATGCAACAAATTACTTTTCTAAATAGGCTCAGGTAGTTTCATTAAAAGAAGTGAAAGCATACCACGTGCTTAAATTCTTTCAGGAAAATATAGTATATCATTTGGCATTCCTCACTGAATCATATTCGATAATGGCCTATCTTTTTAAAGTATAATAAATTAAATCATTTTGTGTCTAGACATAAAATTGATTAGAGATATTCAACCATCTACCATAGGGCAAATGGATTGGCTGAAGCATTCAATAAAACTTAGGTATGAATTTTGGAAAAGTACTTGATGAAAGTAAACTCCAGTAGCATGAAAAGTTGGTTGAATCCTTATGAGCCTATCAAGCCACATATAAGACACCAACTCAATCTACACTGTATGCTTTGGTTAATGGAGCTAAAGATATTCTTCCATTAGAAGTACAATTACCATCTTTAAGGATAAAAGTTAATGACAACATTATAAGAGATTAGAATCATAAACTTCAGTTGAAAGAACTTGAAAGTCTTAAATGTAAATATTTGAAAGCTCAACACGACCTTGAATTGTACCGATCATGTATGGTTCAAGCTCATGATAAATTGGTTCATCCTAGAAATTTCCAAGTAGGAGACTTAGTCTTAGTTCTTAGAAAGCCAATTTTAGCTCTTTAGATACAAAGGAAGTTTCCTTTTCTATCAACTAATAACTTGTAATGGTGAACATCTAATGCTGTCTATCAATAGACGTTACTTAAAAAGAAATATTATGTATAGAATGTACTTTAGTTTAAAGATGGTGATCGATAAAAGTTTCTTTGTCTTTGCAACTTATTTAGAATCAAATAATATTTTATTTAAATTTGTATTTTTATTTATGGATTTTCTATAATGTCCCTTAAACTATTACAAAATTTCTTAAATCCTTGAACATGATTTCTACATTATATAGGATGGGAGCAAGCCCATTTATGAACTCTTTCTTGTCAAATAGACTATTTAGTTTAAGAGTAAGTCCTTAAAAGTCTTTTCCAGTCAACACTAATATGTGAGGTGTACTCTAGTTAGTCCAAAATATATATTAGGGGTCTATTTATTGACCTCAATTTTTGAATGAGGCTTAACCTCATTTTCAATCCTATTGATTAGGATTTCTAATCTTAGTTAGGGATTTCCTATTCAAGCACTTAGGATAGTATACTTAGTGACTTAGTGAAGCCTTTTAAGATTTAGCCTAACTTAATAAGATTAGGTGAATCCAAACTAAACCCAAATATAAACACATCATTGAATTAAACACATTTTAATTGAAATCTAGATCAACTGAGCCTAAACTAAGGTAATTGAGGTGGTTAACCGAGTTAACCTACCTAAACTCAAAATCTCTTAAATCCAAAGATATTCAAATAAACTAAAAAAAATTAAAATTAAATCAAATGAAAAGTATAAAGTCATTATATAAACATAAATGGATTTATAACTAAATCCAAATGAAGGTCAAAGTTGGTCAACCATTTGACATAAAGTTGACTTATGTGGGTCCCACCAAGTCAAAGGTCAACCCACCAAAATTTGACTAAATTAAATTATTCTAAGATTAAAATCATAAAATAAAATTTTTAAAACATGAATCTAAAATAATTTAAATCCAATAATGCCTTAATTAGGTTAATTAGATCACTTAATCTAAATAAGCTTAAATGGACCATATTAGGTCTAAATTCAAATTAAACTAACATCAAGCCAAATTAAATGTCCATAATCATTTTAAAATTTTTTTTAAACATAATTTAACCAATTATAGGGTTTAATTTGATCATTTGACCCAATTAAACTAATGTTAACCCATTAAGCCCAATTTGGGTCAAAGTGGGTTCAAATTCAAAACTCGCTTCAGATGAAATGAAATTAATTAATCTAAATAATCTCAAATACTTATGTAAACATAATTAATAACTAAATCTAGATCCAATCAATCAAATGGAATAAACCAAGCTAAACCAAAAGGAGCAAAAGCTTAAGTGAACTAACCTAACTTATTTGTCCCTAAACCTAATTGAAATGAGTTTGTTTGACTTATGACTCATCTTAAACATGATTTAAACAATTAATTGCTATTTTAAATAAATGAATAATAAACATTGATCAAACTTCACTAAATCCAAATCAAGTTAAACTCAAATGGATTAAATGTGAGACTGTGAGCTTAAACTTACACTAATTACATTCCAACTCACCTAAACTCATTTTAGGATGAGTCTATAAGGTCTGGAAGCCAAATTTTAGAGAATTTAAAGCCCTCAACGCAATCAAAAAAAAGAAGAGGATTATGCCATGAGAGAGTGAGTGGAGCATGAAGTCAAACTGTCCCCAATCTAAAACACTCCCTCCATTCCTCCACTCATCATCATTGCTGATTTAGGATGTTTCTAATCAGTTGACCACCTCTTGGAGCTAGCCCCCAAGGATGGCAATCACCATTTCGAAATCAAAATAAATTCCTCCCCATATAGCTCTCAACTATTCATGGACAAAGGCCAGAGAGAATTTCTCAAGACAATTTGAGCACTCACACACCTTCCCCAAGTGAAATGAAGAAAAAACCATCCTTCCTCTGATTTTCACATCATTGGTAAGCTAGATTTTGACCAAAGCATTGGAAAATAGTAGGAGCTTGGTCTATAGAGAAATTGGTGAGGAGGCAATCCAATTCCTTGCACTAATAGGCTTGCCACATCTCCATGAAGCTATTCGAAATGTTCCCACCATCAAAGATCGATGCCTACAAGGTATTCCTCAAACCTAACCTCTTATTGAATTCGATTTGGTCCTTTGAAAAATAAATTTGATCTCAAGTGAGATCTAACCACATAGATGTGTTCAAAATAGAGTCTTGATCATTTTGTAATAAAAAATCTATTAAAATTCTACCCGGATCACCGGATTTTGGCCCTAAAATGCATACAATCCTTCTTACCAGTTAGGGCAAGAACAAAATCTGCACCGCCTGTTCCTTCTGTTTGGAATGGATGGTTCTGATCTAGCCAGACTGTTTGATTTAAACCTATTAAGGAATGTGGGAATTAATTAGAACCGTTTGATCTGTGATCTGATGGTCCAAATTGATCCCACATGTCCAACTCAATAACACGGGGTTCCACATGAATAGTGCTTGGACAAATCACACGCCACTACATCAGTGCTACATGGCGCTGACCATTTTAAAATTAAAACCCAATATTTTGGATTTTCAAAATTATAGAAAATAGGTCTAGATCTTTAAAAAATTGTAGAAAATAAAATACTTAGCAAAAAAATATAAATAAGAGCTCTATGGATTATCAAAGTGAGGAGAATCTATTAAACCCAAAATTCTTAAATTTTATTGAGTATTTTTTGGGTTAATTTAAGTTTAATTAAAAATAATCAAAATAAATTAAACTCAAATCATTAATCCAATCAATTTGAAACTTTGGAGAATTTAAATTAAGGTTAAAACACACCTTTGATAAATTTCTTAGGATTTATTGGAAAGTAAATATAATAATTTGAAGCCATAAGTCATAATTTAATGAAATAAATTTATATTAAATTAAGAAAAATATAAAGGATTATAGAATTAGCTTAAATCATCATAATAAACACCAATGAATCTTAAAACATCATTAAAACTTACTAAAACCTTATAATTCCCAAAATGACCTTAATTAGTGATTAAATACATTAATTATCTCAATTAATTGATTTAAATTTCAAAAAAAAAAATCAAATCATAATAAATTAACCAAAACTCCAAAAAATTTAAATAAACCATGTATGGATTCATCTTCCAAAGTTGAATTTAGTGAATTAAAACCCATAATTAATTCCTTCTAATTTATTCTTAATATAAGTTTTTTTAAAATTATTAAAACCCTAATTAGTCCTAAATTATAGATTTGATTATGGTGAAACTTTAGGGAACTTAAATTGTCAAAGAACCCTACTTGCCATAAAAATTTTAAGGTCAAATTACCTCCGGATTAGAAGATGTTTAAAATCTAATCCTTAGGTCAATTTAAATGAAATTATAAAAAAAATGAAAATATTTATAAGACAAACTTAAAACATTTTCATTAACATCATAAAATTTAAGAAAAATTTCTTAATCCTCTAAAGTTAGGGATTTAAATTATTATACATTTAAGGATTAATAAACTAATTAAGAACATAAAATTCAATCAAACCCTAAGTAATCTCATTTGTTAAATATATAATAAATCAATTGATCAATCAAAATAAGAATTAATCAACTTTTGAGCTTTATACCTAAATCAATAAAATCA
The DNA here is from genome assembly GCA_021442155.1 of Cymbidium sinense. Lineage (NCBI taxonomy): Eukaryota > Viridiplantae > Streptophyta > Magnoliopsida > Asparagales > Orchidaceae > Cymbidium > Cymbidium sinense. The sequence goes on from CM038219.1 coordinate 83,554,688, forward strand.
TTGATATTAAAACAAATTTAAGTCCATTTTAATATTAAGAAATATTGATAATTTTAAATGCAAATAAAAGGTGACTAATAAAACCATTTAATCTAAGTAACCTAAAAACTTAAGATTGCCTAGATTAGGTTTGATGCCTAAAGTATCTTAAGTTTTTTAGGTTATGATCGATAGACAAAATCTCACCTTGAGGGGTTAAACTAAATAATGAAACTTTAATATGTAACATTTCATTAAAACATAACCCAAACGATAAAGTATAAAAGCATAAATTAATATGTCATCTCAAGTTATAAAATTAAGGTATAATGAATCATTTAAATGATAAAATCACAACTTCTAAACCAAATTTGAATTAAAATTCAATTTAAATTAAATAAGTTAACACATTTAAATTAACAAACTCTTCATATTAATAGAAATTAATAAGTAAAATTAATTCAATCAAATAAACTAGATAATTCAATCACATAAGATTAAATAAAATTTAATCAAAAGAAACATAAAGTCAAACATAAAGCTAAGATATGAAAAAATAATAATAATGAATTAAAGCACTTGAAAGTGTACCAAACTAAAATAAAAATCAAATCAAACTTAATTGTTCAATCATCATGACATCAACTTTTAATTAAGATTTAAAGAAATATTTTAGATTTTAATTAAAGATAATAACTCAAACTAAAGAACCATTAATCAAAATAAAATAAATAAATAATAATGAAGTCTTTAAAATCAAATTATAATTAGATTATATAAACTTTAAATCTTAACAGATATATTAAAACATTAATCACATCAAACTCAATTTAAAACAAACCATTCAAATTAATTCAAAAGAGGCAAATTAAGATACTTAGGATCTTAGTTTGACCTTTATAATGGATGAAAACTTCGTTCTATTAGAATTTATGATGATTAAATAGTATGAGTTCAGCTCGAAGTAGAATTTATTTTATGCTTCATTCTTTAAAACTTAAACTTAAACTTTAACACAAAAGTAAACCTAAAAATGAAAAATAAACTCATAAATAAATTAAATCACCTATATTGAAACCACACAATGAAAAATTTAACAAATGTTAAGAATAAAAATAAAAATCAATAAATGAATTTTTTTATTTTTATAATTAGTGATCTTTTGGTATATATTTTGGACACTTGAGGTCACAGGGCTTTCTGAAGATGGTCTTGATATCTTGAACATCTGGTTTAATAATGACACGTACCTATGAAGCAAAATTATGAAAAGTGAAAGGTTATATTTTAAATAAAATTAAACTAAACTTTAAACCTAAAAGGCTTCGTGAAGTCATACCACACAAGCCCATTTTCTCACACACTAAATTGTTAGGTCATTGACCTTAGACTAAGGTCAGATCGATGATTTGTGAAGGTTGGTGATGTGAAATGTTTTTCTTATTATGTGGTGTAATGTTCTATACTGGATGACTTGAATTGTTTGTTTGCTCACTAGTTTAAATGATTAGATGTTCTTTTTAGGTTGACACTATTTTTTGTAGGGGGTGTGCTTAAAAAGACCATTGTAATATATATATATATATATATATATATATATATATATTTACTTACAACTATGCTTAAGTCCCTGAGCATATCTTAATAGGATAGGTGGGCTTAGTAAGCAACTAATGCTAAGCACATTTGTTTGAAATATAAATTGTTGGTGTATTGTGGTATCTTGATATTTATTTTATAGGGATTAGGAATTTATTTAAAAATTATAAAATATAATTTAAGCCTAAAATTACATTAGGATCTAGAGGATCTAGGAATAGCAGGAGCTGACTTTACTAGTTAGTGGCCCCCTATAAAACTCGTGGAGGTCCCTAAAAAAAGGTGACGATCTTGAAAGAAGACTCCTATAGATCAAACTTTTAGTTCTAGGCTAGGTTGTATAAGGGAAGAGCTCGACTGCCCATTTTCTCTTTTTTGGGGGTGTACAGTAGTACTTGGCCGCATTGGCCTATTTTGTTAATTAATTTGGCTGCACAATAGAAAGTGACTGCTTTTTAAGGTTTCTTTCTATGGTGTGTTTTTTTGAAGAAATGTTCGATGAGAAATTAAATTTTCTACTCCACTAAACTTAATTAATTCAAATATAAAATAATAAAATTCAAAACCTCACATTAATTAAAAGCCTTAGGTACAACTTAAAAGCAACTAAAAATAATTAGCATTTGCAAATATGATAGCATATTGTTCATTCTTTTTGAATTGGGCGCTTCACTTGTTACACATAATATGACATCTAACTTATGAAGATGACCACCCTTTTTTCGGGAAGTGTGCCTTCTCTTTTGATTTAGCCCATAATAATTTCTAATTGCATATCTATGAAGGCATGAATTGCATACCTAATGCCTTAAAATGAATTATGAGTCAATACATAAATAAAGACATTTGTTGCATTAGTTAAGTACATGACATGCCAAACATTATCTTAGGGTTAGGGAGTGAGTTAGGCTTTTTAGCTTTATTCCTAAATACATTGCCTAACCATATTGCATACATGAGACCGGATTCATGGTTTTCAAAATTGCTTAGGTGGTGTTAGTTGGCAACCCTTGCAGGTGGGTTATAAGTCCAAAAGAGTCAAAGATAGGTTCATTTTTTCCTTTGGTAGTAAGAGAACCAATAATTCCTAGAAAATTTACATTAGGTCAAGTTTCTAACTTATGTTAAGAGCATTTGTAGACTTAGATTCTAAAGTATCCTTTTAGACTAAGTCTTCAGCTACTAGTCATTTCTACAATCTTATTCTACTAGGATCTAAGTCCTAGATTTCTAATAAATTGTCAATTTATATCTTAATAATATTGAACTCAAAATTATAATGCCCAATGATAGGTTAGTTGAAATGCTTACTGGTCATCCAAGTATTTAAAGCATTTTTTACTTAATCCTAATTAGCCTCCAAAAAGAACTCTTCTATTTTGGAGCGTTCTCTTTTGAATCTCTAAATCATCATCCTTTTAAGACAAGCTTTGAAATCCATTAAAATAAAAACCTATTTCTTTAATCAACCGTATTCTTAGGAAGAGATCCTTCATTACTAAGATGAAATTAACGTATAGAGAATTGTGAACCCTGCATTAAAATAAATCTTGTTCTGCATTAAAATAAATCTTGTTCTACTTCTTCATGTAGTTCATGGGAAAAATCTTTGGTACATCGAAGACCCATTCAGGTTTAAGAGTCCTTATTAAGTAATTAAATCTATTATAGTGTAATATATTTAACTTTTGAGATAATATATTTATCTAATAATGATGTATTGGATTACCTAAATAAGCACCCTCAATATTTGCGTGGTATTCCAAATAAAATTCCTACTCTCATGAGCAAGAGCAAATTGAGATGCACTTAATTCAATCACCAGAACACCTATTTTGATGAAACTCCTATAAGTAGTGGCAGAGCTTGGTCTCGAGAGCATTCGATGAGGAGGCGAAGGAAGAGTTTCTTAGCAGGTCTTGCCTCTTTAAGGTAGAGTTACCTCAGTCGATGGACCACTAAATTTTAGCTGAAGTAAGGTAACTCTTTCAAATTGTAGTCATGACCATTTAGGTGTTGATCTTTTGTGAAGTGAATGCGTGTTTGATGCAAAAAAATCTATAGGATCTTGTTAAAATCATTCCCTAATCAATTTGGAGTCATTTTTGCCATGAAATGAGCTCCAATAAGCAAGGGATGAACGTCATTTGTCTCACTTGAGGTTGATGATGAATCGTTAGACATCCATTCTGGGTGACTACAATAGACGATATTGATTAATCATGTTAAAAATTATTTGATTTAGTCTTTTAAATCATGGGATTAATCATGATCATTTAATCATTGATTGAATGATTCAGATAAAATTTTATTTGACGTCGTTGAGTCTGCGTGCCATGTAGGATGTTTTAAATAATGAATCACACAACACTGCGTGTAAAGCACTATCACATCAGCATTAACGTGACACCAAATGTGTAAATTGACTAATTGAGTTTAAAAATTAAATTAAATGACTAGAAATTTAAAATATCATAACAAATTATATATAAATAATAAAAATACGAATATATACTCTTCAAAAAGCTTAGATAGGATAACTTTAGAAAAATAAAAGCCCTAGTTTTTATTGAGTGTATGTGACTCATTATAGTTTAAATATTTCTTTTAATTAGTGAAATTATACCTTAATCATTTGGTTAATTGACTTAAAATTTTATGTGAATGTTTCTTTGTATGGCATCTGCCACCCATAATCATTTCAAGTAAATTAGTTAAGTGGTTTGGGAAATCAAAATTTTCAAACCCTTAAGGGTCATTTTATGCATTTAATAAATTCTTTTAATTAAAAATTTTGAAAATTATTATGAGAGCTTAATTGTATATTAGAATTAATGGTGACTGGAGGAATTAATTAGGGCCATTGTTTCTAACTATTCTTAAAAATAATGATTAAGATGTTTTTATTAATTAATTAAATAATTAATTGCCGTAATACTTATAAAATTTGTAATTAATTATTTAGAACCCTAAAATTATGACCAACTCCTCTTTATGCTTTTAGTTAACAAAGAGGTTTCCAATGAAGTCTAAATCCCAATTGGTTTGGGGTATTTTGAGTATAATTGATGATTTTAGGTTTTCCCCATTTTTTCAATTAGTCCAAAAATATAAGCCCATTTGTATTAGACCTTTTAAGGAATGATTATTTTATGTTTCTTTTTGTTTAGTAATTTTCTCATATTTTTTGGGCTTATATTTATAGTCAAAATAAATTTATGGGCTATTTTAAGCTTAAATAAGTCAAACAATTAGTTAACTCTAATTAAATTATAAAAATTACTTACTTTTAAATTACTTAATGAATAGAAGTGAGTTAATGGATAATTTTCATTTCTTCGTCTCCTCATTAAGCTTAATTAACTCAAATCTTGAAATCAACAATTAAAAAATTTGATTAAACTGAAATGTAATTATACTATTATGAATAACATTAAGATTAGATGGCTTTAAATAGGTTATTTCGTGATGTATAATTGCTTTGCTTTAATCATTTTATAAATATAAATATTTCATGTGTTGCATGCATTTCATATTTAAATTAATATTAAAAGATTACATTAATTGTATGATTTCATGAATAGTGTGGCTATTATCACTAGTAAATCGCAAACTATTTTTTTTTATAAACTAAATCAATATCAACAAATGATGTACATTAATTCATTCATGCATACATATATGAAGATTTCAAAAATGATATATTTATCAAACCCAAATGAATATTAAGAATGATGAAATAAAGTCAAGAAGATATTATTAAATTGATCCTAATTTATTGCCATCAATTTTAAGATGACTTTCATTTGGTTATGATGACACTTAAGTTTGATCCAAAGTTAGGGTCGAATAAAATTTAATGCTTCAATAGGATTATTAAAAATTATAAAATTTATTTCTAATTCCAACCTAATGATAAGGTGTATGATGTGGCTCTTCCCTCTTCATAATGTTAAGGGTCTAAACTAAGATGAAACATTAAATTAAATCAATAGTATAAAACTTTTCTAAGTCATTAATCACTAAATGGTAATTGCTTCTTTTGTAAATAAATAAACTTCTATTTAGAAGATACAAATAAAATATTAAAACCTAGTTTTTATCATACCACATAAGCCTAACACACACTTTAGAACACTAAATCATTAATATTAGAATTAAGTTAAGATAGTGCCTTGAATGATTTAATGTTTTGTTTTGTGATGTATTGTTATAGACTATATGTTAGAGTGTATGTTCATAGTTTGGATGTTAGGACAATATTAGACTAATGATATTTCTTACAAAAGATTATGCTAAAAGAATTATAAATGCAAATGCGGTGTGGGCTTGGTCCATTAGGATAGGGCCTCAATGTATGAAAATTATAAACTACTTGATGTGCATGTATATAAATTTAATCTCTATTTTATAAGTGTAGCTAGATTTTTTTTAAAATTTTCATAGAAGTGTAACTTTTATAATAGGCTTAGGATTATAACCATGGGGTTTAGGATGAGTAGTGGTTAGAAGGCCTTAACTTGGGAGGCCCTTTGTTATTTGGAGAACCTAATCCATAATGATAAAAATGAAGATTAGAGATCCCCATAGTTTTTTTAATTTTAAATTGTAATTGTAATCTAGGCTGTATAAAGGTAGAGCTCATCTACCCATCTTTTATTTTTTTGGGGTGTACGACAATACCCGACTGCACTGGTCTCTTATTCTTTTAATTGATGATGATTGTTTGGCTTATTTATATTAATTGTGCAATAGAAATGGCATGTTTTTGATAGATTTCTTAAGGTGTGTATGTTTGTTGTATGACCTACATATGGTAGGTTTTTTAAGGACTTAAAATTTTCTACCCCCACTAATCAGCTTTATTCAAAATTTTAATAACTTATAACTTCACCATAATTCTTAGGCATTTAATCAAAATAAAAGATTTAGCAACCTATAGGTCTGTAATGAATATTATAAATCCATGCATACATATTATTTTATTCCTTGCAAATAGGGGGTCTCCACTGTTGCATGACAAAGGGCATGGCTTAATTTATGAGAGAAATTCCTTTATAGTGGAGAACACCTCTTTCTCTCTAATTTAGCCCATAACTCTATTTCATCATGCATATAGGCATAAATTCTTCCCAAGCCTTAGTCAAAATTGAATAAAATTTATAGCTTTTATCGCACTAGTCTAAGGCATGATTTTAATACAATCATAATCTAGTCTCTTAGGGAGTGAGTTTAAGATTCTAGTTACATTCTTAATAAAAAATAGCCTAGTTATCTTGCATTTACTTAAGACTGACCCACATAGTTATAAATTGTAGGAGGTGTTAGCTGGCAGTCACTCAAATGATTATAAGTTGAGGGGAGTCAAGATGGTTCACACCCTTGGGTAAGGATGTGCCAATATATCCCATTTTTACCAGATAGACTTAGGTCAAGTTCACCACCTTGGAAACAACTTACTGGTATTTCTATGAAGCATTCTTATGAAATATTAAATCAAATAAATATAAATCTTTTTAAAAATATTAAGTCAAATTTTAGGCTTCCTAGTATCTAACTACTCCCTACCTATTCCCCTTTGAATTCCAAAAAGAACTATTTTATTTGGCCTCTTCTACTTGATTATCCAAGTTTACATTGATCCCTTGATCACATTCTTTGAAATGTGTAGATACATTGATTGACTATTTTAATCGAGAGTATTCTTAAAAGATCCATATCTCTTAAGATGTAATTAATGATGGGTGCCTGCTCATTTATAGAACTAAAAAACCTTGCTTAAAATAAACCTTGCTTTACTTCATCCATATAAACTAAGGGAAGAATCTCTAGTACATGTAGACCCATCAATCTTAGAAGTCATTATTATGTGATTGAATCCATCATAAGGTGATACTTCTATCTTTTGAGATAGTGTGTCATTCCTTAATGCCATATTTGACCATTTCAATATGTATCTCTTAAGAGCTACGTGGTGTCCCTATGAACCAAAATTTAAACACCATGAATGTTTTGGGTGACTTCCCTTGGGATTGTTCTTCTCTCCATCTTTAGTAGTCAATCATTACCTCTAAGCATTGGTAGTGGACTTATATTTTCCATGAGTTCTAGACTACTTTTCTTTCCATTGGATTCCTTATTCATTTTATTCTTGGACAAGTGTTGTCAACATCCCTTCTTTTGGTTCAAAAAACCTCATACTAGTAGGTTTTATAACCCTCATTGGATCTTATTGGGTAAATCAAATAAACTTAGATAAATCATTTTATAGAAAGTTTTCAAAATTTCAAATTTCAAAGAATCCCATACCATTTCTTTAAACTTGTCATCATACTCAAATTGACAAATCAAGTTTAGTGAACCTACAAAATTTTTTGAATACCTCTTACTAAGATTCAAATATAAAATCTCTTTAAAGTAAATCAAAATCTCTGTAAATCATAAGCTCTATATAACATAACCAAATTTGTTAGATGTTGGTTTAAATATAAATAATCAAACTAAAAGAAGTCAACAAATATTCAACCATTAAACCTTTGCTTTTCGCTAATAGAAGCAAAACACCAACCTCTATTAACAATAATAGCAACAATCATGTAGTCTGACAAGTTCATATTCTCATTTGCTTCAGGTATTGATTTGGCCATGGATCAGACCATTCTCACATATACTCCCATCACTAAATTTGGTTAGGGCTTTGATCACTTCAAAATTCCATTTGATTATCTAACCCTCACCACTATTAGCAAGGAGGAGGTGACAGATAAAAACCACTTCTTAAGTTTGACCTGCAGTCTGATTCTAAGTTCCCCTCTTTAAAGAGGAAGGCTGTAGAGTTTCCCCTGCCACAAGCATTTGTTATTCCCACTGCTAGGACAGTTAGGACAAAGACTGCCTCCAGGTTACCCCTAGCCACCAAAGGGAAGGTAGTAGTTATGTTAGAGGTTGTCCCATATACTTTTGAGATCAATTTTATCTCTTACCATGTCCCTCTAACCAAGACTCAATGTAAGAACAAGAACTACAAGTTGAAGAGACACTATGATAGGATGTTCATGGAGATAGAGTCTGCATCCCATGTAGCTGAGGATGGTTCTCCACATGAGACCTCTCCCATATTTAGTTGTAGTTGGTTTCGCCCACTCTCAGCTATAGAAGGAGAGAATGATGTGAAGAAAATGATTGCATCACCTCCATGATCTATGAAGTACGAGACATTAGGTGGTGAGAGGAAGAAGCCCTATGCTGGTCTAAGGTCCGTGCTCAGGAGAGTTGGGAAGCCCATGAACACTTGAAGTCTACCTTAGCTCATGACTTGAAGGAAATTATTCTTAGGAGTGATAGGGATCAAATCCATATGAAAAGGGTGAGAGAGGCCAAGATAGTAGCCAAGGTAGGGAAGAGAGATAGAAGGAGGTTTTCCAAGCAGTCACAGACTTTTGTCATGATGGATAGATACCCAAGTTAGTGAATTGATAAAGTTGACCTGTCTGATAGCATAATTATCATTGGTCTTAGCTAGAGGAGGAAGTCCTTGGTAGAGATGCAGCTAGTGCCATCACTACAACACCACTTGACTCATTGTCCACCATCACCAGTTTATGTGCTTCCCTTTGACATTCCCACCAAATAACAAAAGATTGCATCTATGGAGAAATCTCCACCCTTGGTGATCCACTTGCAACCTAAGGGCCACCCTTTATCTTCTCACATTGATGGTGTGAAGTTGAGCTCCTCAATTTGGCTTTTCATACCATAAGTGGAGAAGAAAGAGTGGAGGCCCAAGAGTTTTGCCATCATTTCATCAACTCAGTAGGATGGAGAAGAGAAGAAGGAGGATTGAGGGGAGCTTCCTATGTTAGTAGAATTTTTCATGGCCAGCTAGCTCATCATAAGTTCAAGATATCCAGTGCACCCCATCCATAGAGGATCATATGATAGAGGATTGCCACCCTAGGTATGTCCATGTAGATCTAAGAATGTAAATGGCCTTTCATTCGAAAAAATCTTAGTAGAGTATAAGGTAATAATTAAAGCCACGGTGAAGGAAGGTTGAGAGGGAAGTTATGATGTGAGAGTCACCTTCAACATAAAAAAGATAACTCTTAGATGATATAGTAGATGTTCACATGGTAGATACTAGGACTTCTTCTCACAGAGAGCAACACCATAGTATTGATGCCCAATGAGTTGTAATTGAGGAAGGTGAATCATTAGAATCAACTCAATGATTATTGCATCCGCTCAAACTAAAATATAATTAGATTGACTTCATAGAGAGGAGGATTGAAGAGTTAATCTTAGTTGTGTTAGCTGCTTATGGTTAGATACCAGCATCATCGACTACACCTATGGAGACAAGTAGGCCTAAGTTGGTGTAGATAGTTCACTGACATAAAATCACTCCTCCTTTAGAAAAAGATACATGCAGTTTGCATAAAAAGGGTACAGACAAAGTAGTTCTCTAGGAAAGGGACATCAAATAAATGGTGGAACAACAAATGAATGAGGCATTGGAGCAAACTTAAATGGCTTCATTAGTTCCAAGGAGTAGACCTTACCTAGAAGAATTCAGTGTTGTCCAATATCCTTCAAGGCATTTGATGGCAGTGGTAACCCTAGGCATCACATTACACATTTCAGTGCTTATTATTGCAATGTAGGAGGCAACAATGCTCTACTCTTTAGGCAGTTTGTCAGTTGAATAGCCTCTGATTGGAACGTTGAACTACTTAACGATTCACTATAGTCTTTTATGGAGCTAGAATAACTTTTCATCAAGAGATTCATAAGAGCTCAGTAAATGGTAATTGAAGGCTATCTCATAGTAATAAAACAAAAGCCTAATGAGCCCATAATTGATTATATTTTCAATTGGCATAACTTAAGTATGAAATATGAACTATGCCTCCAAGAGCAGAACACCATAAAAGTTCTTCTAAAGAATATGTATGGCTCAATCACTTTTATGCTTAAAGGATTTACAATCAAAATATTTAAGAAGCTAATATGCCAAATATAAGAGAAAGCCAAACAATTACCCTTCTCAGGATAGTCTTGCATGTTCAAACCCTATAAAGTATTTGAGAAGAAGCTTGAGGTAGTGTCAGCCATAGATAAAGAAAAGTAGCAGATGAGAGTTCACTCCAAGAAGCTTAGATCTCATCAGCCTCCACTCTCACCACCTCTTCTGCTCACATGGCCATTGCAGCAACCTCCACAACATGGGTACCAATATACACCACTAGGTAGTTATTTCCCACATCCTCTTGGGAATAAGCTCAATAAACCTTATTCTTTCAAGAGGGAGGTGTTGACCTCACTTTTGGAGTGAGTTCTCAATCTTCTCATATTAGACTTAGGAGTCTTCTAGACACTAAGACTTCCCTAGTCATAAGATACTTCTAACACTTGGGTGAATACTTAACCTAAGCCAAGAGTCTTAGAAGGATTAATAATCATATAATTAGGCTATGCCTTAGGGATTAGGATAACCCTCCTACACTACAACCCAAATCCAATCAAGGTTCACCCTATCAAACCTACAATCAAACTTAAATTCAAATACAAATCCAAATCCAAATTCAAATTCCAAGCCAAATGATGGAAGCCCATGATCAAATCCAAACTTGAAATTTTTCTTAAGTCCTTTGAATCAATTTCATGAATTTAGCCAAAATCCCATCTAAATCAAACTAAAATAAATTGATTTTTTCATAATCAATTTATATCTTCAATCATCTCCCTAAATATAAATAAAATCTACATAAAAATGATCAAAATTAAATCAAACTAAATCAAATTAAATCAAAACCCTTTCTAAGCAACATGAGTCTACCTTCATGAGCTTAGTCAAACCTTAGCCTGAATCACTTCTAATTCAATTAATTTTTTCATGAATCAATCATATCTTCAATCATCGTCAGAAATATATATAAAATATATAATTAAATCATCAAAAATAAATCAAACTATATGAAGATCCAAATCTAAACCCTTTAAGTCAATTTCATAGACTTAGCCAAATGCCATTCAAATTCAATCCAAATTCAATTTATTTTCTCACAAATCAATCATACCTTCAATCACCATCCCAAATATAAATGAAATATACAATCATCAAGCTAGATCAAAATTAACCCAAGTCAAATCCAACTTAGCCCATTTGACTTGAAATGTTTAAATAAACCAAAACCCATTTGGACCCAAACCAATTGTAATTGAATTTATATATCAATCCCAAATCCATATATAAACTCAACAAAATCAAACTCAACCTAAAATCAAGCCAACTAAACCCAATTAACTCACTTGACCTAAAGTGACCAATTTGACCTATTTGAAGCAAAATCCATTTCAAGCAAAACCAAAATGAATTAAGCCAATCTAAACATCATTACATGATTGTTGATCATCCTAAGTTGATTAATTATCATAAATTGGATCAAACCAAGTCAACCTAGCCCTTTGACCAAGTCAACCCTTTAACCCATATGAACCTAAACTAGCAAAATTACAACCTAAGAAAAATCTCTTGAAACCAATGATTCATACCAACCCAAAATCAACACTTGAACATCACTTGACCATCAATGGAGCCAAACCTAACCCAATATGACCTAAATTGCCAAAATGGGTCAAATCAAAATCTAAATCAAACTGATTGCAACCAATGGCTCAAGTTCATTCCAAATTGATCATTGAACTTGACCAAAGCTTGAATTGAGCCCAATTGACTCACTAGACTCAAATGATCTATTGAACCCAACTTTACCTAAAAGGTCAACCAACCTAAAACCCTATCAAATCCAACTTGAACTCAACCAAAGCCCACAATATATTCCAAATGACCAACCAAACCCAATGACCCAAGCTAATTTAGTCAATTGGGTCAAATTGATCAACTTGACCCATTTGACCCAAATAAACTCAAATGAACCAAAACCAAATATAAACAAAATTGAACCAAACCAATGACACCAATACACTCCAAATGACCAAATGAACTTGACCAACCTTTGGTTTGAACCAATTTGACCAATTGGTCAACTTGTCCCAACCTGTCCTAGTTTGACCTACGTGAATCAAATTGAGCCAAATTAAGCCAAATGAACTCCAAATCACTTGAAATTTGGGCTAACTCATTTATGACTCATTTCAAATCTACCCAAATCAAATCTAATTCCATATGATCATCTTACCCTTTGGCTAAGGGTATCACATGAGGTAAATCACTCATGGAAGTGGTCATTTCCATTCCTTGACCACTTGACACTCTCCCATTGGTCCACCTAGGCTCCTAAGACACTGTCCAACCTGACCCAAGGATGATTGGGTCAGCCATGACCCATGGGGAAGTGAAATCACCTCACTTCCCCTATTGGAGCATTTGAAACCACCATGGACATCAACTACCTTCCTTGGCAGCCACCTCCACACCCTCACCCAACCAAACCGAGCCACATAATCCACTCAAGGACCTCCATAACCCTCTGAGGTGGCCAAATGATCAAGAAGAAGCCAAACTAGCCCAAGCCATCTGATCCAAGGGAAGGGAGGTATACCCCACCCCCATGTCCACTCAAGCTCATACACTTGCATTTTTCAGAGCCTTAGTTACCCAAGATGAGCTGCCAAAGACATCCCCCCAAGCTCCCATGCCCATTCCATATTACCTATTCTTGATTTTCTTCAAGCCAAAATAGAGGAGCATCCCATCGATTCCCATTTTCTCATTTCTCCACTAGAGTGTGATTAACTTTGGAAACACCTTCCTTGGGGCCATTTGAGCAAGAATGAAACATCCCCCAAGCCCTCCAACCATCAGACGATCGACTTCTATTAACACTGACCACCTATGCCTCGAGTGTTGGTCTTTTGAGCTATCCACCTCAAATTGGACCTTATGCTAACTAGTAGGGCTTCGTCTCTACTAGATGAAGCTTCCTCAATTAGATTTGGCACCGGTCTTGATCTCCAGTGAGGTATGCAATTGAAGCTGACCTTAGAGTAAAATTTTGTTATATCTTTTTGTTGAAAACTTCTACCCCACCCTATCTTGACCATTGGATCTTTTCAGATCCTCCTTGTAAAGGTGTGGGATTGATTTGAGATCGATTCAAGCTCGGGTGAGCTCAAATCATGTGAAAAATGGTGGACGGGCTTCATTCTCCCTCGCTCATGGATGATAGATCACACACCATCCATTTTGTGTGATTGAAATGGATGATCGTGATTAGATCTATTATATCAAATCAATTAAATCCTCTTTACACCACTGGATTAATCATGGTCATTCAATCTTGGATTGGATGGCATACGAGAAAGTGCATCCCGCCACCATTTGACTTAGCATTCAGGGAGACAACTTAAATAGCCAATCCCATGATGCGACATGGAAAGTGCACCGCATCAGCGTGCCATGTGGCGTTGACGGGATTTGAAGTTTAATTAGGCCTAATTAATGTGTTTTAGTGGCTAAAATATCCTAAAATCATAATTAATTGCAGAAAAATAAGAAAAATACAAGTAAATACTCATTTTAAAGGTATTTCAAAGGAGAATTTATTAAAAATATTCTTCATTAAATTGGAATAATAGTTAGACCTTAATTAAGGTTTAATTGAGAAATTAATTAGCTTCATTATTTAAGTAATTAATCCAAAACTTTATGGGTTAATTCAATGGGATGACCTCTGCCTCCCATAATTTTTATGGAATTTATTGCTTAATTAATTAATAAAATTTACTAATTAAGCTTTAATTACCCTCCTAAGTTATTTAGTCATTAACTAATCACATGAACAGTAAAATATTAATTAATTAAGTGGTTAATCACTATCCAACAGTGAATGAACCTATGGAACGAGATTGAGGCCTCTTCCCCAATCTATTTCCCTAAGTTCATTCCTTATTTTCAATTAATTAATCAAATGGTTTAAATAATTAATCAAATGGCTTAATTAATTAAATTGAAATCATAATCATATAAAAAATTGATTAATTAAATTTGGGGAAGACCCTTAGGTGTTCAACAACCTAAGGAAATCCTAAGGAAATTATAGCTAACCCACATGTGTGGGGAAATTATAGGAGCACTTAATTAAGTTTCTTAACTTAGTTAATCATTAATTATGAGCCAATTACATTAGGACCTTTCATTTCTTAGGATCATTGCTGATTTAATTTCCATTTAATTTCCAATCTATGTGCATATCTTGTTGGCTCATAATTGTTTGGTTAATTATGTTAAATTGTTTGGTTAATTATGTTAAGGCAACATAGGAAAGGGTTAATTAATGAATTTAATGCATATTACAACCTAATTAACCCATAAAATCAACTTAATTATTTTTCATTAAAATAAATTAGTAAACAAATATGGGAATGGGTTAGGATAAAAAAACCTTGTCGCACATCCTTAAATCAAATCAAAACATGAAATTGAAATAACATTAAGAAAGCTTTTCTTTACTTTAAATGATTTTATTTGATATGATTGTTCTTAGGAATTAATTTGATTAAATGAAATAATGTGTTTATGCTTATTTATTCCTTTTCAATCATGTTAAATATTGTATGTCGTTTGAAATCATGCATTCATCTTTTCAAAGTTAATTAAATCAAATGATTTTCCTTTATTTAAGCTTGCATGTGTTGGATTAATTTATAATATGTGTGGCTATTATCACTAATAAATTCAAATTATTTTTCTAAAAGTTTATAAATCAATTACATTGATTAGAGTGATAGTAGTTATGAACATATATAGGTTTGCATATGCTTATAGCTTAAACATGTGAGGCAAAGCTTTCTTTTCCTTAAGTCATATGTTATTTTACATGTACTTGAATGTTAATAATTATATAGTCCAAACATCCCAGGAACACGAGGCTTTAGCTAGCCCCAAGGAGGTCATTTGATTATCTCACTTCCTTAGTTAACATTGACATGTACTTATTTCATTTCTTTTATACGTGTTCCTACATTAGAATTTGGATAGAACTTTATTCTGCATGCATAAATGTTTTAATCAAATAAAAATACAATTTTTGCATGGTTTTTCTTCCTTTATATATGTATACATTCATATGGATTTGAGAAAAGAAAGTGTTTAGTTTGGACATCCCGGGAACACGAGGCATTAAGTAGCCCCAAGGAGGTCATTTGATTATCTCACTTTCCTAGTTAACAATGGCACGTGCTAGCTTATGTCTCATATACATGTGTGTGTATTTAATTATGGAATTAGAACCCCCTTTTCTTTTATCAAGGATACATGCATTCATAATTGACTAAGTAATTGGATTAGTTGGTCGTGTAATTTAGGAGCTTCCTTTTTTACATTCATGCATAAAAAATTACATATGTTTGAATGTAAATGGGTAAATAGTTTGGACATCCTGGGAATACGAGGCTTTAAGTAGCCCAAAGGAGGTGATTAGATTACCTAACTTCTCTGGTTAATAATGACAAGTACCTATTTAATTTCACCCTTATGTATTCTTGTATAAGAATTTAGATAGAGATTTAAATTAATATGATTAAATAATTCAATCAAATGAAAAATATAAACTTGAAATATATATCTACATTCATCATATAAGTGTGCCATAATATATTACATGTATAGATATGCTTAGGATTGAATCATATGCATGTTACATGTGATGGAAAAGAATGATTTAACATGTGTCATGTGATAGTAATCCAATTAGATTAATCTTAAGATGCCTTTCACATTGAATAAAATTATTTAGAGTGAACCTAAACTAAGGATTAACTAAAAATATTTAATAAGCCATTCACTAAAGAGAACTAAATCAACTTAACATGCTTTAGCAAGTGGCTTAAGGTAGGATGAAAGGGGGCAATCCTCTTTCTTCTCTTTACAACACTTAGTTGCTAAGTGTAAATAATATGAAACAAAAGAAAACACAAATTAAAATTCTCAAATCAATTAGACAACTTCAAGTGAAATCAACCTTTCATGTTAAATTGAATCTCCTATACTTAAAAGAATATAACTCTAATGCTTAGTTGATACACACCACACAAGCCTCAACAAATACATTAGAATTAAGTCACCACTTCTAGTCCTAAGTTACAACGGCATATGTATAGTGTATATTTTATTTTATGTTGTATTATTTTAGACTAGATGTTAGGGTGAATGCCTCGTAGACTAGATGGTAGACCGATATTATCCTGACCTTATTTTCTACAGGGATTGTGCTTAAGGAGTTGCTTAAAAATAAATATGAATGCTCTCTCGCAGGTTACTTAAACCCTTAAGTATAATTGAAGTTAGGACATGTGAGTTTGGTTACCCATGTGTGAGGTGCTAAGTCTAAATTATATATATATATAACTACTTGAGATTGTATGTGTGTTTAGCTAACCTCTTTTTTGCAGGTGTAGTTAGATTTACTTTTCCTATCTTAATGTAACTTTGCATTAGGACTTAGGATTAGTGCTATGGGGGATTAGGATGAGCATTATGTAGAAGGCTTTGTCCTGGGGTGCCATGTGATGCCTTGAAGTCCACCAATTGAAAAGGAAAAAAAAATGAAGAAGACATGAAGACTTGAAGATCCCCCATAACACTCATTCATTATGAATTGTAATTATTCTTTCATATTTTAGGTTGTATAAGGGTAGAGCTCGGCTACCCATCTTTTCTTTTCAGGTTGTACGATGACCACACCATCTTGTTATTATTTAGCGATAGTTTATAAAATTGTTTGATGCTATATTTAAATTGTGCATGAGAAACAACATGCATTTCATAGTTTCTTATGATTGATGCTTTAATGTATGGCCTGAATGTGATTAGGCTCTTAGGAAAAAATTAAATTTTCTATCCAAACTAATCACTTATAATTAAAAACTAAATAACTCATAATCTCATACTAAAGCCTAGACATTAAATAAGATAATTAAAATATTTAGTAACCACTTAGCTGAATGTTGTATGTTTCACATCATGCATCATCTTGAATCACTCTTGCAAAATGAGGGTCTCCGTCGTTACATGCATAGGGACCGCTTGACCTATGAGAGCAACCCCTACTGACCGAGCTTCACCCTATTTCGCTTTTGATTTTTCCAACAACTTTACTTCATTATGCATTTACTCATATCACTTATGCTATAGTCTCTTAGGGAGTAAGTTTATGAACTTTAGT
The DNA here is from genome assembly GCA_021442155.1 of Cymbidium sinense. NCBI lineage: Eukaryota > Viridiplantae > Streptophyta > Magnoliopsida > Asparagales > Orchidaceae > Cymbidium > Cymbidium sinense. The sequence goes on from CM038219.1 coordinate 83,572,453, forward strand.
CTCTTTCTAAATTAATAACTACCCTAGCTATCTTGCAATTCATAAGATTGGACTACATGGATTTAAATTGTAGGAGTTAGCCGGTGGCCACTCCAGCCGGTTATAAGCCCAGCAGTTGAGTGGTTATTCTTTCTTGTGAAGGTAAACCTTATACCCATCTTTGCTTAGATTTAGGTCGTGCTTTAGCTTATACTAAAGCTCCCTAGATTTAGGATTTGAGGTTGCAATTTCTTTTTGGCTACAAGCATAAATTCTCGCCTCTTAGGCATTTTCATAACCTTATGTTATTGGATTATAAACCCTACTAATCTAACAAAATTTCAACTCAAAACTTATAAATCTCTTCAATTTCAAATATGTAATGCCCAATCATAGATAGATTGGAATGCTCACTAGGTTTCCTAGTATCATGAGCATTCCCTACATATTCCCTTTAGCTTAAAAAAAAGTCTTCTCCTTGAACTTTCTCAATTGATTTTCCAAATATAACCAATCATTTGATAGTTTAACCTTAAAATATTTGGAGATAATACTTGTCTACTTTGATCGAGAGTATTCTTAGGGAATATCATTCCCTAAGTTGTAATTAACTATGGAGGCTGACCTCCATAGAGAACTTTAGAACCTGATTTAATATAAACCCTGCTTTATTCATCCATGTAAATCAAAGGGAAAATATTTGGTATATTCGAAGACCCATCATGCCTTAGGTGTCTTTATTAGGTGATTTGGTCCATTGAAGGGTGATGACTCTATCTTTCATGATAGTACATCATACCTCAATATCATATCTGATCACTTCAATAAGTACCCCGTATAATCTGCGTGGTGTCCCCCCTACACATCCAAAAATAAACACCACAGGAGGCAGTAAAAAATATTTTAAGAACCTCCTCAAGAAGCTTGACTTTAGCTACCAGAACTTAAAAAGCTAAAAGAAGTGGGCAGAAGTAATGATCTGAACTTTTTCCCATATCACTGCATGCTAGGTCATGTCTTAGAGGCTTATTTTACCTTCAAAGATTGGCTAGAATGTAGCTACAAGTCTGAAGCCATCATGATACCTGAAGAGTATTTAATAGAACAACATCTTTCTAGTCCTATTAAAGTAATATCTAAGAAATTACTTGATCCTCTTAAGAACAAAGAAGGCTAGGACATCTCTTTGTCTCAAACCTCAAAAAGATAATCTCTAAAATCAAGAAGCTTCTTTGTAGGTGCCTAAACTAGTTTAGACCTCCACCGTATTGATAAGTTTGTTAGTTATAAGGGACATTTCGGAGAAGGTGAAAATAAAGCACCAATAGCCATCATATGCCTGGGATAGTCCATCGACATAGTCACCATATGAGTTCATCATTTCTAACTCCATTAGTACTACTACCACTTCTATTAGCTCCTCCACTACTTTTGGGAGCATTATATTTGTGGATGAGGGCACCAAGCCACTCATGCTGCTTGCTTTGTATGACTTCTTCTTTGTATCACCAAAAGCAAATAAGTCAATAAAAAAGAAGAATTTCACTTATATCTTGTCACTCTCTAATGAGCCTATCGATTTCATTCCAATAGAAGGCTCTCTAAGTCAAAATAATAATTTAAATGATTTTGATCACTATGTTTCCAATTTAGAAATAGACTTTCCTTTATTGAATCTTCACAGTTCCCCTCTTGAGATAGAGTTGGAGTTATCTAACTTCAAAGATCTATTAGCAGAAGCTGTAAGTGCACCGAATAGGTAGGTAGATCACACTATGAATCCCCAAACTAAAGAGATTATTGAAGTTAACTTTATAATGGAAAGTTCTATCTCCTATGGTGGCACCTTAAGATAAGGTTAAATAAGTCAATTATTCTAGTGAGTAGATTTCCCCTCCATAAGATGCTCCATCACAGGATATGCTTATGGAAGACTAGCTGAGAGTCGACTATAATATTTTGGCATATCTAAAAAAGTCTCCAGCTAAGTTAAGCATATACAATACTCTTGTCTTACCCAAACAAAAGAGGGAGTCCTTAATTAAAGCTTTACTTGATCTTAAGACATGCTTAGCTTAGCCAGGCGCTACGAACTTAGTCAAAGAAGAGTGTGTTTTTCAAAAGAGCTTCTATAAGTTATATTTTCAGATGAAGTTCTATTACTTGGGACAATAGAGCCCAATTTCTAGCTATACATTATAATGGATGTGGGCGAGTTCATATTATCTAGAATACTTATTGACTAGAGTTCATCGGTCAACATCATGAGCCTTAGAACCCTCACCTTCTTGAGGATTGACATCACTAAACTTTAATCTAAAAAGATGATGTTGAAAGGATTCAATGAGCAAGATAAGAGGGTCTCAGGCTCCATTGCACTACCATTGGAGATAGATGATTGGAAGACTAAGAAAAAAGTTCATATAATAGATTTAAATATATCTTTTAATGTTTTATAAGGGCGACCTTTGATTTATGAGAATAATATGGTTCCATCCTCATTGCACACTTGCATCAAGTTCATACGGGGTGGCTTATAATATTGTGTTAAAGGTGATTTAAATCCATTCTCAGTACATGAGGACAAGATTTACAAAGATGCAGTATACTACCTACCCAAGAAACAAAGTAGTTATTCTTGCAAACTCATTCAAAAAGAAAAAAAAAAGAAAAAGAAAAAATCTAAAAGGAAATGAAAAAGGAAAAGAAAAGAAAAGAGAGTGAGAAGAATGCATCATGGAGGATGTAGAGCCTAACATTACTTTCTACCCACACTTCACCACTCCTTTACATCAAGTGGGTGAGATGTCCCAACCTCCCATAAGAAGCTTTGGTGAGTGGAAGAACATTGGAGCATCTCTATCACATCTTATCAAGATCATACTTCTTCTCACCAAAATAAAATGTTAGGACATCTCAATGTTTTAAGTGGAAGAACATTGGAGCATCTCTTTCAGCTTTGGTGAGATGTCCCAACATTTTATTTGGGAGAATAAAACTTCATACTTCTTCTACTTTGGTGAGTGGAAGATATTTATTTCTCTTTCATTTTGGTGAGTGGAAGAACATTGGAGCATCTCTTTCTCCACATATATTGCGAAATACTTCTCTCTATAATCTTGCTTCAATAATTTTTGTTATTAAAGCCCAAAGTTTGGAGGCATGCAGAAAGTACTCACAGATAATCCATATCAAATCCAAGCAAAGTTAGTTCTGTACTTTAGATTTTGTGTAATTTCTAAATTAGTGATTTTTCTTGGAAATGCATGCTAAATTCATATGATAGGCAATTCTATAAATGCATGCTAAATTCATATGTTAAGTACTCGCTTGGATTTTGTGTACTTTGGTTAGTCATGCCACTTAGTCTTTCAAACATATCTAGTACATTCATGAAATTAATGAACATTATACTAAAATATTTTATTGGTCAATTCATTGTAGTTTATTATGATAATATTCTTATCTATAGCCCAGATGAAAAGTCACATTTACCTCACTTAAGAATGGTCTTAGAGAAATCAGGGTTAGCAAAATTATTTGTAAACCTTAAGAAATATTTTTATCTCGAAGGTCATTTTTTTAGGTTTCATTGTGTCTGCTGATGGATTAAAAGCTGACCCATCAAAAATCAAATCTATTTTAGATTGGCCAATCCTGAAATCTTTTATATATGTTAGAAGTTTTCATAGATTAACAACTTTTTATAAAAAGTATTTAAGAAACTTTAGCATTATTGTTGCTCCTATCATAAACATTCCAAGAAAGATAAATTTATGTGGACCATAAAAGCCAAAAGAACCCTACAACGAATTAAAATCTTATGATTTCCTAACCTATCTTAAAAGTTCTTGACTTCAATAAAGCCTTAGAAGTAACTTGTGATGCATCAAATTTTGGAATATGTAGAATATTAAGTTAAGAAAGCCATCTCATTACTTTATTTAATAAGAAATTAAATGACACTAAGCAAAAATATTTCACATATGATTAAGAGTTTTATGCGATTATTAAAACACTTAAGCATTAGAGGTATAATCTGTTACATAAAGAATTTATTCTGAATACTGATCATTGAGATTTAAAATTTATTAACTTTTACAAGAAATTAAATAATAAGCAAGTTAAGTGGGTCAAATATCTTCAAGACTCTTCCTTTGTGTTTAAATATAAACCCATGATAGAAAATAAACCAGCAAATGCTCTATCTAGAGTATCTTTAATTGTTGTAGCCTTTGAATTTCAAATTCCTAGCCTTACAACTTTAAGGAAGATTATAAAATTTATCTTGATTTTCATATGATATACTTAGAAAATGAATCTAAGCTCTTGATTTTTGATAGTACCTTTATCATTTTGGATAGTTATCTTTATAAAGGCAAGCAATTATGTATTCCTAAAACATCAATAAGGGAAATTATTATCTCTAAATTATATTCAGGAGGTGTATTAGGATATTTTAGCAAATTAAAGACACAAATATTAGCTAAACAAAGGTTTTGTTGGCCATACTTAGGAAAGGATGTTGAATGAATTGTAGCCCAATGTTACACTTACTAGGAAGCTAAAATTGTCTAATAAAGGGAGGGTTGTTACACCTCATTACCTGTTCCTTCTAGACCATAGGAAGACCCATCCGTAGATTTTACATTAGATTTACATAGAACAACTCATGGGCATGATAGTATCTTCATCGTAGTAGATCAATCTTCTATAATGACATTTTTTTTATATCCTATTAGAAATCAAATGATGCATCCCATAAAACCAGAATGGTCCTTAGAGAAATTATCTGGTTGCATAGAGTCTTGTCCACTATACTGTCTAATAGAGAAGTCAAATGTATATCCTATTTTCAAAAACCCTATAGAACTAATGGGAACATAATTAAAATTCTCCTATAGATTTCATTATCAAATAGATGGATAGATAGAAGTAGTCAATAAGACATTGGAAAAGCAACTAAGGTGTTTAGTTGAGGAAAAAAAAATAGAAAACTAGGATTGAACATTATCTAAACCTTAATTTATATATAATAGTTTTAGTTCTAGGATAACACAAAATCACCTTTCATGATAATTTATAAATATAACCCTATAATGCCTATTGACCTAGCTAATACACATACTCATTCATTTTTTTTGATTTAGCATATACATTCATATGTGATTTTCATAGACTTCATGAAAACATAATAAAAAAATTGTAAATATAAAATGCTAAGTATGCTAAATAAAAGAATAAAGATAAAAATTTTAAGAAATATGAGGTAGGTGAATATGTATTAATTTGTATCCATCCTGAGAGGTTTCTTTCCACTAAATATAAAATGGTACAAGTGAGAGCATGTGGGCTATTTCAAATAATATAAAACTTGGTACTGATGCTTATATTCTTGAACTGCCTTCTCACATGTTTATTAGCCTTATTTTCAATGTGGAAGATCTAATATCTTTTAAAAGAGTTACACAACCTCCAAATTTATAGAATGATACTTTTTCAAGAGGAGATAGAAATTATTTATAGGAACATATCTAGCCAATATTATTTGAGGTGAAGAACATCATCACAACTGAGACACCCACAAGGGATATTATGAACTAAAAATTCTTAGTAAGGTGGAAAGACAAGTGACTGAGTGAGAATACCTAGATGACTTTAAAAGAACTATAGAGCTTCAGCCCTATCTTCTTGAAGACCTTTAGAATCTTAACTCTTCAGAGAAGAGTTCTTTGAGGTCCGAGGGAGTTGATGTAGCACATTAAAGGAGAAAAGGACCTACCACAAGGTCCCAAATAAAAGTTTGAACTCAAGAGGACTTTTAGTATACTTTATGTTTGGATTTATATTTCATGTGTTGTATTATGTAGTAATGACTATATTTAATAATATGTAAATGTTTTATTAGAGTTATGGTTGAAAACATATGAGTTTATGTATTCAATTTTATAAGTGTGGGTCTAGCGCTTTGGCTTTGCACTCTATAGGTTTTAGTATTTGGAGATCGAGAAGCTAGTGCGTTATCATTGGGATATGACATCTTCATGTTGGATTATGGTGCCACGACACTGATTTATTGTGCCTCGACACTACAAAACAATAGTTTTGACTATTTTTTTCTTCAATTTTTTTGTTAGTTTTCTCCCCAAAAGATGTATCTCTTGGAGTATTGTACTATTTAAATGAACTATTATGGCTAAGGAAAAGACTTTTTGGGTTTTTGTGAAACTTGGAGTGAAAACTCTTTGATTGGAGCTTGGTGGTCAGCCGTTTGGGAGATTTGGTGATCTCTCAATACCGTTCTACTTGGTTAAGTAGAACTTCAATTTTCCCCACTTTGGTGAGTGGAAGATTTTCATCTCTCTTCCACTTGGTGAGTGTAAGAGCATTAGAGAATTGCTTTCTCCACATCCGTTGTGACATCCTTCTCCATATGATCACTCTTCACCACCTTTCTAGAGGATGATTCCATATTGATAGAGATACATGATCATCAAGTCCTATCGCCCATCAATGCAGAACTCATCGATAGACAAGCTCTTGAATGGTAGGTTTCCATTACTGAAAATGATGAGGGAATAGACTAAAGATAACCCTCCATCGATTATTTGAGTGGAGGCCAACTACCTTAAGAGAAGTCTCAAGCCTATCAAGTCAAACAAATAACATTATTTTATGCTATCATTGATGGCACTTTGTATTGTTGGTTCTTCAATCACATGTGATTACATTATTAGGTAAATATGAAGTCTAAAAAATTATGACTAATGTACATTCAGGACTATATGGAGCCCATCAATTTGGTCCAAAGATGAAAGATAAAATTAAAAGACCTGGATCTTATTGGCCAATGATGATCATAGATTACATGGATGCAGCTCATCATTACCACTAGTGTTAGGTGTATTGAGTAGTCCAACATAAGGTAGCCAACATTCTCCATCCAACCATAACCTCATGGTCATTTGAATGTTTGGGTATAAACATAGTGGGTCTGATTTGACCATCCTTCTAAGGGTCATTAATTCATTCTGCTGCTACCACTATTTCTCCAATTGGATAGAGGTGATTCCATTAAGAGAAGTTAATGCCCACCACATTCTTCAGTTCTTTAGGAACCATATCTGATATAGATTTAGTGTACTCTGATGGATCATATCAGATAATGCTATCACATTTAGAAGTACAAAGATTAACAACTTCGCTAGGCAATACTATTGCCCTCATTTTTAGGATGAGCTCTCAACCCCTCCATCTTAGACATATGACTTCTATTAGAATTTAAGAGTTCCTTAGTCTTAAGACACATCTAGTGATTAGGTAGACACTCAACCTAGCCTTAGAGACTTAGAAGAGTTATCCATAAGAATAGGTCATGCCTTAGGGGTGTTAGAAGAGTTGCCTAACCTATAGCTTGAACCAAACCCTCACTTCCTTATTCCAAGTCAGAACTCCAAACTCATATCAACTCCAACAATAACTCAAACCTTGAACCTATTCAATGGATTTTCTCAAATCATGAATCAATTCCAAATAATTGAAACTTATGATTAAAGCCCATGATTGGATTCCAAACTTCAAAAATATTTCCTGAGTCCTTTGATTCCCTCTTATGAACTTAGCCTAAATAAAATTTAAATCAATTCAAATTCAAGGAATTTTTTCATAAACCATTTATATTCTCATTTATATTCACATATATAAATGAAATATAAATTCAAATCAATCAAACCAAATTCAAAATTCAAATTCAAATTAAAAATATTTCCTATGTCCTTTGATTCCCTCTCATGGACTTAGCCTAAATTAAATCTAAATCAATTCAAATTCAAGGAATTTTCTTATAACCCATTTATATTCTTATTTATATTCACATATATAAATGAAATATAAATTCAAATCAATCAAACCAAATTAAAAATTTAAATCCAAATTAAAAATATTTCTTCTTAAGTCCTTTGATTCCCTCTCATGGACTTAGCCTAAATCAAATCTACATTAATTCAAATTCAAGGAATTTTCTCATAACCCATTTATATTCTCATTTATATTCATAAATAAAAATAAAATATAAATTCAAATATCCAAAACTAAACTCAAAAATCAAATCTAAATTCAATCAAAATTCAACATATGTCTTTCAAGTCAAATTCTTGAACTTAGCCAAATCAAACTCAAATCAAGTCAAACCCTAGATTTTCCTTCATGATTCAGTCAATCCTTTAATCATGAGTCCAAATATAAATACAAACTCCAATCATAAAATCAAAATTAAATTAAAAAATCAAACCCAAGTCAAACTCATGTTCACCCTTTGAACTTGAAATTGTCAAGTGGATCAAAATCCTTTGGCTTCAAACTACTTGCAAATGGATTTATATTTCAATCATAAGTCCATATGTGAGTTCAATCAAACTTAAATCAAGCTTTGACCAAGCTATTTGACCTACTTAGGCTCATTTGACCCAAAGTGACCTAAAGTACCTTTATAAACCAAATTCTAATCATAGCCAAATTGGACTGAACTAATCCCATCTAAGCCTCACATTTGAGCAACAATCAACATAAGATGATTAATCACTCAAATTGGGTCAAACCAAGTCAAACCTAAGGGTTGACCAAGTCAACACTTAGCCAAAATGAAACTTAAACTAGCCAAAATCCATCATAGGCCAAATTGATTGAAACCATTGATCAAAACTAATTCATGATCAATGTTTGAACTTGACAAAGTCATCATTTGAGCCTAACCTAGCCCAATTGGCCACTTGACCCAAGTTGACCCAACTTTACCTAAAAAGTCAAAATGTGTCAAATCTTGATCCAAGCCAAATTGATTGCAACTAATGAGTCAAATTCATTCTAAACCACTTGTTGAACTTGACCAAAGCCTCAATTGGCCAACTAGACCTAACCTAGCCCAATTGACCATGTACCCAACTTGACCTAAAAGGTCAAATTGAGCCAAAATCACATCAAACCAAAATTGATTGAAACCAAAGCTTGCAAAACATTTCAAATGACTAACCAAACCTAAACCAACTCACGACCTAACCCAATTAGGTTAAATGGGTCAAATTTGTCAACTTGGCCCATTTGACCTAAATGAAATCAAATGAACCAAAACTAATTATAAACCAAATTGAACCAAAATAATGATGCCAACACATTTCAAATAATCATATGAACTTGACCCAACCCTTGGTTTGACCCAATTTGATCAGTTGGTCAACTTGACCCAAGTTGACCCATTTTGACCTAAATGAGTCAACATGAGCCAAATCATATAAAATCAACTCCAAATTCAATGAACCTTGGCTAACCCATTTTTAAATCATACCAAACATGTTCAAAATGAAATCAAGGTCAAATGACTATTTTACCCCTAAGCCATAGGGTAACCTAAAATCAAAATCACTTAGAATTTGGTCAATTCCTTTTCATGGATGCTTGTCATCCTCTTAATGGACCAAATGGTCACTAATGGATATGGTGCAAATGACCCATTGGGTTTGGGTCGGCCAAACCCAACCCAAGGTCAAAACTGACCACCCCTATGAAAATGAGCAAGAGGGAATCCCTCCTCCACTTGAATTAAGCACATGGAGCTTCAATACTGCACTCCTCTGGCCAAACTGACCCATGTGCAAGTTCTAATAGCCTTAATAACCCATTTCATAAGGTCAATTTGATCAAAATGGAAGGAGGAAGCTCGGCCATCCGATTCCTCTAGGGGGAGATATACTCCCCCTAATTTCACTTGAATTTCATTCTCCTATATTCGATTGAAGCATAGGAACTTAGAGGAAGTGATTCCAAGCTCCCCAAAGGTTTCCTAAGCATCTTCCATTTTCCCATTTCTTGGTTTTCTTAGATTGAAAATAAGGGAGCTCAAGTGAAAATCCAACTTAGTCAATACTCCATATCAAGCTAATTCTTCTTGCAAGCTTCATCAAAGAACTCAATCGAACTTGCCTAAACCTTTTACCAAGTTCTCAAGGCAAGGGAGTAGAGTTCTTAATCAACACCGAGCCCAGTTGAAGTAGAGCTTGGTCCGTAGGAAAATCCACTCAACCAAATCACCTCAAATCTTCAACAAGGCTTCATCTCCACTAGAGGAAGCTACCTCATCAAACTCGAGTGCTGGTGATAGCCTCCGATGAGGTATGCCATTAATCTGAGCTTAAATTAGCCATGATGTGGTCCTTTGTGAAATAAATTCTCACCTCATGAGAATTTTCCTTTACTCCTATATGGTGTGGGTAAGATTTGAGTTCAATCCGAGCTCAATTAAGCATAGATCTTTCCATGGAAGGTGGACGGTTCCCTTTCCTACAGGATAACTCAGGGATGGATCATGGCCTATCCATCTATGCATTTTGGATGGATGGCCAAGATCTAGATGCATATGATATTTGATTTAATCCTTTAATATCATAAGCTTAATCTCAGCCACTCGATCTTTCATCGGATGGATGGGGAGAAAGCGTGTAGCACCCCCGCTGATGTGGCGCTATGATGTGATAACTTAAGTGGCCTATCTCATCGTGCCATGTGGAGGGCGCGTGCTGCGTCGACCTCCACACGGTGCCGATGGGATTTACCACTTAATTAGACTATTTAATTAATGGAAAATCATGGAAACTTCAAATATTCATAACTAAATGAGAAAAAAATCATAAAAATATGAGGTAAAATGCATATGAATGACATTTCAATGTAGAATAATAAAATTATTTTCACTAGATTTTGAATAGTGATATTTCATGAATTTAGGTTTTATTGGGAATGTGATTATGTTAATTATTCTCTAATTATCCCACTGATTAATCCCAAACTTCTTATGTGCATTTAGTGGGATGACTTCTGCCTCCCCTAATTTTCTTGGGATTTATTAATGGTTTAATTAGGGGAATTACTTAGTTCATTCTTAATTACCCTCTTAATGTAATTAAGCCTAATTAAATGTGTGAATAGATGTTTAATCCCTTGATTGATTAAGCTTTGTTTGAGTGATCTGAAGGTTTGGGGAATAATTTTGGGATATTTTCCCTAAGCTATTCCTTAAACCCCCTTTCTCTTTCTTAATATAAATTTAATTAAGGGTTAATCCACTAATTACTTACTTGATTAACTTGATAAAATTTTTAAAATATTTTAGAACTTAATCAATCCATCTTAGGCAGATGCTTAGGTGTTTAATAACCTAAGTGGCTTAAGGAAATCAAAACCTAATCCACATGTGTGGGAAGGGTTATGAAAGTACTTAACTTAAACCCTTTAACTTAATTAATCATTAATTGTGAGGCAAATGCATTAGCCCTTTTCTTCCTAGGTGCATTTCTGATTTAAATTCCTTGTGTGGTTTTATGTCATATCATTGGCTCATAATTATTTGGTTAAATATGCTAAGGTGGTATAGGTAAGGAGTAATTAATACACTTAATGTACACCTTAACCTAACTAAAATATAAAATTGACCTAATCACCTAAAAATTAAACTATATATATATATATATATATATATATATATATATATATATATATATATATATATATATATATATATGTGAGAATGGGTTAGGATCAACAAACTCATCACACATTTCTCAAATTGAAATCAAACTCAAAATCAAACAAAATTTCTTTAAAATTTAATTTGATTTGCTTTAAATAATTCTATTCCATAGGATTATCTTTAGGATTTAATTAGGGTGAATGAATTTATATTTATTTCATCACTTTATTTCTTTCCTAGCATGCTAAATATGTATGCCATATGAAAATTATGCATTCATTCCTTAAAAAAAATTAAAATTAAAATGAAATATTTTCTTTATGTCAAGTTGCATATTTTGGCTAAAGTAAGAATATGAATGGCTATTATCACTATTAAATTTAAAATTATTTTCAAAATTTATAAATCAAACATCAAAATTGAATGGTATGCTACTTATAATTATTTATAAGCTTACATGTGAAAAATATAAAGATATATATTATGTGGCTTTGATTCTCCTTCTCTTTCTTAACATAGAATTGCATAGGATTGGCAAAGTGTATTGTCCATTTGAAAATGACATAACACTTGCTCAAATCCATTCCTATACACTCCTATGTCAAAACATAAGAAGGAATTTTACATCACACAACCAAAAATCAAATAAATATAAACTTTTGCATCATTCTTTTTCCATTTATTTCTTTTGTACATGCATATGTATTTAAGAAAAATCGTATATTAGTTTGGACAACCTCAGGATTGCAAGACTTTAAGTAGCCTAAGTAGGTCTTGTACTTTACACACTTGGTGCTAACAATGGTGCCGTACTCACTTATGCCTTTCGTACATACAGATGTGCATATGAATAAAGGATGAAAGAATCCCCCTTTTTTTCTACTTAATGAAAATCATGCATCATAAAGCATCCAAATTTTCTTAAGTAACGCTACTTAGCATTCATCATTAAGATGTGATAAACATTCTCATTTGCATATATAGATATGCTTAGGATTCATCCATATGCATGTTATATATGTTGGGAAAGAAATAAAGTGGTGTGTGTTTTGTGATATTATTTCACTTTACTTAATTTTAAAATGCCTTTCCTTTTGAATAGGTTTGTTTAGAGTTATTCTAAACTTAGGATTAATTAAAATATATAAGAAAACATTCACTAAAAAAATCAAACATGAATCTACTTTAAAGATTACTTAAGGTAGGGAAGGAAAGAGGTTTCTCTTTTCTTTTCCCTCTCTTTACAATTTAATAATTAATTGTAAGTTCATTTAAACTTAAATAAATCACCAAATAAAAAATCAACTAAATCAACTAAACAACTTGAATAAAACCACCCATGTAAGTTGAACATTTTTCATACTTAGAAAATTTAAACCTTAAGGCCATAACTAAGCATACCATATAAACCTTAAATGGCACACACATTAGACTAAGTCACCATTTCTAGATTTAGGTTAGGGCGGTGCATGGTTTGATGTTTTGGATTTGTTTTATGATGTAATATTTTAGTCTGGATGTTAGGGTGTATGTGCGTAGACTAAATGATAGGTCAATTTAGTCTAATCATTATCTTCTGCAGAGGATTGTGCTTAAGGGGTGTTGTAATAAATAAAGATATAAATGCTTTTATTGTGAAGGTAGTTATACCCCTAAGCATAATCCAATAGGCCAGGTGGACTTGGTAACCCATGTGTGGGGTGTTAAGTCCAATATACATGCTTGAGATTTGTATGTTTTATTTAGCTAATCTTTATTTTGCAGGTGTTAGTTAGATTTACTTCTCCATTTTATGTAATTTTATAGTTAGGATTTTAGAATGATTGTTATGGGGGATTTGGATGAGTATTGGTTATAAGACTATGCCTTATGTACCATGTGAAGGCTTTGGAGCATCAACCTTCCAACCATCTAAAAGGAGAAAGAAGAAAGAAAAAAAGAAGAAAAAGAAAAAAAGAAGAAGAAAGAAAAAAAGAAGAAATGAAGACGCCTCATAACATGAATTCCTTGCTTAATTATAATTAATTCATTTGTAATTCGAGTTGTATAAGGGTAGAGCTCGGCTACCCAATTTTTTTTCGGGTTTGTGCGGTGGTGCCTAACCATAAATGATCTTTTATTCTTTTATGTTAGCTTTATAAAATGTTTGATATTTTATTTATCTTGTGCACTAAAAATAACATGTTTTTCTTATTTCTTCATTGCTTGATGTATGGCATGGATGACGATTAGACTCTTAGAAAAAAAAATAAATCTTCTACTAAATTAAGCAACTCAAAATTTAAAATAAATAACTCATAACCACTCTTAAAGCCTAAGTTAAAATATAGATAAAATAATTAGCAACCCTTTAGCTGGATGTGTACTTTATTTTCTAACATCATGCATAAAAGCATATTGTTTCACTCTTGATTGGAGGGCTTCCACCTTCGCCAAAAAACTTGACTTGACCTGTGAGAGCCATGGTAAAAACGCACCTCCTTATCTTGCTAATTTTGGCCCATAATCTAATTTCTCATGCATTAGGCATAAAGAATCCTATAGCCTGAGTAAAATGATTGTCCAAAATGAAAATAAAACTTATGAAAAATTTGCATTAGATTTAAGTCATAAATTCATGCCCAACATGATCTCGTCTCTTTACAGAGTGTGTTTAAGGACTTAGTCTCTTTCTAAATAAATAACAACCTTGCTATCTTGCATAAACATATGACTTGCCTACATATTTTAAAACCATATGAGGAGTTATTTGGAGGGAACCCTTAGGTAGTTGTAAGTCCAACAGTTGGGTGGTTTATCCTCTCTTTTGGAGGTAAACCAAATACCAATTTTTGCCTTAGATTTAGGTCTTACTTTTAGCCCTCGCCAAAGCTCCCTAGATTTAGATTAAGAGATGCTTTTCCCTTTTGCGGGCCATAAGCATAAATCCTCACCTCTTAGGCATTTTTTTGACCTTGTATCATGGAATTATAAGCCTTAGCATTCTAATAAAAATTCAATGCAAATAAATTAATTCAATTTTAAAAATATAAAGCCTAACTATAGGGTAGTTTGGGATGCTTACTAAGCTTCCTAGTATCTTAAGCATCCCCTACTTGTTTTCAAATATAAAGCCCTACCTCATTTTTATCGATCCCGCTTGACTTTCTAAAGATAAACCAATCGATTGATAGTCCTACCTTTTTCAAAATCTTTGGAGACAATGATCATTTACCTTAATCGAGAGTATTTCTAAGGAATCATATTCCTTAGGATGTAATTAACTATGGGGGCTTGCCCCTGTAGGGAACTTAATTAACTTAGTTTAAAATAAACCCTGCTTTATTTTTCCATGTAAAGTAGGGGAAGAATCTCTGGTACATTCTGAAGAGCCATAGTCCTTAGGAGTCCTTATTGAGGTGATTAGGTCCATTATAGGGTGGTGACTTCTATCTTTTGAGATAATACACTTCTATTTAATGTCATACTCGATCACCTTAATAAGAACATCTGCGAATCTGCAGGGCATCCCAACAAGGTGTAATTATATATATATTTATGTTTTTATTTATCCTTCTTTTTTGAAAGGGAAGGGGATAAATGAAGGCAGAGATATTTATAAAATTTTTTACCATAAATATAACATATATTGGGAATACTTTACCATCAATAACTCTCATGGGAATGGATTAGGCAATACCTTAAATAAAACTCTCTTTCAAATATTGAAGAAGACACTTAATGATAATAAATGGAGGTGACATGAATAGTTAGTTGAAGCCTAATGGCCCTATCACACAACACATAAGTCTTTGACATAGTCCACCCCCTTCTCCATAGTGTATGGGATCGAAGCTGTTCGCCCCCTAGAAATTCAACTCCCATCATTAAGGATTGATGTAAGTAGTAAAATTATGGCTGAGCAGAATGCTAGGCTATGTTTGGAAGAAATTGATGGTCTTGAGGAGAGTTTCCTCCAAGCATACCAAAATCTCAAGTTATACAGAGCATGAATAGGTCAAGCACACAACAAGCTGTGTATGTTTAAGAGCTTTTAGGTTGGAGAGCTCATTTTAATTCTTAAGAGATGAATTTTTTCTTATCACAAGATAAGAGGCAAGTTTTAACTAACATGGGACTTCATCATATAAAAGGCCTACCAGGTGGGTCATATCAATTGATCAAAGGTGGATGCCCTATATTTCATGTTAATGAGTTTTAGAAGAAATACTATGCATGATTTTGTCTAATTGAAACTCTTATCAATAAAATACATTTTGATCTATCAAAATATTTTTTCTCTCAAAATTCATCTCTCTCCAATTTTACTTCATCTAAATCTTGAAGTCATGGCCAAAGTTCACTATTGGTGTGGTTAGGATTGGTATAAAAAAGTCATGTAACATCCTAATTCAATTAACATAATACAAATACATGTATTTAACGTAAAGCATGAACACAAATACAACTTCTATAGACTACTTCAATTTGAGATAAGACCCCCAATTGCCCTCCTTAGTAGTCGCCTAAGGCTAGGTTTGATTTGGGGTGCAACCAGTGAGTCAACCTTGTGGTTATCTATGCCCAAGAAGATGTTAGTCCTCACATTTTCTCCCTTGCCTGAACATCACAAACCAATAAGCTGCTTTGGTCAACTTCAACTCATTGTACGATTGATAGGCTACCTTGATGATTGACTTTATTTAAGAAGATGCGAGTCCCTAGGCTTTCGTCTAGAACAACCATCATGCAATGATTGGGTTTGAGTATATATTTTAGGGATTAGGGTAAGACCCTTAGCGACACCTTGCCCTCTACCTACTTCAAGCTTGGGACTAAGCCCTTTGTGGCCTCGATGTGGTAGTCTCTTTAGGTTAGATATTAGATGTCTACCTGACGATAAACTATTCCAGTGATCGGTTCCACTTAAGAAGATGCGAGCCCCCGATGCTTTCTTCCTAGATTGATCACACAAATCGACGAGCTCCTTAGGTTGATCATCATATAGTGGATAATTCCATTTAGATAGATGTGAGTCCCTAGACTTTCTCTCTAAATTGGACATCGTATATTGACAACATTTAAATTTTTAGGAATTAAGATAAGACCCCCAGATCCATATGGCATTCTACTTGGATAACACCTTTATGACCCCATTTAGACATGACCCAAGTTACTATTAGATTGTACAGTTCCTCTTTCCTAGTAGCCACTCGTTTGGTTGGATAATGCCATTATGCAGATTTACAAACTATTCCTTAGGGCCAATAAGTCTCTGGTAGGTCAAGGTTCTATGGTCCCTCCTTAGTGTGACTCATCGCAAACCAACAAGGTCCACACTAAACAAACAAACACAAAATATCTTGAGGATTAAGATGAGATCGTCAATGGAACCTTTCCAAATAAATATCCTAATTTTGGGTAGTGTCAGTAAAACTCTCTATAAGAATGATGTGGACTACTTCAAGCTAAGATAATACCCCAAGCAGCCCTCACTTAGTCATTGCCCCAGCTCAAGTTTGGTTTACTACGTGGTTGATAGGCCATTATGGTTGTTGATTCCTCTTAGGAAGATGTGAGTTCCCATGATTTCTTCCTAGTTCAACCATCACAAACTGATAGGACACCCAGAGGTTGCATAACCTTTATTGTGCAGTTGGTAGATTATTCTTTTGAGGAAGTAAATTTAAGGTAGGTCTAAGCTCCATAGCCCTTCTTTAGTGTGACTCATTGCAAACTAACTGCGTATATGCTCTTGTGTTTAAGGTTGGGATCATGCCCTTGTGGCCCATTTCCTGAGTGACTACTCTAGGTTTGGATCAAGCCATTATGGCCACTTTCCTAATAGTTTCCCCTACAGGTTTGGTAGCACCATTATGTGGATAAGTGGGCTACCACTTTGGTAGTAAATCTAATGCAAATCTAGGCTCCCATAGCCTCTCATTAGTGCGACCCATAGAAAAGTGATAGGATCCATATCTATTCAACAGAACATCATAAAAACAAAATCAATCAACAAAGTCAAATCAAATCAAATCAATCAAATGTCATTAATCCCCAGTGGATTTCTTTTCATACTTTTAGCACTAATCAAAACAAATCAAATTCAATCCCATCCCATCCCCAACGAATTTTCATTTGCACTTTTGTTGTGAAAGTCAAATCAACTCCAAATTAATCAGCTCAAATTAAACTAACCAAATTCAATCCCTTTTTTCTTAGTGAATTTTTATTTATGCTTCTAGTGTGAAGGTGAAATTCATCCAATCCATAGTAGATTTACAACTATGTTCTTAACACAAATCAACTATAAGCTAATCAAATTCATTCAACTCTTAGAGACCTTTTCCCTTTGTGCCCCTTGCATAAAATAGAGCAAATTAGTCAAATCAAACCTCAATCTTCTATTATAGGTGACTTTACCCCTATCTCCAAATTCAAGCTTTGCTAATTTTAGACCATGTATTCCAATGAACCCATAGACCGCCTTAAGTATCCTAGATACTTGCTCTAGAATTCCTAACATCTAAAAATTCTAATCTCCTATGTGAATCCATTTGGTGGCTCAAACCAAATTTACTTACCTTTTGAGCTAGTATGAACACCATTTGTTTACCATCTCTAGAATCTCTCAAATTGATGATTAAACACTTTTCAATCATCAATCAAAGCTAATTTGACTAATCCAACCTAAATGACCCATTTAGCTCAAATTAGCCAAAATGATCTAATAAGCCAAACACAATCTCATCCAAATTAATTTAAACCAAAGACTACAATAATCTTCAAAGTGAAAACCAAACATGACTCAACTCCTATTTGACCAAATTGATCAACTTAACCCATTTAGCCCACATGAACCCATATGTGCTAAATTCAATTCTAATTCAAATTGAGTCAAATTAATTACACCAATAAGTTCAAAATCATCATTTGAACCTAAACCTATAGCCCCTTGGGTTCAATTTGATCAATTAATCAACCTAACTCAATTAGACCCAAATTGACCTATATGGATCCAAATGAGCCAAACCCAACTAAATTTGTCATGACTCATCTTTGGACCTCCCTTGACCTATCCAAGTGGACCGAACCCAAGGTGAACTTAGTTTAGCCAAAACTAAGTGAACCAAGAGTTTCAAATAAGACAAAATCTCAAAATGGAATGGTCCAACCCATCCTTTTGGAGGTAGCACCCTTGGCATGCTTTGAGCTCACCCATGCTGACTGGAGCTAATCTAAAGCTATTGGGCTTAATCATTAACCAAGGTTAAGTCACCTTCACCTTGGATAGGCCTTAATTGACTAACCATGGGCTATCCACTTTAGGCCAAGCCACTAAACTCCTCCAACCCCTAGAAGACGTCTAGCACATCAGTCTCATGCCATTTATGGCCACCTTCACAGCATGGTCGACTAGTAAGGACTAAACCAACCTGTCTTGCCCCATTCAAACTCAACATACACACTCCTCATAGCCTCAGAGCTAGTTCCCTAAGTTCTCAAAGCCTCTAGAGCACTCAACCGCTATAGAGACCAACACCACTCCAAATATGAATGCCTCCCTAATCCAACTCCATCAAGACCAAACCAAAGTTAAATTAACTCTTCCCACACCTTCCCTATATCCTCAAGATCAAGAATAAATCAAGATGCACTCAATTCAATCATCAAAACATCTATTTCAATCAAACTTTGGCAAGCAAAAATAAAACTTGATGTTGAGAGTGTTTAGCCAGGAGGAAAGATCTTCTCAGTAGAGTTTTAGCTCTTCAAGGCAAAGCTATCTCAGTTGATAGACCACTGATCTTTGGCTCTAATGAGGTAATTCCTTCAAATAGTAGGCATGACCCTCTAAGTATTAGTTATTTATGAAGTGAATGCACGTTTGGTGCAAATCATGATGTAAGAACTCCCTAAAATCATTTCCTGATCAATTTAGAGTTATTTTCATCATGAAATAAGAACTAATAAGCTCAGATCAAGTGACAAGGGATGAGTGTCATTTTTCTCTCACCAAAGGTTAATGATTAATCATTAGCCATCCATTCTATGTGATTAGAATGGATGATTGTGATAAATCATGTTAGAAAGTAGATAATTTCATCTTTTAAAGCTTGAGATTAATCATGGCCATTCAATCTATGATCGAATGTTTGAGAATGAATTCTCAGCCGCTAAGTCAAGACAATGTGTGATATTTAAATAATTTAATCACATGGCATCACATGTAAAGTACTGCCATGTAAACACTGACGTAATGTTGACTATGTAAATTGACTAATTGAATTTAAAATTTTAATTAAATAACTAGAACTTCAAAAAATTTTAACTAATTATAGAAAAATATAAAAATGTAAATAAATATTCTCTAGAAAGCTTAGGCTCGGAGACTTCAACAAAATGAAAAGCCTCAATTTTTATTGAGTGTATAGAGACTAAAAAGAGTTTGAATATTTCCTTAATTAGTGAAATTAAATCTTAATCACTTAGGGGCTATTTGGGATCAATTTTATTTTATGTTTTATGTTTTTATTTTTATGTTATTTTTGAAAACATGTTTATTTTGAGTGTTTTTTATGTGGTTTTATTTTTTTCAAAAATAAATAATGTTGTTTTTAAAAACACTCAAAATATATAAATGGTGTTTTGAGTGTTTTAAAAAATAATAAGTACAATAAAATAAGTTTTGTTTTTAAGTAAAACAAAATAAAAACACAAAATTAAAAATTAAAAAATAAAAGCGATCCCAAACAATTAGCTAATTGACTTGAAAGTTTGTGTGAATGTTCTTTGGAATGGCATCTATTACCCATAATTATTTCATGTCATCTTGTTAAGTTATTTGGGAAATCTAATTTTTCAAACCCTTAAGAGTCATTTTGTACATTTAATAAATTTTTATATCTTGAAAAATTATGAAAACTATTATAGGAGTTTAAATGCATATTAGAATGTTAATAGTGGCTAGAGAAATTAATTAGGGACACTTTCTCAAAATCATCATTAAGGGGTATTTATTAAATAATTAAATCATTAATTGCCCTAAGACTTGGAAGACTCATAACCAATTGCTAATTGCCTAGATCCCTAAAAAGTATGATCAACCCCTCATTGTGCTTAGTTAAAAAGAGGTTTCCAATGAAACGAAAATTCTTAATTGGTTTAGAGTATTTTGAGTGTAATTGATGATTTTGGGTTTTCCCCATTTCTTCAATTTGTCCAATATAAGCTCATTTGCATTAGAATTTTTAGAGCATGTTTATTTCATGTTTCTTTTTGTTCATTAATTTTTTGTGATATTTTGAGGTTAGTTAAGTTAAAAAATTAATAAACTACTTAGTTTTAGTTTATTTATTTCCAAATTAGACTTAATTAACTCAAATCTTAAAATCAATAATTAAGGAGTTTGATTAAACTTAAATGTAATTATTCTCTTATGAATAACTTTAAGATTTGATGGCTTTAAATAGGTTATTTGGTGATGTCTAATTGTTGTGCTTCAATCATTTCATAAATTTATATTTCATGCGTAACATTTATTTCATATTTCAAAAAAAAAGATAAAAAAAGTAATGAAGATTACATTAATTATATGATTTGATGAATAGTGTGGCCATTATCACTAGTAAATCCCAAACTATTTTCCTTCACAAACTATAATAAATTTATAGTGTAAATATAAATTAATTAAGATAATTAAAACATAAGTATACACCTATACGTATGATCTATATGTCTTGAAAGGTGTATAGTGTGGACATCTCATGAACAACTATATAGTCTAGAAATCCCAAGAGCTCTATATTCTCATTAATCTTCAGGAGGTCTTAGATTATCTCACTTCTCTAGTCTAACAATGACACATAACATTTCTATAAAGTTCATGCATACATGTATCATTCATATATATATATATATATATATCAACAAATGAAGTACATTAATTCACTCATGCATCAATATGTGAAGATTTCAAAACTTATTTATTTATTAAACCCAATTGAATATTAAGAATGATAAAATAAAGTTAAGAAGATATTATTAAATTAATCCTAATTTATTGCTATCAATTCTACTATGACTTTCATATGATTATAATGACGCTTTAGCTTGATCTAAAGTCATCTAATAAAATTTAGCGCTTCACTTAGATTATTAAAAATTATAAAATTCACCTCTATTCCCAACCTAAAGATAGGGGTATGAGATATGACTCTTCCCTCTTCATAGTCTTAAAAATTTAAACTCAAAGGAAACTTTAAATTAATTTTTTTAAGTCATTAATCACTTAAATGGTAATCACCTTTTTTGTTATAAATTAAACACCTGTTTGGAAGACACAACTTAAACATTAAATCTTAGTTTTTGTCATACCATAGAAGCCTAGTACACACTTTAGAATACTAAATCACTGATATTAGAATTAAGTTAGGATTGTACCTTATATGGTTTGATATTTTATTTTATGATGTATTATTTTAGACTAGATGTTAGAGTGTATGTTTATAGTCTGGATGTTAAGATGACATTAGACTAATGATGTTTTTAGCAGAAGATTGTGCTTAAGGGATTACTATAATAAAATTAATTTAATGCATTAATACATGTTAGCTTAGTGACTCAAAGAAGGAAAGCTAAGCCTCAATGCATGAAAATTATAAATTGCTTGATGTATATGTATGTAAACATAACCTTATTTTGTAGTTGTAGTTAGATATTTTTTTTTATTTCCATAGAAATATAACATTTATAATAAGTTTAAGATTAGAATGATGAGCAGTGGATGAAAGGCCTTGACTTGGGAGGCCCTATGATGTCTAGAGAACCAAATTTATGAAGATGAAAAATGAAGATTGAAGACCCCCAAAGTTTTTTTTTTTAAGTTGTAATTGTAATATAGAGCTTGACCCATCCTTTCTATTTCATGGTATAAAATTACAACATGCAATATCATTTTAATTGATAATGATTATTTGGCTTATTTATATTGATTGCATAATAGAAATGGCATATTTTTTATAGGTTTCATAAAATGTGTATGTTGTATGGCTTAGATGCGGTAGGGTCATTAAAGACTTAATTTTTTTACTCCCACTAATCAACTCTAATAAAATTTTTAATAACTCGTAACTTTTCCATAAAGCCTAAGAATTTAAGCAAGATAAAAGATTTAACAACCTATAGGTCTGTGATGAATGTTATAGCTCTATGTATACATATTATTTCATTCCTTGGAAATAGGGTGTCTCCACTTTTGCATGATAATGGACATGGCTTGAATTATGAGAGTAGTTCTCTTGTAGTGGAGAATACCCCTTTCTCTCTTATTTAGCCCATAACTCTATTTCATCATACATATAGGCATAAATGCCTCTCATGCCTAAGCCTAGAATAATGAGTCAAAATTGAATAAAATTTATAACTTTTATTGCATTAGTCTAAGACATGATTTTCATACCAATCATGATCGAGTCTCTTAGGGGCAATTTGGGATCAACATTGTATTCTATTTTTTGTTTTTATTTTTATATTATTTTTGAAAACATGTTTGTTTAGAGCAATTTTTATGTAGTTTTACTTTTATTTTTAATAATAAATAATTTTCTTTTTAAAAAACTCAAAACATCTAAAAGATATTTTGGGTGCTTTTAAAAATAAGTACAATTAAACAAGTTTTATTTTTAAGCAAAATAAAAATAAAATAAAATAAAAACACAAAAATAAAAAATAAAAAATAAAAAATAAAAGTGATCCTAAATGCCCCTTAGGGTGTGAGTTTAGGATTCTATTTTCATTCTGAATAAACAACACCATAGTCATCTTGCATTTACATAAGACCAACCCACATATTTTTAAATTGTAGGAGGTATTAGCTGGATACCACTTTAGACAGTTATAAGTATTAGAGAGTTAGGATGGTTTTTCCTTAGGTAAGGATGTGCTAAGATATCCCTTTTTTATCGAGTAAACTTAGGTTGAGTCCCTAGTTTATGCTGGAACACCATTAGACATATGGTTCAAAGATACTTGTCTCTCTTTTACTATGGGTGCAAGTTCTCAATTCTTAGGCATTTCCACAATCTTATATCATGAGAATACAAGCTCTAGCTTTCTAATAAAATGTTAACTCAAATAAATAGAATCTCTTCAAAATTATAAACCCAGCTATAAGATAGGATGGAGTACCTCATTAGGATTCCTAGCATCTAAGTACTCTATACCTATTCCCCTTTGAATTCTAAAAAGAATTATTTTATTCAAACTCTCCTACATGATTATCCAAGTTTACACTAATCCCTTGATCACAATCTTTGAAAGCTTTAGAGACACCGATTGAATACTTTAATCAAGAGTATTTTTAAAAAAATTTTATCTCTTAAAATATAATTAACTATGGGGGCTTGGCTGTGTAGGGAACTAAAGAACCCGACTTAAAATAACCTCTTCTTTACTTCATCCATGTAAAATAAAGGAAGAATCTCCGGTACATGTTAACCCATCAACCTTAGGAGTTTTTATTAGGTGATCCAGTCCATCTTTGGGTGATTCTTCTCTTTTGAGATAGTGTGTCATTCCTTGATGCTAAATTCAATCATTTTAATAAGTATCAACTAAGATCTATGTGGCATCCCTATAACCCCAAATTTATAAAACAACAACTTAGTGTCATCAAGTGTTTTCTTTATGATTTGGCTAAGAGTTTTAATGAGGGCCTTTGCTATCCCATTCAACTGAGGATAGCGTATGGTGGAGTACCTCCATTCTTTACTGGATGCTATGACACTTGATCTTTGTGATCTTAAAGGTGGTTCCATTATCGCAAATAATTTGATGGTGTACACCAAATCTATAGATGTTATGACATTTGAAGAACTGAAGGACATGGTGAGCCTTGACTCCCACCAAAGGATCGCCTCCACCCACTTGAAAAGTAATTTGTCATTGATAGAATGAAGTGATGTCACTTGGAAGAAAAAGGTCAATTGGACCCACTATATATGTACCCTAACACTCAAATGGCCATGAAACTATTGTCAGATAGAGGATGTTAAGTGGTTGATGTAGGGCTACTCCATGCACCTAGCACTAGTGATAGCGGCATGTTATATCCATGCAATATGTAATCATTATTGACCAATAGTATTTGAGACTTTTAATTTTACTTTTCATTTTTGGATTGGATTGATATGATCTACACACTTCTGAATATACCTTAGTCAAGGTTGTTGATCTCATTTTTAGATGAGATTAACATCATCTCCATTCTTAGTAGTTAGGATACCTAATCCTATATTAGGAGCTTCCTGATTAGACACTTAAGACACTATACTTTATAACCTAATAAATCCTAGAAGGATTTGACCTAACCCATTATGATTAGGTGAACCCAAACCAAACTTAAATCTAAGGCTAAATTAAATACATTCTAATTGGAATTTAAATCCAATTGAGCTTAGACCAAGATAATTAGGGTGGTTAACCCAATTATCTTATTTAAGCTCAAAATCACCTAAACCCAAAGAAATTGAAATAAAATAAAAATTAAAATTAAATAAAATAAAAAGCACAAAGTCAATGCATGAATATAAATGGAATTAAAAATAAATTCAAATGAAGGTTAAGATAATCATGCCATTTGACCTAAGTTTAACCTATGTAGCCCCACCAGGTCAAAGGTCAACTCACTAATATTTGACCAAATTAAATCATTATAAAATCTCAAAATCATCAAATGAACATGTTTACATATGAATCTAAATAAATTTAAATCCAATAAGGTCTTAATGGGGTTAATTAGATCACTTGATCTAAATCAGCCTAAATGGACCTTATTGAACATGAACTCCAATTAAATTTAAATCAGTTTAAATTGAATATCCAAAATCATTGGAAAATCATCATTAAATATATTCAATTAATTATTGGATTTAATTTTACCAATTTGGTCACTTAATTCAATTAAACCCATGTTGACTGTCCAATAAGCCCAATTTGGATAAAATTGGATTTGAATTCAAAAGTAACCTCAAATAAATTAAAATTAAGTGACCTAAATCATCTAAAATATTTAACTAAATACAATTGAAGCCCAAATTCATTCTAATTATGAGTAATTGGACATTAGATCTAATTAAACTCAATTTGACCTATTTAGGCTAAAAGAGCTAAACTCAGCTCAAACTATATCAAACCCTCATATAATGTTGATCAATTGAACTCCAAATTATCTATTGGACAATCAATATTGATTGAAATTTAAATCAAAGATAAGAAAATTAAAGGAAATATAATACAACCACTTAAATCCATTTAAGTCCAAAAGTTATTAAACTAAATAGAATCATCAAATCCAACTAAATGCAATCAAATTAGCTTAAAGCTTATCTTTAATATGATTATAATTAATCAAACTTCAATCCTAATAAGGTTAGAGTAAGGATAGGAATGAGAGGAGTTAATGAAAAAGAAAAGAAGTCAAAGCACATGCATAATAAGCCAAATTCCATTACCCTTCCTCCATTTCCTCTCCACTCCTTATATAAATTAATTTGGGCTTACCCCTAATCAGTTAAACACCTCTTGGAACTAGCCTCCAAGGATGGAAATCTTCATAGAAAAACGCCATTTGATCTCCTTACCATAGAAAATTCTTGGCCATACATGGAAAAGAGATGGAGAGACTTTCTCTTAGCAATTTAGCATCATACATACATTCTTGAGGTGAAACAAAAGAGAACCGACCCCTTCTCCTATTCCCATGCTATTGACAAGTTGAACTTAGACCAAACCAGTGATAAATGAGTTGAGCATGGCCTCCATAGTGATTGGTGAGGAGGCAACTCAATTTCTTCTTCCCAGAGGCTCATCATATCCCAAAGAACGTGCTCGAAGCATTTCCACCATTGAGGATTGATGCCGGCGAGGTATGCCTCAAATCTAACCTCTCCTTTAGCTCAGTTTGGCACTTTATTGAATAAATTTGATCTTAAGTGAGATCAAACTATATAGACCAATTGCAAATTGATCCATGATCATTTTGTAATCGAAATCATGCATCCTCGCCACTTAGATTGCCAAAAATTAACTATGGAGAGTCAATGGCTCTTAGTTCTCTGGTGAGACAAAGAGAATGAAATCTTCGTTATCCATTCCTTCTATTTCGAATAGATGATTGAGATCTATCCACACTATGTTGAATCCCTTAAGAAAAGGTGGGTTAAATCTTGACTATCTAATCTTCGATTGAATGACCATAGACGATACCGCGGTCCCAGCCACTTTTGAGCTAGATCCACGTGGATCTAACTACCACAATGGCATCGTGCAATGTGTAAAGTGGTGTAGCATCACTAACTGAGTTTAAGTAAGAAAATCTTATTTTTCTAAGTTTAAAAATTGTAGAAAATTATACAGAACTTCAAAAATTCAGAGAAAATAAAATACTCAATAAAATAAATGCAAATAAGGGCTCCATAGATTCATCTCAATGAGAAAAATAGTAAATCCAATATCCTCAAATTTTATTAGGTATTTTTTAGTTAATTTGAGTTTGATGGAAAATAATCAATGCTAAATCAAACTCAAACCATTAATACAATCATTTCAAAACTTAAGGATATTGAAATTAAGGTTGAAATACACTTTAAATAAAAATTTGGGGATTTATTGGCAATTGAAATGAAAAATATAAAATTTTCAAGCCATAAGCCTTAATTTAATAAAATTAATTAATATGAATACAATAAAATTATGGAAAAATATAAATCAACTTAAATCATTATGTTGAACCTTAATGAATCTAAAAACATCATTAGAACTCTTTGGAACTTGATTAAATCTCAAAAACACCTTAATTAAATATTGGATTAATTAATTAATCCTATTAAATGATATGAACTTTGAGAAATCCTAATAAATCAAACAAAACTCCAAAAATTCTAAATGAATGTTCCATGGATTCTTCTTTCATAGAGGAATTAAAAAAAATTAAAACCTCTAATTAATTCCTTCTAATTAAAAATTAATTTAAGTTTAATTAAAATAATTAAAACTTTAATTAGTCTTAAAATGTACATCTGATAAAGTTGAAATTTTAGGGAAATTAAAGATTTCAAAGCCAAATGACTTCTAGATCAGAAGTTATAGAATTTTCAATCTCTAGGTCAATTTAAATCAAATAATAAATCAATAATTATAAAAAATATAAAACTTCATGAAATCAACTTAAAACATTTTCATTAGCATCATAACACTTTAGATAAATTTCTTAACTGTCTGAAGTTAAGGAATTTTATTAGTTATGCATTTAAGGTTTATGGAATAATTAAGAATATTAAAATTAATCAAATCTTGAATTATTAAATTGATAAAATTATAATAAACCAATTTATCATTTGAAAATAAAAGCTAATAAACATCTGAATTTCATACCTAAATAAGAAATTCATTAATATTGAAATTACTTAAGCCCATTTAATATTAATGAATAATGTAATTCTAAATACTAATAAAATAAAAATGATTAATCAAATTAGCTAAATTTAAATAATATGGAAATTTGAAATGGCCTAGGATAAGTTTGGTGCCTAAAGTAGTTTATTTTCTAAGGTTGTGATCAATAAATGAACTTTACTAAAATTAATCAAAATGATAAAACTTTAACATATAATATTCTCTTAAAATTAATCAAAATGATAAATTAAAAATTCATAAGTTAATACATTTTTTAGGTCATGAAATTGAAATATAATGAATGATGAAATCAAAACTTCTAGATTAAGATTAACTTAAATTAACTAAGCTAACTTATTTAAGGTAATAAACATAAACATTAATGAAAGAAATAAATAAAAATAATTTAATTCCAATCAAATAAATTAAATAATTATAACATATGAAATTAAAAGAGAATTTAATCAAACATCTAAGTCATGAAACTATACATATTCTACACAACATAAAAATTAAATAATATAAAATATAAGTGAATGAAACCATTTGAAACTAAATAAATCAAACTAAAAAAAATGAAATTAAATTGAACCTTATCATGATAAATGATTGAACTTTTATTTAAGATTTAAAGAAACACTTTAAATTTTAATTAAAGGTCATAAATAAAATTAAGAAACATTAATAAAATCAAAAGAAATAAAAGAAGAATAAATCCAAATCATATTTTAAATCACATTTTAAAAGAAGGATTAAACATTGATTAAATAAAAAAAACAATTAATAATATAAGTAAAATTCAATAAAATCTAGATTCTTAATTGATTAAGTTAGGATATATTAATCAATTTGAATAAAACTCAAATAAATAAATGAATAAAAGAATCATTAAAATAACTTTTCATACACACAAGATCCTAATCAAGACATATAAATCTAAATTCAAATAAATCCTTCCAATGAATTCAAATGGGTTAATTAAGATACTTAAATTGTTAGTTTGACTCATAAAATTGATTTTTATTTTCATATAAAATTCTATTCTACTTGGATTAGGATGTTGAATAGAATAAGTTCCTCCCAAAGCGAAGTTTGTTTTATCATCTTTAAAATCTAAATCTTATATTAACACAAAATCAAGCTAAAAATGAAATGAACTCATAAATCAATTAAATCACTTAAGTTGAAATTCTCTGATGGTAAATTGAACATATTATAAAATAAAATTACAAATGAAAATAAAACTTTTCATAATTAGCTACCTTAAGGTATATAATCTGGACACCTAAGTTCATAAGGCTATTAGTCTGAAGGAGGTATTGATACCTCAAATCTTTGGTTTAACAATGACATGTACTTATGAAGCAAGATTATAAAAAGTAAAAAAAAAATTAAATTTTCAACTAACTAAAGCTTAAATTTGAACTTAAACAAAAGCCTAGTACAAATATTTTACACAAGCCTCTTTTTTACACACTAGTTATAAGGTCACCATCCTAACACTTAGGTTTGATAGATGAACTATATATTTTGTGAAGTGAAATGTATGCTTCCTCTTAATTTGTGATGTAATATTTTAGACTGGATGGCTAAGATTGTTTGATATTAGGGTGTTCTTTTTAGGGTAACACAATTTTTTGTAGATGATTGTGATTAAAGGGATTGCTATAATAAGTATAAAATATAGGTACTCTTACAGGTAAATTAATAGAATTAATAGATATTATGGTTCATAGAAAAATAAATATTTTATGTGTTCAAGAAACTAAATGGGTTGGGGAGAAGGCCAAGGAGATTGATAGTTTTGGTTTTAAACTTTGGTATTCTGGTAGAAGTCGAACTAGAAATGTTGTAGGTGTGATTATAGATAAAAGTTTGAAGGATAATGTTATAAATATTAATAGATGTGGAGATAGAATTATAACTTTAAAGATTATTGTTGATACTAAGATTATCAATGTTATAAGTGTTTATGCTCTAGTAGGTTTGGATGTAAGCTCAAAAGAAAAAATTTTGGAATGAATTAGAGGGATTAATATAAAAGATACCTCTTGAAGAAAAAGTATTTATTGGAGGAGATTTAAATGGACATGTTGGTAGAGTGGTAGAAGATTTTAAAAGTGTTCATGGTGGTTATGGATTTGGAGTGACTAATGAAGAAGGAAGGACTATATTAGATTTTGCTTTAGCTTATGATTTTGTAGTTGCTAATACTTTATTTAAGAAAAGAGATGAACATATTATTACTTATAAAAATTGATCTAGTAAAACACATATTGATTATTTTCTAATGAGAAAAATTGATCGTTTAGATTGTAAAGATTGTAAGGTCATTTGAAGTGATAGTCTAAGTATCCAACATCGATTGTTAGTTTTGGATTTTAAGATGAAAGATTGTAAGAGGAAAAATAAATTAAATTATTGTCCTAGGATTAGATGGAGACACTTAAAGAACACAAATAAAAATATTTTTAAGAGCAAGCTACAAGAGCTTAGAATTTGGGATGTTCATAAAGAAGCTAATATTATGTGGGAAAAAAAATAAGCAAGTTGCAAAAAATATGCTTGGAGAATCAAAAGGAAAAGCTTCTTTTAATAAAAATGGTTGGTGGTAGAGTTAGAGTGTGCAAGAAAAGATAAGAAATAAGAAGCATTGTTATAAAATTTGGTTTATATGTAAAAACTTGGAGAATTGGGAAAGATATAAAGTGGCCTGTAGAGATTCTAAGAAAGCAATATATGATGCAAAAAAATTTAGCTTTTAATGATTTATATAATAGATTAGATACCAAAGAAGGTGAAAGATGTATGTATAAGTTAGCCAACCAAAGAGACAAGAGAAGTAAAGACCTAGTTCAAGTGAGGTGTATTAAGGATGAAGATAACAAAGTGCTTTTCTTATAAAAGGATATTGAAAATAGGTGGATGAGATATTTTGATAAACTTTTCAATGAAGGATCTGAATGTACGATTGATTTTAGTAATCTTAATACCCTAAATAAAAATAGAGAATTTTATTTTTATCATCGTATTAGTAAATCTGAAGTTAGAGAAGCTTTAAAGAAAATGAAATGTGGAAAAGCAGTAGGACCTGATGATATTCCAATAGAAGTGTGGGAATGTTTAAGAGATCAAGGAATATCTTGGCTTACAAACTTTTTAATGTTATTTTAAAGACTATAAAGATGCCAGATGAGTGGAGAAAGAGTTTGTTGGTTCCTATATTTAAGAATAAAGGTGATGCACAAGAGTGTGCAAATTATAGAGGAATTAAGTTAATGTGTCATACATTAAAATTATGCGAGAGAGTAATTGAGCATAGGTTATGATTTGATACAAAAACTTCTCACAATCAATTTTTTTTTTCATGCTAAGTAGATCTACTATGGATGCTATACATTTGTTAAGAGGTTTGATGGAGAAGTATAGAGAAAGTAAGGAGGATTTACATATGATATTTATTGATTTAGAAAGCTTATGATAAAGTTTCAACAGATGTTCTTTGGAGAGTTCTAGAACGAAAGGGAGTTAATATTGGTTATATTCAAGTCATTAAGGATATGTATACTAGAGTCGCATTTTGTGTCCCAACACAAGGAGGATTGCCAAAATATTTTCCCATTTTAATTGGATTACATCAAGGATCAGCTTTAAGCTCTTATCTTTTTTTTCTTTAGTTATGGATGTTCTTACTAGGCATTTATATAAAGATGTACCTTGGTGTATGCTTTTTTTTGATGACATTCTTCTTATTGATAAGACTAGAGAGGGAGTCCAAGAGAAACTTGAATTTTGGAGGTCAACATTAGAGTCTAAAGTTTTCATTTAAGTAGATCTAAAATTGAATATATGGAGTGTAATTTTAGTTGTAGAAGTTTTAGTGATAGTGTTGTGACATTAGGTGAACAAGTCATTAATAAGAGTGAGCGATTCGGATATTTATGCTCTATTGTTCAAAATGATGGTGAAATAGATGGAGATGTTATTAGTAGAATTAAAGTTGGTTGGTTGAAGTGGAGGAATGCATCTGGCCTATTGTGTGATGGAAACGTTTCACTTAAACTTAAGGGAAAATTTTATAAGATGGTGGTAAGGCTTACAATGGCTTATGGTGTAGAATGTTGGCCAATAAAAGAGAAGCATAAGACTAAGTTAAGTGTTATAGAGATGAGGATGCTCAGGTGGATGAGTGGCTTTACTCTTAGAGAAAAAAAATGCAAAATGAGTATGTTCGAGAAAAAGTTAGAGTAGCTCCAGTGGCAGATAAGATTAAAGAGAGTCGCCTTAGATGGTTTGGCCACATAAAGCGTCCGCCGTCCGATGACCCGGATAGGAGAGTAGATGCATTAGATTTGCCTTATGTTAAGAAAGGTAGAGGTTGACCTAAAAAGACTTGGTTAAGATGTATAAAAAATGACTTTAGTATACTTGAATTAAATGAGAATTTGACACATAATAGGACACAATGGAGATGAAGGATTCATATAGCTGACCCCACTTAGTGGGATAAAGGCTTGTTGTTGTTGTTGTTGTGTATAATAAGTATAAAATAAATGATATTTACTTGTAAGTGATATTTAAGTCCCTAAGCATAGCCCAATAGAATAAGTGGGCTTGGCACGCAGCTAATGCTAAGCTCGTATATTTGAAATAAAAACTAATGGTGTGATGTGTGTATTTCCTGATATTTATTTTGGAGGGATTATAAATTTATTTTAAAATTTTAAATTATAATTTGAGCATAGAATTAGGTTATGATCTATGGGGTTTAAGAATACCAGGAGCTAACTTTACCAGTTGGTGGTCACTTATGAAGCCTATGGAGGTCCCTGAAGAAGGTGACATTCCTAAAAGAAGACCCCATAGATAAAAGCTTTTAGTTCTATGCTGGACTGTATAAGGGCATATCTCGGTTACACATTTTCTCTTTCTTCTAGGGTATATAGCAGCACCAAATCACATTAACCTATTTTATTAATTTAATATGGCTTGATTTATTTTGGGCTGTCCAATATAAATGCATGCTTTTTCTAAGTTTCTTTCTATGTTATGCTCTGTGATGCAATGCTTGGAACGTTAGACTTATAGAAAAATTAAATTTTCTACCCCACTAAAACTTAAATAACTCAAACATGAAATAAAGAAATCATAACCTCATTTAAATTAAAAGCCCTAGGTATAACTTAAAAGCAACTAGAAATACTTAACTTTTATGAACCATGAGAGAATATTGTCTGTTCTACTTGAATTGGGTGATTCACCCATTGCGCATAAGGAGGCATTTGACCTTTGAGTATGACCATGTTTCCTAGAGAAATGTGACTTCTCTTTTCAATTTGGCCCCCAATCATTTCCAATTGAATTTCATTGTAGACATAAATTACACTCTAAGGCCTTTAAAAAAATTGTGAGTCAAAATATATATAAAAGATGAAATTTATTGCATTAATTATGTGCATTACAAGCCAAACATTATTTTAGGTGAGTTAGGTTTTTTGCTTCCTTCCTAAATGCAACAACCTAATAATCTTGCAAACATAAGACTAGATTCATGGTTTCAAAATATCTCTTAGGTGGTGTTAGGTGGCAACCCTTCCAGGCAAGTTATAAATCCAGAAGAGTCGGGGATAGGTTCATTTTTCTTTGGTAGCAAAAGAATAGATAATTCCTAGAAACTTTACATTAGGTCAAGCATCTAACTTATGTTAGAAGCATTTGTAGACTTAGGGTATGTAGTATCCTATTAAAATAAATCTTCAACCACTAAGGATTTCTATAGTCTTGTGTTATTAGAATCTAAGTCTTACATTTATAATAAAATGTCAATTCAAAATTTTATTAAATTTGATCTCAAAAATGTAAAGCTTAATGATAGAATAGTTGAAATGCTTACTAGGCATCCTAATATCTATAAGCATTTCCTACTGAATCTTAGCCTCTGAAAAGAACTCTTCCCCTTTAAATAGTTGCCTATTAAAATTCTAAATTAAACATTCTTTTAAGACATGCTTTGAAATCCATAGAAATAAAATTATATTTCTTTAATCGAGAGTGTTCTTAGGAAGAATCCATTT
Organism: Cymbidium sinense; assembly: GCA_021442155.1. NCBI lineage: Eukaryota > Viridiplantae > Streptophyta > Magnoliopsida > Asparagales > Orchidaceae > Cymbidium > Cymbidium sinense. The sequence goes on from CM038219.1 coordinate 83,606,458, forward strand.
CTTCCTAGGATGTAATTAACTATCGGGGCTTGCCTTTATAAGGAACTATGAACCCAACAAAAAATAAACATTGTCTTACTTTCCATGTAGTTCAAGGGAAAAATCTCTGAAATATTAAAAGATCCATTAGCCTTAGGAGTCCTTATTAAGTAATTGAATCTATTAAAGGATAACTTATTTATATTTTGAGATAATATATTTATTCCATAATGTGTATTCGATTACCTAAATAAAAAATTTCTAAAATCTATGCGGTGTCATAAATATTCCCCACAAAGATTTTTCAGACTTTATGTTTGTCTAAAAAACATAACCACATGTGTTCAAAGAACCGTCAATTAAGATGCCATCAATAAGAGCATAAGATGGTGTCTTTATTTGATTTGATGGGCTTGATACTTCTTTTCAGGCAGTTTTCCTTCACACAAGTATTCAATGAAAGGCTGTCTCCAATCAACCTCCCCATCTTTAGTGGTGGCAAGCTCCCCTTCTAGAGCTTATTTATCGATGAGTTCGGTATTGATATGCATAAAACCTAGTGATTCCATACTTCTATCGATATAGACTCATTATCTAGATAGGCTATTTCTTGAGGAAGCTTTGTTAAAACATCGGCTATAGCATTTCCACTTCAAGAAATTCTATATAAGGTGACCTATAGAATTTGTTTTAACATCTTCATGGTGTACTTATAGTACTGATGAAGTTTAGGTTTGAGAACTTTAAAAATTTTGATGACTTCATTGACCACTAATTGTGAATCCCCAAAGATATTAATATCTTTGATGCCAAGCTAAGTGGACAACTTTAGATAGGTGATGAGATATCTTTCATTATTTATGCAAAGCTTTGATAGATAATATGAGAATCATAATATTCTACAATTTGGAGTAAAGAAGACTATCTCTATTCCCTCTTTGTTTAAGAGGATGAACTGCAGTTCATCTCTTCTTTGGGAGGAAGCTACACCATCAAAGTATCCTAATGATAGCTATTTGCAATATTTAAACTTATGATTTCCTTATTAAGGATATCATCATTTAAAAGAGAATCTACTGAAAGAGGGTGTGCTGCTAGCACTTGCCCTTTCATGATGCGAACCAGTATGAAGGTGATGTAAAACTATGATAAAATCATGAACTATCATGCCATCCATTCAGATAGCATCAATCATGTCATGAGATGTGTAGTTGATTTACTCTAGAAATTAGGTTAATCTTATAAGAAAGTAGCTAGGCAATGCTTATCAAGATATTTGGCTTCTACAAAGATTAACTGATGACTCATGTAGTAGAGTGTAATTTTTCTTTTGCTATTAGCTTGAGCCAACAAGGTGCCAAGGGAATCGCTTAATGTTGCTGTGTAGAAGATGAGAGGTCTGTCTAGGATAGGGGTAACTAATATTAGGGGTGCCATTAAGTATTTCTTGATGCTTTTAAGTGTGTGGTGGCACTTATCATCCAATCAAAATTTCATATCTTTCTTTGTGAGTGTCGTGGAGGGTTGATATCGGTCATATATGTTTGATATAAAGCATCTTAGATGCTCCAACCCTTCTTGAAAGGACCTTAACTAGATTAAACTCTTAGGAGGTGACATTTCTAAGATTTATTTGATGTTCTCTCAATCAATTTAAATCCCATAGGGTCCTACAATGAACTATAGAAACTATCCTAAAGTTACCCCAAAAGTGTATTTTAGAGAGTTCATCCTCAGGTTATAACAACATTAATATTTGAAAACTACACTCAAGTCATATAAATAGTCTTTCTTTTTTTATTTACACCAAAAGATTATTGACATAACACTCAACCTAGTGATGAATGAGTTCATTGAAGAATCTAGTCATGACTTGCTGATATATGGTACCAGCATTATTATGGCCAAAAGGCATGGCCATATAGCAAAAGATTTTGATTGGAGTTCTAAACGTAATATTTTTCTTATTCTTAGGTGCCATCTTGATTTGGTTGTAACCAAATAACCCATCCATGAATGAGAAGATTGCATATGAGGAGGCTATGTCTACCATCAGTTATGATATGGGTAACAATAACTCATCATTGGGACATGCCTTATTAGGATTCCTGAAATTGATGTATATATAAATTTGACCATTTTTCTTTTTAACTACTATGATATGTGCTAACCAGGTGACACACTTTTCCTCCTAGATAAAATGAACATTGACCAGTTTCTTACCTTTAAAGTAATTTGTTATTTAATGTATGTTCGCATGCATCTAGAAGCTTGCTTCACGAGTATTATATCAGGTTGTATTTCTAGTTTATGGACTATACTAATTAGCAGCTAATCTAGACATTTCTCCATAACTCCATTTGAAGAAATCCTTAAAATCTAAAATCAATTTAATTAGGTCATTAGCTTTAGACACATTTGATAGTGAACTTATAATTTTGGGAGTGGGTTATCCTTAGTGCTTAAATTAATTTTTTTAGCTAATCTATGGTTAAATTTATTTCCTCCTCTACTTTAGATGGTGCATCCCTAGTTTGAAGGTCATCTAGATCATCTAAAATTTATAAATAGATCTGTTCAAATGAATTTAGTTTATTTTGAAAGATGCTATTAGACCCCAAATAGTTAGTGACAACCAGACAATACTTGTCATCATCTAACGGGCTCAATTGTGCCAAATCTTAGCCCTGGTCTTGATTAAGCCTTCCTTTTCAAAATAATTTGATTTATGTCTAGACTATGTGTGATGTATTAATCTCAATTTTTTAATCCTAAAAATAAGGCAAGAACCAATCAAAAGACAATTCTATTATTTCTTTGAAAGATTCAACCTCAAGATTTACATTAATTTCTGAACTTACGGAAGATGCTCATAAATTTTTTTTTTGTTGAAGCTTGGTATTCTCACATAGTTGTGGTGCAGCTTTAACTACCAAATCCTCAACATGCATTGGAGAAAGTGGGGTTAGAGCTAGAGTGCTCACATATTGGTTAAGCCTCTCATACAAAGACAAGTCAAATGCTTCATTATGAAACATTTCACTATCTTGCTTGCTGCTACTTTATTGGGGGACCTAATTTTTATCAATGCTTGGTACCACTCTCATGGTTGGCTTGGTTTTTAAGTGTGGAGGTGGCTGGTGAATTAACTACATAAGACTCATCATCCATGTTAGATTCTAAGTCCATGTATATAATTGGGGGGGGGGCTTGTGTTTGATTTAGAATGGTCTTCTCCCTTAAATGCCTCCTTAGAGTCTATCTCATCCTCATGCCATGGGAGGTTGAGATATCTCACCTACTCATTGAAAAGGAGAGGTAAGATATGCTTGTACGTGATATCAAACTCCACCTCCTTCCCCAAGTTTTCTTCTCTTTCTCTTTTCTTTTATTTTTCTTTTTCCTTTCTTTTTCTTCTTATTTTTCTCTTTTTTTGATTAATATTATTTTGAACATCACGTGTGTACACTGTTTATTTCTTTAGGAGGTAGTAGGTTCCATCCTTATATATCATAGCTTTTTATATTGAAAATGTTTAAGGCCCCCTTTAATGCAATATTCTAAGCCACCACACATGAACTTGATACACTAATGTAACAAAATTGGAATCATCTTATTCTCATGCAACCAGGGCCTTCTAAGTAAAGTGTTGAAGGATGTTTCTAAATCTATAATGTGGAACTTATCTAGTCTTTAGGTCATCAATCTATAGCAACAATATGATTGGCCTATGACCCTCTTTCTTTATTCATTAAATCATTTCAACATCATTTTATCAGAGTTGAGTTTAGTGATGTCGATCCTAAAGTAAGCGAGGGTTCTTAGAGTCATATCAATGAACCTGGGTTAATAAGCACTCTGGTCAATTTGAAGTTTTTAATGTTCATAGAGATGTATAGAAGGCAATAATGATCGATAGTTCCTAGGAGCAAGTCTTCATCTGAGAAAAGATAACTCCCAAGACTTCTTTGAAGTAGTAAGCTTCTTTTGTGTTTATGGAAGTAGTATCCAGTTGAACTATGCATATCTCAGGATCTAGTAAAGCTTTGATTAAAGACTCCTTTATAACTCTAGATAAAATAAGAGCATCGTATATACTTAGCTTAGCTGACAACTTTTTAAGATGGGCTTGGATGTTGTAGTCAACCTTAGGCTGGTTCTTTACAAGCATATCCATTGTTGGAGCAACTTGTGAAGGGGCTATCTACTCATTGGAGTCAATGAGTTATTTACCCTTATCTTAAGGTGCCATCATATAAGGTAGAACTCTGCCACTGTAAATGTTGAGCTTGATGATCTCTTTTATTAGAGGAGTTGTAGTGGTATCTACTTGTTCATTATGAGAACCATAAGCTTTTCTGAATGGATCTTCAGAATTAGATGATGTTAACTCTAACTCAATAAGGGGCACCCTAAAAATTTAAGATATAAATGATCATTATCATAATTAGAGTCATCAAGAGGAAGAGAATGATTGGAATCACTTTGATGATTAAGACTTAGAGATTTATCATTACAGATAAGATCATCAAAATCATTACATTAAGAAGATACAAGTGGAATCTTTCTTCATTGATCTATTCACCTTAGGCAGTGCAGAATAAAGGTGATACATGATAAGTAGAATGAGTGGTTTGATGCCCCATTCATGTTGTTGCTATAGTAAGAAGATACAATGCTCTTAGTAATACAATGTTATTGCTATATCCTAGGCTTGTAGTGATAGCTCTTGCTCGACATCCACCCTCCTTGGGTTAACCTCCACAACTAGCTGATCAATTAGGGTAATAGAGGTTAGAGCTAATTCACCATGAATTTTGAAATGATTTTCTTAAAGGTTTGAGATAAGAAGATGGCATAACCTTCTTTAGTTTTAAGAGGATCAAATGACTCCCCAGAGATAACTTTGATAAACCTAATGGTGTGTTCTACCAAGTACTCTTTGGGTATTATTCTGGCTCTAGACTTGCAACTTAACTCAAGTTAATCCTTAAAGATAATGCAATCCTCTAATACATGACTTAACATACGATGATAGAGAAAAAAGTTAGGATCATCACTTTTTCCCACTTCCTCTAACTTCATGGGTTCGAGTAGTTAAAAATCATAATTTTTAAGGAGATTCTTAGAAATTTTTCTAATCACATCTAGCTACTTGGTGGATAGTACAGAGAATGATAATGTTGTCATTACTACTACTATTGTGGTCATTGAATTGGAAGAGACTATTGATGTCTAGATTTTTTAGGCTGAACTCTCATAGGTTTCTTTCCCTTATATACTACTAAGACTACCCCATATTTCTTCTCAAATATTTTTTGGGGTTTGGGCTTGCTCAACTAGTCAAAGGGTAGCTATTTAGCTCCCTCTTGGAGGTTATCTATCTTGCTGATCAATTTCTTGAAGGTCTTAATGTGAAACCTCTGAGCATGAAGGCCATGAATTTCTCTTAATATTCTTAATAAATTGTTCCTATAAGTTTTTCTACTAATTTATCTTGGGTTTCTACTTTTCCATCATTAAGTTACTATGGCTCTCTAACTGAAAGTTTTACTAATTTATTTGGTAGTTCATTTTACCAATCAAATGCAACTTATCTAATTGCATCTTACATTATAGCTGGTAGCTCTAAAGTGTGCAATATACTATTGTGGGTTCTCACTACCATCAAAGACCTTGAATAATGGTGGTACAAACCCCTTGGGGTGTTGCACTACATCAAACTCCAATTGGTAGGGTCTACCCTTTGGAATGAATGAAGCTCCTTTGGCTTGCACCAACACATCCATCACTTATTTCTCTACCATCTACTTGATATCCCATACTTTTTGAAGAGCCACACTATATTTGCTTTTCTTGTGTAAACTACCAGCATCTTCCTATAAAAGAGTTATGCTTTTATGTCTATCAATTATATGCACTAATCCTATCCTATACACCTCCATAGGTGCAACCTAAAGCACTAGTGTTTTTTCATGAAGTGCTAGGACCACTAACATCAACTCCTTCATCCTCTACTCCATGAAACTAATTTGATCATCTTTTTTGCTTTAATTGATGTCATAATTATTATGTTGAGTCTGGTGCTTCACCTTCCTCAACCACAATTTCCTTATGTTAATTTCTTAGTGTTTCTCCCTATATGTAATGACCAAGTGTCAACCATGTAATCTATATAGACTTCTCTAACAAGCATCATCATCAGCATCAAAATCTATCATCTCATTATCCTGATCCTGATGAGCATTCCCTTCATTCTTCTAAATTGTAAAATAATAGTCTTCAAGGATGTCCTCCAATAAATGATTATTGATCTTTTTAGGTCAACAGGAACATACTTAGGGTGCTCACTATTTTTTCCCAGCCTTTTTATATCCATCTTCTCTTTCACATATACACTTACCACCCTAAGAGCTTCATGAGTAAGTTGACCTTCCTTGTCCTCTCTCTTTTTTCCTGGCGATTATGATTGGGCTATGACCAGACTTTTGGGCTACCACACCTTTTTTTTTCCACTGACATAGCAGAATGTTGAGTGGGGGTATTCGACCTTGGACTATCAGTATGAAAAAAGAAAGTTGGCCCTCAAGGTGCAGTCAAATCACCAAATGTGGTTTTATCTAGATTACCTTTGATACTTTAACATGACATCTAATGCAGGGAGATAAATAGGGGAAGGAGACCTATGAGCTATGCAGTGTGATGGAGGTCACACTGGCTACAACTCTCTGTGTACCCATTTGATTAGATCAGACCTAGTAGGAACTATCCCATCTTATTGTCCTATACACTCGGGCCACAGTATGCCATGATGTCTGTCTATTAGGGAAGAAATTGTTGGCTATCTAGCAAACTTCCTTCTTTCTTTCCTCGCCACTTGTGCTACAAGTTTGGCCTTTGTGGCCTCTATTCATATAATCTGATCTCTAACACTTCTAAGGATCACCTCTCTCAGGCTTATGACTACCTCAAAGTCAGACCTTTAATGTTTCATTCCCAAATATTTAAGGATTGACCCTAGCATATGGTGCCCCCTCTTTTCCCAACCTGGTGTCTTATACTTAGACAAGCATGGTGGTGATGGTGATATATGGAGGATGTTTTTCTCTCCTTCTGAGGCTAAGAGTGGGTGAAACCTACTACCCTAAAGAAGAGGAGAGATCTCTAACAGTGACCCATCTTTAGCTATAGAGGAGGAGGACTCAATCTCCTTGAACATCCTCTTGTGTTACCTATTCAACTTCTAATTTTTATTCCTCCTTTGTGTTATAGTGAGAGGGATGTAATTGGAAGATGAACCTTTCTCAAAAGATAGAAGGGGTAATCTTTGGCTCAATTTTTTCCTTTTCCATTACTATCGGGGGCTACCTTGGCAATTACATCAACCTCAGAGGCTCTACTAGTGGTATGAGCAATAGATGATACTATAGGGAACTTAACCACATTACTCTTAAGAGAGGAGAACTTGCCTTCAGATATTAAGTCAAATTACAAAAGGGGTTTCTTATCTGCTACCACCTTGTGGTTAACCATAGTAAGAGATGGGCCATCACAAGTGACCTTGAAGTTGTTAAAGCCTAGACCTAAATTTGATGATGATAGAATTAGTGAGGAAGGCCTGATCCACCTAGTTCACACCTATGGCTAAAGAGAACATGAGTTTGTTGGATGACATGGTGCCTTAATATAGGTTGAATGTTGTTGTAAGAATACTTTATCCTTTTTTAGAGAATAATATAAATTATTTATATAAAGTTTTTAAATTTGATGGCTAAACTTCAACCGCACTATAAAGTGGGTTTAAAAAATTTATGAATTCTAGAATTCAGGATTTCATAAACCTAACTCTTCATGCTTAAGCATGGTAACGAGTCTAAATTGATGGTCAAATATTTTGCTAACTTTAGTGATTACTCTAATTTTTATTGAATTGACCCATTGGGGAATCCAATGGGAGGTTCTAAAACTTACTCATTAGCTATTGATAAATAAAAGGTACTAAAACCAAAGAAAAAGATGTTGATAATAGTCACCCAAGGAAGAAATGGATACAACCTTTAATGGAATGAATGATAGTCTAAGCTCATGAGTAGCATAAGCTTACTACCGATATATAAAGATAGCTGCCAATCACTAAAGATGGAGAGGAACTTTCCCAAGTAGAGTCACCAAAAAAATTGTGGTGTTTAAGAATGTGATATGGGACACAATGTAAATCTTATAGATTACTTATTAAAATGATAGAGTACAACATCAAGTAATCATATACTATCTTAAAAGGTAGTGATATCACTCTATAATGGACTCAATTATTTAATATGGACTCCTAAGGTTGATGGCTTTATGTATACCATAATTTTATACTTTACATGGATGAAGTAAAAAAAATATATTTTAAGTTAGGTTCTTAAGTTCCCTATAGAGGTTATCCCCTATAGTTAATTATATCTTAGAAGAAAGAGAATTCCTCCTAAGAATACTCTTAATTAAAGAAACTAGCTCCTAAGGTTGATGGCTTTATGCACACCATTTTTTCTTACTTTAAATGGATGAAGTAAAACAAAGTTTATTTTATGTTAGGTTCTTAAGTTCCCTATAGAGGCAAGCCCCTATAACTAATTACATCTTATAAGAAAGAGAATTACTCCTAATAATATTCTCAATTAAAGAAACTAACATTCATTTCTATGAATTTCAAAGCTGACACTTAAAAAAGATAATTAATTCAGAAATTCAAAAGGGGGAATGCTCCATGGAGGCTGAACTTAAGCCATCAAATTCTCCCCTCTAGAAGAATCTGTTAAGGATTAGGAATTCTATTGAGCCTTTCATTAGATGGAAGATAAAGAATGGAAATGCTGACATGTAAAATGAAATTTGGTATCAATATGAACCACTTGCTACCTATAAACTTAAGCTAACTTCTAACAAATTATTTCAATACTTTTTTCTTAACACGAAAGGCCTATTGCATGGAATCATAATGAGATGCTTCAATATCTTCTTAAAAACATTGATGAAGACATTATCCACATTCCTCTAAACTCTCTACAAGGTCTTAGTTGTACTGGATGGAAGGAAATCACTCACAAGCAGACTTTACAAGGAAACCACTAATTCCACCCCTATTTCTAGGGGACAGTCCATATGTCATCTCTATTGTAGGTCAACTATCTTTTTCCTCTACTAGAGAATTTTCAGAAACACTTTGGCCACTAAGGATAGCCTTAAGAAAAGAGGGATCCACCTAGCCTTAAATGCTAATTCTATTCTGAAGAGAAAACTACAACACATCTATTCCTTCACTATCATAAAGTCAAGAATATTTGGAGTAAACTCTAATCACACTTTGGTCTACAAGACATGGTTCGACATCCTAGCGATTTTACTCAACTGTTCAGCTCATGGACCAACTCAGACAAGCTCAAGCACCTCCAAATGAATTTAAAATGTCCTCAAATCATTTTACTTCAGTATATATGAATAGATAGAAATGAAACCAAGCACAACAATAAACCAAAGACATTTGAAGCCATTGTCCAACAAAAACACAACCACATCCAATAGGCTATCTATTATAAGAGACTAAAACTAGAATTTATTGAATAAATATCTTCTAATGAACTAAGCTGCCATTCTTGTAATATTGTATTTTTGATTATGCCAAAACCACCTTGGTGTAAAATTAACATTGATGGTTCTTTTTAACCTCTATCCAACAAAGTTGGATTAAGAGGCATCATTCAAGATTGGGAGGTTCTGTTATCTGCACTTTCCACAAACCTTGCAGCCCCGTAAGTCCCATGTTTGTTGAAGCTGATGAATTGCTCTTCACCCTCAAGATTGATCAAGCATTCCCCAATCCCTTCTAGATTGAAATTTATTCTACCCCTTTACTCAGCATTATTAATTGAATCACTGAACCTCCATGGAGTATGTCTTATCAAATTACTTCAATACGCCAACTAATTAAACTCAAGGACATCAAACTTTCTCACATCCACTAAGAGGGGAATATGCCAACTAATCATCTTGGTAGGATTGGGACTTCTAAGCACTACACATAAATTTATTTTTGTACATTATGTAGCATTAGGCCCCTTATCCTAGGTGACATGCTTAATTTACCTTTCATTAGGGAAAAATGTTGTCTATGTAAGTCCATCTGATTAATGCAATTTTTTCTTTCTTGTACAAAAAAAAGGGAATGCTTTAAGAAGAGTTCTTTTCATAAGCCAATCAAGAATAATTAGAAAATGTCTTTAGATACTGGAAAGCGAGTAAGCATTTCAACTATCTTATTATTGACTTTACATTTTAGAAATTAAAATTATTGATATTCTAAGTTGATATTTTTTTAGAAATATGGGGCATAAATTATAATAACATAAAACTTTAGAGATGCCTAGGAGTTGAAGACTTATTCCAATAGGATACTTCAAACCCTAATTCTAAAAGCACTTCTAACATAAGTTTGAAGTTAGACCTAGTCTAATCTTTAAGAATTATGGGTCTTCATCTCACTTGAGATGAAAACCTATCCTTGACTCATCTAGACTTATTTTTAGCTTGAAAGGGTTGCTAGCTCACAACACCTAAGTGATTTTAAATCAATGAGTCCAGTCTTATGTTATGCAAGATGGCTGAGCTATTGTATTTAGAAAAAAGGTGATAAGTGAAAAAATTTAGTTAAATTATCATATATTTTTATGTAAAACTTTCATTATTTTATGATTTATTTTTATAATTTTAAGTATTTATGATAGGAAATCTTTTATTGAAAAAAAGAAATACAGAAAATGTAGAATAGCAGCACAATGTCACAGTGCTGCATTACAACACCGAGGTGCTAGTATCAGAAGAAAAGGATATGCATAAATAGGAAAGGCAACATAAATGGTGTTAGATTTATAGCACCAAGGTGCTAGACCCAGTGCCATGATGCTACTTTACAACATCAAAGTTTCAAAATCTAAAAATTGAAGCAAAAAATCAAAGAGCACAATGCCTAAGTGCTACAGAACTAGTGTCGAGGCACTACAACCTAATCAGAGAAATTTTAGTGTGGGAATTTGTTGAGTTGGGGACTTCGCTTACTTATTTTTTTGATTTTTATTTAAAGGTTTCTATTTCTAATAGCATTCAGGACTTTAGATTTTGGAGGAAATGGTCTCCTCATTCCATGGTTGATTCTGTGAACTGGGATGTGTATGTTTAATTTAGAATGACTTCTTTATAGCTCCTCTAACACTATTTCTCTTAACCCATCGAAGAAAATTGAAGTTAATGTTGGTGAGTATGTTTGCAATGCATAAGCAATCCTACAGCTCTGCGACTAGCATTGTATTTTTTTGAGCTCTCTTGGACATTTTTTGCTCGAGAAAAATGCTTCATAGTTATTATTGCTTAGAGTGAACTGGTATCCTGTGGGATAGTAGTTTCCCTTGCTGCACTGCTAATTGGATTGATGATGATGGACTTCAATTTGGGCTTAATAGCCACCTTATTCTTAGTAGGGGTAGTAGGCATTGACATTGATAGACTATCAAAGATGGAACCCTTCTTAGAGGTTAGGGATTTAGGCTTGGGCTCATTGGGAATGATCACATTCGGCCTCCTTCCCTTGTTGAATGCCTTTGGCATAACAATGCTTTTAATGAGAGGCATAATTATAGGTCTTGCAGGTAAAAGTTAGACAAGTTCAAAAATTATTTTGAACTAGAGTGTAGCTACAACAGAAACAACATTGATTATAACCTAAAGGAATCTAACAGTGGACCCCTCTCCAAGCTTAACAATTATCTTACTTGTAATATTGGTTGGCCATTGGAGGTTTACAAACATGGTCATGGATCTTAAAATTTTTAAATATTATAACTCAATATTTAAGTTTATGATAACACCATATATTTTAATTTTTTCAACCAAAGGTGGAAAGAGAAGTAATCCCTAGTGGTGTCACTAGAAATTTGTTCGCTAAAAAAAATTGTTTTGAGTATGCTATCCGCCATCTTCAATGAGATGGGTAAGAGTTTTTTTCTTGTAAGGCATTGATATATATTCAACCAGATTTTCCCAAACATTACATTAGGGTCTAGGATCTACTTCCTGTGAACACAAGCCTTCATAGTTAATTACCCTTCTTACCGTAGTAAGAGAGCATTCTCAGTTAAGGTTGGAAACAAATATCTCTCTCTAATATGAATCGATGTCTAGTGGTATGTGTGGTATAGCATAGATAACTGTCTAAGGGAAATAAGAGAATAATTTCAATCAAGATCATAGGATTTCATCATCACAAGGCTATATTATTCTAGTCTACCAACATCAGAGGGCTAGATGTAATGTCTAAAGAGTCTGATTAGTATCCATCGGTTGCCTCATCTATGATATCTCGAGCAAACCAAAGGTTTTTTGTAGGTGCTTTGTGAATCAAAGCTATACTAATTTATAAGTTTATCTAATAATTCAATGTAGACTACTTTGCAAATATATATGTAGGGCATACTTCCATAGGAATGTCGTATGGATATAGATTATTCACATGGAAAATGTATAGATTAGACTTACATTCCTTTGGAATACCAGTAGGGTGTTCGCATGGAAAACACATAGATTAGACTTACATCCTTTGGAAAGCCATATTTATATAGGGGTTCACATGGTGAATGAATTATAAGTTATTTGAAAGGTGATTATAAATATGTTGCTTTTGGGGGATGGTGCCTCGACACTGGAAGTATGGAGCCTAGGAGCTATAATGGGGAGCATATTGGTGTTATAGATTATAGCGCTTGGGCATTATTAGGATGGTGCCTCATCATTGTGAAATTAAAGCAATGGAGTTATAGGTGCTATAAAGGACGTTTGAAAGTAGGCTGACAGATTGACCAGCACCTTGGTGCTAACTATGTAGCATCATGACACCAATCAAAATATCATTCAAACAAGCTGATAGATTGGTAGGCATATTTAATAGATAAGATAAACTTTTTGATGATCATTGCAGCATTATAATAGAATAACACTGTGCCACATCAATATTTGATGAGCTTTTTGATTCTGGTCGGTTACAAAATGAATGGTAATAAGTGCTCTTTTTGACTGGCACAATAACCATTTTGACCAACGCCTAGGTGCTACATGTGAGCACTACAACACTAGTTCCTAGTCTCTGGACCTGCGAGGTGAGCACCTCAGCTTTGCTATGGTAACGCCACAACACAGATTCTTTATTCCATTATTTAAGAAGTGGGTGCCCTGGCGCTACTTCTGTAGCACTGCAACACTAGGCTTGGTTTATAAATAGACCACTTAGACTGTAGATTTTTCATTATGCCATCTCCTTGGTATAGGGATTCTTAGTTTTCTCTCCCTCAATTTTTTCTCACATTAAAAAGATAAGCATGCCACTCAAGAGGCTCACTAGCAAGATAAGGGCAACTACAGGAAACTTTAATAGGTTTGTTAGCGTGGAAGTAGAGGAGAGGTATCAATATGCTCTTATTCACAAGAACCTCATCCCGAAGAGAAGTTTCCACAATCTAGGTGGAAGCATGGAGAGGATCATCATAAAATGATGGAAGGAGATGCTAGCTTAGGAAAGTAGCCCCTATGTCATTCTTGTGGTGTGGGAGTTCCTTGTTAGTGTGAAGGAGCACCAATACAATAGAGTTTTTGTATGGGAAAAATTGATAAGTTTTAATAGTACTACCATTAATGCATATTATAGTTTGCAAAATATAGTATATGATCAATATCTTTCCTATTATAATAATCATTTTGATTTTGATGAAGTCCTTGGTTTTCTCACTGGTAGAAATGCCAATATTTAGTGAAAACAATGGGAGAAATAATTATCCACTTTCTTGCCACCGACCTAATGACAGAGTTTAAGGCTTAGCACTATTTTATTTCTTCCAAGGTAATACCTATTAGTAATATTAGTTAGGTGACTAAGGGCACGACCATTTTGAATTTTTCTATTCAAAAGAGGCTTTATAATTGATATAAATAATATTTTTATAATTTTAATTGTAATATGTCTAAAGGTAGTACTACTGTTGGATACATTCATCTTTCTCTTATTTATGATTTATGTACTATGGTGAGTGCATTGGGGGAGCCTAGTAAAGACGTTCTTACTCAAATGGCTCCTCTAATGAAGAGGATAATTGGGGGATTTGGCTCGAGGTTGAGGTGGGGGAAAGCTCACATGCTCCATGTGCCTCATAACCTCGATCCCATCCTTTCAAAACCTTAAACGAGCAACTCCAAAAAATTAGAGCAGGAGTCTCATATTCAAGGAAACAAGTTGGTGAGAGTAGTCGTAGGCAAGAGGCCTTAGAAAAAAAAATTGATTATTACAAGGATCAACAACAAAAATAGGTTTCTTACATGACTAAGTTTAAATCAGCCTTAGTTATATATTTAAAAATTGTGGCTTTATGGGTCTGGGTCAAGCCTCTTTTCTTACAGTGCCGCAATATCTGCCTTACGTGAGCACCCCGCTAGCATAAGAAGAAGAAGGGGAGGAGGAGGGTGATGAATATGATTACTAATTTCCCCCCTTTTCTTTCAATTTTGTATTTTTTAAAAATTTATGTAATCATTTTTTATTTTAATAAATATATTTTAATTTCACATATTTGTGTATTGTCATGTATATGTCCTTATATTTGTCATTTAAAAGCACTAGAATTCAAAATAATGAAATTTTTTCCAAGTTAAATAGATATTAGAGTAGTAGCGCCTCAGTGGTAAGAATGAATCGCCTAGGTGCTGCTAGCCTCCATGACATAAGCTTAAAACCTAAGAGTCTAGCATTGTAGTGCTCTATATGTGGTACTACAGTGCTCTTAAGGTAGTCATTTTTTATCATCCTATTTGAGGAGTTAGCACTATGGTGCTTGATATGTGACTCTATTAAGATAGTCATTTTTAATCATTCCACCTCAAAGGTCAGCACTATGGCACTGGGTAAAAAATACACAGACTTAGAATTTATTGAGGTTAGTATTCCAAGTGTTTAGAATTGTGAAACTAATCTTGTGCTGCAGTGCTTGAGGTACAGTGTTGTGGTGCTATAAGAAGAATTTTCTCATACAATCTAAGAGCTTAGAGCCTAGGCACTGTTTGATCATCAGTGCATAAAATTTAATAGTTTTGGAGAAATTTAAAATTTTTGTAGCATAACATCTTAGTAGTGCTAGATTTGTACCCTTTTATCTTATTTTAGATCCAAAATTAATGGAGGGAGGATTTTATTTCACAATGGAATTAAGTTCAACTGTGAAAGATGTAGAGCCTCAACATTGAAAAATGGCACTTCAACGTCACTTCAAAGATATGGATCTGAAAAGCTTAGCACTGTGGCATTGAAATATAGTGCTACGATGCTAAAATACAATGCCACAATGCTAAAATATATGCCATGACACTACAAGAATTATACCTAAACTTGAGAGTTTAGTGTCACGGCACCAAATATCTAGCACCTCGGTGCTATGGGATGGAGAGCCAAAGATTTCATTCCCAAGACTACATTGCCTTAGTGCTGGGGCTTGGAATGGGAACTCCATTTTTAAACAAGAAATTTATAGAATTTTGATTTATTATGAAAATTTGGTGACATAACACCTTAGTAGTGCTAGTTTTTTACTTGTTCAATGCAAACACACTCTTCTCCCTTATTCTGAATACAAGATCAATGGAGGGAGGATTTCTTCTCACGTCAAAACCAAGTTAAACCACAAAAGTATTTTGAATTTCAAGATTTTGGAATTTTATGTTCGTGTGCTTTCTTTTTTACTCCAAATTCAAGATCGACGGAGATAAGTCTTTTTATTTCTCACTGGATGTAAGATCAATAGTGAAAATCTTGTTAAACTTAGTTTTTAGAAACAAAATTGTGTAAAGAAAGCATTTTTAAAAGTTTTTTTACCTAGAATCAAGGAGAGTAAACTACGATCTTGTCTCTTGCTTGAGGAGGCAGCTGTGGTAGAAGTGGAAAGCATGCTATTGAGAATGCAAATGAACAAGAGTAAGAATGGTGCAGGTGGGTAGGAGTGAGAGTGAGGGAGAAGGAAGAAGAATGGAGAGAGGGGTAGTTCTATCCTTTTTGAATTTCTCACTATTTGGATAGTTTTTCAATCCATAACCGCCCCCCTACACCTCCTAGGCAGTCATTGCTACTGGGGTGGGAACCATAGTTTTTCTTGAGTTTAAAATTGAAGGTCTTAGTGATAGTGCCTTAGTGCTATCATCACATCACCACAGTGATGTATCATTTAAGTAGGAAACCACCAAGGGAAATTTTGAGCTTCTAAATTTTGTAAGTGGTGATAGTGCTTAGGCACTGCGATTGCTATGCCACGGTCACCCAAGCCAGAATGTTTAATTTATTCCATTTTTTTTAGATGCAAACATATCTCACCATCCTTTGGACTTTATAGTAAAGGTGGTAAAGTGAGTAGAATCTTACTGAAAGCTTTCTTGCATTCATCGGTCCACTCAAACTTTTTTTGTTCTCCTCAACACTTTGAAGATCAGTGAGCAACGCTCACCTGCCTTAGAGATAAAGTTGTTTATCCCAGCATTACACCTAGTGAGTCATTTCACCTCTTTGGTTATTATCAGGGATGACATGTTGAGTATGGCCATGACTTTGTTAGGATTTACCTTAACACACTCAAGTGTGATCACAAACACCAAGAACTTACTTAATTTAGCATAAAATGTGCACTTCAATGAGTAAGATACATATTATATTTCTTCAAGGTAGCAATGATTTTCTTCAAACTTATGATCTGTTGTTTAGGTGACTTGCTTTTAACTAGCAAGTCATTTATATGGGCTCTCCTTTTTAACTCCTTGACACTTATCATACTATAGTAAGTCGCTCTTGCATTCATTAGCTTAAATGATATGTTGACCTCATTTTAGATGAGGTTAATATCATATCTAAACTAATAAATAAGACACCTAATCCCAGATTAGGAGCCTCTTAATTAGGTACTTAAGACACTATATTTAGTGATATAATAAAACCTTATAGGATTTGACCTAACCTAATAAGATTAGGTAGACCAAAATAAGCTCAAACTTAAATAGTTGATTGAATCAAAAACATTCTAATTGAAATCTGAGAGTTTGATTAAGGTAATTGAAGTAGTTAACTCAATTATCTTACTTAAGCTCAAAATTAACTAAACCTAAAGACATTCAAATAAAATCTAAATAAATTGAAATCAAATCAAATAAAAAGCATGAAGTTAGTAAATGAACATGGATAGATTTCAAACTAAATTCAAATGAATGTCAAAGATGGTCAACCATTTGACATAGAGTTGATTTATATGGGCACCACTTAGTCAAAGGTCAACCTAGCAAAATTTGACCAACTTAAATATTTCCAAAGCCTCAAAATAATCAAATAAACATGTTTAAACATAAAAAATCTAAATAAATATAAATCCAATAAGGCATTAATTAGGTTAATTAGGTCACTTGATCTAAATGAGCCTAAATTGACCTTATGAAACCTAAACTTAAATTAATCAAAATCAATTCAAATTGAATGTTTAAAATCATTTAAAAATCATCATTAAACATAATTCAACCAATTACTACTTTTAATTTGATTACTTTGGTCATTTGACACAATTAAATCCATGTTGACTCATTTGGATCAAAATATGTTGATTTAGGTTAAAGTAAACATCTAATTTAAATCAAATGAAATTGAATTGATTGATAATATCCATTACAAATGGTCAATTAAACATAATTAAACCCAAATATAAATTCTAAAATATCAATATTGGTTAGGAGACTGAATTCGATCCATTTAGTTCCACTTATTCCAAAAGGAAGCCAAACCTAGCCTAAACCACATTGAAACTAAAAATTGATTTATAAAACATTTAATGATCAATAAATAATAATTGAGATCTAAATATAAATCCAATTATCAAGTGAATAAACTAAAATTAATCTAAAAGTAAAGAGAATCAAATGTATCATTCTAAATCAGTAAAAATTTGTACTAAACTCAAATTAACTTGAGTTTTACTCATTACTCGTTATGGGGATTTATTTGGACCATCAAATAGCAGTCCAAAGGAAGCATGTGAGGTAGGGTAACCATGTAAGATGCCATGGAGGATGAGTTATAGCCATGGGAAGAAAGAAACCTAAACCCATGTAAGGAATTCAAATCACATTTCCCTTCCTCCATGCCCTATCCAGCCCTTCACTCAATGCTAGTATGGGCCCATCCTAATCAGTTAAACACCTCTTAGAGCTAGCCTCTAAAGGTGGAAATCACCATTGCCAAATCCATTTTGAATTCTCCATGGATATAGTTCATGGACATACATGGAAAAGAGAGGAGAGAGAGTTTATCTTGGAAATTTAATCACTCACACACATTGTTGAGGTGAAACGAAGGAGAGCTGACCAATTCCCCGATTCCCATGCCGTTGGTAAGCCAAAGTTTAATCAAACCCATCAACGAATGAGTGGTGCTCGGCCTCCATAGTGATTGATGAGGAGGTAATTCAATTCCTTTTTCCCAAAGGCTTAGCACATACCAACAAATGTGATCATAACATCTCCACCACAAAAGATTTATGTCGGTGAGGTACACATCAAAACTGTCCACCTTTAATTCAATTTTGATCCTTTGTCAAAGAAGTTTGATCTCAAGTGAGATCAAACTATATAGTTGAGTTCCAAATGTTGTCATGATGGCTTTGTAATTGAAATCGTGCATTATCTTTGACTAGATCACTGAAACACCCATCTATTTGACAAATAATTCTTGACCTTTTCCATCAATGATGAAGACAAAATCTCCACCATCAATTCCTTCTATGAGGATTGAATAGCCGAGATTTAGTTGGATGACCAGATTAAAATTCCTTTAGGAATGCAGGATTTAATCAAGACCATGTGATCCAACGAAATAATGTGGGATCCATATGGATCCCACGTGATTGAATCATGTGCCATTGGGTCCACGTCAGTGCCATGTGGTGCTCACTATTTAAAAAAGAAAATAGGATTTCCTGAATTAAAAAATATAGATAAATGTACATAACATAAGAAAATCATAAAAAAATAAAACACTTAACTAAAAATTGCAAATAAGGGCTCTATGAATTTATCTCAATGAGGGAAATCCATTAAACCTAAATTCTTTAATTTTTATTAGATATTTTAGGTTAATTTGGGTCTTAGCTAAAAATAATTAAGCCTAAATTAAGCTCAAAATATTAATCCAATTAATATAAAATTTTAAGGAAGTATAATTGAGACTAAAATACACCTTAAATAAATTTGTTAGGATTTATTGGTGAGTAAATCCCAAGAAGTCAAAATTTCAATTTTAAATCCTTAATTTAATGAAATGGATCAATAATAAATTAAGGAAATTTAAAAATTTTATAAAGTTTGTTTAAAACATCATAATTCACATCACTAGAACTTAGGACAATATGAAACTTCATTGAAACCTCATAATCTCCAAAACAACCTTATTAAGCAATTATATAAATTAATTTATTCAATTAATTAGTATGAACTTAAAAAAATTATAATAAATTGACTAAAACTCCTAAAATTTTAAATTAATCTTCTATGGATGCATCTTCTAGAGAGGAATTAAGAAAATAAAATCTCCTAATTAATTATTTTTAATTAAAGCTTAATCTAAGTTTTATTGAAATAATTAAAATATAATTAGTCTTAAAATATGCATTAGATTAATATGAACCTTTAGGGAGATTAAATTATCAAAGAACCCTACTTGCCATAAAATTTAAAAGCCAAGTAACCTCTAGATCAAAAGTTGTAGAATTTCCAATCTCTAGGTCAATCTAAATTCAATAATAAATTAGAATATTACATAAATTATAAAATTTTGTGGAATCAATTTAAAACATCTTCATCAAGATCATATTACTATATAAAAATTTGTTAACCCGCTAGAGTTAAGGATTTTAATTAATCAAGCAATTAAGGCTTATGAAATAATGAAGAATATAAGAAATTAACTAAATCTTGAATTCTAAAATTAATAATATCATAATAAACTAATTATTTAATTAAAATCAAAGTTAATTAACATCTGAATTTCATAGCCAAGTAAGAAATTTATTAATATTAAAATTACTTGAAATTAAAAAACACTTCAAAGTAAACACCAAATTAACTTTAATCATGATATATGATAAAAAATTAAATTAAATAACATAAAATATAAAGGAATCAAATCATTTTGATTTTAAATTAAATTAAAATGAAAATTAAATAAAATTATAATAAATAAACTTTTAATTAAGATTTAAAGAAATATTTTAAATTTTAATTAGAGGTAATAAATTAAACTGAAGAAATATTTATCAAAATAAAAGAATTATAAATAGAATGAAGTCTTCAAATCTTAATGACATTATATTTTATAAAGAGAAATTACAAACAAATCAAATCAAATCTAACTTAGAATAAATCATTTAAATGAATTCAAAAGAGGTTAATTAAGATACTTAAGATCTTAATTTGACACTTAGAATATATGTAAATCTCATCATGCTATGATTTATGATGTAGAATAGAATGAATTCCACCTAAAGCGAAATTTAATTATTCTTCATTCTTTAAATCCTAAATTTCAACCTTAACACAAAAGTAAACCTAAAGGTGGATATGAACTCATAAATCAATTAAATCATTTAAATTGAAACCATCTAATAGGAAATTGAACAAATTCTAAAAAATAAAAATGAAAGAAACCAAATAAAAACAAAACTTTTCATAACTAGCTATCAAATTATATGTAGTCTGGACACCCGAGGTCATAGGTTTACTAGTCTGAAGGAGGTCTTGATACCTCAAACTTATAGTTTAACAATGACATATACTTATGA
Organism: Cymbidium sinense; assembly: GCA_021442155.1. Taxonomy (NCBI): domain Eukaryota; kingdom Viridiplantae; phylum Streptophyta; class Magnoliopsida; order Asparagales; family Orchidaceae; genus Cymbidium; species Cymbidium sinense. Next base: position 83,627,367 of record CM038219.1, read on the forward strand.
AACAAGATTATGAAAAGTAAAAGATTAAATTTTAAACTAAACTAAAACCTAAAATTAAAAAGGTCTAATAAAGCCATACCACACAAGCCCCCTTTCTCACAATCTAGATTATTAGGTCACCAATCCTAGACACAGGTTAGGCAATGTTTTGTAATATGAAATAATGTGATAATTTTTCTTGTTTTGTGATGTAATATTCTTGACTAGATGGTTTGGATTATTTGCTTACTAGTCTGGATGTTAGGGCATTCTTTTTAAGTTAACACTATTTTCTGCAGGGGTTGTGCATAAAAGGATCGTTGTAATAAATATTAAATAAATGATATTTGTTTATATGTGCTGCTTATGTCTCTAAGTATAGCTAGTAAGATAGGTGGGCTTAGTAAGCAACTAATGCTAAGCTTGTATGTTTGAAATATAAATTGTTGGTGTACAATATGTATTTCTTGACCTTTATTTTGCAAGTATTTGAAATTTATTTTAAAATTCTAAAATATAATTTGAACCTAGAATTATGTTAGGATCTATAAAATCTAGGAACAGTTGGTGGTCCCCTATGAGGCCATGGAGGTCCTTGAAGAAGGTGATGATCCTGGAAGAAAATCCTCATAGATCAAAACTTTTAGTTCTAGGTCAGGTTGTATTGTGGCAGAGCTCCACTGCCCATTTTTTCTTTCTTCTAGGGTGTACAATAGTACCTGGCCGCATTAGCCTATTTTATTAATTTGAATTAGCTTGATTAATTTTGGGGTGTATAATTTAAATGCATGTTTTCCTATGTTTCTTTCTTTGTTGTGCTTTATGATGAAATGCTTGGAACATTAGGCTCCTAGGAAAACTTAATTTTTTACCCCACCTAAATTAAATAACTTAAACATAAAATCAAAACTCATAACCTCATTTAAATATAAGCCATATGAATAACTTAAAAGAAACTAAAAATAATTAACTTTTATGGACCATGAGAGCATATTGTCTGCTTTGCTTGAATTGGGCACTTCACCCATTGCACATAAGGTGGCATATGACCTTTGAGGATAACCTCCCTTCTTGGGGAAGTGTCTTTTCATTTTTATTTGAACCATGACCATTTTTAACTGTATCTCATTATAGGCATAAATTGCATACTTATGACCCTTAAATGAATTATGAGTCTAAATATGTAATGATGAAATTTATTGCGTTAGTTTAGTATATAACATGCCAAACATTATGTTAGGGATAGGGAGTGAGTTAGTCTCTTAGATTCTTTCCTAAATGCAATAGCCCAATCATCTTGCATACATAAGATTGGATTCATAATTTTCAAAATCGCTTTGGTGGTTTTAGCTAGAAGCTCTTCCATGTGGGTTATAAGTCGAGAAGAGTTAGGGTAGGTTCATTTTTATCTAGTAGAAAAATAATCGATAATTCTTAAAAAAATTATATTAAGTCAAGCTTTGGACTTATTTGAAGCATTTGTAGATTTAAGGTATGAAGCATCATAATGAAATAAGTCTTCAACCACTAGGCATTTATACAGTCTTGTATTATAGAACCTAAGTCTTAAATTTCTAATAAAATATCAATTCATAACCATATTGAATTTGATCCCAAAAATATAAAGCCCAATGGTAGGATAATTGAAATGCTTAGTGATATCCCAATATTTATAAGCATTTTCTACTCAATCTCGATTGACCTTTGAAAAGAACTCTTCCCCTTTGAAGTGCTCCCTATTGAAATTCCAAATTAAATATTCTTTTAAGACAAGGTTTGAAATGCATAGAAATAAACAACTATTTCTTTAACCGAGAGTGTTCTTAAAAAAAACTCTCTTCTTCATAGATTGTAATTAAATAAAGGGGTTTGCCATTTATAAGGAACTACAAACCTGGTATAAATAAACCTTATCCTACTTTCCATGTAGTTCAAGGAAAAATCTCTGGAATATCGAAGACGCATTAGCCTTAGGAGTCATTATTAAGTAATTGAATCTATTATAGGATAACATGTTTATCTTTAAATATAATATGTTTATTCTTTAATAGTGTATTCAATTACCTAAATGAGAAATTCCTTAAATCTATGCAGTGTCATTAATTTTTTCCACATGATTTTTCTTTAGAATAATATAACTCTTTTCTAATAATAAATGTAAAATTTTTAAGTCAGGAATTGATTATTGCTCGAAAATGCTTCTAGAAAACTCATCGCTAAATAACCACCGTTGAGTTAAGGAATGAATCTATGCTTGGAAGAGGGTACCCATTTTTGGGATTGCTCATGTTTATAATAGTGAAATCCATGAACATTCTCACTTACTATTGGCTTTCAATACCTTGACCATGTTAGATATCTATTTAGGATATTGGCCTTCCTTGATGAAGTAGGCCTCAAGAAATTGACAACTTCCTCCTTAGTTAGCTCAGCAAGCAAAACTGCCATTTTCTTCATCATTTATTTAAGTAATTGGCCATCTTTTTTTATATTAAGACTGTGACAAGCACATTGATATCACTACCCAACATCTCAATTGTAGCCCAAGCAAATACATTTATATCTTTTTGAAGGGCTTGAATAAATGTAGTTTTGTACTCTCCACTAAATGTTAAGTTAATTATAAGCACTCACTCTTAATATTGAGTTTTCATAACTTTCTCAATTTCTTCAGTTTAGATTTTAAGATGAAAGATTGTAAGAGAAAAAATAAATTAAATTATTATCCTAGGATTAGATGGGGGCACTTAAAGAACACAAATAAAAATATTTTTAAGAGCAAGCTACAAGAGCTTAGAATTTAGGATGTTCATAAGAAAGCTAATGTTATATGAAGAAAAGTAGCATGTGAAATTAAGCAAGTTGCTAAAAATATGCTTGGAGAATCAAAAGGAAAAGCTTCTTTTAATAAAAAATAGTTGGTGGTGGAGTTAGAGTACACAAGAAAAGGTAAGAAATAAGAAACATTGTTATAAAACTTGGTTTAGATGTAAAAACTCAGAGAATTGGGAAAGATATAAAGTGGCCTATAGAGATTCTAAGAAAGCAATATATGATAAAAAAAGTTAGCTTTTTGTGATTTATATAATAGATTAGATACCAAAGAAGGTGAAAGATGTAGTTCAAGTAAAGATCTAGTTCAAGTACGGTGTATCAAGGATGAAAATAATAAATTATTTTCTTAGAAAAGGATATTTAAAATAGGTGGATGAGGTATTTTGATAAACTTTTCAATGAAGGATCTGAAAGTATGATTGATTTTAGAAACCTTAATATCCTAAACAAAAATAGAGAATTTTATTTTTATCATCATATTAGTAAATCTGAAGTTAGAGAAGCTTTAAAGAAAATGAAATGTGGAAAAATGGTAGGACTTGATGATATTCAAATAGAAATATTTAGGAGATCAAGGAATTTCTTGGCTTACAAATTTTTTTAATGTTATTTAAAAGACTAAAAAAATGTTAGATGAGCGGGGAAAGAGTTTGTTGGTTCCTATATTTAAGAATAAAGGTGATGCACAAGAGTGTGCAAATTATACAGGAATTAAGTTAATGTGTCATGCATTAAAATTATGGGAGAGAGTAATTGAGCATATGTTACGATGTGATATAAAAGTTTCTCACAATTAGTTTGGTTTCATGTCAAGTAGATCTACTATGGATGCTATACATTTGTTAAGAGGTTTGATGGAGAAGTATAGAGAAAGAATGGAGGATCTACCTATGATATTTATTAATTTAGAGAAAGCTTATGATATAGTTTCAAGAAATGTTCTTTGGAGAGTTCTAGAATAGAAAGGAGTTAATATTGGTTATATTTAAGTCATTAAGGATATGTATACTAGAGCTATTACTTATGTCCAAACACAAGGAGGTTTGACAAAATATTTTTCTATTTTAGTTGGACTACATCAAGGATCAGTTTTAAGCCCTTATATATTTGCTTTAGTTATGGATGTTCTTACTAGGCATTTGTAGGAATATGTACCTTGGTGTATGCATTTTGCTAATGACATTATTCTTGTTGATAAGATTAGAGAGGGAGTCCAAGAGAAACTTGAATTATGGAGGTCAACCTTAGAGTCTAAAGGTTCTCATTTAAGTAGATCTAAAGCTAAATATATGGAGTGTAATTTTAGTTGCAGAAGTTCTAGTGGTAATATTGTGAAATTAGGTGAACAAGTCATTAAAAAGAGTAAGCAAATCAGATATTTAGGCTCTATTGTTCAAAATGATGGTGAATTAGATGGAGATGTTATTAGTAGAATTCAAGTTGGATGGTTGAAGTGGAGGAATACATCTGGCCTGTTGTGTGATAGAAAAGTTCCTTTTAAACTTAAGGAAAATTTTATAAGATAGTGGTAAGACCTATAATGACTTATGGTGCAAAATGTTGGCCAATAAAAGAGAAGCATAAGACTAAGTTAAGTGTTTTAGAGATGAGGATGCTCAGGTGGATGAGTGGCTTAACCCTTAGAGGTAAAATGTGAAATGAGTATGTTCAGGGAAATGTTGGAGTAGCTCCAGTGGAAGATAAGATTAGAGAGAGTCACATTAGATGGTTTGGCCACATAAAGTGTCGATCGTCCGATGACTCTGGTAGGAGAGTAGATGCATTAGATTTGCCTTATGTTAAGAAAGGTAGGGGTAGACCTAAAAAGACTTGGTTAAGGTGCATAAAAATGACCATAGTATACTTGAATTAAATGAGAATTTGACACATAATAGGAAATAATGGTGATGAAGGATTCATGTAGCTGACCACACTTAGTGGGATAAAGGCTTGTTGATGTTGTTGTTGTTGTTGTTGTCTCAATTTCTTCAGTGAACTCTTATGTAGGTGATATCTAATTGCAGCACCTCTTCTATTATTTTATGTGAGTCACCCGACTAATCACAAATAGAAAGTTATATATTGATTTAAGTTTTCCCTAACTGTGATTTTTCTCCTCCTATCAAGAAGTTAATCACCACATGGTAAGTTGACACTATTGCTCTAAATGTATTGAGTAATGGTCGCCTAAAAATAGCATTATATATAGTGGGTGCATCCTTGATAAGAAAATTAGCTATAATCGTAAACTACTTCTCCCCGAGTTATTAGTAAGTGATGATCCCTTCAATATATCTCCTTTCTTTAGAAAAACAATATAAGGGGCATCTTATTCAGGCGAGTTTTGAACTTTCCAAGTTTATTTTTTTAAGCACAAACTTGAAGAAGTTATTCACTAAGTTTCCCATGTTAATTAGATTCTTTCCTATATAGTAATTAACAACTATGTTGAGGGGTTGCCACTATTGGTTAATCCTTCTATGAGAAATTAATAGAACAATTATTGTATTTTTATGTTATTTCCATGACCATCACATTAGCTTCTTCTGATCATAATTGTTTTAGACTCATTCCTCAGAAAACTCCTCATCTCTAACAAAAATGGCGAGTACAACTCCTATACCATGGATTGTGTGAACTATAGAGGGTTTATTGCTTTGCTTAGTGACCCTCTTGTTCATCTCTTCATGAACTCCTTTAGCTTTCTAGCTTTTTAAGTTTCTTTGCTAAGTTCTTTAGATGTTAACATTCTTCATTATCATGTCCATGGTCAAGATGGTGGGTGTAATACTAAAATTAATCTTGAACACTATTACTTTCAAAGTAGGTTTTTGCTTAAAGTATTTTTGGCCTCTACTAGCTTGGCCATTGATGCCCTTAAAGGTGTGACTGTAGCCAGTTGAAAATATTCATCTTGCCCATAGCAAGTTAGAGGATTTCTAGATTCATACCTATACATCAGTGACTCTTCTCATCAAGTAAGTTATTTTCCCTATGTCTTATCTGTGGACTCAAAATTTGTCTTTCGAGAATCCATCTAAGGGATACCTATTTTTGAGTCTCTCTAATGAGTCACCATTGCTAATTGGATAACCACATTGTATTATTTTGCATTTATATGGCTATTGGTGAGCTTTAAAAGTTTTGTGAGTGTCTCAGGCTACTAAAATCTAAGAGCATATATGAATAGTCCTTATTTCAGACCCAACATGAGTGTGGCCTATTTACCTGCAAGCACCAACTCTTTTACATCTTTAGAAGTAAGTAATAAAGTTAGAGGACTAGCATGCTTCTTAATTGAAAAGTTTGTGAACTCTTCAAAAACTTCTAAGCACTAGTAAATTGTGTTAAGATTATTTTCTTGATCTTTACAAATAAAGTGATGACTTGCATTAGTATGCATGAGAACCACTTGAGAGGTAACTCTTTGAATGAATAGTCATCATTTCATCATGTTTTCCAAGTCTAGTAGTGATGTAGTTGACTCAAAATATGAGATGTGGTCAACAATATTCTTGAGAAGGTGTTGGCGGTATCTTGAACTTTGATGGACGGTGAGCCTTTGTGATACTCCAAGAGAAGGTGTTAATGTATCAGGATTTGCTTATCTTTTGGTGACTTCTTTCCTGATATAACTCATCAATACTAAGGATCATGGATAGCTCTCTTCTACATTACATTAGGCGAGTCACTAAACTAGAGAACCCTTCATTCTCCTTAGCCCTTGATTTTTTCATTCTTCACTTACCCCATAGTTGCCTAGACTATGTGACTAATCCTATCCTCCATTTCAATTAAGTCTTATTGTGTGACAAACTACTACACATTTCCCTCCATGGTTAATGAGTTATCTCATGCCAGTCTGCCTACTTTGTTTGGTACTTGACTCATAGTACTCGTCATCTTCCATGCTCATTGCATCTAAACCTGGTCATTTATGTCAATGTAAAAAATTGTATAATGTCAGTACTTGGCTACAAAGTTGCTCATGTGTAGGCGAATCTTCGTATGCAAGGCAAGTTCTTGATAAAGGCAACCTCTCCTTATGTTTGATTACTTAGGGCAAGTTTTCTTAGAAGAGTGAATTACTTATTTAAATTTTTCCTCTCACTACTGAATTCTCTTTTATCTATCCTTTGCCATTTATGAATACTCCCTATGCTCATGTCCACTCCATGGTATACACTAGTGTTTGAACATAAGTGACAACTTCAGTATACATATCCTTAATGGCATGAATATATAATATTAACTTCAATCTATTATAGAACTCTCCAAAGCACTTCTTTTAAGAATTTATAATTGATTCCAAATTTGCCTTTGGAATGATAAAGGACCTTTCCTAGTCATATAATTAAGGTTAGTTTAGGTGGGATAAAATAAATAAAAATATATAATTAAAAAGTATGAAAAATTTCACTATCTCGAGAATAAAAAAAATAAGTTGGGAGAGTATTAGAGTCTCTCCCTCAAATCCTAAAAATGCTGAAAGAAAAAATATCTTGCCCCCTCAAGGATTTCTCTTTTTATTAGAGGGGGTGACAACATATGAAAAGTACATACAAGAAAAATACACCATCTTTGTCAGTTAGACAAGATAAGACTTGTTTGCAAGGTTGAGTAATGTATGTCGACTAATGACCACTTGAGTGTATCACCAACTCTAGTGGGTTGATTTATTTGATGGGAATGGTTAAATGTATAGTACACATGTGTGGATGAGTCTCCATATATAAGGCGAGTTCCTTAATGTTAGTCTCTTGGCTGAATGGATTTTTCTCTCACCCTCATATGGAGAAAATTTATGACACCATGTAGATTTTAAGAATTTCTTATTTAAGTAATCAAAGACATCATTAATGGATAATATATCATCTCAGAAGATGAAAAATATCACCTTATAATAGATCCAATTACTTAATAAAATACTACTAAAATATATGAGACTGAAATATTCTAAAGATTTTTTTCCTGAACTATATGGTGAGATAGAACAAAGTTTATTTTATTATAGGGTTCTTAGTTCCCTATAAGGGAAAGTCCCCATAGTTAATTACATCATAAGAAATAGGTGCTTTCTTTAAAAAAAATTCATGATTAAAGGAGTTGATTTTTTTCTCTATAAGGATTTCAAAACTTATCTTAAAAGGATAATTAATTAAAAAAATTCAAAAGGGTGTGCTTCAATAAGAAAGAGTTCTTTTTTGAAGCCAATCAAGAATAAGTAAAAAATGCTTTTTGATATTGGGAAACTCAGTAAGCATTTTAACTATCCTATCATTGGGCTTTACAAGTTTAAAATTTAAATTTTGATTTTATGAGTTGACATTTTATTAGAAAGTAATGACTTAGATTATGATAATACAATACTATAGAAATGCTTAAAGCTGAAGACTTATTCTAATTGGATTCTTAGAATCCTAATCTTAAAATAGCTTTTGATAGAAATTAGAAGCTCAATTTAGTTTAATTCATGAGAATTATTAGTCTTTATCTCATTTGAGAATAAAAACCTACCCTAGACACTTATGGACTTACTTTTTGCCTAGAAGGGTTTCCAGCTAACACCTAACTGATTTTAAATCATTTATTCCAGTCTTATGTTATGCAAGATGACTAAGCTATTGCATTTAGGAAAGGATGCTAAGAGCCTACACTCACTTATTAACCCTAAGATAATGACTTGTATGCTATACACCTAACTAATGTAATAACTTTTAATTTTTATGTATTTTTGACTCATAATTTATTTAAGTTTTTCTAGGTATGCAAATCACACTTAAGATGAGATACAATTAGAGAAAGGTTATAGGTCAAATCAATAAGAGAAGACACACTTTTCTATGAAGGGTGGTCATCTTCACAAATTAGATGTCCCTTATATGTACTAGGTGAAGTGCCCAATTCAAAAAATACTAGGGAATATGCCAACATGGTTCACAAAATATAATTATTTCTAGTTGCTTTTAATTGTTTATGCTTAAGATTTTAATTAAGTGAGGTCATGAGTTATTTATTTTTATGTTTAAGTTGAAAAAATTTAATAGTATAAAAATTTAAATTTTTGAAATTAAAATTATTGAGATTTTGAGTTGATATTTTATTAGATAGTTAGGACTTAGACTTTGATAGTACAAGATTATAAAAAATCCTAAAATCTGAAAACTTATTCTAATTGGATGCTTAGAATCCTAATACTAAAATTGATTTTTGATAGAAATTAAAAGCTCAACTTATTATGATCCTTGGGAATTATGGGTCTTCATCTCATTTGAGAATAAAAACCTATCCTTGGCTCTTCTAAACTTGCTTTCTACCTAGATGGGTTTTCAACTAACCAACTTATGTGATTTTAAATTGAATATTCTAGCCTTATGTTATGAAAATAGCTGAGCTATTGCATTTAGGAAAGCAATCTAAGAGCCTAAGCTCACTCTTTAACTCTAAGATAATGATTGGTATGTTATACACCTAACTAATGTAATAATTTTTAAATTTTATACATTTTGACTCATAATTTAACTTAAGATTTTTTAGGTATACAAATCACGTCTAAGATGAGATGGAATCAGAAAAAGGTTATAGGCACACTATCCCAAGAAGGTTGATCATCCTCATAGGTTAGATGCCCCATATGTGTAATTGATGAAGCGCCCAATTCAAAAAATACTAGAGAATATGCCAGCATAGTTCACAAAATCTAATTATTTCTAAGTGCTTTTAATTATTTATGGCTAGGGATTTAATTGAATGAGGTTATGAGTTATTTATTTTTATGTTTACATTAAATAAATTTAATGGTGTAGAAAATTTAATTTTTGAAATTAAAATTATTGAGATTTTGAGTTGACATTTTACTAGAAAGTTATGACTTAGATTATGATAGCACAAGACTATAGAAAAACCTAAAAACTGAAGGCTTATTCTAATTAGATGCTTCAAATCCTAATTATAAAATTGCTTTTGATAGAAATCATAAGCTCAACTTATTTTGGTCCTTAGTAATTAAAGTCATTATCTCATTTGAAAATAAAAACCTATGCCTCACTCTTCTAGACATACTTCCTGCCTAGGGGGATGTCAGTTAACACCACCTAAGAAATTTTAAATTGATTATTCTAGTTTTATGTTATGTAAGATGATTGAGCTATTTCATTTAGGAAAGAAAGCTAAGAGTCTAAACTCTCTTCATAACCCTAAAATAATGATTGGTATGTTATACACCTATATAATATAATAATTTTAAAATTATAAGTATTTTGACTCATAATTTCACTTAGGGTTTTTTAGGTATGCAAATCACACATAAGATGAGATGCATTTAGAAAAAGGTTATTGGTCAAATCAATAAGAGAAGACACACTTCCATAAAAGGGTTATCATCCTCACAACTCAGATACCCCTTATGTATAATTGGTGAAGCGCCCAATTTAAGAAATACGAAGGAATATACCAGCATGGTTCACAAAATATAATTATTTCTAGTTGCTTTTAGTTGTTTATGCATATGGCTTTAATTAAGTGAGTTTATGAGTTGTTTATTTTTATGTCTAAGTTGAATTAATTTAATGGTGTAGAAAATTTAATTTTTGAAATTAAAATTATTGAGATTTAAGTTGACATTTTATTTAAAAGTTAGGACATAGATTTGATAACATAAGACTATAGAAAGCCTAAAAACTAAAGACTTATTCTAATAAGAAGCTTTGAATCCCAATCCTAAAGTTTCTTTTGATACAAATCATAAGCTCGACTTAGTTAAGAGAGGTTATGAGTTATTCATATTTATGTTTGTGTGGAGTTAATTTAATAGGGTAGAAAATTTAATTTTACTAAGAGCGTAACATATACAAGCTTTTCATCACATAACATAACAATCATAGGAAAAAATCTATGGAAAATATGCAGTTCTATTACACACCCCAAAATAAATTAAACCAAAATTAAGTAAATGAAATAGAACAGTGCGGCTAGGTACCACGATACACCCTGGAAGAAAAGGAAAAATAGGCGATCGAGCTCTACCCTTATATAGCCTAGCCTAGAATTAAAATCTTAATTTATGGGGGTCTTCATTTAAGATCGTATCTTCTTCAAGGACCTCCTTAGGCTCCACGGGAGACCACCAATAGGTATAGGCAGCTCTTGCTAATCTTAGACCCCAAAGATCATAACTTAATTCTTGAATGAATCTATAGAGCTATTATTTTTATTTTTTTATTTTAATATTTTAATTTCCATAATTTTTTGAAAATTTAGGCTTTTTTAATTTTTAAATTTAGAAAAGCTTAATTTCATATTTAACCCAATTAGAGCCTATGTGCCACTGGGCGGATGGTAGCATGGTAGACGGTGGAGACATGGTTTGATCAAAGTCATCTGATGAAAGATCGGATAGTCCATGGAAAATTCATGGTTCCTAAAGGGAATTAAATCAAGATCATATGGATAAATCATAGCCATCCATTCCAAATAAAAGAAATAGATGGTGGTGATTTCATTCCTGACCTCTTGATAAGGGTTGATAATAGTGCTTCCTTAGGGCACTAATCTCGATGATCTAGATGGTGGGGCTTGGAGATTTTAATTATAAATCGATCTAGAGATCAACTTGAATTCATAAAACATCAAATTAAAATAGAAAGATTAGTGTATGAACCACCATGCACCCTCGTTCTCTAGATCTTGATTAGACAATGGGTTGAAGAGATTGGGGAGTGGGGTTAAATCTTTGTTTGAGTTTGTTTTAGGTTAAGAAAGGTGTAGAGAGCATCCAAAATGTGAATTGAAGGCTCTCTCTCCTTCTTTATTGTTGGTCAAGCCACCTTCCTTTATAAGTAGTGAGAGGTGGCTGATTTTTGGAAAAATGGAGCTTAGGTAAGCTCTTGAAGGGGGTGGAGAGATTAGAGAAGAAACTTACAATGGCTAATTGCAATGATTGAGGGAGCATGGAGGGATTTTAGGGTGATTGGCTTAGGTGGCTTGATTTTGGGCTTTCCATGGACTCCACCTCTTCTCTTAGAATTAATTCACTTTTTGATCTAGCTGATGGTAGGGATGCAAATGAATCAGCCATTCGACAAGATACTTGTGGCTCAACTTGATTAGAGCTCATTCATGTTCGTTTGATTAGGTAATCAAATGATCCTAAACACTTTTTTAAATACTTGATTGCTAGATGAACAAGCTTGAATAGCTTGTCATTTGGTTCATTTATGTTTATGAACATTATCATTTAAAGCTCATGGACAAGCTCGCTAAAGAGCTTGATTATGGCTCAATTAAGGCTTATTTGTGAACAATATTGTTCAAATTATTATTATTTTAGGCTTAATAAGCTTTATTTGATATTGCTCATATATATTTCTCAACAAGGTGCTCATGAACAAGCTCAATTAAGGCTTGATTAAGTCTCATTTATTTTATTAAATGAGCTACTGGTTAACAATCTTGATAATCCAATTTGAACCGAGCTCATGAAAAAACTCAAATCGTGCTCGAGGTCGATAATGATAAACAAGCTGATAATATTGAACAAACCCAAGCTTGAACACATACATGCTCGGTTCATCTTGGTTCTTTTGCAGCCCTAGCTGGTGGTTTCTTAAATCAAGGATAAGAGGATGCTAAGGTTATACTCAAGTTCTATTGGCTTGGGTTTGAATTTAAAGGGTTAAGCTAGGTTCAATTGAATGGAATTATGTTGGTTTTGGTTGATTTGAACTAATTCAATTACATTTAATTATTTCTATATTCATGCTCACAATTATGGTGATTGTCCATTGAATGATTTATGAATGAATTGGCTTAAAATGTGTAGGTTTGGAATAATTTTGGCTAGTTTGACCTACTTGACTCAAATGGGTAAGTGTGACTTTAGAATCTATTTAGTCATTTTGAATATTGAAATTTTATTTAGTTATGCTTAAATGATCATTTGTATTGATTTTGATCAATTAATTTCATTGAATCAGGATTAGATTTTGATTTGAACCCATGTTAACCCATGTTAAATTTAAACAAATTAAATTGGGATTATGTAAGTCAAATGACCAATTTGACATAACTAAGGTGTATTCGGATTTAAATCATATTTGATTAAGTGTTTAATACGATTTTGAATAATTAATTTCAATTGACTTGAAGTTGGGTTTTGATTTTGACCCATGTTGACCCAAATTGGGCTTAATAGGTTAAGATAAGTTCTCTTGGCCATGATTTTGATTCCAATTGACTTACAAAAAAGAACATAAAACTAAAGGAGGTATTAATTATAAGTATTTAATTCAAAAATTATGTAAATTGAGAATTACTCTAATATTTATGTCACATCACCTTTGATTTGAATTGCTCTTTTAGAGTTTTCTCTATATTCCAAGGTATAAAAAATAGTGAATAGGATTCAAGAGTGGAGGTGAGTGAGACTACAACTCTGGCCATGGGTACTACTCAGGACTTGTAAGTAAAACTATACATTCTTATTAAGAGAGCTACTCCTATGAGTGTTTCTAGTTGTAGTGTTGATCCCATTCGCAGAGGAAAGTTGCAGTGAGCAGGTTAACGAGAGCCCCATCTTGTCATAATTAAGTGTGTCAAGTGTGTGGGATTTTATAGAGCTATAAGATGCCCAGTTGCTACCCCCCATGGTCACCCCATAAAAACTTTTATGTAGTTCAAAGAATAATATGCATCTCATAGTAGGAAATTTATTTAAACATTGTCTAGATGAGGAGTAAGATCATTTGATTTAATAGTGGCTTTTTTGAGGATGATGACCTTTATTAAATATCTTATAGGAATTATTTTACCTATAGTTGATGACATTACTTTTTATCATGTAAATTGACATTAGTATAAGAGGTCATAATCACTGATCTTCCAATTGCTCCACTGAGTGGCAACTTGGGGATTCGAAGTTTTTTTTTTTGGAGAGTGGATCTTTCTTTGCTTGAGAATGATTAAAAAGACCCAACTACTTTAGCCTCCAGAGCAATCGGGTTTACCTTAGTAGACAATTAAGAGATGATGGTGGGATTTCCTTCATTAACTCATCATAAAAGTGGTAAATATTTTCTCTTAAGAGAAGATGATATTATGGGGGAGCCTCAGCCATCTGCATCTTCGAACAATATTATTTTTTACATGGAAGAGTAACCCTTCTTGAGTAAGACATGAATTCAGTAGGGTTTCAACTTGCTAACGAAGCTAGATGTTGAGTCATAAAAAAGTTGGAGGCTATAGAAGCTAAGTCACAAAGAGGCTAGAGGTTGTGGAAAATGAGTTGTTATTGAAACAAGCATCCAATTTTACCTCGCTTCATTGTAATGCTAAAATGAATGGATCATCTCTTTTTATCATAAGAGCAAATTTACTATTCAATTATCTATCTAATAAAGAGATCTCATGGCTTAGTGGCACTCAAATCTAGTAGTTAGGCAATTTAAGATATAATATAAGAAACATATATAAGTGAGTGTATCTAAATAGAAGAACTAGTTACTTTTACTTGTCTTCTTTTTATGCCTTATTTTTTTACTTAAGTCAAAGGAGGTGGTCGACACAACCTAACTGAAGGATCCTTGTCAGCAGCCATGGGTTGCATCATCCAAGGAGATCTTATAGACTACAATTGATATTTGTCTAAGAGGACAATCTTAACTCCACCCTAGCTAACACTAGACTTTGTGTCCTTTTAAAAATACCATTTGACTCATAACTAAAAGGCATAGAAAATTTAGGGAACATGTGGGCTATAATCATGACCATCAAATATTAGAGTATATTATCCAAACCACACAGTTAGAGGGCTCTGGTTGTAACCGCTTCATATGTGGAGCCTACTAGCTAGGCTAAGTAGACAGAGGGCATTAATCACATCCTTACTAGTGTAAAATATTTTGAGTGTGAATATAATAATATACTTAATATGAAATTGGCTTGTTGTGAGCTTAGGTTAATATTAATTTTATCTCCCACGACAAATAATTGTGAAAGGCGGATGGATCAAATTTTTTTTTAAAGTTTTTTTTATAATGAATTTTCATTTGATTAATTTTATTTATTATAAAATTTACTTAAATATTTGACACTTGATTGGAATTTGACTTTAAGATGACTTAACATTGAATATTTAAAATTATGATAACTAGAAACTCCTCTAGTTGAAAATTTTAATCAACTTGACCATCATTGGGAAGTGAACCATTTGAACGTTCACACTTTAATTTAAAATTTTTATTTTATTTTTAGATAGACCCCTCCATTTAAAATTTATAATCAACATGTCCATCACTAGAGAATTTAATTGATTGAACTGAATCTATTTGAAAACTTTAAAATTTGTCAACTCTGTATAGCTACTAACAAAAGATTAGGTTTATCATTTGTATATAATTAATCAAATCCAAAATCTTATTCTACTATAAATCCTGCCAACTCTACCCTTGCTAGTAGGAGATCAGATCTATAGATTGATACTTGAAGTTATATTTTAAAAATTTTCAATCGATGATTCATTGAATCTTACAAAATGTTAGCAATTTCAAAAAGATCATCAGTCTTAGTAAGGCATTAGCAAGCTTTTTATTTAGAAGAAATTAAATTAAATTTAGTTTCAACCCATGCAGCATCTTCAGATGCTGAATTTAGACATTCAGTAATGTAATGGGGCTAATGAGTGTATTTAGATTTTAAATAAATTTATATTATAAAATTTTGGTAACAATATTGATATGCTTGCACACTTTTCAAAAGCAACATGAATTATATGTTTATTTGACTTTAACCTGCACAACATCCTTAGACACATGAATTTAAATATTTGTCTGTGTTAGAACCCATGTAGGTGTTTTCATAAGTTAGAAAATTCTATGTTGAAATTGGAAGATTGATGCTACATCTTACTTCAGTCCTAAAATTCAACCTGTGCAGCCTTTTTAGACATTGGGATTGTACATTGAATCCCTATATCTGAACACATGCACGCATTTATAACTTAAATGATGTCTCCTATATGATAAAATTATTTATTTTGGGTGTTACAATTGGAAATGAAATCAGTTGATTTCGAATTGAAGGCAGCTTCGTGTTACATATGTTCTTTCATTTTGAAGCAACTTATGTGCACTTTAAGTATGAATTGTGTAGTGCATTATTTTTAATATCTATGCATGAGATGTTTGCATAAAATTTGATAAGATTGTATTGTGTATTAATTCCCATTAAATTCACTCTTATAACATGATTATACACACTTCTACTTTTGTATACATTTATACTTTGAATAGGATGTGACATGATTTCTAAGTATAACATGTTTTTATCATATGTTATACATTTACTGAACATTATATATGTATTTTTTTATATTGTTAGATGGACCCATATTGATTCTTTTCAATCTTATAAATTGAGGGGCTAAGGGCTTCATTTATTATCATGAGAGTTTAGGGGGCTTTGAAAGTTTGAAGTAAGGGAGAGGGATCTATTCATGTTCAAAACAAGTTTTTAATTATGTTTCAATCCCCTATAAGTCCTCATTTTTTATGTTTAATGTTGGCGTTTTCATTTATTTTCTATTTTCATTCATCTTATTACATTTAGGTTTAATTTATGTGGCTTGATTTTACTTTATTTAAGTTACTTTTATTAATTTTAAATTTTAATTTAGTCCTAAAGTTTAGTCAAAATTTCAGTAGAGTTTTGGCATCATCCCAGATAGGGGGCTGCATCAAGTATGCTTTTGCATGCTCGCCATGACAGCTTATGCATGAGGATTGATGTTTTGAGGTACCACTGCCAAGTCATTAAAACTCGTTATGCTAGCTTAGGTGCAACAAAGTATCCAAGTAGTTGCACAAACAATAATGTATCTCCCTATAAGGTCAAGCCCTGACACACCCAGGTACTTAAATTTGCACAATTTTTTCTCGCTAAACTGAGTCTTGGGACACACGAGTACTTAGATTTTAGTTTGATATTTATACCTTCATGAGGTTATCAATGACAACAATGGGTTGCATGAATTTTGAGGATGAATGCTATTCTCTTTCTCTCTTTCTCGGTTCAGAGGGAATATGGGCTGTTTAAGGATGAAGAAGGTAGTTGTGCCTTGGGTCAAAGCTAGGTAATGAATGATGCAATAATTGAGGGCTTGGGAATAAAGGTGAGATGGTGTTGGGACTACAAGATATAACACCTTAGATCAGCTGGAGCTATAGCTTGATAGGATGGGAGAGAAAAATATACTTAAGAGGAGTTGCATAATAAAATTAGATGGATGATACAGAGTCCAATAGGTTTAGATTGTTAAACCTTTACATGAGGATCAAATTGAAAGTGGAAGTAAGAGATGTGAGCTAGAGCTCAAATTTGTTATTGAGTTTGGAAGGAAAAATGGAAATGGAGAGGTGTTATTGCATATAGGCTATGAAGGTCAAGAAAGGGAGTGGCTCTGTGTGAGATTAGGTTGGACTTAGGGTGATGTTAGAGAATAATAGAGAGAGCTAAATTAGGTTGTGTTGATGGGAGTCACTGTGAGCAGTAGAAGCTCGATTTCCATTTTGGTAATTGCATGAGGGGAGGCTTTCTTCAGCTACTATAGCAAGTGACTAAGATGGTGTATTGCAAGGGAGTGTACTATTATGTGAGATGGGATGACATTGGGTAGCATAGGAGGAGAGAAGGAATGGATCATGCAGGTTGGAACTTGGATGCATGAATCAGCAGTGAGCTCAAGAGATAAGGTTTCAAGTTGCTTAGCTTGGTGGCACTAGAAAATGAAGGCAACATGAATGGGGAGAGGATGACATGCTGACTGGATGCCTAATCATGTGATGCCAGATCTAAGAATGAGAGAAGTAAGCTGTAGCTTGTAGCTTGTATTGGAGGGAAGAGAAGGTGAGGAGGAGTTTTAAGGCTTGCGGTTTGTGAAGGAGATCTATAAAGGAAAGAATAATATTAGGTTATTAGGATTTTTTTTTTTGTCTTTTTTTGTTAATAGAGAAGGACATGAGGTTGGGCACAAAGGACATAAAAAATTTCAATATAGAAATAATAAGATACTAGATGAGTGTGATCTAGATAGATTAATAATGAAGTTAATTGATTTTAATCATCAATTTATTATTATTATTAATAACAATAATATATATATATATATATATATATATATATATATATATATATATATATATATATATATATATATATATATATATATATATATATATATATATATATATATATATATATATATATATATATAGTGAATTATAAAATAATAATTTTGATTTTAGATTGATTCTATTTTATATTAATTTATTTTTGCTCATAATAACTCATTCACATATGATGATCTCGAACAACTTTTTTGGTATTTTACATTTATGTAACTATTTAAGCGAATTGGGTGTCATTTGTGAGTGATTTTGAAGCATTAGACATAGTGAAATTAGTCATTATTGCAAATAGGCATCATCTAGGTAACTTTGGTTTTATTTAGAGAGATTCTAGCTCAATTTTCTCAATGTTGTTTGTAGCCAGCCATTCTCATTTTGTTTGATTTCATCGATCATAAAAAAAATTTGTTGGGTTGTTTTGGGGCTTCAAATGCATTGAAGTAGTCACTTTCATGATGGGCAATGTTCAAGTAGGTTCAGCAATCATTGAAGTATTTATGGCATGATTAACACTTGTCTGTAGCTTGTCATCTTTATTATACTTGATCAAATTGAGTGCAAAAGACCTCTATTGATAAATTTCAATATATCATTCACATCAACATAGCTCATTTCAAGAATGGATGATGTTTAGGTAGCTTTGACAATGATCAAAGCATTTCAACTTAGATTTATTTGCATTTTTTTAGTTCATTTTTTATGTATCAAACCAACTCAGCTAATGCAATAATAATAAAGGTCAATAAATGTACTCCAACAAATATGGTATGTGGCTAAAGTGAACCATATTTTTTGTAAGCTAATTGACCCTATGAACTTCCAAAGATTTATCTAAATTTCAAGCTGATGATATCTCTTTGCACCTATTCAAAGATATTTGTAATTTATCGATGCAAAGAATTAGTTGCAGTTCTAAGTTGTGTTCATTCAACATTTTACATCAATATTTGATCAAATCTTCAACTTATATTGGAAGCTTGATGGACTTTAGTTTGATGAACTTGAAGCTTTTTAATTTCTCCTAAATGGATGCTTATGTGATCTTTGAGTTGGTTTATAATTTGACTTTTTTTGACTCAGCTATAACATTTTATTGAGCTGATAGAGGTTGTCATTAATTCAATACTTTGAGCTTGAAGAATTTAATGATGAATATTTTCTTTTAGTGATATATAAATTTAAAGTTTTTTCTATTTTAGACCTATGCTTTGGCGAATTTGAGCAAGGAACTGAACTAATTGTTGTCAATCAACTTATCTGGTAAAATGAGGATGTCTTCAATTTTATTCTTTGTAATCAGATGGACTTGTTAAAGACCTTCTTTTAGTACTTTGAAATTTGAATTACCTTCTTATCCTAGATTAGTGCTTTAACTAGCTTGGTAGAGATTTATCCTTAATTACTCAATAGACTTGTCAGGAAGAATAGACAACCCTGCTTGACAGCTACCCTAATGGACTTGAGCAAAAGTACATTTTGAGTGATTGAATATTTGCATCTCTCTTTATCCTAAATTTGCATCTTAGGAGACTTGGTTGAGAATTTATTTTGAATTATCTTACAGACTTATCAAAAAAATAAATAAATAAACCTTATGTCCTAAGCTATTGCTCTAATAAACTTGATGAAGGTTGCATGCTTGTGAACTAACCTTTGGAGTTTACATTAGGTTAATGGCTAAGAGTTGTCAATCCAATGTTCGATGCTTTGAAAGGGTTTACTGATGATAGATATCCCATAGTTTGTTTCAAGCTTTGTATGAACTTTGGGATAACTTCTTCAATCTTGTGGTTTGTGCTTTATCAGACTTGTCAAAGTAGAGATAATCCCTCCTTTGTTCGTATCTGCTACTTGATCAAACTTTCTAAAATGATTGATGTTTGATTTGGAGATTCTTTAAAGCTATGTATGATGCTTCTTTGAGCAAAACTCATTTTAGCAAAGCTCATTTTTTTAGAGTTTGTCTTAATCCATCAACTAATTGAAAAAATCTCTTTGATTTAGATTACTTAAACTCATCAAGTTTGATAGACTTTGGGTAGATTAGCTACTATGAAGTTTCAACCATTTAAACACATTTTTGAGCCTAATTAATCCTAAATCTCACTGGCGCTATGCAGACAACTGACGTGGTAGTGCTTTCCACACGGTGCAACGAGATTGGCCACTTAAATAGTCTGACATGATGCTGACATGGAGGTGGCAGACGTGCTTTCATGGAGAGGATCTAATGGAATCCTTAGGTGGAATTCACATGAAATTAAACTTTTCTTCACAAAAGCCTAAAAAGAAATGAGAAAATGTCAGTTTGCTAGAATATACCTCGTTGAAGCTTAGGATTGATGATTAAGTGATCAAGGTAGCTTCGTCTTAAAGAGATGAAGCCCTATTGAGAAACCCACACATTGCCTTTATGTCGACAGATCTGTGGATCAAATGTTGCTTGAAAACTCATTGGAGTTGGCCTAGGAGTGGTCATTGGTGCTCAAATCGATCGGGAATTGATTCATTTTGCCTCGCCTGAGCTTGGTGAAAGTGTGGGTAAAGTTAATTAGAAAACCTATGGAGTTTGGAAGAGGTTGGACAGATATTAGCCTTGTCTTATTTTAGGCTTGGTGTTTCCAATGATGGGGATGCTCTAGAAACTCAGGAACAGCTCTAGGAGACTCGCCTTGGGTTGCTTGTGCTCTGAGGATGTTCAATATGTGGAACGAGATTGAATGGGGAGGTGTATACCCTCCTCCCCATTTGAACCAACAATTTGGATGTGCTCTACAATTTGTAGGTGTCGATTGGTACAGGCAGTCGCGGGTGGCAGGGAGGTGCTGAGGTGGCTCGGAATGAGTGGCCATGTGAGGGGAGAGTGGCTGCCAAGGTTTGAGGTGGCTGTCCTTGGTTTCCAAGTGTTCCAATAAGGAGAAGTGGGTTAGCTCACCTCCACTTTAGCTCATGACTGATCCAAATAGCTTTGGGTCATGTGAGCCAATGGTCCTTATGTCATTTGGTGCTTAGGGAGGCTTCCAAGGTGAGGAGAGTGGGTTTGACCACCCAAATGTGGGTTTTATCCCATTTACAGTGCTTTACCTATTGGGTAATGGGTCAAAATTGGGTTGAAATTGGGTTATGTTAGATTTGGGCTGACCCATGGTGACTCAAGGATGTTACATGCCAAGTTTGAATGGGTTTGGGCTTGGTTTAGTTGGGTTTAGCTTAATTTGACCCATGTAGCTCCAATTGGGCTAGGTTGGGTCAGGTTGCCCAATTGGTCAAATTGGGTCAAGCCATGGATTGAGACAAGTTCAAATGAGTATTTGGAATGATCTAGTTCAATTGGTTTGGTTTTTTTTTGTATTAGATTTGAATTTGACTCATATAGGTTCATATGGGTCAAATGGGCTAAGTTGATCAATTTGGTCAAATTGGCTAAATTAGCTTGGGTTACGGGTTGGTTTTGGTTCAATTGATCATTTGAAGATGATTGTATGCTTTGATTTCAGTTAATTTGAATTTAGGAATGATTCAGAAAAATTGACCCTTTGGGCTAATTTGGGCTAAATGGTTCAATTGGGTTCAATGGAGGCTTTGGTCATGTTCAATAATCAATTTATGATGGAATTTACTCATTGATTGCAATCAATTTGGATTATAATTTGATTTGGCCTTGGGTCAACTTGGGTCAAAGGGCCAATTGTGTTTAGTTTGGCTCAATTGATGGTCTAGTAATGTTCAAGGATTGATTTGAAGTTGGTTAGGATCATTGGTTTCAATCAATTTGATGTAGGATGGGATTTGATTTAATTTGACTCATGTGGGCTAATTGGGCCAACTTGATCAAATGACCAAATTAACTTAGTTTGACCCAATTGATTATAATTGATCAATTAAGGGTGATCAATAATCATTGTAGGATGTTTGGGATAGGTTGGTTCAATCCAATTTGGGTTGGATTAGAATTTGGCTCAAATGAGTCCTTTAGTTCACTTTGGGTCAAGTGAGCCTAATGGGCCAATTGGCTAAATTTTTAGTTTAATTGAGTTTGATTGAGTTTGATAATTGATTTAGGATTGATTGATGGCTTTGATTGTATTTGATTTGAGTTTAATTGGATTTTGGCTCACTTAGACATTTTGGGTTCAAATGGGCTAACTTAGGTTAATTGAATTGATTGATCAATGGGTTTGATTGGTTTTATTGTAGCTTTTGGAAGAGTTTGAGATGATGATTTGAATGGTTTGAGAAAATCAATTGAGTTTAGTTTGATTGAAGGAGGTTTGAGGTCAAATTCATAGGATTCAATCATAGAGTTAAGATAGGTTTAATTTTAGCTTGGAGTTTGGATATGAGATTGGATTCAATTGGTATTAGTTTGATTTGAGGTTTGGTTTCACATTGATTTAAATTTGTTTTTGCACTTAAGGTTAAGCATAAATCATGTGTTAGGCCATAAGGTATGTAAGTTTCCTTAGTCCTTAGTCATAGCCTAATCCTATACCATATCCTCCTAAGTCCCTAGGTTAGGGTTAAGTTTTCACTTAGTCACTTGAAGTGTCTTATGGCTAAGGAGAATATAGTGTCTAGAAGACTCCTAGATTTAAGATGAAAAGATTGAATCCTCACTCCAAAAGTGAGATCAATAATGACCTTGTGAATGCTTGCCTACCACACACTATCATGACTGTTTGGGTGACAGTGTGGTAGTAGACTTGGTATGTATTCCATAAGTTTCTTAGGGAGAGGAAGGAGGCCTTGGAGAGTAGGTCCTAGCTAGCAAGAGCTAAGAAAAAACTAATAACTCTCAAAGTAAGCATAAATTACTTCAAGCTAAGGCTACTTGCTAAAAGGAGGAGAAAGAGAGGGCAATCATGGAGTTTTCTCTCCTCATGGAGGCCACCAGAGAATTGGAGAAGAAATTATCTTGTTAGATTGAAGAGTTTTATAAGAGAGAAGTAGAGTTCAATGGGCTTCTCGATTCTAATGAATACTAAGAGATATTATAATAGAAGTTCAAGGATTGTGCCAACTTTCTTATCGCTAAGTTAGTGGACCGTGATCATCAAGACACCAGTTCTTGGACTTCTTGAATGTACTTTCACTTTTAGTCTTAGCTGATGACAACAGAGTAGTTTGTGCTAACAAATCATTTTCTCCTTCATTTCTCTATAGCAATTTTTTTTGTGTGATTAAGATGCTTGTATCTTACTCACTTAACTATAAAAGTGTGTTATATGAAATAAATTCACAAGTACATTTTCAATTTAGTATACTTATCTAAATAGAAACCTGATCTATTTCATTGCTATATTTTTTTAGTTGAATGTTCCATTATTGAGTTGATACTCATTAGTAGATGGGCAAATGACACTATTTATAACTTAGAACATCTAGATCACTTATTAATAGAAACTTTGTGTAAACTTCTTAGATTGATACTAATTCATTGACATGCAAGCAACTCCACTTATCATGTCAACCATTTGAGAGAATCTTCCCTGAATAGATATAGTTGTACTTGTTAGGATTGTGCTCACTTATTTGAATTAATTTTCTTATGACTTGAAATATTTCGAGCCATTAATCGATAGAAAGAACCTCCTTGAATTATCACTTTACTATCACAAGTTTATGTATCCTCATCAGATCGATACTCATTTATTAATGCACAAATAAGTCTACCTGACTTAGGATGCTTTACGTAATTGCATTCTACATCAGTTGCCCTTTTTAAGGGTTAATCTTGATTTGCTAATTAGGTGAACTGATTTTTTCTAAGTCCTTAACCTCATGAGGTGTTATTTTTACACAGTAGGCAGCCAACAACATGAAGTGTTTGTCTTTTTTAGTTGCCAACTAGAGGAGTTGGGTTTTTTAATTGCCAACTAGGAGTGCTGGTATTTTGAGTTTAGTTGACGACCTCACAGGATGTTAGTTTCATACTATAGTCACCATGCGTATGGAGTGTTGGTCTTTTCTTAGTTTGGCTTCCAACCTCACCGGGTTTTGATCTTTCATTATAGTTATCAACCACATAGATTGTTGATCCTTTTTGATTTCCAAGTAGGAGAGTTAGTCTTTTGAGCTAATTTGACAACCTCATGGGGTGTCAGTATTACACTATAGTTGCCAACTGCAAGGAGTATTTGATCTTTTTAGTTTTGCTGCTAACCTCACAAGGTATTGGTCTTACACTAAGTCTTGAGGATAGATTGTTAGACTAGTATTCTTGAGATAAGAATGACATGCCAAGTATTTGGGTCTTTTACAGGCTTTCATCGCTTGTTGAGTGAGACTTTTCCTTAGGCCAAAAATGGTGCACCGAGTATCTTGAGCAATCACGTAGCTCCCCGAGTATTAAGGGGTTTCTTTGGTTGACATCAATTTTTCTAAGGACAATAGTGGTAGACCAACAACTCAGGCTTTCATTGCTCGCCAAGTGGGGCCTTTACTTAGGGCAAAAATCATGCACTGAGTATCTTGAGTCATCATACAGCTCCCCGAGTATAAGTCTCACCTTTCAATCTTTGAATGGTCTTCTTTGGAAACTATTATTATCTTGCCAGTTAACTTATTTAAAGAGCAAAATATGGCTTTGAGGTCATTAGAGTCACATGTGAGGGGCCAGCCCTCACCACTGTCAGTAAGGAGGAGGTGGCAAGAAATAAGCCACTTATGCATTTTGATGTACAGTTTGATCTCAAGTTTCTCTCAAAGTTTTGTGGTTTCTACACCAGTGATAGTGCCTGCTTATCGCAATTCTAGTGATGGCTAGCACCACCTCTATTATTCCTTCTGCTCTAAAGGGGAAAGCTACCTTAGCTTCTAAGATAGTCTCTTTCACCTTCGAGGTTGGTACTAGCTCCCGTTCTTCCTGGCTCACTAAAACACATTGCCGCAATAAGAACCACAAGATTAAGCGGCATTATGAATGCAAGGCGAGATAGATTGATGACGCCTTGCATGTCACTAAGGAGGGTTCACCTCATGAGACCTCTCCACTCCTGAGTGGTAATAGGTTCCACCCCCTCTTAGCTTCTGAAGGAGAGGAGGACTACTATTGGATTATCGCATCACCGCCATTGCCTGCAGAGTTTAAGACATCAACTAGGGATAGGAGGAAGCTCTATGTCAAGATACTCATTCTTAGTAGAGCATGCAGTCCACTTACTATATGATTTGAGGAGTCCATTCGATTCTAGGGGATTCATAAAGAGAGAGTGCCATTGAGGCTAGAGTCCCTACCCAAGTAGGAAAGCGAGAGAGGAGGAGGTACACCAGGCAGTCAGCTACCTCCACCCTGATGGATTTTTCTGATCAGCGCACTATCAGAGCATTTAGATTGCATAGTTCTCACTAGCACCATTCGACGCAGGAGGAGCCCTCCAATAGAGTGGCAGTTAGTGTCCTTACCATCACACTACTCCACTCGTTTCCCACCATCACTAGTCTAAGTTCTAGCATCCACAGTCCATGCCAAGCTCCATAAGCCTCAGTCTGGAGAGAGACCCTCTCCTTTGGTGAGCTATGGCCTAAGGATCCCGCTCCATCCATTCCACACTGAGCCTCTACCACCATGGTTGGGAGGGAGTGGTGACAGGTCCCCATGTTATACCTATGGACAAAGAGAGGAGTGGACATAGTCCTATGTTCCAGAGAGCAGCTGGAATCTTTAGAGCTTAGATGACATCGTAGAGGACTACTGTGTTACAGTCAGGCAGATTGTTGGTAGTGATCACTCAGATCAGGATGAGGGTAGGGTTGACTTCAACTTTGATGAGGATGACATGTTAGATGACATAGCCGAAGTCCACATGGTCGACACTCGAGGATCCTTATAGAGGGAACATCACAGCCAAGAAGGCACTAAAGTTGATGAAGGCGACACCTCTTACTCAACTCAGCACCTCCTCCACCAGCTCAACCAGAAGGATGGACAAATACACAAAATGGAGAAGAGGGTAGAGGAGTTGATGGAAGTGGTCTTAGCATTGCAGAACCAAGGCCCTAGTCTCATAGCCTGCTCCTATAGTAGCCAACCGACTAAAGTTTGTACACACTTTAGATCATCCTAAGTGCACTCCCATGGATGACGATGCTGGTAGTTTGCATAGGAAGGTCACGGATAGTACTTTCATGCATGAGAAGAATATCAAGCACATGATGGAATAGTAGGTGAAAGAAGTGTTGGTGCAAGCCAGGGGGAGCTCATCCATTCCAAAGGGTAGACCTTTCCAAGAGGAATTTGATGTAGTTCAGTACCCCAAGGGTTTTGTGCCACAATCCTTCAAGAATGTTGTTGGTAGTGGGAACCTATGGCAACACATTGCACACTTCAAAGCTGACTGCTATAATGCCAGTGGCAGTGATGCACTCCTGTTCAGACTTTTTATCAGTAGTTTAGCAAGAGTTACATTTGATTGGTATGTTGAACTGCCCAACACTTCAGTGAAGACCTTCGCTGAGTTAGAGCATCTCTTTATCAAGAAATTTGCAAGAGCTTAGTAGAGAGTGACTATAGGTGACCTCGTTGTAGAAAAATAGAAACCCAATGAGTTTCTTGTTGATTACATTCTCAGGTGGCACAACCTGAGCATGAAATGTGAACCACAATTATCTGAACAACAAGCCATTGAGATTTTACTCAAGAATATCCATGGCATGGACACCTTCATGCTCAAGAGCTTTACTATCAAGGCATTTGAGGAATTAATCAACAATGCGGCTAGCTTACAAGAGGAAGACAAATAGTTGACCTTCTCAGACCAATTATTTAGGCCCAAGATATAGAAAATGTTCGAGAAGAGGCTAGGGACAATTGTGTTAGTGGACAGAAAGAATTAGCCAGATAGAGTACAATATGAAAGACCACGAGCTCAGCAGCCTCTTTTACCACCTCCTCTTCAACCACCTCGGTCGTCATACCGGCCACCACATCCACCACAACCACCATAACAGCCATCGCCATCATCACAGCAGCCTACCGAGCAGTGGTATTCATATCCACTGCCAGGTAACTATTTTCCACCTACTCCTGCTGAAAGACTCAGTAAACTATATTCATTCAAGAGGGAGGTAGTCAGGAAAATCTTCAAGAATATCTTAAAGAAGCCTGATTTTCAGTACCAGAGCCTAAGAGACTGAAAGAAGTGAGCAAGAGCGATGATCCTAACTATTGCCCCTACCACCATTTGTTAGACCATGTCTTAGAGGATTGCATCACTTTTAAGGATAGGCTTGAATGTAGGTACAAGTCAAGAGCCATAGTTATCCCTAAGGAATACTTATTAGAGCAACCATCTAGTTCTGTTAGATTAATCCTTGGGGATACTTCTGATCCTCTTAAGATCAAAGAAGGTTGGAATATTTTCTTAACCCATACCTCTAAGATAATCATTTCTAAGATCAAGAAGATTTCCTTATAGGTGTCTAAGCTCAAACCTCCAATACAATGGAAGGTTTGCTAGTTGTAAAGGACAACTAAGAAAGAGTGGAAGCCCAACAGTAGTAGCAGCCTACCATACTTGCTTGGGATAGTCCAGTAGCACAACCACTGTCCAAGTCCAGCACTCCCTCCACCGTTGTAGCTACTACTCCCTCTGCTAGCTCCTCTTCTACTGGCAGGAGCATTATATCTGTGGATAAGGGCACCAAATCCCTTACTCTGCTTACTTTACTTGATTTTTATTATGTACCTCCACCCAAATTAAGGAAATCAATGAAGAAGGCTGATTCTACTTACATTCTTTCTACTTTCAATGCTCCTAATTTTATTCTCATAGAAAGCTCTCTAGGTCTAAATAATAATATCTTAAATAGTACAGATCAATTCCTTTTTGATTTAAGTTAGATTTTCCTTCTCTGAATCAACCGGGTTCACCTCTTGAGATTGACTTGTAGTTATCTAACTTCATGGATCCCGTAGGAGAAGCTGTAGGTATGCTCGATGAGCAGGTAGAACTTTCCACAAACTCATCATTCCAAGTAGTCACTGAAGTCAACTTATGCAGTGGGAAAGTTCTACCTCCTAAGGTAGCACCTCAAGATAAGGATAAACAAGTCATTGGTTCCAATGAGTAGATAACCCCTCAACAAGATGCTACACCTATGGATATGCTTAAGGAGGACCAACCTAGAGTTGATTACAATATCCTAGCTTATCTTAGAAAATTTTCAGCTAAGTTAAGCATATATAATGCCCTTATCTTATCCAAAAAGATGAGGGAATCTCTAATCAAGGCCTTACTTGATCCAAAGATATGCTTAGCTCAGCTGACTGCTACTGGAGAAGAGGCACACTACTCAAAGGACATCTTAGTAGTTACATTCAGTGATGAAGAATTACTTCTAGGGATGATCGAGCACAACTATCCCCTTTACATTATAGTGGATGTTGATAGATATAGGATATTTAGAGTTCTGGTTGATCCGAGTGCATCAGTCAACATTATGAGTCTAAGAACCCTTGTCTACTTGAGGATTGACATCTCTAAACTCCAAAAATAAAGGATGATATTAAAAGAATTCAATGAACAAGGTGAGAGGGCCTTAAGATCTATAGTGTTTCCACTAGAGATAGAAGATTAAAAGACTGAAGCCAATTTTCACATGATAGACTCATATATATCTTTCAATGCTTTGCTTGGGAGACTGTGGATATATGAGAACAACATGGTTCCATCCTCTCTACATTAGTGCATTAAATTCATGGGAGGTGGGATCAAATATTATGTCAAAGGAAATCTCAAACTATTTATAGTTCATGAGGTCAGGATATATGAAGATGCAGTGTACTACATCCCCTAAAACCAAAAAGTCTATTCTCGTGAACTTAGCCAAAATCCCCATGTGCAATAAAAAGAAAGAAAAGAAAAAGAAAAAATAAAATAAAAGGGAGCAAGAAACAGACTCAGGGGAGGATGTAGAGCCTAAAATTAGATTTCTCCCACAGTTCATCACTCCATTCGAGCAAGTTGGTAGGATGACATGACCTCCACCAGAATGAGGAAGAGGCCAGTCCAAAGGCAATCCTAGGGGTGGAAGACTTCCTTATTAGCCACCTAATAGGAGATATGTCCCAACTACCATGAGTACACCTTCTATCTATATAGACTTTGAATCTAGTTTAGAGGATGAGTCCTATATGGTTAGCACACCAGACAACTCTTCTCAGTAGTAGATTCCTTTGGAGGTGACACTTGAACGAGATAGTCATGAAGACCAGGATCCAAAGCAAAGCATAAGTGTATCCAAGTCTTTATGTGAAACTGTTAGACATCAGTTGGGAACCTTAGCTCTAACCCCACTTTCATCATAAAAAGTTAAGGGTTTAGTACTTAAGGAAGCCCCTAAGTCATCCACAGATGTGAAGACTCATAGGTTCTTTCATAGAGCATCATCCTCAAGTCAAGATGTCAATGTAGAACTTAAGGAGGATTCATATAAATATTTAATAGAATTACCTTTTGATTGGTACTCGCCTTGTGTTCTAAATTTAGCAAAGAAAGGATTAATCTCACATACTTGGTCTAAGCACAGGTTAGACTACTTCGAAAGAATATGTAACAATGAATGCAAGAATTTTCAATCAAGACCAAGACTAGGCTTTGGCATGATAGGCACAGTCAATGATGATAATTACTGCTTAGTCATCACCAATCATTTGGAATCTGATAGGTTGTTTTAAAATCACTTTAACTCATATGAGAAGGTGTGCTTGAAAACTTCAGATGATATGGATGATTTTTAAGTCAAAGATGCACTGCCAAAATTCAAAGAAGAGATCAAGTCAACCATTGATGAGCTTAAAGAATTTAACTTAGGAACTGAAGAAAATCCATGCCAGACATACATCAGTTCCTTGTTGAATGAAATCAAATCAATGACTTAGTTAGGCTACTCATTGAGTTTAAGGATTGCTTTGCATGGAGTTATGAAGAGATGCCTAGATTGGCTCCTAACATAGCAATCCATAAACTAGCAATAAAGCCTAATGCTAACCCTATCAAGTCAAGAAATTGATCGATGTTGGTTTCATCCGGGAGGAAAAATACCCCACCTGGTTGGCTAGTTCATCCCGGTTAAGAAGAAGAATGGCCAAATTAGCATATGCGTTGATTTTAGGGATTTAAATAAGGCATGTACAAAAGATGAATTTTCACTTTCAATACTAGAGTTGATGATGGAGATTGCCTCATCTTATGTAGTCTTTTCTTTCATGGATGGCTCATCTGGATACAATCTAATAAAGATGGCCCCTGAAGATAAAAGGAATAGTTCCTTTAGAACCCCGATCAGAATCTTTTGCTATAAGGTCATGCCTTTCGGCCTTAAAAATGCTGGTGCTACATACTAGCAGGCCATGACTCGGTTCTTCAATGAACTCAGTCATCATCAAGTCAAAGGCTACGTTGATAATCTCGTGGTCAAAAGTAAAGAAAAGGAAGACCATCTCTTTGACTTGAGAGTAGTTTTCAAATGATTAAGATAATTTAACCTCAAAATGAACCCCCTGAAGTGTGCATTCAGAGTAGCTTCAGGGAAATTCCTTGGGTTTGTTATCCGACACCATGGAATCAAAATCAATCTAGCGAAGACCAAAGTGATATTGGAAATGCCACGCTTTAAAAGTTTAACTCAACTCAGATCATTGCAAGGGTGATTGACATATTTAAGACACTTTATATCCAACCTATCAGGGAGATGCCAGTCATTCTCGACACTTGTCAAAAAGGATGCCACATTCAAGTGGGATGATAAGTTATAACATGCCTTTGAAGATGTCAAGCAATATATGTTGACGCCACAAGTCCTAGCAACCCCTATCTCGGGCAAGACCTTGATACTCTACACTGTTGCATTAGACGATTCCCTTAGCGCTTTGTTGGCCCAAGGCAATGATGAAGGGAAGGAGAACATGCTCTACTACCTCAACCATCATCTAATCGCTACGGAGGCCAACTGTCCACCTATTGAGAAACATTGCCTAGCTTTAATCTTTGCATCTCAAAAGCTATGGTATTACATGCTTTCTTATAAAGTGAACTTGTTCTCTAGAATCAACCCACTGCAATATCTCATGACACGGCTGCTGCTTTCTAGAAGGTTGGCACACTGGTCCATGATTCTATTGTAGTTTGATATCACTTTCATACCCCTCCGTGTGGTGAAAGGATAGGCACTTATGGATTTCTTAGCAGCACACCCACTTCCTGCTGACTCTCTGCTTAGTGATGACCTCCTTAATGAACAAATCCTATACTTAGGGGATACTAGCATTTATCATTGGGAGATGTACTTTGATGGTGTAGCTTCCTCTCAAAGAAGAGAAGAACCACAATCTACTATTCTAGGAAAAGCAGGGGTAGGAATAGTTCTCCTAACTCTAGACTACGATATGACGAGATTCTCATATCATCTATCAGATCTTTGCACTAACAATGAAGCTGAATATGAGGCTCTGATTGTCGATCTGAAGTTAGCCATCTGACTAAACATCCAGAACATCAACATCTTTGGGGATTCCCAATTAGTGGTAAACCAAATCACTAGGTCCTACAAGATCCTAAAGCCTAGGCTCCATCACTACCATAACTATATAATGGAGTTGCTGGCCAAAATCCTAGAGGTTACTATCTATAAGATCCTTCGAGGAGAAAATACCATAGCAGTTGCTTTAGCCAAGCTTGCCATGAAATTGACATGTCTGGTAGATGAGTTCATATTAATAGACATTCAAAATAGGCAAGTCCAATCTCTTATTGATATCAAACTCATCAACAAATACTCTCTTGAAGGGGAGGTTTCCATTGCCAAGAAGGATGAAGAGTTGGATTGGAGGAAACCATTCATGGATAACATAAATAAAGGAAAACTACCTCAAGAGAAGTCACAAGCTCATCAGATGAAACAAAGGGCACTCGATCATATGTGGTTACGTTGTTTAGACAAGCATGAAGCCCGTAAGATTATGACCGAGGTGCAGTCATGATTATGTGGAGCCTACCAATTCAGTCCAAAGATGAAAGCTAAAATCAAGAGACTTAGATACTACTAGCCGTTGATAATTATAGATTGCATGGATGTAGCTAGGCGATGCCATCAATGTCAGGTATATGGAGTGGTCCTACATCAACCACTCAATATTCTACACCCAACATTGGCCTCATGGCCATTCAAGTGTTGGGGTATTGACATAGTGGGTCCGATTGATCCTCCTTCTTCTAAGGGTCATCAATTTATCTTAGTTGCCATCGACTACTTTTCTAAATGGGCAGAGGCAATTCTGCTCAGAGAGGTCATAGCTTAGCATGTGCTATAGTTCTTCAAGAACCATATTGTATATATATTCAGGGTGCCTTATTGAATTATATTCCGTAATGGTATTTCATTCAAGATCACCAAGATCAACAAATTTGTTCGCATACACATCATAGATTAGAGATACTCCACCATCTATTATCCGAGAGTTTAGCATAAGCCTTCAATAAAACTCACATCCAAATACTCAAGAAGACACTCAATGAAAAGAAATGATAGTGGCATGAGGAGTTAGTTGAAGCTTTATGGGCCTACTGCACTACCTACAGAACCCCAATTCAGTCTACCTCTTTCTCCTTAGTGTATGGGTCTGAAGCTACTCTACCATTAGAAGTCCAACTCCAATCACCATGGATAGTTATGGGTAGCAAGATCACAACAGAGCAGAACACTAAGTTGTGATTAGAAGAGCTCGAAGGGTTGGAGGATATATACTTATGGGCATGCCAAAGCCTTGAGTTGTACATAGCCAAAATTATTCAGGCTCACAACAAGTTGGTCTGTCTTAGATATTTTCACATAGGAGAGTGTGTTTTAGTTCTAAGGAGACCAATTATTGCCCGTTGTAAGATGGGAGGCAAGTTTGAACCCACTTGGGAATATTCTTTTGCCATAAAGAAAGCCTACCAAGGAGGATCATACCAACTTATCAATCATAAGGGAGAGTGTCCGATGCTTCCGATCAATGAGCTTTACCTAAAGAAATATTACCCATAAAATTATGTCTAAAAATAATTATTATCAATGAAAATTTAATTCCAAATTCAATCTCTTCAAATTGAAAAAATTTCTATCGACGATTCTACCATGACGTGTTTAGGGTAAGTGTAAGGAACCCAAGCAGCATCCTATCCTTCATCAACACAACACAAACACAAACTACACATAAACAAATAAAACAAACACATATCTTTTATCTCAGGCTACTTTGAGTTGATGTAAGCCCCCCATAGCACTCACTCAGTAGTCACCCTAAGTCGAGTTTGATTTGTTATGCTACTGATAGGTCACCCCAATAGTTGTTCCCCATTTTGGAAGATGTAAGTCTACTATGCTTTCTTCCTAGCACAGTTATTGCATACCGAAAGACAGCCTTTAGGTTGGTGTTGACCTCTTTTATAGAATGAGCTCTCAACCCCTCCATCTTAGACATAAGACTTCTCTTAGACTATAAGAGTTTCTTAGTCTTAAGACACATTTAGTGATTAAGTGGACATTCAAACATAGCCCTAGAGACTTAGAAGAGTTAGCCGTAGGAATAAGTCATGCCCTAGGGGTGTTAGAAAATTCCTTACTCCTAGATTAAACCATTCCTCAATTTCCTTCCTTCAAGTCAAACTCCAAATCAATTCTATTTGATTTTCTCCAAACTCAAATCAACTCCATGATTGAAACCCATGATCAAAATCCATCAAAAATTCCTAAGTCCAAATTTTGCCTAAGTCCTTAATCTTCCCTTAAGGACTTAATTAAATCATGATCTAAACTAATTCAAATATTTGAGATTTTCTCATAGCTCATTTATATTCTTATTTATATTCACACATATAAATGAAATATAAATACAATTCCATCAATTAAAACTTAAAATTTCAAATCAATTCATGAAATTTTCTAAGTTCTTTAAGTTCTCCCTTAAAGACTTAGCCTCATCATGATCTAAATCAATGCAAATCCTTGGGATTTTCACAAAACTCATTAATATTGTCATTTATATTCACACACACACACACACACACACACACACACACATATATATATATATATATATATATATATATATATATATATATATATATATATATATATATATATATATATATATATATATATATATATCAAATGCAAAATTAAATTCCCAATTTGAAATTTTCCTAAGTCCTTTATCTATTAAAGGATTTATCCAAAACCTTAATCAAACTAATTCAAATTCATGGGGTTTTCTCAAAAATAATTTATATTCTCATTTATATTCACATATATAAATGAAATATAAATATAAATCAATCAAATCAAACCCTCAAATTAAATTCTCAATTTAAAATTTCCTTGAGTCCTTAATTCTTCATTAATGGACTTAGCCTAAAACTTGATCAAACCATCTCAAAGTCATGGGATTTTCTCATAATTATTTTATATTCTCATTTATATTCACATATATAAATGAAATATAAATATGAATCAATCAAATAAAATTCAAAAATTCAAACTCTAAACTCCAAAATTTTCCTAGGTCCCTTAAATCCTTCTTAACGGACTTAGCCCAAATCCTCATTAAACCACTTAAATTCCTTGAAATTTTCTCATGATCAATTTATATTCTCATTTATATTCATATATATAAATGAAATATAAATTCAAACAATCAAAACCAATTCCAAAAATCAAGCTCAAATCAACTCAAAATCCAATCTAGGCCTTTCAAGTCAAAATCTTGAACTTTGCCAAATCAATTTCAAATCAAGCCAAAATCTTGATTTTCTCTCATAATTCATTCAACCCTACAATCATGAACTCCTATATAAATGCAAACTTCAATCAAACAATCAAAACCTAGTTCAAAACTAAACCCAAAATCCTTTCTTGTTCACCCTTTGAATATGAAATTGTTTAATGGATCAAAACCCATTTGACTTCAAGCCACTTGTAAATGGATGTATATTTCAATCATAAGTCCATATACAAGATAATCAAGCTCAAATCAAGCTTTGACCAAGCCATTTGACCCACTTAGGCTCACTTGACCCAAAGTAACCTAAAGTACCCTTATGAGCTAAATTTTAATCCTAACCAAATTGGATTGTACCAAACTCATATATCCCTCTCATCATGATCAACAATCATCATGGGATGATCAATCAATCAAATTGGGCCAAACCAAGCCAAACCTAAGGGTTGACCAAGTCAACACTGAGCCCAAAATGAAACCAAATATAGCCAAATTCCACCATAGGCCAAAGTGATTAAAACCATTGATCTAAGTTCACTAATGACCTATGTTTAAACTTGACCAAGCCAACATTTGAGCCTAACCTAGCCCAATTGGCCACTTGACCCAAGTTGACCCATTTTGACCTAAAGGGCCAAAATTTGTCAAAACTTGATTTAAGCCAAATTGATTGGAACCAATGGGTCAAGTTCATTCAAAATCACTTGTTGAACTTGACCAAAGTCTCAATTGGCCAACTAGACCCAACCTAGCCCAATTGACCTTAGACCCAACATAACCTAAAGGGGTCATGTTGAGCCAATTTTGTACTTAACCAAAATTGATTGGAAATAAAGATACCAATCCACTCCATATGACTAACTAACCAAAACCTAACCTTGACCCACCTTAGATAGGTCAAATGGGTCAAATAGGTCAACTTGACCCATTTGACCTAAGTGAAGTCATATAAGCTAAATCCAAAACTATACCAAATTGAATCA
The DNA here is from genome assembly GCA_021442155.1 of Cymbidium sinense. NCBI lineage: Eukaryota > Viridiplantae > Streptophyta > Magnoliopsida > Asparagales > Orchidaceae > Cymbidium > Cymbidium sinense. The sequence continues at coordinate 83,663,102 of CM038219.1, forward strand.
AACCAAAGCCACCAAAACATTTCAAATGGTCATATGAACTTGACCCAACCCTTGGTTTTATCCAATTTGACCAATTGGTCAATTTGACCCAAGTTGACCCATTTTGACCTAATGGGACAACATAAGCCCAACCCCATCAAATGAATTCCAAATCTCATGAACTTGGCCAAACCTGGTTTGTCCACATATCCAACATATCTAAAGTGGAAAAATAGTAAAATGACCATCCTACCCCTAGGTCATAGAACCAATTTTGGCTTATTCCATGGGTAATTTGGTCATACCCTCTTCACATTCACTTGAGGCTTTCCTAAAAGCTCAAAGGGACCTAGTGAAGAGTGGTGCACCCAACCCAATGTGTTTGGGTCAGCCCATTTGGTCCCTAGACCAAACCTGACCCTATAGGTTAAAATGCAAAATTCAAAATCCCTTTCCCACTCAAATTCAAGCACATGGGAGGTTGGCAATCCACTCCTTGGCTAAAGGCGACCATGTGCACACTCTTAACTGATCAAACAACCCACTGCCTATGATTAATTGGATCAAAATGGAAAGAACATGGATGACCATCCAATCCTTCAAGGGGGAGATATACTCCCCCTAATTCAATATGAATTCTATCTTCCTCAATTCGATTGAGTACTAGAGAGACTTAGGAGTCATCAGAGAGTGATCTCTAGCCTCCTAGAGCTCTTACCATTTCACCATTTCTTAGTTTTTGAACAGTGAAAATAAGGGAGCTCAATGCATTCTTGAACTTCCTCTTCACTCAATTTCCATCCAATTGCTCTTGCATACTTCATCAAGGAGCTAAGTCGAGTACACCCAAGCTTCTTTCAGAGTTCCCACAGCAAGGAAGAGTAGAATTGGATCAAGGTCGCAAGCTAGCTAAGGAGGAGTTGGTCCACACACCAATCCACTCAACCTCAAGTGCTTATACTCTCAACACAGCTTCATCGCAACCAGACGAAGCTTCTCCAAGGGAATCAAGTGCCTGTGATCACCTCTAGCGAGGTATGAGACTTTTCAACCATTAAACTCAATGTAGTGTGGAGCTTTTTGAAAGAAATTTTAATCTCATGGATTTTTGACCGTTGGATTTTCCGCTCTTTAGCTTTATATGGTGTGGGTTGAATTTGGTTTGAATCCGAGCTAGATTGAGCTTGGATCTTCCCCTTGATCATGGATGGTCTCTATTGATCAAGGGGAAGAACTTAAGAGATCTCAGCCATCCATCCGTGCATTTTGGATAGGTGGTTGAGTTAATTTCCCATGTTTAGAAATCCATTACTCATTTTAAAATCGCAGGGAGATCCCTGGCTGTCTGATCTTTGATCGGATGGTAGAGAACAAACCGCGTGCATCGCCAACCACCATTTGGGATTTGACATTTAAGTAAACCCCTCAAGACGTGATGCGTGTAGAGCACACTAACCGTCACTGCCACGCGTCGCGCCGTGAGCCAAAGGATTAGTTAGGGTTATTTAAAATGCCTTAATTAATTTCTATTAATCTAAAGATTTTCAAAAATTTATAACTCCCTCTAGAAAATTCAAAAAATTATGAAATAAAATTCTATTGAAAGATAATTCAACCTAGAATATTTTAAAATTAATTTTAATGGGTTTTGGATTATGAGTTTTTTGAATTTAAGTTTTTTTAGAAATTTTATTTTGCTAATTACTTTTTAATTAAGCCTTTGATTAATCCCAAATTTCTTGGGTATGTTTTAGGGGATGACTTATGCCTCTCTTAAATTTCATGGGATTTATTGAAGGCTTGATTAGAAGAATTGCATATGAATTTCTTAATTACCCTCCTTATGTAATTAAGCATAATTAGGGTATGATTAGTGGTTTTAATCCATGATTAGGTTGATTATGGTAAGATCCAGTAGATAGAAGGTTTATGGAATAATTTTTGGGGAATTTCCCTTAAGCTATTCCCTAAACCACCTTTTCTCTCCTTAATCTCCTCTTAATTAAGGGTTAATTCATTAATTATCACCTTAATTAATTTCTAAAAATTCTAAAAAAGTTTCCAAAGTTAATTAATCTACTTTGGGTAGATGCTGAGGTGTTTAATAGCCTAAGTTCAATTAAGAAAATCAAAACCTAATTCATAAGTATGAAAGGATGTTTTGAAATTACTTAAGCTAAACCCCTTAGCTTAATTAACTTTTAATTGTGAGCCAAATTGCATTAGACCTCTTTCTTATTAGGTGCATTGCAAATTTAAATTTCTTGTGGGTTTTATGTCATCTCATTGGCTCATAATTATTTGGTTAATTTTTCTAAGGTGGTGTAGGTAAGGGTTAATTAAGTTACTTAATTCATACCTTAACCTAATCAATGCATAAAAATGGATCTAATTATCTAAACATTAAACAAAAATATCCAACACATGTGGGAATGGGTTAGGAACAACAAACTCAACTCACCTTTTCAAAATTAAATCAAACTTCAAACTAAACAAAAATCACTTTGATTTATTTTAAACTTTTTTATTATATAAGAATGTCTTAAGGATTTAAGTGAAGTGAATTTGTTTACATGCTTTCATTGCTTTGAATCTTTTCCCAACAAGTTAAATCTGTATGTCATATGGTTTCATGCATTCATATTTTTCAAAATCAAATTTTAAAAATGAAAAATGTTTATTTTATATCAAATTTGCATGTGTTGGCTAAAGTATAAATATGAATGGCTATTATCACTACTAAATAAAAATTATGTTCAAAACATATAAATCAAATACTAAATCTGAAAGTGTGCTACTTATACTTTAATTATAATCTTGCATGTGAAAGAATATAAAAGTATGCTTAGCATAGGTTCTCTTTCTTTCTTATGTTGGTATAATTTTGAATAGGAGTTTGGTGAGGTGTATGGTTCATTTGAAAAAAACCTAACACTTACCTAATTCCATATCCTATTCATCCATATGCTATCACCTAAGAAGGGCTACTTATACTTGCACATATAAAGTGCATAAACTAAATAAATCCATTAATACAACTTTTTCATTCTCCTTTTCTATTTCATTTCTTTTATACATATATTTGTATTTAAGGAAAGTGGTATATTAGTCTAGACAATCCCAAGGTTATGATGCTTTAAGTAGCCCTTAGTAGGTTTTGTACCTTACACCTTTGGTTAACAATGGCGCTGTACTCTCTTATGCCTTTCTTACTTTCATATGTGTATGTGAAAATTTGGATAAGAAAATCCCTTTCTACTTAAAAAAATCATGCATATGAACTTCTAAATTTCCTTAAATAGATTACTTAGCATGCATCATCAAATGTGTTAAATATTCTCATTTTCATGTATATATATGCTTAGGGTCCATCCATATGAATGTTATATATGTTGGGATAGAAATAAAGTAATATGTGTTTTGTGAATTTTGGTTCATTTTATTTAATCTTGAAATACCTTTCTTTTTTAATAGGTTTGTTTAGAGTATATCTAAACTTAGGATTAATTAAAAGATTTAATCAAAAAATTGACCTAAACAAAATTAAAATGTGAATCTACTTTAGAAATTACTTAGGTTAGGGAAGGAAAGAGAAGTTCTCTTCTCTTTCCCTCTCTTCATAACTTAGTAATTAATTGTATGATTCACTTAAACCAAATCAAAATATGAAATAAAATCAACTCAAAATAATTAAAAAACTTAAATGAAACCCTCCTCTAAGTTGAACATGTTCTTCACACTTAGAAAATTTGAACCTAAAACCATACCTAAGCATATCACCCAAACCTTCAAAGCACACACGTTAGCCTAAGTCACCACTTCTAGCTTTAGGTTAGGTCGATCCATGGTTTGATGCTTATTTTATTTTGTAATATATGTTTTAGACTAGATGTTAGGGTGTATGCTCATAGAATGAATGGTAGGACCTTCTTAGTCTAACTATTCTTTTATGCAGTGGATTGTGCTTAAGGGGCTCTATCATAAATAAAAATATAAATGCTTTTTCTTCCAGGTGCTTTATACCCCTAAGAATAATCCAATAGGCCGTGCACTTAGTCATCCATGTGTGGGGTGATAAGTCCAATATACATGCTTGGGATTTGTGTGGTTTGTTTTAACTAACCTTTGCTTTGTATGTGTTAGTTAGATTTCCACCTTTCCTTTACATGTAAATTTGTGTAATTAGGATTTTAGAATGATTATTATAGGGATTTGGATGAGCATTAGTCATAAGATCCCATCTTATGCACCATGTAAAGCCTGGGAGCATCTACCTTCTAACCGAAAGGAGGAACCAAAGAAGAAAAGAAGAAATGAAAAGGAATGAGGAAAAGAAGAAAGAAGAAATAAAGCTTGAAGACTCCCATAACAATAAATTCCTTGCTTAATTGTAATTTAATTCATTTGTAATCCAGGTTATATAAGGGTAGAGCTCAGCTACCCATATTTGATATTTTTAGATTTCTACAGTGGTGCTCGACCACAATGACCTTTTATTCTTTTCCTGATTAGCTTTATACATTGGTTGATGATTTGTTTAGCTTTTGCATTAAGTGGCATGATTTTCCTAGTTTCTTTCTTGCTTTATGTATGGCCTGGATGTGGATTAAGCTCTTTAGGGAAAAATAAATCTTTTACCCAACTTAACAACTCAAAACAAAAATTAAACAATTCATAACCTCACCTAAAGCTTAGGTTTAAAATCAAGATAAAAGAATTAATAACCCCTTAGCTGGATGAGCATTTCTTTTGTAATATCATGCACAAATGCATCTTATTTCACTCTTGATTGGAGGGCTTCCACCTTTTCCAGAGAAACTTGGCTTGACGTTTGAGAGCCATGGTGGAAACTCACCTCCTCCCTTATCGCTGATTTTTGCCAATAACCTTCTTTCTCATGCATTAGTCATATAAATCCTATTAACATGAGTCAAAATAATTGTCCAAAAATAAAAATAAAATGAAATTTAAATTACATTAGATTTAAATCATTTGAAGCATGTCCCTTTACATGATGTAGTCTCTTTAGGAAGTGAGTTTAAGGACTTAGTCTCTTTCTAAATAAATAATAACCTAGCTATCTTGCATAAGCATAAAGACTTGCCTAGATGTATTTAAAATCATAGGAGGAGTTAGTTGGCAGCCACCCCCAGGCAATTGTAAGTCCAAGCTATCAGGTGATTTTTCCTCTCTAGTGGAGGCAAACCAATAACCCATTTTTTGCCTTAAATTTAGGTTTTGCTTTCAGCCCTCACTAGAGCTCCCAAGATTGAGGTTCTTAGGATGCTTCTCACCTTTGCAGACAATAAGCATAGTTCCTCACCTCTTAGGCATTTCCTTAATCTTGTGTTAAGGAATCTTAAGTCCTAAATTTCTAAGAAAAAAAATGCAACTTAAACAAACTAAATCAATTTCAAAAATGTAAAGCCCAACTATAGGATAGTTTGAGATGCTCGCTAGGTTTCCTAGCATCGTGGGCATCTCCTACTTATCTTCCATTTTGGGCTTCAATAATAACTCACTCTTTTGATCAATCCCATTTGATCTTCACAAATAAACCAATCGATTGATAGTCCTTTCCTATTGAAATCTTCAAAGACAACGATCATTTACCTTAATCGAGAATTTTTCTAAGGAATCCCCATTCCTTAGGATGTAATTAACTATGGGGGCTTGCCCCTGTAGAGAACTTAATGAACTTAGTTTAAAATAAATTCTACTTTACTTTTCTGAGTAAAGTAGGGGAAGAATCTCTGGTACATATGCAGACTCATTGTCCTTAGGAGTCCTTATTGAGGTGATTAGGTCCATTAAAGGGTAGTGACTTCTATCTTTTGAGATAGTACACTATTTCCTTGATGATGTACTTGATCACCTGAATAAGTACATCTGTGGATCTGCGTGGCATCCTAAAAAGATGAATTTCTATAGGTCTTGTTCTCTTTCTTCTCTCTCCATAGATTGAAAGCGACTCCCTTATAAGAATTTATTCATCAACAAATTTTTCTGGTGACTCCGTTGGGGATGGTTTCTCTCTCCATCTTTGGTAAATGATCGTTGTCTTTGAGTATCGATAGTGGGTTTATACTTTGGTATGAATCCAAGACTATGATTCTTTCTGTTGGCACTTAACTCATTTCATTCTTGAGTTGAGTTAGCCAACATCTTTAGGTTTTAGGACTGCATTCCTTGTTGGTCTTAAAACCCCCAATGGGTTCTAATGGGTTAAAAATGAAAAGATCTAAATAAAAAAAGAAAACATTTTAAAGACTACCTCCTTATTATTTTTATGATTAGGAAATGTTCATTCTAAAATAATAAAGACAAAAATAAATATTTCATAATAACTTTGCTTTTCAAAAGCACCTTTTCAAAAATGCTCTTAATAAAATATTTTCCACAAAATTTTATCACCCTCATTCGATAATTATCATAATTATTACATGTGGGGATTTTCAAAAATAAAACTAACAACATTTTCGAAAAGCACAAATGAACATCTTCTTTCAAATTCACTTTGATGAAGATTTCATTTTTAAAATAAAATGAACAATCATCTTTTCCAAAAATCAAAATCATAATCATAAAGTTTTCAAAAAGCACACATGAATTCTTCCATTCAATACACTCACACTTATTGAATGGAAAGTTCATTTCCAAATAAAATTAAACTTTTCAAAAAGCACACATGAACATCTTCATTTAATTTATTCCCAACTAAAAATGAATATCTTTTAGGAAATCCTACTCGAACATGTCTCACATATGTTTTAAGTTGGAATTCCTCTTTTTAAAAAAAAAAAGCAACAATCATACACAAAATAAAAACTTCATATTTCAAAAATAGGATTGATCTCCATTCTACATACCAAAATTTTTTAAAATGAAGTCTCCTTTTTCAAAAATTAAAACTTCAACAATCATATTTCAAAATTCTAAATATATTTGGAACTTCATTTAACATACCCAAATTTGTTAAGTGAAGTATCCAAATCCAAAATTCAAAATTTTTCAAACAACCTTTTGGAACTTCATTTAACATACCCAAATTTGTTAAGTGAAGTATTCAAATCCAAAATTCAAAATTTTCAAACACATTTGGAACTTCATTTAACATACCCCAAATTTGTTAAGTGAAGTCTCCAAATTTAAAATCCAACAAATTTTTTTTTGAAACATACATTTGGAACCTCATTTAGCAAAATCAAATTTGCTAAGTGAATTTTCCAAATCTAAAATAAAAAGCCAACAATCGTATTTCAAAATTTCTAAAAACACATTTGAAACTTCGTTTAACATACCCAAATTTGTTAAGTGAAGTCTCTAAATCCAAAATCCAAAATTTTCTAAAATATATTTTGGAACTTCATTTAACATATCCTAATTTGTTAAGTGAAGTCTCCAAATTCAATACCCAAAAAATTTTCAAACATATAATTGGAACATTATTTAGCATAATAAAATTTGCTAAGTGAAGTTTTCAAACCCAAAATCAAAAATCAACAATCATATTTCAAAATTTTCTAAACACATCTGGAACCTCACTTAACATACCCAAATTTGTTAAGTGAAGTCTCCAAATTCAAAATAAAAAAAACTTTCAAACATATATTTTGGAACTTCATTTGGCATACTCAAATTTGCTAAGTGAAGTTTCCAAATCCAAAATCAAACATTTTTCAAAACATATTTTGGAACTTTACCTAGCATACTCAAATTTTCTATGTGAAGTTTCCAAAGTCAAAACCAAAAATTTCAAACACCTTTGGAACTTCTTTCCTTAACATACCAAATTTGCTAAGGAGAAGTTTCCATTTTTCAAAATTAAAACAAATCAAAAATTTTGAACACACCAATTGGAATTTCATTTAGCATACCCAAATTTACAAAGTGAAATTTCCATTTCACAAAACCAAGTGGGACTTCATCCTTAGCATATCAAATTTGCTAAAGTTAAGTCTCCACTTTCAAAACAAAATCAAAAACAAAATAAAGCACCTTTGGATTTCCTTAGCATACCAAATTTGCTAAGGATTTTACCCTTTTCAAATATCAAAACATAAAAAACAAAATGAAGCACCTTAGGATTCCCTTAGCATACCAAATTTGCTAAGGATCCTACCTTTTTCAAAAATCAAAACATCAAAATAAAAATGAAACACTTAGGATTTTCTTAGCATACTTAAATTTGCTAAGAATCTTATTTTTCAAAAAATCAAATAAAACACACTTAGATTCTTGACTAAGCATACCTAAATTTGCTAAGTAAAAATTCTAAAATTTTCAAAATCAAAACAAAATTCACAAAAAGAAACAATCACTTTCTCAAACACTTTACTTAGCATACCTAAATTTGTTAAGTAAGTAAAATTCAAAATCAATCAAACAAAAACAAAATCATTTGACCCTTACTTTAACATACCCAAATTTGTTAAAGGAAAGGGTCCTCAAAATTAAAAATTCAAATTCAGAACAACAACAAACCTTTGGAAGCATCCTTATCAAAAAAATTTTGAATCCATATTTAAACATACCTAAATTTGTTGGAGTTGGATTCATATTCAACTTTCTCTTTCAATCAATCTTCTCAAATCCATTTGAACGCCACTTAACACTTCCAAGTTGTTGGATGTGGGTTCAAATTTTTAAAATTCAAAATTTAAATCTTTAGAGATAAAAATTTGATACAATTTCATTTCTCATTGCAGATTCTTACAGTCAGTGCAGTACAGTTTAGTTTCAGTCTATCACAGCTATAGAAATAGTCAGTTCTCATAAGTTTGTCTTTACCTTCTCACATGGTATGGACTTGGCTTTAGATCAGGCTGACTTCCCCCATCTGGACCATACCCACCTGATTCACTTTGGTCAAGGATTTGAGGGAGCTGGGATCACTTGTGAGGGCACTCCCCTCACAAGCCAGATGAAGGTGATCAGCGTGATCGCCGTGATAGATTTAGCTTTGATCGATGTCTCCTCAATAAAGAGGAAAGATGTGGAAGTACCACAAACTTCAATTATTATAGTGCCAATAGTGTCAGTAGTACCAGCTCCACTAGCAGTTCATCCCAGGGTTGCTCATGTTACTCTAGTGAGGGCTAGTACCCTACTATCTATACCCTCTAAAGGTAGGGCTCCCATGGTCTCAGGGCTTGCCTCCCTTACATTTGAGTATGTATAGCTCACACTCCTCCCATCTTGCCTATACCCAATGTAGAAATAAGAACCGCATGATCAGGAAGTACCACACCCGGATAGCTAGGGAGCTAGAGGCAGCAGCACGATCAACCGTGGATGAGTTTCCCGTCATCACTTCACCACTGGTTACAGAAAACCAGTTCCATCCTCTCTCTGGATCAAATAGAGAGGATGTTAGGAGGATTCGTTCATCACCTCCTCCGGTGGTGCAATTTTAGCCCATAGTTTCCAGGAGCAGGAGGTCGTATGCTGGCCTCTAATCTATTTTATGCTAGGTAGGTGGAGCATACAAACGCTCAGAGTATGGGACACAGTTTTACATTCAATCTATTATCCTCCATAGCGTGGGGAGATAGATTCCCCAAGAGAGGGTCTGTGAGGCCCATACATCACATGTTACTAGTAGGGACTGACAGAGGTTTAGCCGTCAGTCGATCGCTTATTCTTTGATTGATTTTCCAGCTCGGCATGCTACCTACATCGACCATATTGATAGTATCCTTCTCATCAGGACTAGCCACCACAAAAGGGTAGTTCTTGTGCACAGAGAGTTAGTGGTGTCTCCACCCCATCACTCTACCCCTCATCCGCCATCACTAGTACATCATACAACATCTCCCATTCCATCTAAGGCCATGAAGCCCGCATCCAGGGAAAAGTGCACCACGTTGGTGATCCAATAATGACCTAGGGATCCTACCCCTTCTACGCCACCCATTATGGTAGGGCCAAGCTCTCCTGCTTGACCTTCTAGCCCAGTGGTGGTGCGAAAGGAGTGGTGACCCCAAAGTATCGTGGTCGTCCCTTCACCAACTCCACCCATACAGCTGGATGTGGAGATGGTGATGGTTATTATAGATATTCCAGATGATAGTCTAGCTACACTAGTGGTAGTGGAACATCTTAGGATTGCTTCCCCACTCATAGCTAGTAGCAGTCAGGAGTGTCATTCATCCAGTGAGTACAGTCTGCACAAGATTTACTCCCTAGTGACAGGTGAGGTCCGGTGCCTCTCAATGCACGATAGTGATCACACCAGTCAGCCTAAACTATTTGTACCTACTAAGTTAGATCATTCCTTAGATGAAATAGTTAGACATTATTTTATAGAGAAGAAGGAGATCTTGGGGTATGCTTGGTCAGATGAAGAAATAATTAGCTTCGATCCCAACGAAGATGACTTGATGGGAGACTTAGTTCGAGTCTGCATAGTTAAGACTAGAGGATCTCTTCTTAAGGAATAACAAGCTATGGACGGTGATGAGGTTGATCAAGGAGACATCGTAGAATCAGCCCAATACCTCTGATAGCTATTGAGGAAGAAGGATGCGCAGATTGATAGGATGGCACATCAGTTACATGACTTATTAACAACAATGTCAGTGTTTCAGAAGCAAGCCCCTTTAGTTCATCCTATTACAGTTGATGTCAATCAGCCTGAGTTAGTGCATGTCTTGGACCCAGTCAAGACTCTACCTCCCATTGAGGAAGGTAGCACTAGCCTGTATAGAAAGGTAGTGGAATGTACCTCCATATAAGTAAAAAGGTATAAAATCCATTGTTGAGCAACAGGTGAAGGAAGCTTTGGCTTAAGCTCGGGGAGGATCATCAGTTCCAAAGGATAGACCCTACCTAGAGGAATTCGATGTTATCCAGTATCCCAAGGGTTTCGTGCCTCCTTCCTTCAAAAGCTTCGATGGCTGTGGAAACCAAAGGCAACACATAGCTCACTTAAGGGCCAGTTGTTGAAACGCAGGTGGCAGTGATGCTTTGCTTTTGTGACTTTTTGTTAGTAGCCTAGTGGGTATTGCTTTTGATTGGTATACTGAACTACCCAATGGTTCAGTAAAGACATTTGCTGAGTTAGAGCAACTCTTCATCAAGAGATTTATTGGAGCTCAACAAAGGGTTACTTTAGGTAATCTCATTATAGCACAACAGCACCCCGGTGAGTCACTTGTTGATTATATTCTCCGATGGTGCAACTTGAGCATGATGTGTGAACCACAGTTGTCTAAACAGCATGCCATTGAGATTCTCTTGAAGAATATCCATGGCCCGGTCACCTTCATGCTTAAGGGCTTCACTATTAAGACATTTGAGAAGCTAATCAATAGGGAAGCTAGTCTATAAGGAGAGGCCAAATAATTACCTTTTCAAGATCAGTTACCTAAGTAGAAGCTGCAGGAAGTTTATGAAAAGAAACCTAGAGTCGTAGTAGCGATTGACAAGTGGAAGCAGCTAGCTAGAGATCAGTCTGAGAGACCATGACCTTAGAAGCCTCCACCTCCTTTGCCACTACTGAGGCAGCCATACCGACCTCCACCGCATTCCATGGCAAGACATAACGCCATATACCACCAGAAGAAGATGCATATCCGCTGCCAGGTAGATAGTCCACTTACTCTTTTAGATAAGTTAAACAAACCTTATTCTTTTAAGAGGGAGGTAATCAGGAAGATCTTTAAGAATCTCTTAAAGAAACCTGATTTTTAGCTACCCGAGCCTAGGAGACCAGAGGAAGTAGGCAAAAGTTATGATCCAAATTTTTGCCCTTACCACCGTATGTTAGGCCACATTTTGGAGGATTGCTTCACATTCAAGGACTGGCTTGAACATAATTTTAAGACCGGTGCTATAGTTATCCCAAAAAAAATATCTTATGGAACAACCTTCTAGTTCCATTAGGGTAATCCTTGGGGATACATGTGATCCTACCAAAACCAAAGAAGGTTGGGACATTTCTTTGTCTAAAACCTCTAAGAAAAAAATTCAAAGATCAAGAAGCTTTCCTTGTAGGTGCCTGAGTTAGCTCAAACCTCCAACACGAAGGAAGATTTGCAAGTAGCTAGTGCCAACTCTAGGAAAGGGGGAGACCACCACGCTCAACGAAGAGTAATGTGTAAGCTCGGATAGCCCCTTAGCACTAATCGACCATCCTCCACTTCGCCATGTGATTCCACAATGGTGACTTCATCCATTTCAGCTAGCTCTTCTATTTCTTCTACTAGCATAACTCTTGTATCAGTGGATAAGGGCATCAAATCCCTTACTCCGCTCACTTTACTTGACTATTACTTTGTACCTCCAAATAATTCTAAGAAATTGAAGAATAAGCTAGTTTAGATTACATCTATGTCACTTTTGATGGGTTGTCTTATTCAATTCCTAACGATAACTCTTCAAGTCTAAATAACTATAACATTTCTGATCATCTTTTTCTGATTCAGAGTTGGACTTTCCAACTCTGAATACTATGGGTTCACCTCTTAAGATAGACTTGGAATCATCCGATCGAGTCCCATAGGAGAAGTAGGTGAGCTGAGTGTGTAGAACCTTCCACCACCTTGCCTCAAGAGATTACAGAAGTCAACCTTCATAGTGGCAAGGTTCTACCTCCTAGGGCAACACCTCAAGATAAAGGGAAACAAGTCATTGGTACTGAAGATCGATAAGCCCTTCAATAGGATTCTCTACCCTTGGATATGATTATGGAAGACCAGTCGAAGGTAGACTACAACGTCCTTTCTCATCTAAGAAAGTTTCCATTTAAGCTAAGCATATACGATGCCCTTGTCTTATCCAAAGAGATGAGGGAATCAATAATCAAGGCTCTCCTTGATCCTGAAATATGCTTAGCTCAGCTGACCGCTATAGGTGAGGAAGCACATTATGCAAAAGAAGCCCAAGGGATCACCTTCATAAAAGAAGACCTTCTTCTAGGGGACTTGGAGCATAATCATCCTCTATACATCACAGTCGACATAGATAGGTTTAGACTCGCTAAGGTTCTCATGGATTCAGGTGCATCAATGAACATTATGAGTCTAAAGACCCTTGCCTATTTGAAGATCGACATCTCTACACTCTGAAGAGATAGGATGATGTTGAGAGGATTCAATGATCAAGGTGAGCGGGCTTTAAGTTCCATAGTGTTACCTCTAGAGATAAGTGACTGGAAGACTAAAGCCAAGTTCTACATCATTTATTTGAATACTTCATTCACTGCTTTGCTTGGTAGGCCTTGGATACATTAGAACAAGATCATTCCATCCACCCTTCATTAGTGCATCAAGTTTAGAAAAGATGAAATTGAATACCATGTCAACGGAGATGAAAAGCCATTTTCAGTTAGAGAGGTTGAGATCTATGAGGATGGAACCTACTATCATTCTCAAAACACTCTTTCTCGTGAACTTGGATAAAATTCAAATGCAAAACAAAAAGAAAAAGAAAATGAAGAGAAAGAAAAGATAAAAGAAAAATAAAAATAAAAATAAAAGTCCAAGTGAACAAGAAAGGAGAATTGAAGAAGAAATAGAGCCACATATCACATTCCACCCACAGTTTATTCCATCATATGTACATTCTGAGTTGAATGGCTCAACCTCCACAGGCAGAGGTAGAGGTAGAAGTAGAGGTAGTCTCAGAGGTGGGAGACCCCCTAGTTGGCCTTTAACTAATAGAGGTCGTGGTCCAGTTCATAGGAGTACCCTTACTATTCACGTAGACTTGGAATCCAACTCTGAGGATAAGTCTAATGTGATTAGTATACCAGCCAACCCCTCTAAGTGGTTTTCATTAGAGGTGACTTTCGATTTAGACAAAGATGAAGATCAGGCCTCCAAGCAAAGGAAAATATTCGAATCTGGTTTATGTGAGACTATTAGGCAATAGTTGGGAATCTTAGTTCTTACCTCACTTATATCTCATAAAGTTGAAGATTTAGTAGTTAAGGAAGTCCCTAAGTCTTCCAATGACATGAAGCAGAAGAAGTTCTTTTTGGGATCATCATCTGGAAGTCTTGAAGTTGATATAGAACTTGAGGATGATACTTTTAAAGAATTAATGGAATTACCTTTTGACTTTTACTCAACTTGTGTTCAAAATCTTATACAAAAAGGTTTAGTTTCTCACACATGGTCTAAGCTCAGGGTAGAGTACTTCGAGAAGCTGTGGAACAACACAGGTAGGGAAGCACAATCAAGAGTAGGACTAAAATTCGGTATAGTGGGTCCAGTCGATGATGAAGATTATTGTGTAGTTGTTACCAACTATTTGAAGTCTAAAAGTTTCTTCTCACACATCCCCAACTCTTATGAGAATGTGTGTTTAGAAACTTCAGATGATCCAGATGATCTCCAAGTCAAAGAGGCACCACCAAAATTTGAAGAGGAGATTCATTCAACAATCAACAAGCTTAAAGAAATCAACCTCGGGATAGAAGAAAATCCAAGCCTGACATACATCAGTTTGTTGCTGAATGAAGAAGAAACCAATGACTTAGTTTAGCTATTTCCTGAGTTTAAAGACTACTTTGCATGGAGATATGAAGAAATTCCCAGATTATCTCTTGACGTAGTAGTCAACAAGCTAGCAATAGACCCTAATGTTACCCCTATTAAGCAAGCTTCTAGATCCATGCGATTAGAAATTGAACAACAGGTCATTTCTGAAGTGAAGAAACTGATCGATGTTGGTTTCATCAGGGAAGAAAAATATCCTACATGATTAGCTAGTGTTGTCCTAGTTAAGAAGAAGAATGGTCAAATTCACAATTGCATTGATTTTAGGGACTTAAATAAGGCATATCCTAAGGATGAGTTTTCTCTTCCTATACTAGAGTAATGGTGGACATTATCTCATCTCATGCAATATTCTCTTTCATGGATGGATCATCTGACTATATCCAAATCAAGATGTCTCTTGAAGATGAAAGAAACACTACTTTTGAACCCTGATTAAAATATTCTGTTATAGGGTCATGCCTTTCAGCTTTAAAAATGATGGTGTTACATACCAATGGGCCATGACTCAGATCTTCAATGAACCCATCCATCATCAGGTTGAGTGCTATTTTAATGATTTAGTAGTCAAGAGCGGAGAAAAGGAAGACCATCTCTTTGACTTGAGAGTAGTTTTCAAACAATTAAGGCAATATAACCTCAAAATGAATCCCCTGAAGTGTTCATTCAGAGTCACTTCAAGGAGATTTCTTAGGTCGTTTGACACTGGGGAATAGAAATAGATCCTAAAAAGATCAAAGCTATCTTAGAAATGCCACCTTCTTAGAGTTTAACTCAACTCAGATCCTTTCAAGGATGGCTGGCATATCTAAGAAACTTTATCTTTAACATATTAGGGAGATGCAAACCATTCTCAACACTTGTCAAAAAGGATGCCAAGTTCAAGTGGATGATAAGTATGCGATGCCTTTGAAGATATCAAGAAGATTTGGTGAAGCCACCGCCTTGTAGCCTATCCCGGCGTGCCACTCATCCTCTACACTGCTGCATTGGATGACTCTCTTAGCACTTTGTTGGCCCAAGCTAATGACAAAGGGAAGGAAAGTTCACTCTACTATCTCAGTGGTCATTTTATTCCTGCTGAAGTAAACTATCCACCTATTAAGAAACATTGTCTAGCTTTGATCTTTGCATCTTAGAAGCTACGACACTACATGATTTCTCATAAAGTGAACTTGATCTCTCGAACCAATCCACTGTAGAACCTCATGACATGACCAACACTTTCTGGATGTTTAGCTCGTTAGTCCATGATTCCCTCATAATTTGATATCACGTTCATACCCCTCCATGCGGTAAAAGGACAGGCACTAGCATATTGCTTAGCAGTACACCCACTTCCTGCTGATTCTCCACTTAGTGATAATCTCCCCAATGAACAAATCATGAACTTAAAGGAAGCACCACAAGCTATTCATCCAGGAAAGGCAGGGGTAGGAATAGTTCTTTTAACTCCAAATTGTAATGTGATGAGATTCTCATACTATCTTTCCAACCCCTGAACCAACGACGAAGCTGAGTATGAGGCTTTGATTGTCAGTCTAGAGTTATCCATTACTATTAGTGTCAAGAGCATCAATATCTTTGGGGATTCTCAGTTGGTCATCAACCAGATTGCTAGTTCCTACTAGGTCCTCAAACCTAAGCTTCACCATTACTATGAGTATACCATGAAACTATTGGCCCAAATTCTCGAAGTCACAATCTACAAGGTTCCCCGAGTAGAGAACGTAGTAGTAGATGCCTTGGCCAAACTTGCCAAAGAATTGGCATATTCGGAAGATGAGTCCATTCCAATAAGGGTCAAAAATAGACAAGTCCTATCACTAATTGATGCTGAACTCATCGAGAGGCTTTCTCTTGAAAAGGAGGTTGCCATTGCCAAAATGGACAAGGAGCTAGATTAGAGGCAACTGTTCATAGATTACTTGAACACCAGCAAACTACCTTAAGAAAAGTTACATACCAATCAGGTGAAACAGAGAGCTCTCTCCTATGATCTTGTTGATGGCACCCTATACCGCCGGTCCTTTGACCAAATGTGGTTACACTGTCTAGACAAACATGAAGCCCGTGGTATTATAATCGAGGTACATTCAAGTTTATGTGGATCACATCAATCTAGTCCAAAAATAAAGACAAAGATCAAGCGACTTGGACACTACTAGCCTTCGATGATTACATACTACATGGATGTAGCTAGGAGATGCCATCAGTGTCCAACCACCCAACATTCTACACCCTACTTTGGCTTCATGGCCATTTGAGTGTTGGGGTACTGACATTATAGGTTTGATCGATCCTCTTTCTTCCAAAGGGCATCGATTCATCTTAGCTTCCATCGACTACTTTTCTAAGTGGGCGGAAGCCATCCCACTCAGAGAGGTCACAGCTTAGCATGTGCTTTAGTTCTTTAAGAACCATATCGTATATCAGTTTGGGATGCCTTGATAAATTATATCTGATAATGCTTTGCATTCAAAAGCATGAAGATCAATGGCTTCACTAAAAGACACGATATATTGGAGATACTCCACCATCTACTACCCTAGAGCAAATGACTTAGCAGAAGCATTATTGACCTCATTTTTAGAATGAGCTCTCAACCCCTCCATCTTAGGCTTAGGAATTAAATTAGACTTTAAGAGTTCCTTAGTCTTAAGATGCATCTAGTGATTAGGTGGACACTCCAACCTAGCCCTAGAATACTTAGAAGAGTTAGCCATCGGAATAGGTCATGCCTTAGGGGTGTTAGGAAAATTTCCTACCCTTAGCTTAAACTATTCCTGACTTTCCTTCTTTCAAGTCGAACTCTAAATCAATTCTATTTGATTTTATACAAATTTAAATCAACTCTATGATTGAAATCCATGATTCAATTCCATGATTGAAACCCATGATCAAAATCCATCAAATATTCTTAAGTCCAAATTTTGCCTAAGTCCTTAAGCCTCCCTTAAGGACTTAACCAAAATCATGATTCAAACCTATTTAAATTTGTGAGATTTTATCATGATCAATTTATATTCTCATTTATATTCTCATATATAAAAGAAATTTAAATTCAAACCCATCAAATCAATTCATGAAATTTTTCCTAAGTCCTTAACCTTCCCTTAAGGACTTAACCAAAATTACAATCAAAACCAAAAATCTTTGAGATTTTTTCATAATTCATTTATATTTCCTTTTATATTCACATATATAAATGAAATATAAATTCAAATAAATCCAACTAAACTCAAAATTCAAAATCAATTCATGAAATTTCTTAAGTCTCTTTAATTTTCCATTAAAGGACTTAGCCAAAATCAATCCTAAACCTTGATCAAACCTATTCAAACTCATAAGATTTACTCAAAACTTATTTGTATTCTTATTTATATTCTCATATATAAATGAAATATTAATATGAATCAAGCCAATCCAAAGGCAAAAATTAAATTTCAAATTAAAAATTTCTTTAAATCCTTTAAATTCTCTTTAATGGATTTAATCTAAATCATGATTAAACCACTTTAAATCCTTGAAATTTTCTCCTAATCCATTTATATTCACATGTATAAATGAAATATAAATTCAAACAATCAAAACCAATTCCAAAAATCAAATTCAAATTCACTCAAAATCCAATCTAAGCCTTTCAAGTCAAAAATCTTGAACTTTGTCAAATCACTTTCAAATCAAGCCAAATTCTTGATTTTCTCTCATGGTTCAATCAACCCTACAATTATGAGCAGATATATAAATCCAAACTTCAATCAAACAATCAAAACTCAAATAAAAAATCAAACCCAAGACCCCTTCATATTATTCCTTTGAATATGAAATTTTCAAATGGATCAAAACCCATTTGACTTTAAACCACTTGTAAATGGATTTATATTTCAATCATGAGTCCATATACAAGATCAACCAACTTCAAATCAAGGTTTGACTAAGCCATTTAACCCACTTAGGCTCACTTGACCCAAAGTGGCCTAAAGTACCCTTATGAGCCAACTTTTGATCCTAACCAAGTTGGATTGAACCAAACTCATATATCGCTCTCATCATGATCAACAATCATCATGGGATGATCATTCAATCAAATTGGGTCAAACTAAGTCAAACCTAAGGGTTGACCAAGTCAACACTTAACCTAACCTAAAATGAAACCTTACATAGCCAAATTCCACCATAGGCCAAATTGATTGAAACCATTGACCTAAGTTCACTCATGACCTATGTTTGAACTTGACCAAGCCAACATTTGAGCCTAACCTAGCTCAATTGGCCCACTTGACCCAAGTTGACCCATTTTGACCTAAAAGGTCAAAATGTGTCAAAACTTGATCTAAGCCAATTGATTGAAACCAATGGGTCAAGTCCATTCCAAATCACTTGTGGAACTTGACCAAAGCCTCAATTGGCCAACTAGACCAAACCTAGCCCAATTGACCTTAGACCCAAAGGGGTGATGTTGAGCCAAAATAAAACCTGATCCAAATTGATTGGAAACAAAGATACCAATCCACTCCATATGACTAACCTAACCTAATCATACCTTTGACCTACCTCAAAGAGGTCAAATGGGTCAAATAAGTCAACTTGACCTATTTGAACTAAATGAAGTCATATGAGCTATAATCTAATATATACCAAATTGAATCAAATAGAAGCCACCAAAATATTTCAAATGGCCATATGAACTTGACCTAACCCTTAGTTTGACCCAATTTGACCATTTGGTTAACTTGACCCAAGTTGACCTAAATGGGTCAACATGAGCTAAACTCTATCAAATGGACTCCAAATCCAATGAAACTTGGCTAAACCTAGTTTCACCACACACCTAACATGTTTAAAGTGGAAAAATTGCAAAATTATCATCCAACCCTTAGGCCATAAAACAAATTTTGGCCTAACCCATGGGTATTTTGGTAATACCCTATTCACAATCACTTGAGGCTTTCCTAAAAGCTCAAGGGGACTTAGTGATGAGTGGTGCATCCAACCCAATGGGTTGGGGTCAGCCCATTTGTTCCCTAGACCAAAATTGATCCCTTAGCCAAAAATTGAAATTTCAAACTCCCTCTCAAGCTCAATTCAAGCACATGGGAAGTTGGTAATCTATTCCTTCGATCAAACAGATCATGCACCCACTCAAAATAGATCAAACAAACTCTCCAATCTCATCAACTGGATCAAAATGGTATGGACATTACCGACTGTCCGATCCTTCAAAGGGGAGATATACCCCCTAATTCACTTCTATTTTCATTCACTCAAGGTCGATTGAAGAAAAGGAAGCCAGAGGAGCCATTGGGGATTAATCCTAAGCCTCTTAGAGCTCTTCCCATTTTCTTCTTCTCAGCTTTTGAATAGTGAAAAATAGGGGAGGTAGAGTGAATTGCCAACTACTTCTACACTTATTTTCTTCCTAATTCCTCCTACACACTTCTTCTAAGGACCAATCTGAGCTCACACAAGCTTCCATTGGAGTTCCCATAGCTTGGAGAGGAGCAATTGGATCAAAGCCGCAAGGATCTTCAAGTGGTGTTGGTCCATAGGGCAAGCCACTCAATCTTAAGGCCTAGAAATTTCAATAGGGATTCATCTCCACTAGACAAAGCTACCTCATCGATCTTTTTTGACCTCCAAGCATACGCCATAAGTCAATTCGAGCTCAAAAGGTGAATTTGATGAGCTTCAGCATGCAAATCGAAGCTGAAAGGCACTCGATAACATCAAAATTGAAATGATCTTTGATTGATGAACAGACTTCGCCATCACATTCAAAATTAGTTGAAATGATTAGAATAGGTATCTTGCATAATTTGACGATCGATCGATCAAGGAAGGTCACTGATGAGCTGACACGCATATCGAGGTTGAGAAGCAGCGACGTTGCCCAAATGACCCCCATCCACAAAATTGATCACTCCGTTAGCATCAAAATGTCAAAACCTATCAAATGAGACTGTTTGTACTCAATTTAGATGAGTATGCACCAATATCGAGTGAGCAAAAGCAACGACTTGCAAATTTGAACTGAAATCGACCACGATTTGATGCTGACTTGAACCAAACAGCCTCCGATCTCAGAACAGACTACATCGTTGTGTCCGAAACATCAGAGTAACATAAAATTGACATATATATTGTCTATGTGATGATGTCGGTGCGAAAATCCAAATTAGGGAAAATAAAATAATAAAAAAAATGTAAATTCTATAAATACCCCTCCTAAAACCCTAAACCCTAATTTTTATTATTTCTCTCTCCCACAGTCGGTAGCCTCCCATACCTGTGTCTCTCCCTCTCTCCCATACGGTCCCTTTCTCCCACTCTCTCCGTCCCGCTCTCTCTCTCCTTCTCTCTCTCTCTCTCTCTCTCTCTCTCTCTCTTCCCAGTCCGTTCCCGCATTCCATCGCTGTGCTATAGTGCCAGGTGAAGGATTCCTCATGAAATAGCTTGCTGGCACTGTAGCAGGCAGAAATCATTGATCACGGGTGACACTGTTCATGGCGCACCCCGGGGGTGCACAGACCCCACGGGCGTGCACACTCTGGGGGCGCGCGCACCCCGCGGGTGCACACCATCACCTGTGATCACCCCGTGTGCACATGTGAGCATCCTTGAGCACCCCGCAGGTGTGTGCTAGTGCTTCGTGCCACGCATGCGACTAGCGCCGCCTTCACGTGAGCTCCCCACGCGCCACTTGTGAACACCCTACGAGGGCGTGCTCTCACCCACACCCCGTGGGCACGCGCTTTCACCCCTACCTCGTGGGCATGCACTCTCCCAGGCTCGTGCTGCCCATGGCCGCGCATCGCCCGCGTGCATGCGATAGTGCCATGAGTCTTGGCGTCGACTCTTCTGTGAGGGGCGCAGAGAACACCCTGCATGCCCCTTGTGTGCGCACCAGAACTCGTGTGCTCCTTGCGTGCATGCACCAGCGCCCGTGAGAGCCCATGAGCTCTCTTGGATGAGCCTGTGCACACTCATGCTTGCCCGAAGCCTTTTTTGACCATAAGTACCCGTACACGCCTTTCTTGGAGAGGTGGGAAAACCTGTGTTTGCTTCTTGACTATAAGTACTCGTACACAACTTTCTTGGTGTGGCGGGGAAATTTGTACTTTCTTGCTTGTGTATAAGTACCCGTACATGCATTCTTGGTGTGGTAGGGAAATCAGTTTCAACAAGTATCTTAGAGACCCATACATGCATTTCTTGGCATGGTGGGAAGGCGCATTAAGGCCGTGGTTTATACCACCCATACATGCCTTTCTTGGTGTGGTGGACAGGCCTAGTATACCCGAAGTAGCCCATTATACGGGGATGATGCTGGGGTACTGCCGAAATGTTGCCAAACTTTACACCGACAGGGGGACCTACATAGCTTGATAGTAAACTATGTTATGATATGAAATTTTATTTGAAATAACTTGTAGTTGTATAAGTATCCATACATGCCTTTCTTGGCATGGCGGGGAAATCTATTTCAACAGGTACCTTAGATCCCCATACATGCCTTTCTTGGCATGGTGGGAAGGCGCATTCAGGCCATGATTTATACCACCCATACATGCCTTTCTTAGCATGGTGGCGGGCCGACATACTCAGTAGCCTGGGGATGATCTTTGAGATCTACCAAATGTTGCCAAATTTTTACACTGACATGCTTAATGAAAATACAATAATGAAGCTAAAATTAATGGTTTGACTTGACATTACAAATATATAAGTACCTGTACACGCATTTCTTGGTGTGGAAGAGAAATATGCGCTTTATACAGGTATTTCAGAGACCTATACATAGTTTTCTTGATATGGTGGGATGATGCATTCGACCGTGGTGTTTACACCACCCATAGATACCTTTTTTGGCATGGTGGGTAGACCCATCCCCCATTATAGCCCCATATGTGGGGATGACATCGGGAGGCTGTCGAACTACGGTCAAAATTTTATCAAAAAAATTTATACTTGCAATAGAATTAGGTCAAAATAAGAAATATTATATAAATTTATTAGATTTAAATTAATGCTAAATCAAATACACCCGCATGGGCCCCGATACTACACTGAATTCTTAAATTCAAGTGTGTGAGGATGCTGAGTGGGTTGCTTCTCGGTTGTGTCTTAGGACCGGGTCCAGGTTAACAAAACCTACAAATAAAATGATGTTATTATAATTTCTTCAATCTAATAAAACATCTGAGAAGTTAATTCTATCATATGACAGTAGATTTGATCCTCTATTATTAAATTAATAGAGTTGACAAGATCTGAAATAGCTAAACAATAAACCACCTCGATGATAGGTATGTTAAATGAAAATTTTAACCAGAGGGGATACTTCTATCAAAATATGATTACAATTTTAAAAAAAATTGAATTAGATTAAATATCAATCTAAATGCAAAATTTAATGTATCATTAAGCTACAAATGTCTAAATAAAATTCAATCTAAAAGCTTAAAGCAAACTCCATTCAATCCACATTTTACAATAGTTTTTCAGAGATGACAAATTAAGAAAACTCTAGCTCGCAAAGGAGCCAAAGTCAAATCAAGTACACAACTATATTTACTCTCAAAGAATCTCATGCCAGCAAGGATACGGCCCGTGTCTTCTGACTGAGTGGTTTGGCCAGTAGGCTCCACTCATGATGCAGTTACGATTAGAGTCCTCTGACCGGGTGGTTGTCGTTAAATGACACCATTATATTACAGTCACAATTGTAGCCCGTATGCTCCCCAGTGACTATGCCCTTTGAGTTGTGAACCATAGGATATACTTGATTGGGCAAAAAGCCCTATGTTAGCAAAGGTAGACTTAAGCTTATCTCATTAGAAAAATACCACCCCAAGTCTATAAGGATTTCTTGGACAATGTAACCCATGTGCTGCTGATAAGGATCCTTCGGTCAGGTTGGTTTGACTCCCTCCTCTGACTAAGTAGACTAGGGACCACGATAGCCCGGGATGACAGAACCATGGGATCTAGATCGGGTGCATCATCATTCCCCCAACCATCCGCTTTAAGTTAAATATAATGAGTTTCATAAATCTTAATTCTAAAACTCCACATGCTGCTATTATACGCTATGCACTAAGAGACCTAACGACTAGCCTTAATCGAGAGTTCTCTCTCAGTATTGAGAAGGGTAATTAACTATATGTTCTTGTGCCTATAGGAAACTTGGAACCAGATCTAACTTACTTTCAAAATGAGGGAAAAATCTCTGGGTAGTGTCTTATCTACTATTTCATCTGCCTTCTAAAAATTACACTGAAACTTTAATTCATACTCTCTTCATTGAGAGGTCGGTGATGAATTTTTGGAGCCCACAGATTTTTGGTGACTCCACTAGGGATAGGTTTTTCTTTCTATCTTTGGCTAGTCAAATCAAAGCTATGATAGTAGCGGAGTATAGTAAAATGAAAATTTAAAGTTATTCATAATGTTAAATTGATTGAAACTCAAAATTATTTGTATACTGAACATAATTCTAAAGTTTTGAAAATCTTTTCTTATTCATAACTTATTTTCATAGTTTATCATGTTTGTTCTGTTATATCTCTGCATCATAAAAGTGTGGGATGATATATCAATTACTGATTACTGATCCCCATCTTTCATTTCAGATGGATCTTTAGAACACCCTTCATTGTTGGTGAATTAGAGCCAACATCTAGCTAATCTTGTCATCAACGAGGATCTTTGGAGCTATATAATTTGGTAGCGTAGATTTCCCAGTGATCACTGCTCAAATTGCTACTAGGCCTATATTAGACAATCATGCACAACTTGCATATCAGCCCATGTAGCTTGCCAAATCCATTAAAGCTCCTGTCGCTATTTCTATTGAGGTCCCTTGAAAGAGAACCTCTATATTTGAAAGGTTGGGGAAGCTCCAGCCATGAAGAGAATGATGACTAGCCAAAAAATTTCAGTTGTGCATCCGAACGCTACTTCTCTGCTGACCTTTCCCTTTGTGCAATGCCAACATGATGCTGAAGCTTCCTCATCTGGAGGAAAGGTAACTAGAAGACGAAGAAGAAGAAGGAATGCCAAGTTGCAAGCCCAACAACTCTCACCTGGCCCCTTAGTTACACAACCAGCTATGGAACCAGATGTGAGGGTTCTCACCCACAACAAATTTGAAAATCTCAAGTGGGTGAAAAGGAACAACTCTACTGGTGATATTAAACAATCATTCTAGGAGCAAGTACTAAGCTCTGACCCCACGAAGGAGGCATCATGAGACTCTATCCTCTAGAGTGCACAAGGTGTTGAAAGTTATAAAAGAACAAGGCCTTATGAAGAAAAGATATCAAAGGCCAATTATCAGAGAAGCCAATAATGCTCCACTACAAAGGTTATCATTAAAGGTAGTAAGAACTCAGGAGCGTTACAAATAAGCCCTGCACAGTGAACATCGGTGCGTGATACCTGAACCATGCATTCGAGAATCTACTGCCGAATGGTCCCGCAGAAGGGAAAATAAGTCTGGAGGCTGAAGCCTCAAGAAGAAGCTACCACTGAAAGGTAAAAAGTTGTCACATTCGGTTTGCATATCCCGAGATCTGCTGATGATAGGGCCCAGCATGAATAAGAATGTTATAATTAATGAGGCTCGTGGTTGTCGACACCCTAGAGACTTCTCCAGGGAATCTCATCACCAACCTAAACGACCTTCCCTTGATTTTTATCATAGCCCTCCAATTGAGGAGACATTCATCCCACACTCTAAGCTTGAAATCAGATGGAGATGATGCTGAGAAGTGAGGCTACAAGAAGAAGATGATGATGATGAGACCATAGGAATAAAAGTGGTTTATATGATAGGTCAAGGTGATGATAAGCCTGGTACTCAGTTTTATAATCAACATCAATGTACCATCCTACCCACTGCTCCTCCTAAAAGATAAGAAGAAGAAGAGCATTTAGGTTCTTCCTCAGATAATGAGAGAAGATGAGAGATAGAAAGGGAGGAGAATCCAGTGTTCGCTGACACTGCCACACTAGCTCAAGTGCAGAGGCACATGCAGCGCCAGAAGAGGACAAAATATAAAGAAATTGAGCAGCTTAACACTAAAATGAATGAGATGATGGCTCAGATGAATCTTATGATACATATAATGCAGAGGAGTGCAGCGGAAGTGCCACTATCCATTCCACCTGCTAATCTTCAAACAACTAATATCATCTTTACTAATCCACCAATAGAGCCAACACCTCAGACTTTTGGAGCTCATAGTGCTCATGAGGGGAGAAACAAAATTAATCAGTTGGCTTCCCAGCCAACTCCTCAAAACTTACCTAGCACATCAGAGCATGTGAGAACTGCTCAATTAGAGATTATTTTAAATGAAAAGATTAAAGCCATCATAGCTATAGAACAGGTGAAGAAACTACTGAATAGAGGTCGCCCATATCCTGTAGAATATGACTAAGTGTCATATCCTAAAGGTTACTCAGTGCTGAAATTCCACTCATTTGATGGCAATGGTAACCCAGGTAGCACCTAGCACAATTTAAAGTAATCTGTTATAATACTAGGGGTAATGATGCGTTGTTGTTCTGACAGTTTGTTAGCAGCTTAACTTCAACTGCTTTCGAGTGGTATGCAGAGTTGCCAAATGACTCAATTAAGACATTCATCAAGCTGGAGGCAATGTTTATCAAAAGATTTTCTAGTGTAGTTAGAAAGACTCAATAGGCGACCTGCCTAGAGAGAGAAAGAAAGTCGTCACTAAATACATAACTTCTGCAACATGAGCATGAAGTGTGAAATAGAAGAGAACATGCAATTCAACGGCTAATGGGCAACATTGATGATAAAATGACACCGTATTTATGCATGGCTTCCATCACCACCTTTCAAGAACTACTGGATGGGGTGGTAAAATTTGAAAAGTTGAATCTCTCTAAAACTGAAAGCTAATTAGACAGGATTAAGAAAGGAAAGTTCTCAAAGTCAAGGGGGACTGAATCTCACATTGCTTCATATGATTCAAATAGAGGAAGAAGTACAATTTACAATATAGATAAGGGGAAACAACCTATCTATTTTGAAGAGAAAGTTAAACAACATTTCATTTCTCAATCAAGGTTAGTTCTTGGAGGCAATGACAAACCCAGAACTTTCTTGGGTAATGGTGACCGCCCAAGGCAATCCTTAGGGGATGATGATCGAATGCGTCTATCTCTTAAGGAGAAGATGAATAAGAAATATTCATTTAAAAGGGAAAGCATGGACAAACTATTTCGGCAAGCACTCAAGGCAGGGATGGAGTTGCCATAATGTAAAGGACCTGAAGAATCTAGATGAATTAATAACCCAAATTACTATCCATATCATCGGGTAGTTAGCCACCCTATAAAAGATTGCTATATATTCAAGGAATGGCTATAAAGAAAATACAGGAGATGTGAATTCATGCTATCCAATAGTGTTCTTATTCACCCAAAGAAAGAATCTGCAAAGGTGGTTACGTCCTCTTTCATGCCTCTACAGAAAGATAAAGCAAAAGAAAAGATAGTTGAGAATGACAAATGGGAGACTGCGGTCTCAAAGAAAACTATGAAGATGTTAAAGCAATTAGAAGGCATTCCAGGTGTCAGATGGAAATCTCCATAGGAACCAGTGCTGAATCGAATGTAGAATCTACATCAAAATGTTCTGCTCTTTAGAAGCAGTCCATGGTATTTGGTGTTCCTCACTCCAAGAAACAACCTATTCAGAGTTCACCAAAAACTCCCAAAAAGCCAACCAAATAAAAGAAGATAAAGAAGATATCTACCACCCAAAAGATTATTGATAATCTTGAAGAATATCAACGACTAGCAAGACAACCAATTAAACTTATTGATTTCATGTTAGGACTCCAAATCATTAAAATAAATGATGAAGGAGATGATAACGAAGAATATCTTTCTAGAGAAGTTTGTCGGGTTATCTCAACATCCATAGATACTCCTAGACAGAATCTACTTCTTCGAGATAATCTAAGAAGAAGAACCACCAATGATGTGGCATTCACGTCTTGCCTGATGGTGAAGCAAAAAAAAGATAGCTCGAAAGAAGAATTGTGCTTTCTAGAGGAAGATGAATCAGAGTCTTCAATATCACCATTGATGAAGGGCATAGAATTGGGAAGTGATTCTAAAGGCTCCATCCGATCCTCAGGCATAAGTAGTCATTCTGAAGAGAAGACTTCTTCAAAAGAATCTAAGCTAGATAGAGCAGCCTCAGTACAGCTAAGAAGTGGCAAGGTGTTGCCGTCATCACAAAAGAAAGGAACGCCAAGTAAAGGCAATGATAAGAACATAGAAGTCAATGAAAATATCATTCCCAAAGATCCAAAGAAGAAGTCTAACATGGATAAAGGGATCAATTACAACATCTTATCGCACTTGAGGAAGATACCTGGACAATTGAGTGTGTATGAGGCCTTCCTGATATCGTAGGATCTCCATGAAATCTTAATTCAAGCTCTTAAGAATCTGAAGAAATATGAAGCGTACTTCATCGAGTGGTGTATGACTAAACTATTACAATCTCAGGATCTTCTGACGATCACCTTCTTTGAGGAAGATCTTATGGTTGGGACATCAGAACATAATTGCCCGCTCTATGTCTTTACAGAGAGCGATGGTGTCATAATCAATAGAATTCTAATTGATCTAGGTTCATCCATTAATATCATGAGTATGAAAACATTGAGAGGATTGTCCCTTGATATTCAGCATCTAGGACTGGACAAATTGATGATCCATGGCTTCAATGAAAAAGGGCAAAAGATGCTCAAATTTTTTACCTTGTCGCTAAGATTTGGAGAACTTCACACAGAAGCCAAATTCTATGTCATTGATGCTGACACCTCTTTCAGGGCTTTGTTGGGGCACCCCTGGTTACATGAGTATGGAATGGTCCTGTCTACTTTGTACCAATGCATGAAATATATAAGAGGCGAGGAAGAACATAGAATTTTTGGCAACCTTAAGCCATTTGCAGTCCATGAAGCTAAAATCTATGAAGATGCAAAATACTACCTATTGAAGGAGCCCAAGCCTCAATAATCCAAAGATTCTACCTCAAAGGCCACAAAATAACACGAAGAAGTGAAGAAGGAAAAAGGAAGAAAGAAGGCGATGACGACTCTTCCTAAAGTAGCTAGTGCATCACATAAGTTGAAAAGGCTAGTTCCTCATCATGGGTGAAGAAGAAGATGATGATCCTTCTATCAGACCCAAGGGAGTAAACAAGTCTCTGGTGAAAGGAAAGAAAATTATAGAATACTCAGATTCTGAGTATGATTCTAAATTTACTTATGATAGCGAAATTCATTGTATCTCTTCAAGAAGGATGGTAGATCTGTTGATATCAGAAGAATCATTAGTGGCCATGCCAATTCCTTTTCAAAACTTCAAAGAAATCACTACACTTGAAGTCCACATTGTTGAAGAGTTAAAGACTTTCTATGTGCCTCCTTTGCCTAGAAGTAATGAACATGGAATTTCATTTTACAAGTCTGAGGATTGCTATCACCAAGGTTTTGATTGGCTCATGCAATTTGATGAATGATATGGTTGAATAAATATTAACCACTTCTTTGATGATAGATCTAGGTCTAAAAGTCCAACCTTGCAAATATGATAATACATTCTAAAGGTCTTGGACACATCGTCCATCAAAGAAAACTATTATCAAAGTAGAAGAGAAGACTAAAATTGAAAATGAAGATGATTTTTATGAGGTTTACCTAACCAACGATGAGGTGGTAGAAGCCTAGTCAGTGCCTGAAGAACTTGAAGATGGTGGGAAATCAACTATCATGGATGAGTTGAAGGAAATCATCTTGGGAACAAAGGATGATCCTTGCCCAACTTTCACCAGTGCCCTTCTGCCTGATGAAATGGTTGAAGAAATGAAAGCTTTGCTATGTAAATTCAGGGACTGCTTTGCTTGGAAATATGTGGTAGTTCACAAATTAGCCATCAAGGTAGATGCAACACCTATTAGGCAAGCTCCTAGGTGAATGAGATTGGAGGTTGAAGAACAGGTGATCGTAGAAACTAAGAAGCTGATTGAAGTAGGCTTTATCCAAGATGAAAAGTATGCAGATTGGATAGCCAACATTATTCTAAAGAGAAAGAAGAATGGTCAAATCCATATCTGCATTGATTTTTGAGATCTAAATAAAGCATGTCCAAAAGATGATTTTTTGCTTCCAATATCAGAACTACTGGTAGACAATACTTCCAACTACGACATGTTCTCATTTATGTACTGATCATCAGGATACAATCAAATCAAGATGGCTTCTGAAGGTGAGAAGCACACATCATTTAGGATGCTAATTGATATATATTACTACACAGTCATGCCCTTTGGATTGAAGAATGCTGAAGCTACATATCAGAGCGCCATGACATGCATCTTCAATGAGTTGATTCATCAGAAAGTAGAATGCTACGTGGATGACCTCGTCATTAAGAGCATAGATCGAAGAGATCATTTTGGTGACCTAAGGATGGTCTTCGAAAGAATTGGGCATCTTAGATTGAACCCTCTCAAATGTGCATTTGGGGTTTCATCTAGAATGTTCCTTGGCTATGTGGTATGACATAGAAGAATTGAGATCAACCCTAATAAAATCGTGCGATAGTGAATATGCCGTCGCCAAAGAATCTTCGTTAGCTTTGTTTTGTGCTGGGACATTTAGCATTCATCTGGCACTTCATATCAAATCTGTCGGGTAGGTGTAAACCATTTGCTAAATTGATGAAGAAGAATGCACCATTTAAATGGGATAATGAGTGTCAAGAAGCATTCAAAAATAACAAAAGGTACTTGTTAAATCCACCAATCCTGGCAGCGCCAATCCGAAAGTCTCTCATTTGTATAAAATTGCATTAGAAGAATCCCTCGGAGCATTTCTTGCACAACATAATGATGAAGGCAAAGAAAATGCGCTATACTATATCAGTTGAAGAATGATAGGAGCTGAGGGAAAGTACTCTCCGATCGAGAAGCGCTATCTTGCACTGATCTTCGCCGCCCAGAATCTTCAACATTACATGTTGTCACATAAGATAACACTCATAGATCGATCCGCTGAAGTTCTTGATGATAAGGCCAGCATTGACAGGTCATTTGGCATGATGGGCAGTACTTCTGTTATAGTTCGATATCACATATATAGCTCAAAAAGCTATTAAGGGGCAAATACTAGCAGATTTTCTCGCTACACATCCTATCCTAGTAGATTCAGCAATCAATAATGATTTACCTAATGAGCAGATTTTGTTTATTCATGAAAGAGAAAGGTTGCAAATCTGGGAAATGTATTTTGATGGTGCATCATCTATTAAGCCTGCTTAGCCCCTAAATCTACCAAAAGTAAGAGATGTTGTTGGCCTCGTCTTCATAACACCTGAAGGTGGCATAATGAGATGTTCATACAGGCTAACTGAGCTAAGAACCAACAATGAAGCTTAATACAAGGCACTGGTGGTAGGTCTCAAAGAAGCTATTGTTATCAGCATTCAAAATTTAAGAATCTTTGGTGACTCTCAATTAGTAATTAACCAAGTGTTGGGTCTCTATAAGATTAACAAGCTTGAATTAGCGTACTATCATAAGCAAGTGCTTGAGCTCATGAAGCAAATTCCAGACATTAAACTAGCTCAAGTTTCTCGATCGAAGAATAGTAAAGCAGATTGCCTGGCCATGCTAGCAAAAGAGATGGCGAACATGGACAACGATGATGTGTTGATTGAAGTGTCCACTCATTGAGTTCTGCAACCAATAAATCCATATTCCCTGTAGGTAGAGGGGACATCAAACTCAAGCCAGTGGGAAGCAATTTGAATTGCTCCTCACTCTCTTAAAGAATGACAAGTACAAGAGATAAAAAAACTCAAAAGTACTACGAACAAATCATGTGATGCTTTCACAGTGGAAGAGCCTGATGATTGGAGACAATCCTTCATCGATTATTTCAAGGAAAGCAAATTGCCAAGCAATAAATCATTAGCCACATAAATTATAAAAAGAATTTTATGATATGCTTATGTCAATGACACATTGTACCGTAGATCCTCTGAACAAATGTGGCTATGATGCTTAGGGACAGATGAAGCCAACAAAGTTATGTCTGAAATTCATGAAGGACTTTGTGGCATGCACCAGTCAGGTCCTAAAATGGAAATAAAAATTAAGAAAATGGGATACTATTAGTCTTCAATGGTGAGAGACTGCATAAATCATGCCAGAAAATATCATGAATGCCAAGTCCATGGGAATCTCATTCATCAACCTTCGAATTCTCTACACCCAATAATAGCATCATGGCCGTTCAAAAGTTGGGGGTACAAATATAATTGGACCGATTGATCCTCCATCATCAGCGGGACATCGATTCATTCTAGCAGCTACTGACTACTTCTCCAAGTGGGCCAAGGCTGCTCCATTTAAGGAAGTCACTGCTGATCAAGTAGTTGACTTCTTCACCAATAATATTGTCTATAGATTAGGGTGCCATGTCGAATTATTTCAGATAACAGTCCAGCTTTCAAGAGCACGAAGATATACAAATTCACTGATCAATACAAAATTGATTGGTGTTATTTATTAATCTACAATCCAAGGGCCAATGGTTTAGCATAGACTTTCAATAAGACATTGGTAAAGCTGCTAAAAAAGATTCTCACGAAGAATAAAAGAGAGTGTCACCTAAAGTATGACAAATAATAGATTGCCATGTCAATTATAAACTTACTTTCAAAACGCGAAGATATACAAATTATCACAAAATTGATTGGTAATTTATTAATCTAACAATGGTTTAGCATAGACTTTAAGACATTGGTAGCTATTCTCAAGAATAAAGAGAGTGTCACACTAAAATGATGGAAGCACTTGAGATCCAAATCCACTCCTGCTCTAAATGGGAAGCTATTTGATTAAAAGTTGTGATTCAAGTAGACAATTCAATCCTCAATGAGAAGTTGTGAATGGAAAGTTGGATATATGAGTTGTCCAAGCTCAACAAAGTTTAGAAATTTATCGAGCGAGGATGTCCAAAGCATTCAATAGTTTAGGACATCCTCGGACATTCCATAAAGGTGAATTGGTTCTAGTGCTAAGAAGACCAATCATCCCTCATCACAAGATTGATGGTAAATTTGAAGCTAACTTGGAAGGTCCTTACATCATAGAGAAGGTGTACAAAGGAAGAGCCTACCAGCTTATTGATAAGAATGGTCAACGACCGATGTCACCAATCAATGGTTGATATCTCAAGAAATACCACAACTGACTATGGATAAGTATATAAATACTTCAATGAATCTTGCATTAGTAAGGCTTTCAACTACATATGTAATGTCACTTGAAAATTCTCTCATAAAATGAGAACGCATTTTCAAGTTATTGCGAAAGCCTCCCCTGTTAGATAGGGGGCATTTTTATATATTTAGCTAAGTTGACATCGTGGTTCAAGCCAAAATCCTTAGATAAATATATATAATAATCAGAACAAGCTCCATTTATTTATATTAAAGAAGTTCAAACTATGTAATACATTTTTGAACTAGTTTGCAATCCTCCTATTAGATAGTGGACATTTTTTTTAGTTTTTATAGATAAAAGTTGTTCAATCATTCCCTATGAAATAAGAGAGCTTCTTGCACATGCATTCAGGTTGACATCGAGCTTTATGTCGAGATCCCTGAATATATCTATAACTATTATTGTTAAAGTTGCAGGTCTTACAAGAACAAATAGAATATGCTTCAATGCATGAAAAGATAATTCTAAATGTCAAAAGTTTCCCTCCAAGATTCATCAAATGTCGAAGATCAAGTCAGAAGAACTCCTAATTTTGGAAGCTTCAATCAACTAAGTTGGAAAAATATCAACCTCTACATCTTCAAGTCTAGGACACGGATGAGTTCTAAAGGTTAGACTCAATAAGCCCACGGTGGAGTTGGCCTCTCCTCACTCGACAAGCTAGAAGAAAAGGCCCTCATTCATCCAATGACAAGAGCCAAGCCATCAGAGTCAAAAGCTTCGAGTAGTTCTAAGGTGGGTTCAACAAGCCCATGGCAGTTTCTAATGCTCTCCTCCTCAACAAGCCATAAGAAAAGGCCACGGTGAAAGAGCCCCCTTCGGTCAAATGATAGTTGTTGAATCTCAAACAGATCAAAGTGACTATAAATCAAAAGATCTTTTTTTCAATCAATGGAGATAATCGAAACTCTCAATTGTCAAATCAATCTATATATTGCCTACAAGGTGATATTCCAATCTCTTTTCAAATGATCTGATCAAGCACAAAGCATAGATCAAAGCCAATTCCCTCATCAAGTCTGCAAAAGCAGAAAGCACAGGATCAAGGAAGCACTTCCATAGTTCACAAAGGTGGCGGAAAGGAATTTCATGGTTATTCGGTTGTTAAAAGCAGTCTAGAATGATAACTCAACATTGACCTAATATGAGCTAGAAGGCTGGATCAACTGTATGCACCCTTGAACGAGTCCATCAAAGCAGCAAGCATAAGACTTAGGGCATACATACACTTGTTGACAAGTCAATATGGATAAATCAGGTCAATCCTTCATCAAATCCATCAAGCTTAAAGCTAGGAAGAAGGAATTTTAAATCTCAAAATAATCAAACTAATTCCTCCATAAAACCTGATCAAGCATGAAGCTAGGGTCTGAGGAAATCCAAGTTTACAACAACACGAGAGAAAGAGGTCTTCAACAAGCCCATTGAAGCAGATAGTAGATGGAGAAGAGCTCTTATCCAATTGACAAGTCAATCCTGACAAATTAGCCAACCCCATCATTTATCATGTCCAAAATAAAGCATCATATTATTAACAAATCTTGTTAACGCTCCATGAGCCAAGAAATTAGTGAAGTGATCCAAGATTTGTGGCGTCAAAGGGTCAAGTTTTCAACAAAATGACTCACTCTGCGTGAATCATATTTATTGGGGGCATTTGTTGACCTCCATGCACACCATAAGTCGTCAGTCAAGGTGAATGAGCTTTAACATGTTCGAGGCTAAATACATTTGATAATGTCAAAAATCAGCCAAAATTATTTCCAATTGATGAATGGACTCCACCATCATGTTCAAAATGTCAAAATTGATCAGAAGAGACATCTTGCATAATTTGATGGTCGACCGATCAAGAAGGAGGGTCGTTGATGCGCTGACACACATATCGAGATTAAGAAGCCACAATGTTGCCTAAATAATCCCTGTCCATAAAATTGATCATTTTGTTAGCATCAAAACATCAAAACCTATCAAATGAGACTATATATGCTCAATTTGTACGAGTATGCATGAGTATCGAGTGAACAGAAGCAAGGATGCATAAATTTGAACTGAAATCGACCCTATTTTGACTCTGACTTGAACCAAACAGTCTTCGATCGCGGAATGGACTACGCCATTGCATTCAGAACATTAGAGTAATCTATAATTGACATATATATTATCTATGTGATGATGTCGGTGTGAAAATCC
This sequence comes from Cymbidium sinense, assembly GCA_021442155.1. Taxonomy (NCBI): domain Eukaryota; kingdom Viridiplantae; phylum Streptophyta; class Magnoliopsida; order Asparagales; family Orchidaceae; genus Cymbidium; species Cymbidium sinense. The sequence continues at coordinate 83,698,130 of CM038219.1, forward strand.
AAATTAGGGCAGATAAAATAATAAAAAATGCAAATCCTATAAATACCACTCCTAAAACCCTAAACCCTAATTTTTCTTATTTCCCTCTCCCACAGCTGATAGCCTCCCATACCTGCATCTCTCCCTCTCTCACATACAGTCCCTTTCTCCCTCCATCTCCTTCCTTCTCTCTCTTTCACTCTCTCTCTCTCCCTCTCTCTCTCTCTCTTCCCAGTCCATTCACGAGTTTTAGTCACTTTCTGTTCGATGAAGGATTCCTTGTGGCTCTCTTGTAAAGCACTATAGAGAAATAACTATTCACGGTGACTATTCACCTAGCAACCCTGGTGGCGTCTGTGAGTCTTATGCACCTGTTCACGTCTGAGTGCTGAGTGCCTCGTGCTGTTGCGAGTCTGGGCGGTGCCAACACCTGAGCTGCTCCCCACCCCTACTCATCAGGTCTTCCCAAATGCACCACAGTGCATGTCGCGTGAGTGCCGTGAGCTCTCTGAGGTATGTTTGCTGTTTGACCATAAGTACCCGTCACCTTTCTTGGCATGGAGAAATCGTGTTTTCTTCTTGACTAAGTGCCTTTGGTGGCATACTTGCTTGCGTATAAGTGCCGTTACTCTTTTCTTAGCATGGTACCCATACATGCCTTTCTTGGCATGGTGGGAAGGTGCATTTGAGTGGTTTATACCACATACCTTTGCATGGTGGTGATATACCCAAGTATCCCTCTCTGGGGACATCGGATCTTTAAATCTTTGCCAAACTTCACCCGATAGGGGACACATACGATAATAAACTTTGTTATGATATGAAATTATTATTTGCATGTATAAGTGCAGTACATGCCTTTCTTGGTGTGGCGGGGAAATCTATTTTAGTAGGTACCTTAGAGCCCCATACATGCCTTTCTTGTCATGGTGGGAAGGCGCATTCAGGCCATGGTTTATACCACCCAAACACGCCTTTCTTGGCATGGTGGGTAGGCATTCAGTAGCCTATCTGAGGGCAATGGATGTTGCCAAATTTTTACACTGATATGAATAATAAACTACTTAATGAAAATACAATAATGAAGCTAAAATTAATATTTTGACTTAACATTATAAATATATAAGTACCTGTATACGCCTTTCTTGGCATGATAGGAAAATATGCACTTTATAGAGGTACTTTAGAGACCCATACATGTCTTTCTTGACATGGTGGGATGACACATTTGACCATGGTGTTTACACCACATACCTTTTGGCATGGTGGGCAGCTAATGTGGGGCGATGCAGGAGTGTCAAAATCTTTATCAACATTTTATCAAAAAAATTTATAGTTGTAATAGAATTAGGTCAAAATAAGCAATATTATATATATTTCTTAGATTTAAATTAATGTTGAATCAAATACACCCGCATGGGCCCTAACACTATATTGAATGCTTAAATTTAAGTGTCTGAGGATGCTACGTGGGTTGCTTCCCAGTTGAGCCTAAACCATATCCAGGTTAACAAAACCTAAAAATCAAATGATGTTATTATAATATATTCAATATAATAAAACATTTGAGAAGCTAATTCTGTCATATGATAGCAGATCTGATCCTCTATTATTAAATTAATAGAGTCGACTAGATCTGAAATAGCTAAATAATAAACCACCCCGATGATGGTTGTATTAAATAAAAATTTTAATCGGAGGGTATACTTCTATCAAAATATGATTATAATTTTAAAACAAACTGAGTTAGATTGAATATCAATATAAATGTAGAATTTAAAATATTGTTAAGCTACAAATGTCTAAATGAAATTCAATCTAAAAGCTTAAAGTAAACTCCATTCAATTCACCTTTCACAATAGTTTATCGAAGATGATAAATTAAGAAAACTCTAGCTCATAAAGGAGCCAAATTCAAATCAAGTACACAATTATATTTACTCTCAAACAATCTCATGCCAGTAAGGATGTGGCTCGTGTCCTCTGATTGCATGGTTTGGCTAGTAGACTCCACACATGTTGTAGTTATGACCAGAGTCCTCTGACCGGGTGGTTGTCGTTAAATGACACCATTATATTACGATCACGATTATAGCCCGTATGCTCCCCAATGGCTTTGCCCTTTGAGTTGTGAACCAAAGGGTATAGTTGATTAGGAAAAAAAGCCCTCTGTTAGCTAAGGTAGACTTAAGCTTATTTCCTTAGTCAAACACCACCCTAGGTCTACAAGAATTTCTTAGACAACGTAACCCATGTATTGCTGATAAGGATCCTTTGGTTAGGTTGGCTCGACTACCTCCTCTGACTAAGTAGACTAGGGACCACAATAGCCCAGGATGATGGAACCATGGGATGTAGATTGAGTGCGTCATTGTTCCCCCAACCATCCGCTTTAAGTTAAATATAATGAATTTTATAAATCTAAATTCTAAAACTCCACATGCTGCTATTATACGCTACGCACTAAGCGACCTAACGACTAGCCTTAATCAAGACTCTCTCTAGTATTGAGAGGGGTAATTAACTATAAGTGCTTGCACCTATAGAAAACCTGGAATTAGATATAAAGTTCTCACAAAATGAGGGCAAAATCTCTGGGTAGTGTCTTATCTACTATTCCATCTGCCTTTTGAAAATTACACTGACACTTTAATTCATACTCTTCATCGAGAGGTCGGTGATGAATTTTTGGAGCCCACAATCTTGAGTGCCTGTTATCACCTCTGGTGACGTATGAAATTTTTCGATCACTAAACTCAATGTGGTGTGGAGCTTTGTTAAAGAAATTTTCACCTCATCGGATTTTGGCTGTTGGATTTGCCGCTCTCTATCTCTAGATGGTGTGGGTTGATTTTGGTTTGATTCCATGATAGATCAAGCTTGGATCTTCCCCCTTGATCATTGACGATCTTTTTTGATCAAGGAGAAGAACTTGGCTCATCTCAGCCATCCATCCGCACATTTTAGATGGATCGCTGAGATTATTTAACAAATTTAGTTATCTATTTATCCTTTATAAACTGCGGGAGAATCCTTGTAGTCATTTTGGATCGGAATATAAGCGCGTAATTTGGGATGTGACATTTAAGTTGTCCCTTCACAGCATGATGCATGTAAAGCACGCTGACTGCCACCGCCATGCATTGCACCATGAGCTAGGGATTAGTTAGGGGTTAATTAAAAATGCTTAGTTAATTTCTAATTAATCTAAGGATCTTCAAAAATGCATAACTCTTCATAGAAAATTAAGAAAAATATGAAATAAAGACCTTTAGATTGGTAATCAAACCTAGAACATTTTAAAAATAATTTTGATGAGTGTTGAATTATGATTTTCTCTGAATTTGGGTTTTATTAGAGAGTGTATTTTGCTAATTACTCTTTGATTAGGCTTCTAATTAATCCCAAATTTCTTGGGTAAGTTTTAGGGGATGACCTCTACCTCCCTTAATTTTCTTTTGATTTATTGAAAGCTTTATTAGAGTAATTGCATATGATTTCCTTAATTACCCTTTTCATGTAATTTAGCATAATTATGATATGATTAGTGGTTTTACCCTCTGATTAGGGTTGATTAAGGTCATATCCAGTAAGTATGAGGTTTATCAAATAATTTTGGGGCATTTCTGCTAAGCTATTCCCTAAACCCCCTCTTCTCTCTTTAATCTCCTCTTAATTAAGGGTTAATTCATTAATTATCCCCTTAATCAATTTCTAAAAATTATAAAAAGTTCTAGAACTTAATTAATTTACCTTGGGTAGATACTTAAGTGTTTAATAACCTAAGTTCAATTAAGGAATTCAAAATGCAATTCACATGTGTGAAAGGGCATTTTGAAATTACTTAAGCTAAACCCCTTTGCTTAATTAACTTGTAATTGTGAGTCAAATTGCATTAGGCCTTTTCATTATTAGGTGCATTTCAAATTTAAATTCCTTGTGGGTTTTATGTCATCTCATTGGCTCATAATTATTTAGTTAATTCTTCTAAGGTGGTGTAGGTAAGGGTTAATTAAGCTACTTAATTCATACCTTAACCTAACCAATGCATAGAAATGGATCTAATTATCTAAAAATTAAACAAAAATACAAAACATATGTGGGAATCGATTAGAAACAACAAACTCATCTCACCTTTTCAAAATTAAATCAAACTTCAAACTTAACAAAAATCATTTTGAAATTCACTTTAATTTATTCTAAATTTTCTTATTCTATAAGAATGTCTTTAGGATTAAAGTAAAGTGAGTTTTTTTATATGCTTTCATTGCTTTAGATCTTTCCTCAACATGTTATATTGCATGCCATGTGATTTCCTACATTCATAATTTCATGTTTTAAATTTTGAAATGAAATTGTTTACTTTATGTCAAATGTGCATGTGTTGACTAAAGTAAAATATGAGTGACTATTATCACTGCTAAATCCAAATTATTTCAAAATACATAAATCAAATATCAAATATGATAGTGTGCTACTTATAATTATAGGCTTTCATGTGATGGATTATAAAAGCATGTTTAACATAGGTTTCCTTTCGTTCTTATGTTGGTATAGTTTTGAATAGGAGTTAGAAAGATGTAGGATTCATTTGAAAAAAAACCCAACACTTACTTAATTCCATACCCTATTCATCCCTATGTTATCATTTAAGAAAGATTTCCTATACTTGCATGCATAAATTGCATAAAAAAATTAATCCATTAAATAATTTCTGCATTTTCTTTTTCTATTTTATTTCTTTTATATATGTGTTTGTAATTAGGAAAGTGGTAAATTAGTCTGGACAACCCTAAGGTTGTGAGGCTTTAAGTAGGCTTAAGTGGTCTTGTACCTTACACCTCTGGTTAATAATGACATTGTACTCACTTATGCCTTTCCTACTTTCATGTATGTATGTGAAAACTTAGATATGGAAAACTCTTTCCACTTAAGAAAAGTCATGCATATTCAACTTCTAAATTTTCTTAAATGGATTACTTAGCATACATCATAAAGTGTGTTAAATACTCTCATTTGCATGTATAGATATGCTTAGGGTCCATCCATATGCATGTTATATATGTTGGGAAAGAAATGAAATAATGTGTGTTATGTGAATTTTGATTCATTTTATTTAATCTTAAAATGCCTTTCTTTTTGAATAGGTTTGTTTAGAGTTTATCTTAACTTAGGATTGATTAAAAGAAGTAATCAAAACATTCACTGAAATGAAACTAAAATATGAACCTACTTTAAAAGATTACTTAAGGTTAGGGATGGAAAGAGAAGTCCTCTTCTCTTTCCCTCTCTTCATAACTTAATAATTAAATGTAGGTTTCACTTAAACCAAATTAAAACATGAAATAAAACTAACCCAAAACACTTAAACAACTTAAATGAAACCCTCCTCTAAGTTGAACATATTCTTCACACTTAGAAAATTTAAACCTAAAGTCATAGCTAAGCATACCACACAAACCTTCAAAGCACACACATTAGCCTAAGTCTCCACTTCTAGCCTTAGCTTAGGTTGGTGCATGGTTTGATGTTTGTTTGTTTTGTGATGAATGTTTTAGACTAGATGTTAGGGTGTATTCTCGTAGAATGAATGGTAAAACATTCTTAGTCTAACTATTCTTTTCTGTAGGGTATTGTGCTTAACGGGTGTTATCATAAATAAAAATATAAATGATTTTACTTGCAGGTGCTTTATAACCCTAAGCATAATGCATAGGCTAGGTAGACTTACACCCATGTGTCGGGTGATAAGTCCAATATACATGCTTGGGATTTGTGTGGTGTGTTTTAGCTAACCTTTATTTTTCAGGTGTTAGTTAGATTTTCACTTTTCTTTTTCATGTTAAAATTTGTATAATTAGGATTTTGGAGTGATTATTATGGGGATTAGGATAAGCATTGGTCATAAGATCCCATCTTATGTACCATATGAAACCTTGGAGCATCCACCTTCCAACCATCCAAAGGAGGAACCAAAGAAGAAAGAAAAAAAGAAGAAAAAAAGAAGAAAGAAAAAAGAAATAAGAAAAAAAAGAAAGAAGAATGAACCTTGAAGTCCCCCATAATAATGAATTCCTTACTTAATTATAATTTAATTCATTTTTAATCCTGGTTGCATAACGGTAGAGCTCAGCTACCCATATTTGATATATTCGGGTTTGTGCGGTGGTGCCCAACCACAACGACCACTTATTCTTTTTGTGATTAGTATTATAAATTGATTGATGATTTGTTCAGCTTTTGCATTAAGTGGTATGATTTTCCTAGTTTCTTCCTTGCTTTATGTATGGCCTAGATGTGGATTAGGCTCTTTAGGAAAAATAAATATCCCAACTTAACAACTCAAATAAAGTTTAAAATCCAAGATAAAAGAATTAGCAACCCTTAGGATGAGCATTTCTTTATAATATCATGCACAAATGCATCTTATTTCACTCTTGATTGGAGGGCTTTTTCTTTCAGAGAACTTCACCTTTGAGAGCCATGGTGGAAACTCACCTCCTCCCTTCTGATTTTGGCCAATAATCTTCTTTCTCATGCATTAGTCATAAAATCCTATTAGCTGAGTCAAAATAATTATCCAAAATAAAATAAAAAGAAATTTGAATTGCATTAGATTTAGGTCATTTGAAGCATGTCCCTTTACATGATCTAGTCTCTTTAGGGAGTGAGTTTAAGGACTTAGTCTCTTTCTAAATAATAACATCTATCTTGCATAAGCATAAAGACTTGCCTACATGTATTTAAAATCATAGGAGGTTAGTTGGCACCCCTGGCGGTAAGTCCAAGTTGTGGGTGGTTTGTCCTCTTATGGAGGCAAACCAATTACCCATTTTTGCCTTAGATTTAGGTTGTGCTTACCCTCCAAGCTCCCTAGATTTAGGTTAGAGGTTGCTTTTCCCCTTTATGGGCCATATAATTCCTCACCTCTTAGCATTTCCTTAATCTTGTGTTAAGGAATCTTTAAATCTTCTAATACAACTCAAAAAATAAATCAATTTCTAAAATGTAAAGCCCAACTATAGGATAGTTTGAGATGCTTGCTAGGTTTCTAGCATATATGGGCATCTCTACTTATCTCTCATTTTGGCTTTGATAATAACTCCTTTTGATCAATCCCATTTGATCTTCATAAACCAATTAATTGATAGTCCTTCTATTGAAATCTTCAAAGACAATGATCATTTACCTTAATTGAGTTTTCTAAGGATCCCATCCTTAGGATGTAATTAACTATGGGGCTTGCCCTTGTAGAACTTAACACGATTTAAAATAAACCACGCTTTACTTTTCCATATAAAGTAGGGGAAGAATCTTTGGTACATATGTAGACCCATGGTCCTTAGGAGTCCTTATTGAGGTGATTGGTTCCATTAAAGGGTAGTGACCTCTGTCTTTCGAGATAGTACACTATTCCTTGATGACATAAGTACATCTAGGCATGTGGCATCTTAAGATGAATTTTTGTAAGGTCTCTTCTTTCTTTTCTCCACATATTTGAAAGGTGACTCCCTATAAGAGATTTATTCATCACATATTTTTCTAGCGACTCCGCTGGGGATGGTTCCTCTCTCCATCTTTGGTAAATGATCGTTGTCTTTTAGTATCGATAGTGGGTTTGTACTTTGGTATGAATCCAAGACTATCATTCTTTTGCACTTGGCACATTCATTTCATTGAGTTGAGTTAGCCAACATCTTTAGGTTTTAGGACCACATTCTTGTTGGTCTTAAAACCCCCGTTGGGTTCTCCAATGGGTAAAATGAAAAGATATAAATAAAAAAACATCTTAAAGACTTCCTCCTTATCATCTTCATGAAAAGGAAATGTTCATTCCTAAAATAATAAATCTTCCATAAAGAACTTTGCTTTTCAAAAGCACCTTTTCAAAAAATGCACTTAATAAAATATTTTCCACAAAATTTTGTCACCCTCATTTAACAATTCATAATTGTTGCATGTAGGGATCTTCAAAAATAAAACTATTAAAATTTTCTAAAAGCACAAATGAACATCTTCTTTCAATTCACTTTGATGAAGATTTCATTTTCAAAATTAAAATGAACAATCATGTTTTCCAAAAATCACAATCATAATCATAAATTTTTCAAAAGCACACATGAATTCTTTTATTCAATACACGTACACTTGTTGAATAAAAAGTTCATTTGCTCAAAATTTTCAAAAAAAGCATACATGAACACTTTCATTTAATATACTTAAATTTATTAAATGAAGATTTTATTCCCAACTAAAAATAAAAATATCTTTTAGGAAATCCTACCAGAACATATCTCACATATGTTTTAAATTGGAATTCATCCATTTCAAAAAAGCAATAATCATACATAAAAAAACTTCACATTTCAAAATAAAATTGATCTCCATTCTACATACTTAAATGGACTTTTCAAAAATTAAAATCAACAATCATATTTCAAAAAAAAAAAATTTCAAACATATTTTGGAATTTCATTTAGCATAATCAAATTTGCTAAGTGAAGTTTCTAAATCAAAATCAATCATATTTCAAAATTTCAAAAATACATTTGGAATTTCATTTACATAATCAAATTTGTTAAGTGAAGTTTCAAATCCAAAATCAAAATCAAAATCATATTTCAAAACTTTCAAACACATTGAATTTTAGCATAATCATTTGCTAAGTGAAGTTTCTCAAAATCAAAATCAAAATCATTTCAAAATTTTCAAACACATTTGGAATTTATTTATAATCAAATTTGCTAAGTAAAGTTTCCAAATCAAAATCAAAATCAAAATCATATTTAAAAAATTTTGAAACAATTTGGAACTTCATTTATACCCAAATTTGTTAAGAAGTCTCCAAATCAAAATCAAAATCAATCATATTTGAATTTTCAAACAATTTTGGAACTCTTCTCAAATTTGCTAAGTAAAGTTTCCAAATCAAACAAAAATTTTTCAAACACCTTTGGAACTTCTTCCTTAGCATACCAAATTTGCTAAAAGTTTCCATTTTCAAAAACAAAATAAATCAAAATTTAAAACACCATTTGGAATTTCATTTAGCATACTCAAATTTGCTAAGGAAATTTCCATTTCATAAAAAGTGGGACTTCATCTTTAGCATACCAAATTTGCTAAAGTTAAATCTCCACTTTCAAAACATCAAAAACAAATGAAACACTTAGGGTTCCCTTAGCATACCAAATTTTTTAAAGGATCTACCCTTTTCAAAAATCAAAAATTTCCAAACAAATGAAACACTTAGGATTTTCTTAGCATACCTAAATTTGCTAAGAAACCTATTTTCAAAAAATTTAACAAAATACACTTGGATTCTTCACTTTACATACCTAAATTTGCTAAGTAAGAATTCCAAAATTTTCCAAAATAAAGAAAACAAAATCCACAAAAAAAAAGAAATAGTCACTTCACTTTACTTAGCACACATAAATTTACTAAGTTAAATTCCAAAACATTCAAATAAAAAAAATCATTTTATCCTTACTTTAACATACCCAAATTTGTTAAAGGAAAGGGTCCTCCAAATCACAAAAATTCAAAAATTCAAAACAATAATGAACCTATGGAAGCATCCCATCAAAATTTTGAATCTATTTCATACTAAATTTGTTGAAGTTTGGATTCATATTCAAATTCCTCTGTCAATCAATCTTTCCAAATTCATTTGAACCCCACTTAACACTTCCAAGTTGTTGGATGTGGGTTCAAATTTTCAAAAATTCAAAATCTATGGAATTTATAGTTATTCATTGTAGATCCTTTAGTGGTCAAGTCAGTTTTGATTTATAGTTGTGAAATGGCGTTCTCAAAATTTGTCTTTACTTTCCCCATGGTATGGATCTTTAGGTGACTTCCTCCAGACCATACCCACTTTTTGGCCAAGATTTGAGGCGGGGATCACTTGTGAGGGCATTCCCCTCACTCAGCAGGAAGAAGGTGATGGTGTCGATCATCGGATGACTACCATTTTGGATGTATCCTCATTGAAGAGGAAAGGCGTGGCGTACCACAGACTTTATTATAGTTCAGTGATGCTTCGGTTCCAGTTATCATAGTTGCCCATGTTGCAAGCTAGCACCCTACCATCTGTACCCTCCAAGGGTAAGGCTCCCCTGGTTTCAAGGCTTGCCTCCCCCATAATTGAGTATGGGTCTAGCTTGCACTCCTCTCATCCTAATCGTACCCAACGTAAGAACAAGAATCGTATGATAAAATGGTTCCACACTCGAATAGCTAGGGAGCTAGAGGTAGTAGCTCGATCAGCCATGGATGAATCCCCCATGATCACTTCACCACTGGTCATAGAAAACTAGTTTCATCCTCTCTCAGGATCAGATAGAGAGGATGCCAGGAGGATCTATTCATCATCTCTTCCAGTGGTGCACTGCTAGTTTCTAGAGTAGGAGGTGTCGGCCTCCATTCTATGCTAGGTAGTGCCATATGGATGCTCGAGTTTGGGACACTTTGTTTGATCTTGATCTATTATCCCCATAACGTGGAGGCAGATTCATGGAGGGCCCATGAGGCCCATACATCACACATTACTAGTAGAGATGGAGGTTTAGCGTGTCACGCCACTTTGGTTGATTTTCCAGCTCAGCGTGCTACATGTGTTGATCACACTGATAGTATTCTGCTTACGGGGACCAGCCACCATAGAATGGAAGTTCCTATGCATAGAGAGTCAGTGGTGTCTCCACTCCACCGCTCTAGCCCATGTATGCCATCGACAGTGTAAGTTTCAGCATCTCCCATTCCATCTAAGGCCATGAAGGCTGCATCCATGGAAAAATGTACCCGTTGATTGGATGACTACGGCCAAGGGATCCTACTCCCTACACCACCCTTATGATAGGTGAGATATCTGCTCAACCTCCTCCCCAGTGGTGGTTAGTGGCGACCCGAGCATCATGGTCATTCCTTCACCAACTCCCTGACGGTGATGAGAAATGGTGAGTTATCATAGATATTCTAGATGACAATTGTTACAAGAGTAGTGGATCATCCTGTACCCTATTATACGGTAGTTAAGTATTCATTCTAGTGAGTACAATCATAGGATTGACTCCCTGACGAGTGAGGTCGGTGCCTCTTAGTTGATAGTGATTACACCGTCAACAAGCTTATACCTAAGTTAGATCGATCCTTAGATGAGATAGTTGTACTATTTTATGGAGAAGGAGATCTTAGGCGTCGTCCAATGAAGAGAGTCCGATCGAAGATGACTTGATGGGATTCATTAGAGTATGCATGGTTGACACCAGAGGTTCACTTCTTAGGGAGCAACAGGCCATGGAAGGTGCTGAGGTTAATCAAGGAGACATCGCAAAATCAGTCCATCACCTCTGATAGTAGTTGAGGTAGAAAGACAAGCAAATTGATAGGATGACACAACAGTTAAAGGACTTGTTAGCAGTAGTATCAGTGCTTCAGAAGCAAGCTCCTTTAGTTCATCCCATTATAGTCGATGTCAGTCAGCCTGAGCTAGTGCATGTCTTAGACCCAGTTAAGACTCTACCTCCCATTGAGCAAGGTAGCACTAACATGTATATGAAGGTAGTGGATAACACCTCCATACATGAAAAAGATCTGAAATCCATGGTTGAGCAACATGTGAAGGAAGCTTTGGCTCAAGCCTAGGGTGGATCATCTGTTCCAAAGGGTAGACCCTACCCAGAGGAATTTGATTGTATCCAATATCCCAAGGGTTTCATGCTTCCTTTTTTCAAAAGCTTCGATGGAACTGGGAATCAGAGGCAGCACATAGCTCACTTTAGGGCAAGTTATTGCAACGCAGGTGGCATAGACACTTTACTCTTTAAACTCTTTGTCAGTAGCCTAGTGGGTATCACTTTTGATTGGTATGATGAACTACCCAATGGTTCAGTAAAGACATTTGCTGAGTTAGAGCAACTCTTCATCAAGAGATTTGTTGGAGCTCATCAAAGGGTTACTGTAGGTGATCTCATTGTAGCCCAATAGCACTCCGTGAGTCACTTGGTGATTATATTCCCCGATGGTGTAACTTGAGAATGAAGTGTGAACCACAGCTGTCTGAATAGCATGCCATTGAGATTCTTTTGAAGAATATCCATGGCCTGGTTGCCTTCATGCTTAAGGGCTTCACCATAAAGTCATTTGAGAAGCTAATCAACAAGAAATTTAGTCTACAAGGAGAGGCCAAATTGTTGCCTTTTCTAGATCAATTTCCTAAGTAGAAATCCAATAAGGTCTATGAGAAGAAGCTAGAAGCGGTAGCGGTTGACAAGGGGAAGCTAGAGATCGGTCAGAGACCACAGTAGCCTCCACCTCCTTTGCCACCACCGGTCATCTCCTCCACCATAGCCTCCATGGCCCAGCACCACCTCATATACCACCGGCAGGCATAGATCTGTAGCCAGTATGGTCCTACTCTTTTAGATAAGTTAAACAAACCTTATTCTTTAAGAGGGAGATAATCGAAAATCTTTAAGAATCTCTTAAAGAAACTGATTTTACTCAGAACTAGGGAGGAAGTAGGCAAAGTCATGATCAAACTTTTGCCCTTACCATTATGTATTTTGGAGGCTTTGTTGAAGGATTTTGAACATAGTTTCAAGACTGGTGTTGTAGTTATCCCAAAGGAATACCTTATGGAACAACCTTCCAGTTTCATTAAGGTAATCCTTGGGGATACAAGTGATCCTTCCAAAACCAAAGAAGGTTGGGACATCTCTTTATCTAAAACCTCTAGGAAAATAATTCAGAAGATCAAAAAGCTTTCCTTGCAGGTGCTTAACTCATCTCAAACCTCCAACACCAAGGAAGGTTTGCAAGTTGCTAGTGCCAACTCTAGCAAAGTGGGAGCTTCAGCGGCAAGCATGTCGATAGGATAGCCCTTTGTGACCTGTGTCCATCTCACCTTGATTTACAGGTGACTTCTTTTCTAACTCTTTGTTTCTTCTACAAGTAGAACTCTTGTATCAGCAGATAAGGGAATCAAATCCCTTACTCCACTCACTTCTACTTGACTTCTACAAGAATAAAGTTGATTTGAATTACATCTATGTCTCTTTTGATGAGTTGTCTTCTTCTATTCCTAACGATAACTCTTCAAGTCTAATTAAATATAACAATTCTGATCTACCTCTTTCTGATTAATAATTTGCCTTTTTAACTCTGAATACTATGGGCTCACCTCTTGAGATAGACTTGGAATCATTCAATTTTGAGAGTCTTATAGGAGAAGTTGTAGGAGCGAGAAGTGCAGGTAGAACTTGCCACTACCTTGCTTCAAGAGATTACTGAAGTCAACCTCCATAGTGGTAAGGTTCTACCTTCTAGGGCAGCACCTCAAGATAGAGGAAAATAAGTCATTGGTACTGAAGATCGAGAAGCCCTTCCACAAGATACTCCACCCTTGGATATGCTTATGGAAGACCAATCGAAGGTTGGCTACAACGTCCTTTCTCATCTAAGAAAGTTCCATCTAAGCTATGCATATATAATGCCCTTGTCTTATCCAAAGAGATGAGGGAATCACTAATCAAGGCCCTCCTTGATCCTGAGATATGCTTAGCTCAGTTGACCCTATAGGTGAGGAAGAACATTATACAAAAGAAGCCCAAGGGATCACCTTCATGATGAAGACCTTCTTGGGGACTTGGAGCACAACCCATCCCCATACATTACAGTCGACATGGACAGGTTCAGACTCACTAGGGTTCTTGTGGATTCAAGTGCATCAGTTAACATTATGTGTCTAAAGGCTCTTGCCTATTTGTAGATTGACATCTCTACACCACAAGGAGATAGGATGATGTTGAGAGGATTCAATGATCAAGGTGAGCGGGCTTTAAGTTCCATAGTGTTACAATTGGAGATCGATGACTGGAAGACTAAAGCAAAGTTCTGCATCATTGATTCGAATACTTTGTTCACCACTTTGCTTGGTAGACCTTGGATACATTAGAACAAGATCATTCCATCCCCCCTTCATCAATGCATCAAGCTCAGAAAAGATGGAATTGAATACCATGTCAATGGGAATGAAAAGCCATTTTAGTTAGAGAGGTTGAGATTTATGAGGATGCGACCTACTACCTTCCTCAAAACACCCTTTCTTGAACTTGGGACAAAATTTAAATGCAAATACAAAAGAAAAGAAAAAAGATAAAAGAAAATGAAAGAAAGAAAAGAAAAGTTCAAGTGAGTAAGAAAGGGAATGAAGAAGTGATCGCATATAACATTCTCCACAGTTCATTTCATATGGACATGTGGGTAGGATGGCTCAACCTCCACCGAGGTAGAGGAGAGAAATAAGGTTCAGGTGGGAGACCCCAGTTGGCCTTCAAAAGTCATGTTCAGTTCATAGGGTACCCCTACTATTCACATAGACTTGGAATCTAGCTCGGATGAGTCTAATGTGATTAGTATACCCAACCCTCTCGGGTTCCATTGGAGGTGACTTTTGATCGACCAGAGATGAAGGCGCCTCCAAGCAAGCAAAAAAGTATTCATATGGTTTATGTAAAACTATTAGAAGCGTTGGGAACCTTAGCTCTTACCTCACTTACATCTCAAAGTTGAAGGTTTAGTAGTTAAGGAAGTCCTAAGTCTTCCAATGACATGAAGCGAAGAGGTTCTTTTTTGGGTTCATCATCCTCAAGTCAGAGCTGATGTAGGACTTGAGGAAGATACTTTAAAGAATTAATGGAATTACCATTTTGACTTTTACTCACCTTGTGTTCAAAATCTTATACATAAAGGTTTAGTTCCTCACACATGGTCAAGCAGTCAATACTTCAAAAGCTATGGAATACAGAGGGAAGCACAATCAAGTGCGGCTAGGATTGATAGTGGGTCCAGTCAATGATGATGATTATTGCCTAGTTGTTACCAACCATTTATAGTCTGATAGGTTCTTCTCACACATCCCCAACTCTTATGAGAATGTGTGTTTAGAAACTTCAGATGATCCAGATGATCTCCAAGTCAATGAGGCACCACCAGAGTTTGAAGAGGAGATTCATTCAATAATCAATAAGCTTAAAGAAATCAACCTCAGGACAGAAGAAAACCCTTGCCTGACATATATCAGTTCATTGCTGAATGAAAAAGAAACCAATGATTTAGTTAGGCTATTGATTGAGTTTAAAGACTGCTTCACATGGAGTTATGAAGAAATGCCCAGATTATCTCTTGATGTAGTAATCCATAAGCTAGCAATAGACCCTAACATTACCCCTATTAAGCATACTCCTAGACGCATGCGACTAGAAATTGAACAATAGGTCCTTTCTGAAGTCAAGAAACTAATCGATACTGGTTTCATTAGGAAAGAAAAATATCCTACCTGGTTAGCTAGTGTCATATAATTAAGAAGAAGAATGACCAAATTCACATTTACATCAATTTTAGGGACTTAAACATGGCATGTCCTAAGGATGAGTTTCCTCATCCTATATCAGAATTAATGGTGGACATTGCCTCATATCATGCAGTCTTCTCTTTCCTGGATGGATCATTCATCTATAACTAAATGAAGATGTCTCCTGAAGATGAAAGAAACACTACTTTTCAAACCCCAATCAAAATCTTCTATTATAGGGTCATGCCGGCCTTAAAAATGCTGGTGCTACACACCAACGGACCATGACTCAGATCTTCAATGAACTCATCCATCATCAAGTTGAGTGCTATGTTGATGTCTAGTAGTCAAGAGTTTAGAAAAGGAAGACCATCTCTTTGACTTGAGAGTAGTTTTTGAATGATTACGACAATATAACTTCAAGAATCCCCAGTGTGCATTGAGTTGCTTGGAAATTCTTGGGTTTATTGTTTGACACGGGAATAGAAATAGATCCTAAAAAGATTAAAGCTATCTTAGAAATGCCACCTCCTAAGAGTTTAACTCAACTCAGATCCTTTCAAAGATGACTGGCGTATCTAAGATGCTTTATCTCAAACTTATCAGGGAGATGCAAACTATTCTCAGCACTTGTCAAAAAGGATGCCAAGTTCAAGTGGGATGATAAGTGCCAACATGCATTTGAAGACGTCAAAGATTACTTAGTGAAGCCGCTAGTTCTAGCAGCCCCTATCCCAGGCAGGCCATTGATCCTTTACACTACTACATTGGGTGACTCTCTTGGTGCTCTGTTGGCCCAAGATAATGATGAGGGGAAGGAAAGCGCTCTCTACTACCTCAGTCGTCATCTAATCCTTACTGAAGCAAACTATCCACTTATTGAGAAACATTTCCTAGCTTTGATCTTTGCATCTTAGAAGCTACAACACTATATGCTTTCTCATAAGGTAAACTTGATCTCAAGAACCAATCCATTGCAATACCTCATGACATGATGAATGCTTTCCAGATGTTTGGCTCGTTGGTCCATGATACTCTCATAATTTGATATCATATTTATTCCCCTATGTGTTGTAAAAGGATAAGCACTTGTGATTTCTTAGCGGACACCCACTTCTACTAATTCTCGCTTGGTGATCTCCCGATGAACAAATCATGAACTTAGGGAGGCCCCAGATGGGAGATGTGTTTTGTTGGTGGTGCTTCTTTTCTTAAAGGTGAAGCACTGCGATCTATTCTCCCAGGAAAAGCAGGAGTAGGAATGGTTCTTCTAACTCCAAATCATAATGTGATGAGATTCTCATACTATCTTTCCAACCCCAACAATGAAGGCGAGTATGAGGCTTTGATATGGTTTGGAGTTAGCCATCACTATCGTCAAGAGCATCAACATCTTTAGGATTCTCGGTTGGTCATCAATTGTTGGTCCCTGGTACCCTCAAACCCAAGCTTCATCATTACTATGAGTATACCATGAAGCTGTTGGCCCAAATTCCTGAAGTCACCATCTACAAGGTTCCCCAAGTAGAGAACATAGTAGCAGATGCTTTGGCCAAACTTGCCAAAATGTTAGCATGTCTGGAAGATGAGTCCATTTCAATAAGGGTCCAAAATAGACAAGTCCTATCACTTATTGATGTTAAACTCATCAAGAGACTTTCTCTTGAAGGGGAGGTTGTCATTGCCAAAATGGATAAGGAGCTGGATTGGAGGCAACCATTCATAGATTACTTGAACACCAATAAACTATCTTAAGAGAAATAACAAGCCCATCAAGTGAAACGAAGAGCTCTCTCCTATGCCCTTGTTGATGGGCACCTGCCCCTGAAATATGGTTATGTTGTTTAGACAAACATGAAGCCATGGCATTATAATGTACATTAGTCTATGTGGAGCATCAATCGGCCCAAAGATGAAGTTGAAGATCAAAAGACTTGGATACTACTATGATTACAATGGCATGATTTAGCTAGGAAATGCCATCAGTGTCAGGTGCACGGTGTGGTCCTCCACCAACCACCCAATAGTCTACAACCTAGTTTGGCTTCATGACCATTTAAATGTTAGGGTACCGACATTATCAGTCCGATCGATGCTCCTTCGTCCAAGGGGCATCGATTTATCTTAGCTACTACTGACTACTTTTCCAAATGGGTGGAAGCCATCCCACTCAGAGAGATCACAGCTCACCATGTGCTTTAATTTTCTAGTAACCATATCATATATAGATTTGGAGTGCCTTAACAAATTATATTCGATAATGGTACTACATTCAAAAGCACAAAGATCAATAGTTTCACCAGAAGATACATTATAGATTGGAGTACTCCACCATCTACTACCCTAGAGCAAATGGTTTAGCAGAAGGATTCAACAAAACTCTCATCCAAATACTGAAGAATACTCATGATGATAATAAATGACAATGGAACGAGCAGCTAGTTGAAGCTTTGTGGTCCTACCGCACCACATACCAAACTCCAACTCAGTCTACCCCATTTTCCTTATTGTATGGGTCCGAAGCTATTCTTTCCTTAGAATTTCAACTACCGTCACTAAGGATAGCATTAGGTAACAAGATCACTACATAGTAGAATGCAAAGTTGCATTTAGAAGAGCTCGAAGGTTCGGAGGAGAGGCCCCTATGGGTGTGCTAGAACCTTGAGTTATACAAGGACAAAATGATTCAAGCTCACAACAAGCTAATTTGCCCTAGGTCTTTCTGAGTAGGAGAACTTGTGTTAGTCCTAAGGAGACCAATTGTTGCCCATCGAAAGATGGGAGGTAAGTTTGAACCCACTTGGGAAGGCCCCTATGTCATAGAGAAGGTCTACTAAGAAGGATCTTATCAGCTTATTGATTGTAAAAGGGAACACCTTATGCTTCCAATTAATGGGCTCTATCTAAAGAAATATTACCCATGAAATGAATCATATTTAAAAATAATCATTAATAAAAAGAACAAAATCTGATTCCATTCATTAAATATTTTCTTCTTTCGAAGCATTGTTCTCTTATCTTTCGAATCCACCGTGACGTGCTTAGGGTAGGTGTAAGAGTCCCCAAGTGGCATCCTATCCCTCTTTCACAATACAAACATAACCTCCCAATGCTATTAGAATAGGAGTAAGAGAACCCAAGATGCATCCTATTTCGATTAGCATAACTAAGTTAGGTGTGAGAGAACTCAAGCGACATCCTTTCTTAGTGGGAATTCTTGTTGCCATCCATGACATCATTTCTTAATTCCTCTGTGTGTTTTAAGGTAGGTGTAAGAGTCCTCTAGAGGCATCCTATTCCTTTTAACGCATGCACAACAATAAACACAAATCTTTTATCTCTAGCTATTTGATGTGGGAGCAAGCCCCATGTGGAACTCACTCATTAACTGCTCTAAGTCGGGTCTACATGCTTCCTCACTAGTATATCACCCCAATGGTCACTTGTTTGAAAGATGTGAATCCCAATGCTTTCTTCCTAACTTGATCATTATGAACTAATGAGTGCGTTGTTAGTGTGGTATGCTTAACTGCCTAGCCAGTAAGTTACCTCTTGATTGACTTTGATTAAGAAGATGTGAGTCCCCATGCTTTCTTCTTGAACTAGCCATCATGTTTTAACTAGGTTGAGTATATTTGAGGTTTAGGGTAAGTCCCCTAGAGGCTCCTTTCCTCTTGACTACTTTTGAGTTGATATAAGTCCCCAAGAGGCATTCACTCAAGTAATCTAGGTCGATTCTGTCAGAAGATAGATTATCCTAATAGTTAGTTCTGCTATAGAAGGATGTGAGTCCCCGAGCTTTCCTCCTATGCTGATTGTTGCAAACTGACGGACACCTTAGGTTGGTTGATGTTCGCTATACTGATAGCAACTCACCCAGTGAATACACCACTCTTGGCAGATATGAGTCCCCGTGCTTTCTCCTTGAACTAGACACTGAATACCTATTAGATATATGACTAGCCATGTAATTTTCTTTAGCGTGTTGGATTAAGCCCTTACCGACCCCATCCCCTATGGGCACTCTATTTGGATCAAGTCTTTTGCAACCCCATTTAGACACTGCCTGAGTTACTTTTGGATTGGACAGTTCTGCTTTCCTAGTAGCCACCCCTATGGTTTGAGAATTTGTTTTAGCATATATTTTCCCAAGTTGTAAATCGAGATAGGTCTAGGCTGATATTAGCTCCTTCATAGTTTGAACCCTCACAAACTAACAGGGTTCACAATAAAATAAATAAACAAACAAATAAATTAATTTACTTGTGGATTAGGAATTCAAGCCCATAAAGGGCTCCTTCTCTTAAGCATGCATCTTATCTTTAGGGTAGTGTCAGCAGAACTCCCTATAGGAATTGCCTGACTACCTGAGTTGAGATAAATTATTAGGTTTGTACTCACTCCATAGTCACCCTTAGGTCGGATTCAATATATTTTGCCAAGCAGGTTACCTTGGCAGTCATTCCACTTTGGAAGATATAAGACTATGACGCATTCTTTCTAGCATGACTGTGGCAAACCAACGGGCAACCCTTGGTCAGGTTTGATTTGTTGCTGAAAGCAACCAATCACCCCAGTGATCTTTCACTTGTTGGAAGATGTGAGTCCTCGAGCTTTCTTCCCTTCAATTGATCATTGCAAATTGAAAGGCACTCCTTTGGTTGGATAATTCTCCCATCAACCAGGAAGCTACTCCTTTTGGTTAAGTAAATTTGAGATAGATCTAGGCTTCTATAAGCTCCTTCTCAGTGTAATCCATTGCAAACCAATGAAATCCATAAAACAAATTAAAAATGAAATTAATATTTTGACTATCTTCGAGCTGATCTAAGTCCCCCAGTGGCATTCACTCAATTGTGAGCCCTAGGTCAGGTTTGATTTGTTGCCCAAAGTAACTGATTACCCCAGTGATTTCTTGTCTCTAGAAGATGTGAGTCCTCGTGCTTTTTTCTTAATACTTGACCATTGTATACCAAAAGGCATTTCTCCTTGGTTGGATAGCCCTACCTTGTGGTTGGTAGACTACTCCCTTTGAATTGATAAATCTGAGTTGGGTCTGGGCTTCCATGGCCCTTACTAAGTGCGGTTCATCATAAACTTATGGGATCCATCATAATTAAAATAAACAAATTTAAAAATGAAATCAATCTTGACTATCTTTGAGTCTAAGTCCCCCAGTGCATTCACTCAATAGTTAGCCCTAAGTTGGGTTCGATCTATTGCCTTGCCAACAAATTACCCCAACAACTGGTCTCTACTTTGGAGGATGTAAGTCTATTATGCTTTCTTCCTAACACTGCATCGAAAGGCATCCCTTTGGTTAGTTCTATGTGTTTAGTAGACTACCCCTTTGGATTGGTAAATCATTAGGTCTTAGCCTCCATGGCTCTACCATTTGCAAACCAATAGGGTTCATCTCTAAAATTCAAATCTAACAAAAATTTGAAACAAATTCAACCCTCTCCCATAGTGGAGATCTCTCCTTAATGAGATTCAAATCAAATCAAATCTTTCATCTCCTTATAGATGACTTGAACTTGCTTCCCTAGTGGAAGGTTCACACTCTATCCCTTAGTGGGTTCTTCCCTCTCTCTTATGTCTTGGACATAAGTAGAGCCACATTGCACTAAGTTCTAGATTCTTTCTTTTCCTTCGATTAAAAATATATTGTTTCTGTTAGTGCTTGTGATCTTTCCATGTTGTTGATCATTTCGATCAACACCAATATGTGTGGTGTTCCTTGTCAGTCACACCACACCTATTGGGCGCCCTTTGTTGACCTCATTTTTAGAATGAGCTCTGAATCCCTCCATCATAGGCTTAGGACTTATTCTTTTAGTTCCTTAGTCTTAAGACACATCTAGTGATTAGGTGGACACTCTAGTCCCCAGAACTTAGAAGAGTTAGCCATAGGAATAGGTCATGCCTTAGTGTTAGGAAATTTCCTACTCTTAGCTTAACCATTCCTCACTTTCCTTCTTTCAAAACTCAATTCTATTTGATTTTTCCAAACTCAAATCAACTCCATGATTAAAACCCATGATCAAAATCCATCAAAAATTCTTAAGTCCAAATTTTGCCTAAGTCCTTAATCTTCCCTTGAGGACTTAATCAAAATAATGATCTAAACTAATTCAAATCTTTGAGATTTTCTCATAACACATTTATATTCTCATTTATATTCACATATATAAATGAAATATAAATACAAACCCATCCAATCAAACTTAAAATTCCAAATCAATTCATGAAATTTTCTTAAGTTCTTTAAGTTCTCTCTTAAATACTTAGCCTCATCATGATCTAAATCAATTCAAATCCTTGGAATTTTCTCAGAACTCATTTATATTCTCCTTTATATTCACACACACACACACATACACACACACATATAAACCAATCATATCAAATACAAAAATTAAATTCCCAAATTGAAATTTTCCTAAGTCCTTTAATTTTCTATTAAAGTATTTATCCAAAACCTTAATCAAACTAATTCAAATTCATGGGATTTTCTCAAAAATCATTTATATTCTCATTTATATTCACATATATAAATGAAATATAAATATAAATCAATCAAATCAAATTCAAATTAATTCTCAATTTAAAATTTCCTTAAGTCCTTTAAATTCTCCATTTTGGACTTAGCCTAAAACATGATTCAAACCATCTCAAATCATGAAATTTTTCATGATCTTTTATATTCTCATTTATATTCACATATATAAATGAAATATAAATATGAATCAATCAAATCAAATTCAAAAAAATTCAAACTCTAAATCAAAATTTCTAAGTCCCTTAAATCCTTCTTAATGGACTTAGCCCAAATCATGATTAAACCACTTCAAATCCTTGAAATTTTCTCATGATAAATTTATGCACTCATTTATATTCACATATATAAATCAAATATAAATTCAAACAATCAAAACCAATTCCAAAAATTAAGCTTAAATAAACTCAAAATCTAATCTAAGCCTTTCAAGTCAAAATCTTGAACTTAGCCAAATCAATTTCAAATCAAGCCAAACTCTTGATTTTCTCTCATGATTCAATCAAACCTACAATCATGAACTCCTATATAAATACAAACTTCAATCAAACAATCAAAACCTAGTTCAAAAATCAAACCCAAAATCCATTCATGTTCACCCTTTGAATATGAAAGTGTCTAATGGATCAAATCCCATTTGACTTCAAACCACTTGCAAATGGAATTATATTTCAATCATAAGTCCATATACAAGAGCAATCAAGCTCAAATAAAGCTTTGACCAAGCCATTTGACCCACTTAGGCTCACTTGACCCAAAGTGACCTAAAGTACCCTTATGAGCCAAATTTTAATCCTAACCAAATTAGATTGAACCAAACTCATATATCCATCTTTTCATGATCAACAATCATCATGGGATGATCAATCAATCAAATTAGGTCAAACCAAGTCAAACATATGGGTTGAACAAGTCAACACTTAGCTCAAAATGAAACCTAACATAGCCAAGTTCCACCATAGGACAAATTGATTAAAATCATTGATCTAAGTTCACTCATGACCTATGTTTGAACTTGACCAAGCCAACATTTGAGCCTAACCTAGCCCAATGGGCCACTTGACCCAAGTTGACCCATTTTAACCTAAAGGGCCAAAATGTGTCAAAACTTGATCTAAGCCAATTTAATTTGAACCAGTGGGTCAAGTTCATTCCAAATTACTTGTTGAACTTGACCAAAGCCTTAATTGGCCAACTAGACCCAACCTAGCCCAATTGATGTTAGACCCAACATGACCTAAAGGGGTCATGTTGAGCCAAGATCTTAACCAAAATTGATTGGAAATACCAATCCATCCCATATGACTAACCTAACTAAAACTGACCTACCTCAAATAGGTCAAATGGGTCAAATAGGTCAACTTGACCCATTTGACCTAAGTGAAGTCATATGAGACAAATCCAAAACTATACCAAATTGAATCAAACCAAAGCCACCAAAATATTTCAAATGGTCATATGAACTTGACTCAATTTGACCAATTGGTCAACTTGACCCAAATTGACCCATTTTGATCTAAATGGGTCAACATGATCCAAACCCCATAAAATGAATTCAAAATCTCATGGAACATGGCCAAACCTAGTTTCTCCACATACCCAACATATCCAAAGTGGAAAAATAGCAAAATGACTATCATACCCCTAGGCCATAGAACACATTTTGGCTTAATCCACGAGTAATTTGGTCATACCCTCTTCACATTCACTTGAGGCTTTCCTAAAAGCTCAAAGGGACATAGTGAAGAGTGGTGCACCCAACCCAATGGATTTGGGCCAGCCCATTTGGTCCCTAGACCAAACCCGACCCCATAGGTCAAAATGCAAAATGCAAAATTCAAAATCCCTTTCCCACTCAAATTCAAGCACATGGGAGGTTGGCAATCCACTCCTTGGCTAAAGCCGACCATGTGCACACTCTTAACTGATCAAACAGCCCACTGCCTATGATCAATTGGATCAAAATGACAAGTGCATGGACGGCCATCCAATCCTTTAAGGGGGAGATATACTCCCCCTAATTCAATCTGAATTATATCTTCCTCAATTTGATTGAGTACTAGAGAGACTTAGGAGTCATCAGAGAGTAATCTCTAGCCTCCTAGAGCTCTTACCATTTCCCCATTTCTCAGTTTGTGAACAATGAAAATAAGGGAGCTCAATCCACTCTTGAAATTCCTCTTCACTCAATTTCCATCCAATTGCTCTTGCATACTTCATTAAGGAGCTAAGTCGAGTGCACCCAAGCTATCTTCAGAGTTCCCATAGCAAGGAAGAGCTAAATTGGATCAAGGCTGCAAGCTAGCTAAGAAGGAGTTGGTCCACACACTAATCCACTCAACCTCAAGTGCTCATACTCTCAACACAGCTTCATCTCAACCAGATGAAGCTTCTCCAAGGGAATCGAGCGCCTGAGATCACCTCTGGTGAGGTATGAGACTTTTTGATCATTAAACTCAATGTAGTGTGGAGCTTTGTGAAAGAAATTTTAATTCCATGGATTTTTGATCGTTGGATTTGCCGCTCTTTAGCTTAATACGGTGTGGGTTGAATTTGGTTTGAATCTGAGCTAGATCGAGCTTGGATCTTCCCCTTGATCATGGATGGTCTCTTTTGATCAAGGAGAAGAACTTGAGAGATCTCAGCCATCCATCCGTGCATTTTGGATGGGTGGTTGAGTTAATTCCCCATGTTTAGAAATCCATTACTCATTTTAAAATCGTAGGGAGATCCCTGGCCATCCGATCTTTGATCGGATGGTAGAGATCAAACCGCGTGCATCGCCAGCCACCGTTTGGGATTTTACATTTAAGTAAACCCCTCATAGCATGATGCGTGTAAAGCACACTGATCGTCGCTGCCACGCATTGCATTGTGAGCCAGAGGATTAGTTAGGGTTATTTAAAATGCCTTAATTAATTTCTATTTATCTAAAGATTTTCTAAAATTTATAACTCCCTCTAAAAAATTCAAAAAATTATGAAATAAAATTCTATTGAAAGATAATTCAACCTAGGATATTTTAAAATTAATTTCAATGGGTTTTGAATTATGATTTTCTTTGAATTTAAGTTTTATTAGAAAGTTTATGTTGCTAATTACTTTTTAATTAAGCTCTGATTAATCCCAAATTTCTTGGGTATGTTTTAGGGGATGACTTATGCCTCCCCTAATTTTTATGGGATTTACTGAAGGCTTGATTAGACAAATTGCATATAAATTTCTTAATTACCCTCCTTATGTAATTAAGCATAATTTGGGTATGATTAGTGGTTTTAATCCATGATTAGGGTTGATTAAGGTAAGATCCAGTAGAGAGGAGGTTTATAAAATAATTTTTGGGGCATTTCCTTTAAGCTATTCCCTAAACCCCTTTTATCTCCTTAATCTCCTCTTAATTAAGGGGTTAACTCATTAATTATCCCCTTAATTAATTTCTAAAACTTCTAAAAAAGTTCCCAAACTTAATTAATCTACTTTGGGTAGATGCTGAGCTGTTTAATAGCCTAAGTTCAATTAAGGAAATCAAAACCTAATTCATAAGTATGAAAGGGTGTTTTGAAATTACTTAAGCTAAACCCCTTAGCCTAATTAACTTTTAATTGTGAGCCAAATTGCATTAGGCCAATTTCTTATTAGGTGCATTACAAATTTAAATTCCTTATGGGTTTTATGTCATCTCATTGGCTCATAATTATTTGGTTAATTATTCTAAGGTGGTGTAGGTAAGGGTTAATTAAGTTACTTAATTCATACCTTAACCTAATCAATGCATAAAATTGGATCTAATTATCTAAAAATTAAATAAAAATATCCAACACATGTGGGAATGGGTTATGAACAACAAACTCAACTCACCTTTTCAAAATTAAATCAAACTTCAAACTAAACAAAAATCACTTTGATTTATTTTAAACTTTCTTATTCTATAAGAATGTCTTAAGGATTTAAGTGAAGTGAATTTGTTTACATGATTTCATTTCTTTGAATCTTTTCCCAACAAGTTAAATCTTTATGTCATTTGGTTTCATGCATTCATATTTTTCAAATTCAAATTTTAAAAATGAAAATGTTTACTTTATGTCAAATTTGCATGTGTTGGCTAAAGTAGAAATATGAATTGCTATTATCACTACTAAATAAAAATTATTTTCAAAACATATAAATCAATTACTAAATCTGAAAGTGTGCTACTTATACTTTAATTATAAGCTTGCATGTGAATATAAAATATGCTTAGCATAGGTTCTCTTTCTTTCTTAAGTTAGTATAATTTTGAATAGGAACTTGGTGAGGTGTATGGTTCATTTGAAAAGAACCTAACACTTACCTAATTCCATATCCTATTCATCCATATGCTTGTACATATATAAATTGCAAAAACTAAATAAATCCATTAATACAACTTTTTCATTCTCCTTTTCTATTTCATTTCTTTTATACATATGTTTGTATTTAAGGAAAGTGGTATATTAGCCTAGACAACCTCGAGGTTGCAAGGCCTTAAGTAGCCCTAAGTAGGTCTTATACCTTACACCTCTGGTTAACAATGACGCTGTACTCACTTATGCCTTTCTTACTTTCATATGTGTATGTGAAAATTTGGATAAGGAAATCCCTTTCTACTTAAGAAAATCATGCATATTCAACTTCTAAATTTCCTTAAATGGATTACTTAGCATGCATCATAAAGTGTGTTAAATATTCTCATTTGCATGTACAGATATGCTTAGGGTCCATCCATATACATATTATATATATTGGGAAAGAAATGAAGTAATGTGTGTTTTGTGAATTTTGGTTCATTTTATTTAATCTTGAAATGCCTTTCTTTTTTAATAGGTTTGTTTAGAGTTTATCTAGACTTAGAATTAATTAAAAGATTTAATCAAAACATTCACCTAAACAAAATTAAAATGTGAATCTACTTTAAAAATTACTTTGGTTAGGGAAGGAAAGAGAAGTTCTCTTCTCTTTCCCTCTCTTCATAACTTAGTAATTAATTGTAGGATTCACTTAAACCAAATCAAAATATGAAAAAAATCAACTCAAAATAATTAAATAATTTAAATGAAACCCTCCTCTAAGTTGAACATGTTCTTCACACATAAAAAATTTGAACCTAAATCCATACCTAAGCATACCACAAACCTTCACAAACCTTCAAAGCACGCATGTTAGCCTAAGTCACGACTTTTAACTTTAGGTTAGGTTGATGCATGGTTTGATGTTTA
This sequence comes from Cymbidium sinense, assembly GCA_021442155.1. Lineage (NCBI taxonomy): Eukaryota > Viridiplantae > Streptophyta > Magnoliopsida > Asparagales > Orchidaceae > Cymbidium > Cymbidium sinense. Next base: position 83,725,260 of record CM038219.1, read on the forward strand.
TTTTATTTTGTGATATATGTTTTATACTAGTTGTTAGGGTTTATTTTCGTAGAATGAATGATAAGACATTCTTAGTCTAACTATTCTTTTTTGTAGGGGATTGTGCTTAAGGGACGCTATCATAAATAAAAATATAAATGCTTTTTCTTGCAGGTGATTTATACCGCTAAGCATAATCCAATAGGCTAAGTGGACTTAGTCACCCATGTGTGGGGTGATAAGTCCAATATATATGCTTGGGATTTGTGTGGTTTGTTTTAACTAACCTTTATTTTGTAGGTGCTAGTTAGATTTCCACTTTTCCTTTTCATGTAAATTTATGTAATTAGGATTTTTGAATGATTGTTATGGGGATTAGGATGAGCATTAATCATAAGATCCTATCTTATACACCATGTGAAGCCTGGGAGCATCTACCTTCCAACCATCCAAAAGGAGGAACCAAAGAAGAAAAGAAGAAAAGAAGAGGAAAGAAGAAAAGAAGAAAGAAGAAATAAAGCTTGAAGACCCCCATAATAATGAATTCCTTGCTTAATTGTAATTTAAGTCATTTATAATTTGGGTTGTATAAGGGTAGTGCTCGACTACCCATATTTGATATTTTTGGGTTTGTTCTATGGTGCTTGACCATAACGACCATTTATTCTTTTTTTGATTAGCTTTATAAATTGGTTGATGATTTGGTTAGCTTTTGCATTAAGTAACATGATTTTCCTAGTTTCTTTCTTACTTTTTATATGGCCTGGATGTGGATTAGGCTCTTTAGGAAAAAATAAATCTTTTACCTAACTTAACAACTCAAAATAAAAATAAAATAATTCATAACCTCACATAAAGCTTAGGTTTAAAATTAAGATAAAAGAATTAGCAACCCCTTAGCTGGATGAGCATTTCTTTTATAATATCATGCACAAATGCATCTTATTTCACTCTTGATTGGAGGGCTTCCACCTTTGCCAGAGAAACTTATCTTAACCTTTAAGAGCCATGGTGGAAACTCACCTCCTCCCTTCTTGGAGATTTTGTCCAATAACCTTCTTTCTCATGCATTAGTCATATGAATCCTATTAGCCCGAGTCAAAATAATTATCTAAATAAAAAGAAATTTAAATTGCATTAGATTTAGGTCATTTGAAGCATGTCCCTTTACATGATCTAGTCTCTTTAGGGAGTGAGTTTAACGACTTAATCTCTTTCTAAATAAATAACAACCTAGCTATCTTGTATAAGCATAAAGACTTGCCTACATATATTTAAAATCGTAGGAGAAGTTAGTTAGTGGCCACCCCCAGGTAGTTATAATCCAACCTATCAGGTGGTATGTCCTCTTTAGTTGAGGCAAACCAATTAACCATTTTTTGCCTTAAATTTAGGCTGTGCTTTAGGCCCTCACCAAAGCTCTCTAGATTTAAGTTATGAGGTTGCTTCTCACCTTTATGGGTAATAAGCATAATTCCTCACCTCTTAGGAATTTCCTGAATCCTGTGTTAAGGAATTTTAAGTCTTAAATTTCTAATAAAAAATGCAACTTAAACAAACTAAATCAAATTCAAAAAATGTAAAGCCCAACTATAGGTTAGTTTGAAATGCTCACTAGGTTTCCTAGCAATGTGGGCATCTCCTACTAATCTTCCATTTTGGCTTAGATAATAACTCCCTCTTTTGATCAATCCCATTTGATCTTCACAAATAAGCCAATCGATTGATAGTCCTTTCCTATTAAAATCTTTAAAGATAACAATCATTTACCTTAATCGAGTTTTCTAAATCCCATTCCAGGATGTAATTAACTATGGGGCTTGCCTTGAGAACAATGAGCGATTTAAAATAAATCTACTTTACTTTTCATGTAAAGTTGGGAAGAATCTCTGTACATGCGACCCATCATCCTTAGGAGTCCTTATTGAGATGATTAGGTCCATTATGGGGTAGTGACTTCTATCTTCTGAGATAATACACTATTTCTTTGATGACGAACTCGATCACCTGAATAAGTACATCTGTAGTTCTGCGTGGCATCCTAAAAAGATGAATTTCTATAGGTCTTGTTCTCTTTCTTTTCTCTCCATAGATTTGAAAGGCAACTCCCTTATAGGAATTTATTCACCAACAGTTGGTTAGTCTCATCCTTCAGCTGATAGAAAACCCTTTTGGATTGATAAATCTAAGATAGTTCTAGGCCGATATAGCCCCTTCTCAGTAGGTCCATCACACATCGATAGGGTCTATCAATTAATTCAAACTAAATCAATTCAAACAAATCATATCAAATGAAATTAAAATAAAATTAATTTTGACAACTCTCGAGTTGATGTAAGTCCCCAACGACACTCACTCAGTAGTCACCTTAAGTCAAGTTCAATTTGTTGCACATCCAATAGGTCACCTCATCAGTTGTTCCCCACTTTGAAAGATGTAAATCTACTATGCTTTCTTCCTAGCACAGCCATTGCACATCGAAAGTCAACTTTTAGAGTAGATAGCTCTACCCCACTGCTAGTAGACTACCATTTTGGATTTGTAAATCTAAGATAGGTAAAGGCCCCCATGACTCCTTCTTAGTGGATCCATCACACACTAGCAGGGTCCATAAATCAAATCAAATTAAATCAATCAAATTCCACTGAGCTCATATCCCCGGTGGATATGCCGTCAATCTAAATAAAATTAAACCCAACATAATTCTCCCTAGTGTAGTTAGATCACACCCTTCTCCCTACTGGAGCCCAAATCAGACAATCAAATCAAATTCAATACTAACCTCCCTAGTAGAGCCATGATAAATTAAAATAAATTAAACCAGGTCTAGATCCCCAATGGTTTCAAGCCCATATCCCCAACGGATATGTCCACATTTAAAAAAAGTACATCTATTAAATCTAGTCTTGATCCCCAGTGGATTCAAGCCGATATCCCCAACAGATATGTACCACATTTAAACAAATTACATTCATTAAATCTAGTCTTGACCCCCAGCGGATTAAAGCTTATATCTCTAGTGGATATGTCCCGAAGTCAAACATAAACTAAATCAAATAATATTCAAAGTTGTATCCCCAGTGGATGTCTCCTCCATAAATCAAATTAAATAAAACTAAATAAATTAAATTAAATCTTTATCTATAGTGGATGCCTACCAAACAAATTCAGTTAAATCTCAATCCCTAACGGATTTCTCCCTCATGCCCTTAACACGAGGTGAGTTGCATTGCACTAATATCGTGATTATATCTACCTCTTGGGTTTAGATATAGATCATTTTCTTTGGCGCTTGCAATCTTTTGGACATTGTTGATTGCCTCAGTCAATGCTAATACGTACGATGTGTTTTGCCAGTTATGCCATACTTATTGGGGGTCCTTTTGTTGACCTTACTTTTGGAGTAAGGATTCAATCTCCTCTTCTTAGATTTAGGACTTCTAGACACTAAGACTTTCTTAGTCATAAGATACTTCTAGAAATTAGGTGAACACTTAACTTAAGTCTAGAGACTTAGAAGGGTTAATCATAGGATTAGGCTCTGCCTTAGGACTTAAGAAAATTTACCTTCCCTATAGCCTAAACCCAATTCATGCCTACCTCTTTGACCTAAACCAAACCTCAAATTCAATTCATCCAAATTCACATACCAAATCCAAATTCAAATTCCAAACCAAATGATTGAAACCTATAAATAAATATCAAATCAAATTTATACCTCTCCTAAGCCCACGATTCAATCTTATGGACTTAGCCAAGATAAATTCAAGCCAAATCAAATTCAATTGATTTTTTCAAAGATCAATTCAACCCTTCAGTCAACTTACCAAAATCTACAATTAAATCCAAATCAACTAAACCAAAATATCAAATCAAATCAACCCTTCTTAAGCCATATGATTTGATCCTATAAACTTTGCCAGACCCTCTTCAATTCAAATTGATTTCAATTGATTTTATCATGAATAAATTATTTCTCCAATCATCTTCCCAAATATAAATAAAACCTACATTCAAATGTCCTAAACTAAAATCCAAAACCAAATCAAGTTAAACACATCATAATCCATATAATTCAATCCGATGGACTTAGCTAAAACTTCATTCAAACCAAATCAAGTTCAATCAATTTTCTCCTGAATCAATTATTCCCTCAATCATCATCTCAAATATAAATGAAATCTACAATCATCAAGGCAAAATCAATTCAATCAAATCAGACTTACCCTAACCCATTTGACTAGAAATATCCAAATGAATCAAAACCCATTTGAATCCAAATCAATTGCAATCAAAGCTATATACCATTCCCAAATCCATATATAAAACCAACTAAACTCAATTCAACCCAAAATTGACACAACTAAACCCAATTGGTCCACTTGCCCCAAAGTGACCTAAAGGATCGGGAATTTAATTTAACCTAAATTGGATTGAACCAACTGCAAAACCTCCCATGATTGTTGATCACCTAGGTTGATCAATTGTCATCAATTGGGTCAAAATTGGTCATTTGACCAAGTCAACACTCCTAACCTACATGAACCAAACTAGCCAAATCTCAACCCAAACCAAATTAATTGAAACCATTGACTCACACCATCCTAAGATAAATGATTGAGCATGACTTGACCATCAATTTAGCCAAAGTAACCTAATTAGTCCTTTGACCCAAGTTGACCTGATTTGACCTAAAAAATAAAATTAGATAAAATCATGAAATAACCCAAATTAATTGCAACCAATGACTCAAGTTCATTCGAAATTGATTGTTGAACTTGACCAAAGCCATAATTGAACCCAATTTGGCTAATTGAACCCAATTGACCCATTTAGCCCAAATTGACCTAAAGGGTCAAATTGGCCTAAATCCAAATCAAATCCAAATTAATTCAATACTACAAATCTTGATTAATTGAACATGAATCAACTCCACAATCGGTTTGGCCAATTTGGTCAAATTGGTCAACTTGATCTATTTTACCTACATGAATCCAAATGAACCAAAACAAAATTCAATCCAAATTGACTCAAACCAATTGAACCAAAACATCCCAAATACTCATTTGAACATGACTCAAGTCTTGGTTTGATCTAATTTGACCAATTGGTCAACCTAACTCAACCTAACCCAATTTGACCTATAAGGGTCAAATTGAGGCAAACCCTCTTAAACCAAGCCAATCCCAGACATTGATAAACCTTGGGTTAGCCCCTAACCAGCCCAACCCAAATTGGGTCCAATCCTAGGTCTTGTCCTTTGGATTTGCCTCCCCACATGGGATCAAACCCAAGAATGGCAAGTCAACTCTTCCCCTCTCTCTTTGGCAGCCACTCCTTACCCAAATGAGGACCTAACCTACCCCCCTAACCAATCCCAACTGGGCTAGGTCAGCCATGGACTAAGGGGAGGTAAGTTAACTCAACTCCCAAACATGGCCAAAACCATTATACCCAAAGAAGAGGGCTGCCACCTTGAGCTACCAACCAAACTGAGCCACGTGGAGTTGACACCACTCAGAGCTGAATGTGATACCAAGAGGATTGAATCCCATCCGGATCCAAGAGATACCCCTCCTCTCTCATTTCGAGCCAAAATCATCACTTGAACCCTCATAGAGCTTGAGAGAGTGAATTCAAAATCCCCAACCCATTGCTAGAAGCCTTCAACCCTAAACAGGGCAACCTTCCACTCGATCCAACTCCATCAATACTCAACCAAACTCAAATTCATTTCACCCACACCATCCCCACACTCCGTTGAGTGAGAATGAATCGCCTCCCAAGCCCTTCGACCTCTAGGAGTTTCAGCTCGATCAATGTCGACTTGCATAGTGATGTTTCATGGCCCTCCCAGTGAGCGATATGGAATCCTTGTGTGTGCTAATCAATAGGGGTTCATCACCACTAGATAAGGCTTCCTAAATCGATTGTGCCTTCGATCTTGAGCTCAGGTGAGGTAATTCAATTAAACTAAGCTTTTGGTGAAAAATGTCTGGGCCTTTTTGAAGAAAACTTGTATGTCGCACAAATCCAACCGATAAATCCCTTTGAATCTACCTCATGATGGTGTGGGTTGAATCTTGAATCGATCCAAGCTTGGGTGAGCTCGAATCAAGCGACAGAAGGTAGATAATGTCCATCTCTCATCATTTTGGAGATGATGGATCATGCACTATCCGTTTCACGTGATTAAAATAGACGGTCATGATTATTCCCTAGATTTATCTAATTTTAATCCCTTAAGAACTATGGGTTTGATCTATGCTGTCCGATCTTAGATCGAATGGTGAATATGAAAGCGTGTCGTCGTTAGCCACGCAGGCATTGAGTCGGATGGGTTTAAGTAACCAATCCTACGATGCCATGTGGAAAGTGCGCCATGTCAGCGGATCGTGTGGCACCAATGTGATTAGGCTTAAATTAGGCTTAATTACTTAATTTAAAGGCTGAAACTTCAAAAATTCATAATAAATTTAGAAAAACTCAAAAATATAAATAAATACTTATTTTGAAGGTATTTTAGAGTAGAATCATTTAAAATTAATTCCAATTAATTTTGAATAGTAATTAAGGCTTAATTAGGGTTTAATTATAAACTTAATTAGCTTAATTATCCCTTATTGACTTGAGTAATTAATCCCAAACTTTGTGTGCTAGTTTAATGGGATGACCTTTACCTCTCATAATTTCTTTGGGATTTATTGCTTAGTTAATTAGTGGAATTGACTATTTAAACCCTAATCACTCTCTCAATTAATTTAATTGATTAATTAACCTCCTAAATCTTAAAAATTGATTAATTAAGTGCACTAATCACTATTGAACAATTAATGGGCAAGGCAATTAGGGTTAGGACCTCCTCCCAAACCTCTCTTCCCAAGTCCATTTCTCTTTAAAGGAAAGTTAATTAAAATGACATTAATTAAAAGATTAATTAATTAATTAAGTAGATTAATTAATCAAATTAAAATTATGATTACATCAGATAATTAACAATCAATTATGGGTTTATTCTTTATGTGTTTAATAACATAAAGGCCCTTTAAGGAAATTATGATTAACTCGTAAGTGTGGGAAAATCATAAAAGTAATTAATTAGGTTCTCTGATTTAATTAACTCTTAATCATGAGGCATTTGCATTACGTCCTTGTAGGATTACCATTTTATTTTCTCATATGGTCATATCATTTGTGGCTAATAATTAAGTGGTTAGTAAAACTAAAGAAGCATAGGTAAGGGTAATTAATTGATTTAATTAAAGATCCAACTTAATTAACTCATAAAATCCACTTAATTACCTTCTTTTAAACCAAATCAAATTACCAATGTGGGAGTGGGATTAAAATAACAAATGATAAATTCTCCTCTTCTTTAAATCAAATTAAAAAAAACCCAAAACTAAATTGATAAAAAAAAAGCTTTGGTTTACTTTAAATAATTTTATTTAGTATGATTGTCCTTAAGAATTAATTTGATTGAATGGATCATATTTTTATATTTTACTGTTCCTCTCCAATCATGTTAAATATTGCATGTCATTTGATTCCATGCTTTCATGTCTTTCAAATCTGATTAAATAAAATGAAATTCCTTTATGTAAAGCTTGCATGTGTTGGATTAACTTATCATATGTGTGGCTATTATCACTATTAAATCCAAATATATTTTCTGAAAGTTTATAAATGGATAACAACATATGTTATGAATGATAGTTATAAATACATAGGAGATGCATGTGCTTATAGCCTAAGTATATGAAGTAAAGTCTTCTTTCTTTTATTCATATGTTGATTTACAAAAGTTTGAATTGTAGTGAGAATATAGTCTGGACATCCAGGGAATATGAGGCTTTAGCTAGCCCCAAGGAGGTCATTTGATTACCTCACTTCCCTGGTTAATAAAGGCACCTACTCATTTGATTTCATTCTTATGTATTTTAATATTAGAATTTAGATAAAGCTTTAATTCATATACATAAATAAATCAATCAAAGATAATACAATTTCATGTAATCTTAACATGTATATCTCTATATGACACATTTTTTTGTGATTAAGATACACATACTTCTTTATGCATATGTGATTAAAGAATGAAAATCCCCTTTTCTATTAAAACTGCATGCATCCATAATTGTTCAAGTGATTGAATTATTTAATCAAGAATTTGGAGTTTTCTTTCCTATGTTCATGTATGCAAATTTACATATATTTTAATATAAATGGGTATATAGTCTGGACATCCCGGGAATATGAGGCTTTAGCTAGCCCCAAAGAGGTCATTTGATTACCTCACTTCTCTGGTTAACAACAACACATATCTATTTAATTTCATCCCTATGTATTTTTATATAAGAATTTAGATAAAGATTTCAATTTACATACATCAAATAATTCAATCAAAAGAAATATAAACTTCAAACATGTATTACATTCATCATTCAAGTGTGCTAAAACATGTTGTATATATAAATACAGTAAAGATTGGATCATATGCTTGTTATATGTTGTGGAAGGGAATGATTTAATATATATCATGTGGTAGTAATCAACTAGATTAATCTTAAATGCCTTTCATATTGAATAAGGTCATTTAAAGTGAACATAACCTTATGCTTAATTAAAAATCATATAACAAGCCATTCACTAAAGAGAACTAATCAAATTAATATGCTTTAGAAAGTGGCCTAAGATAGGGATGAAAGAGGGTATTCCTCTTCCTTCTCTTTATAATTAGTTGTTAAGTATAAATCATATGAAACAAAATAAAATACAAATTAAAATTTATAAATAAATTAAATAATTTCAAGTGAAACCAACCCTTATGTGAAATTAAATAGTTTCCAAACTTAAAAGAATACAACTCTAATGCTTAGCTATGACATACCACATAAGAATACACATTAGAATTAAGTCATCACTTCTAGCTCTATGTTAGGATGGTGTATGATGTGTTGTATATTTTGTTTTGTGATGTATTATTTTAGACTGGATGTTAGGGTGTATGTTTCGTAGACTAGATATTAGGCCACTCTTAGACTAATCATATTTTATACAGAAGATTGTGCTTAAGGGGATGCTTAAAATTAAGTATGAATGCTCTCTTTGTAGGTTGTTTAACCCCTTAAGCATAATCCAAATTAGGATAGATGGGCTTGGTTACTCATATACAGGGTGTCAAGTCCAAATTATATATATAACTGCTTAGGATTGTATGTATGTTTAGCTAACCTCTATTTTGTAGGTGTATTTAGATTTATTTTCATATATATATATATATATATATATATATATATATATATATAATATATATATATATATATATATATATTTGTAATAGAATTGATTAGATGGGGTATTAGGATGAGCAGTGGCTAGAAAGCTTTATCTTGGGGTGTCCTGTGATGCCCTTGAAGCAAGCACATCCCAATCAAAGAATGAACCAATCAAATCAAGAAAATGATGATAGAAGAGTAAATAATGAAGACCCCCATAGCATGTATTCTTTTTAATTATAATTATTCTTTCATACTCCAAGTTGTATAAGGGTAGAGCTCGACTACCCATATTTCTTCTTTTTCAGGTTGTATTGTGGTACCCGACTGCACCGTCTTGTTATTCTTTTACGATAATTATAAAATTGATTGATGATTTGTTTAAATTGTGCATTAGAGGGCAGGCTTTTTATAGTTTCTTCATGTTGGATACCTTAACGCGTGGCTTGGATGTGATAGGCTCTTAGGATAAAATAAAGTTTCTATCTAACTAACCACTCATAACTAAATTTTAAATAACTCATAATCTCATCATAAAGCCTATGACATAACTAAAGATAATTAAAAGATTTAACAACCCCTTAGCTATATGGTTGTATGTCTCACATCATGCATATCATCTTGAGTCACTTTTGCAAAATTGTGGGCCTCCATCCTTATATGCATAGGGATCGCTTGTCCCAAAAGAGCAACCCCTACTGACAGAGTTTCACCCTCTTTCTATTTTGATTTAGCCAATAATCAACCTTCATCATGCATTTAGGCATATAAAAATCCCAAATTCTTTGTTTAAATGATGTGTCAAAATGAAATAAAATTTAAAAAATATTTTGCATTTGATAGATTAAGTCATATACTCATACCACTCATGCTCTAGTCTCTTAGGGAGTGGGTTTAAGACTTTAGAATGTTCGAATTAAATAACTACCCTACCTATCTTGGAATTCATAAGACTAGACTACATGGTTTTAAAATCATTGGAGAGGCCATAGCTCCTATTGCTTATACTAAAATTAAGTCGAAGAATAAAATTAGATTCACTTTCTACATTCATTTACATTCCTATTGCTCTAGTTTTCCTAACCCTATTTCTTATGGTATCTTAGAGGGTTCTTTTGTACTTCGCAAATAGTTTTGGATTCAACATCCTAAGTCATCACACAACTCCCTGACTATCATTTCTTTTATTTCACTAAGTCCTTTTTTTGTTATTTGATAAAGTAGTATTTCGAGTAAGGAGTACAAATTTTGTAGGACATGACCTCATAATAATAATAATGATAACAAGAAAGTATAAAATACAAAAGATACTACTTACTTCAGTAATAAAATTTCTTAAGATCTCTAGCATTCTCGGTACGGGGAATGTCTTGTCCTTTATGAATCAGCAATCGGTAGGCTCAAGCTTGACCTACCTCTTGAAAACATAAGGGTATCCCATGTTTGGTCAATTTTACATAGCCATTTTATGAAGATGTGGCATCAACTTTCTTCAACACAAAGTTGCTACCTTTAAAATTCTTCTCTTTTACATGGTGATCATAATACCTTGTCATTCTCCTCTTTATTTATTCTTACCTTAGCGATGCTTTGATCTTTAATTCTTGGAGTATGTCAGCGTGTCTTTTATTGCTTCAACATTTTCCATAGTTCATTCACGAGTATTATCCCTTAGTCCTTCTCCCTTTGTTTTAAAGCTCATACTCGACTGGTAAAAAAAAGCTTTTGTTCTATGTGTTGGCATGAATGGGGAGTTCCCATTTGGCTTAATAGGAGTGGTTCTGAAAGCCCAGAGTATGATGGTTAATGCATCGACTTATTTGGCTTTGGAACATTCTACATCCTTCTTTAGTAAGTTGAGAATTTTCTTGTTAGCTGCTTTTACTTGTCTGTTACTTTTGGTTGATGTATTGAGGTGAAATTTAACTATTCTCCTTGATACTCTCAAAATCCTCATTATTTCTTATTGTTGGCCTCATTTTTAAGATGAGCTCTAAACACCCCCATCTTAGACATAGGATTTCTCTTAGACTTTAAGAGTTCCTTAATGTTAAGACACATCTAGTGATTAGGTGGACACTCTCACCTAGCCCTAGAAGACTTAGAAGAGTTAGGCATAGGAATAGGTCATGCCTTAGGGGTGTTAGGAAAATCTCCTGCCTTTTAGCTTAAACCATTCCTCACTTTCCTTCTTTCAAGTCAAACTCCAAATCAATTCTATTTGATTTTCTCAAACTCAAATCAATTCAATGATTGAAACCCATGACCAAAATCCATCAAAAATTCCTAAGTCCAAATTTTTCCTAAGTCCTTAATCCTTCCCTTAAGGACTTTACCAAAATCATGATCTAAACCTACTCAAATCTTTGATATTTTCTCATGATCCATTTATATTCTCATTTATATTCACATATATAAATAAAATATAAATTCAAACCCATCAAATCAAATTCAAAATTCCAAATCAATTCATGAAAATTCCTTTAAGTCCCTTTAATTTTCCATTAAAGGACTTAGCCAAAATCAACTCTAAATCTTGATCAAATCAATTCAAACCCTAGGGATTTTCTCAAAATTGATTTATATTCTCATTTATATTCTCATATATGAATGGAATATAAATATAAATCAATCAAATCAAACCCTCAAATTAAATTCCAAATTCAGAATCCTTGAAATTCCCTTAAATCCCTTAATTTCCATTAATGGATTTAACCTAAACTTTGGTCAAACCTATTTGAACTCATCAAATTTTCTCAAAACTTATTTGTATTCTCATTTATATTCTCATATACAAATGAAATATAAATATAAATCAATCAAATCCAATTCAAAAATTAAATTTTAAATTAAAATTCTTAAATCCTTTAAATTCCTTTAATGGATTTAACCAAATCATGATTAAAACACTTCAAATTCTTGAAATTTTCTCGTGATCAATTTATATTTTCATTTATATTCACATATATAAATGAAATATAAATTCAAACAATCAAAACCAACTCCAAAAATCAAACTTAAATCAATTCAAAATCAAATCTAAGCCTTTCAAGTCAAAATCTTGAACTTAGTCAAATCACTTTCAAATCAAGCCAAACTCTTGATTTTCTCTCATGGTTCAATCAATCCTGCAATCATGAGCTCATATTTAAATCCAAACTTCAATCATTCAATCAAACCCAAAACCCTATCATATTCTTCCTTTGAATATAAAATTTTTAATTGGATCAAAATCCATTTGACTTTAAATCACTTGTAAATGGATTTATATTTCAATAATAAGTCCATATACAAGATCAATCAACTTCAAATCAAGCTTTGACCAAGCCATTTGACCCACTTAGGCTCACTTGACCCAAAGTGACCTAAAGTACCCTTATGAGCCAACTTTTGATCCTAACCAAATTGGATTGAACTAAACTCATATATCTCTCTCACCATGATCAACAATCATCATGGGATGATCAATCAATCAAATTGGGTCAAACCAAGTCAAACCTAAGGGTTGACCAAGTCAACACTTAACCGAAAATGAAACCTTACATAGCCAAAATCTATCATAGGCCAAATTGATTGAAACCATTGATCCAAGTTAACTCATAACCTATGTTTGAACTTGACCAAGCCAACATTTGAGCCTAACCTAGCCCAATTGGCCTACTTGACCCAAGTTGACCCATTTTGACCTAAAATGCCAAAATGTGTCAAAACTTGATCTAAGAGAAATTGATTGAAACAAATGGGTCAAGTCCATTCCAAATCACTTGTGGAACTTGACCAAAGCCTCAATTGGCCAACTAGACCCAACCTAGCCCAATTGACCTTAGACCCAACATGACCTAAAGGGGTCATGTTGAGCCAAAATTGAACCTAACCCAAATTGATTGGAAACAAAGATACCAATCCACTCCACATGACTAACCTAACATAAACCTACCCTTGACCTACCTCAAATAGGTCAAATGGGTCAAATGGGTCAACTTGACCCATTTGACCTAAATGAGTCATATGAGCCAAAACCCAATCTATAACAAATTGAACAAAACCAAAGGCACCAAAACATTTCAAATGATCATATGAACTTGACCCAACCCTTGGTTTGACCCAATTTGACCAATTGGTCAACTTGACTCAAGTTGACCCATTTTGACCTAAATGGGTTAACATGAGCCAAACCCTATCAAATGGATTCCAAATCTAATGAAACTTGGCCAAACCTATTTTCTCAAAATGCCAAACATACCCAAAGTGAAAAAAATAGCAAAATAACCATTATACCCCTAGGCCATAGAACAAATTTTGCCCTAGCCCATGAGTATTTTGGTCACAGACTGTTCACAATCACTTGAGGCTTTCTTAAAAGCTCAAAGAGACTTAGTGATGAGTGGTGCACCCAACCCAATGGGTTTGGGTTAGCCCATTTGACTAATGGACCAAACCAACCCTTAGTCTTGAAATTAAAATTTCAAACTGCCCCTCAAGCTCAATTCAAGCACATGGGAAGTTGGCATTCCACTCCTATGGCCAAACTGACCATGTGCACACTCAAAATAACCAAAATGACTCACTCCATAGGCTCAATTGGATCAAAATGGCATGAACATTTTCGGCCATCTGATTTCCATATGGTGAGATATACTCCCCCTAATTCAATGAAAATTAACTGGTCTCATACTCAATTGAGCACTAGGAACCCTTAGCAATCATCAGAGAGCTTTCCAAAGGTCTCTAGAGAGGATTTGAATTCCCCATTCTTTAGTTTTGCATAGTGCAAAATAGGGGAGTTCAATCCAATAGCTAAATTACTCTATAGTTGATCTCCTTCCAATTCCTCTTGTACACTTGATCTAGGAGCTAAGTCGAATTGGCCTCAGCTTTCTCTAAAGTTCTAGAGGCAAGGAAGAGCTCAATTTAATCAAAGCTGCAAGGATCTTGTAGAGGAGTTGGTCCACTCATCAATCCACTCAACCTCAAGGCCTAGGAACTTCAACAGGGCTTCATCTCTACCAAACGAAGCTACCTCATCGATCTCGAGCACCGATGATCACCTCCTGTGAGATATGTGATCTTTTGACCACTTAGATTAGAAGGTGTTGGTCCTTTGTGAAAGAAATTTTCATTGCATGAGAAATCAATTGTGGGATAGGTTGGTAATGATGCCTAGACAGTGTGGGTTGAGTCTTGTATGATTCTATGCTAAATCAGGCTCGGATCTCCCCTTGGTTCATGGACAGTGTCCATTAATCCTCGGGAAGAACTTGCTCATCCACACATTTTAGATGGATGGTTGAGATTATTTGGCACATTTTATAAATCATTTATCCGATTTAAACCGTGGGTGAATCCTTAGTCATCTGATCTTTGATCGGATGACCAAGAGATATAGCAGCCGCTTTTTGATGACAACTGTTGTCCCTCACGCGATGCATGTAAAGCGTGTTGATCGTACCCACCACGCGTCATGCCATGAGCCGGTATTTAGGGATTAGTTATGGATTTTAATTAATTCCTAATTAATTTAGAAAACTTCTAAAATTCAGAACGCTCCATAGAAAAATCAAAAAAATAAAAGGAAAAATGCTATGGATAGATAATTTCTTTTAGAATATTTTAAAAATATTTTCAATGGATTTTGAATTCCCCTTTTCTCTGAATTTGGGTTTCTTTGGAAATTTTAATTAGCTAATTATTCTCTAATTAAGTTACCAATTGTTCTCAAATTTCTAGGGTTATTTTAGGGGTTGATCTCTGCCTCCCCTAATTTTATTGAGATTTATTGAGGCCTTAATTGGAGAAATTACTATTTCATTCCCTAATTACCCCCTTTCATGTAATTAAAGGTAATTAAGGTGTGATTAGTGGATTTACCTTATGATTGAGTTTGATTAAGGTCAGATATATTGAGTACAAATTTTATGGAGTAATTTTGGGGTATTTCCCCTAAGCTATGCCATAAACCCCTTTTTTCTCTCCTTAATCCCCTCTTAATTAAGAGTTAACTCATTAATTATCCCTTAAACAATTTTCAAAAATTCAAAAAATTTCTAGAACTTAATTAATCTACCTTGGGTAGATGCTTAGGTGTTTAATAGCCTAAGTCTAATTAAGGCAATTAAAAACCCTTTTGTAATTATAAAAGGGTATTTTAAAAGTGCTTAAGCTAAACCCCTTAGCTTAATTAACTTTTAATTGTGAGCCAAATTGCATTAGGCCTTTTCATTATTAGGTGCATTGTAAATTTAAATACCTTGTGGGTTTTATGTCATCTCATTAGCTCATAATTATTTAGTTAATTTTCCTAAGGAAGTGTAGGTAAGGGTTAATTAAGCCACTTAATTTATACCTTAACCTAATCAATGTTTAAAAAAAATGCATTTAATTATTCAAAAATTAAAAAGAAATACAAAACACATGTGGGGATGGGTTAGGAATAGCAAACTCATCTCACCTTTTCAAAATTAAATTAAACTTCAAACTAAACAAAAATCATTTTGAAATTCACTTCGAATTATTATAAATTTTCTTATTCTATTAGAATGTCTTTAAGATTTAAGTAAAGTGAGTTTGTTTACATGCTTTCATTGATTTAGATCTTTCCCAACATGTTAAGTTGTATGTCATGTGATTCATGCATTGATAATTTCATATTTCAAAATTTTAAAATGAAATTGTTTACTTTATGTCAAATGTGCATGTGTTGGCTAAAGTAAAATATGAGTGGCTATTATCACTACTAAATCCAAAGTATTTTCAAAAATTATAAATGAAATATCAAATCTAAAAGTGTGCTATTATTATACCTTAATTATAAGCTTGCATGTGATGGATTATAATGTAATGTTTAGTGTAGCCTTTCCTTCCTTTCTTATGTTAGCATAGTTTTGAATAGGGGCTGGTAAAATGCAGAGTTTATTTGAAAAGAACCTAACTCTTACTTAATTCTATACCTTATTCATCCCAATGCTATCATCTAAGAAGGATTGCCTACACTTCCATGGATAAATTCCATAAACAAAAATGAAACTATTAAACAACTTTTGCATCTTCCTTTTCCATTTCATTTCTTTTACATACATGCTTGTACTTAAGGAAAGTGTTATATTAGTCTGGACAACCTCAAGGTTATGAGGCTATAAGTAGCCCTAAGTAGATCTTGTACCTTACACCTCTGGTTAACAATGGCGCTATACTAACTTATGCCTTCCTTACTTTCATGTATGTATGTGAAATTTTGAATAAGGAAAACCTTTTCTACTTGAGAAAAATCATGCATATTCAACTTCTAAATTTTCTTAAATGGATTGCTTAGCATGCATCATAAAGTGTGTTAACTACTCTCATTTGCATGTATAGATAAGCTTAAGGTCCATCCATATGCATGTTATATGTTGGGAAAGAAATGAAATAATGTGTGTTATGTGAATTTTGATTCATTTTATTTAATCTTAAAATGCCTTTCTTTTTTAATAGGTTGGTTTACAGTTTATCTAAACTGAGGATTGATTAAAATATGTAATGAAAACATTCACCTAAATGAAATTAAAATGTGAACTTACTTTAGAAATTACTTAAGGATTAGGGAAGGAAGGAAAAGTTCTCTTCTCTTTCCCTCTCTTCTTAACTTGGTAATTAATTATAGGTTTCACTTAAACCAAACTAAAACATGAAATAATAATACAAAACACTTAAACAAGTTAAATGAAACCCTCCTCTAAGTTGAACATGTCTTCACACTTAGGAAACTTGAACCTAAAGTCCTAAGCTAAGCATACCACACAAACCTTCAAAGAACACACATTAGCCTAAGTCATCACTTCTAGCTTTTGGTTAGTTGGTGCATGGTTTGATGTTATGTTTTTAATTATGATGAATGTTTTAGACTGGATGTTAGGGTGTATGTTCGTAGAATGAATGTCAGGATGTGCTTAGTCTAATTATTCTTTTCTAGGGATTGTGCTTGGGGGCTATCATAAATAAAAAATATAAATGCTTTTGCTTGCAGGTGCTTATACCCCTTTGCATAATCCATAGGTCAGGTGGACTTAGTCACCCATGTGTGGGGTGATTAGTCCAGTATACATGCTTGGGATTTGTGTGGTGTGATTTAACTAACCTTTGTCTTGCAGGTGTTAGTTAGATTTCTACTTTTCCTTTTCATGTAAAAATTTGTATATTTAGGATTTTGAAATGATTTGTTATGGAGATTAGGATGAGCATTGGTCATAAGATCCTATCTTATGCACCATGTGAAGCCTTGCAGTATCCACCTTCCAACCATCCAAAGAAGAAACCAAAGAAGAAAAGAAGAAAAGAAAAAGAAGAAAGAGAAGAAAGAAGAATAAAGCTTGAAGACCCCCATAACAATGAATTCATTTGCTTAAATTGTAATTGAATTCATTTGTATTCTGAGTTGTAAAAGGGTAGAGCTCAGCTACCCAATTTGATATTTTTGGGTTTGTGCGGTGGTACCCGACCACAAATGACCATTTATTCTTTTTGTGATTAGCTTTATAAATTATTTGATGATTTGTTTAGCTTTTACATTATGTGGTTTGATTTTCCTAGTTTCTTCCTTGCTTTATGTATGGCCTAGATGTGTATTAGGCTCTTTAGAGAAAATAAATCTTTTACCCAACTTAACAATTCAAATTAAAACTAAATAACTCATAACCTCACCTAAAGCTTAGGATTAAAATCAAGATAAAAGAATTAGCAACCCCTTAGCTGGATGAGCATTTCTTTATAATATCATGCATAAATGCATCTTATTTCACTCTTGATTGGAGGGCTTCCACCTTTGATAGAGAACCCGACTTGACCTTTGAGGGCCATGGTGGTAACTCACCTCATACCTTCTCGCTGATTTTGGCCAAAAATCTTATTTCTCATGCATTAGTCATAAAAATCCTACTAGCCTGAGTCAAAATGATTGTCCAAAAATAAAATAAAATGAAATTTGAAGTGCATTAGATTTAGGTCATTTGAAGCATGTCTCTTTAGAAGATCTAGTCTCTTTAGGGAGTGAGTTTAAGGACTTAGTCTCTTTCTAAATAAAATACTATAGCTATCTTGCATAAGCCTAAAGACTTGCCTACATGTGTTTAAAATCGTAGGAGGACTTAGTTGGTGGTCACCTTAGGCGGTTGTATGTCCAAGCTGTCGGGTGGTTTGTCCTCTTTTATGGAGGCAAATCAATTACCCATTTTTCACCTTAGATTTAGGTTGTGCCTCTGGCCCATGATGAAGCTCCCTAGATTTAGGTTTTGAGGTTACCTTTCCCATGTGTGGGTCATAAGCATAATTCCTCACCTCTTAGGCATTTCCTTAATCTTATGTTAAGGAATCTTAAGTCCTAAAATTCTAATGAAAAATATAACTCAAATAAATTAAATCAATTTCTAAGATGTAAAGCCCAATTTTAAGATAGTTTGAGATGCTTGCTAGGTTTCCTAGTAACGTGGGTATCTCTTACTTATTTTCCATTTTAGCTTCGATAATAACTCACTCTTTTGATCAATCCCATTTTGATCTTCAATATAAACCAATCGATTAATAGTCCTTTCTATTGAAATCTTTAGAGACAACGATCATTTACCTTAATCGAGAGTTTTCCTAAGGGATCCTATCCCTTAGGATGTAATTAACCATGGGGGCTTGCCCCTGTGATGACCTTAAAGAACCTGATTTAAAATAAACCCTACTTTACTTTTCCATGTAAAGTAGGGGAAGAATCTCTAGTACATATGCTGACCCATCATCCTTATGAGTCCTTATTGAGGTGATTGGTTCCATTAGAGAGTAGTGGCTTCTATCTTTTGAGATAGTACACTATACCTTGATGATGCATCCGATCACCTGAATAAGTACATCTGCTTATCTACATGGTGTCTTACCAAGATGAATTTCTAAAAGGTCTCTTCTTTCTTTTCTCCACAGATTTGAAAGGTGAATCCCTATAAGAGATTTATTCACCACACTTATTATCAAATTATTGCATATTATCTATAATGATTAGCATGGGTAGCTCATACCTACAAATGATGTCAGTCAAAATAAAAATTTTAACTACTTGAGTAGTTATTTTGAAGAGTGATTTTGCTTCGATCCATTTTTTGAAGTAATCGATTATGATAAGAATGAACTTTCTCTACTTTCTAGCTATTTAGTAAGGGGTCAATCATGTCCATTCCCTATATGATGAAGGGCTAGGGGCATGAAATAAACTATAGAGGTTGTAGTGGCTATTACTTGAATGGTGTGAATTTTTACACTAGACATTTCTTATGGAAAATGCCCTGACATCCTTACTGAACATGGGCTTGAAGTATCCTTGATATTTCTCCAAAAGGCTACCATATTTACTTAGTATATTTTCATAAGAATTGTTATTTGTTCAATCTCCCGCACACATCTAAGGTTAAGTGAAGTCACTGAACCTCCAATTAGCAAGTACTGGGCTACCCTTATTTTAAATCTCTTTGAGTCTTTAGGAACCTCTTCAACCTTGAGTATATTTTACTTGGATCAATCTAGCTTGGCAAGTTTTCATATTTATATTATACTTACATTAGCTCTTCGTCCTCTATGCTTAGTTGGGAAAGGTATATGATTGAATGCTCCCCAAGTTTGCTCTCCTTTGATAAAAAATTAGTGAGTTGGTTTTCCTTTGTGGTGTTTGTTTTTAATTACATGTATATGGGGGACACCATGTAGATCTAAGGGTGTACTTATTAAGGTGATTGGGTATGACATTAAGCAATGGTGCACTATCTTGAAAGATAGAAATCACCACCCTATAATGGACCCAATCACATAATAAGAACTCCTAAGGCATGATGGGTCTTCAGATATACTAGAGATTTTTTACCTACTTTACATGGATGAATAAAGTAGGGTTTATATTAAACTGGGTTCTAAAGATTTCTATGGGGGCAAGCCCACATAGTTAGTTACATCCTAACGAAGGTGAATTCCTTAGGAATACTCTTGATAAAAGTACAAAATTATTATCTCCAAATATTTCAATGATAAGACCATCAATAAATTAGTTATATTTGAAAATCAAATGGGATAGATCAAATGGAGAGAGACTTATTATCAAAATCATAGGAGATAAGTAGGGAATACTCATGATACTAGGAAATCTAGTGAGCATTCCAACCTATCTTATGGTTGGGCTTTATATGTTTGACATTAAAGAGATCTATATGTTTGAGTTAAAATTTTATTAGAAGGCTAGGAATTATAATTCCACAATAAAATGTTATGGAAATGCCTAAGAGGTGAGAATTTATGCTTGTAGTCCAAAGGAAACAACAACCTTAGATCCTAAATTTAGTGAGCTTTAGCGAGGGCCAAAGCATGTCCTAAATCTAAGAAAACATGGGTATATGGTTTACCTCCACAAGAGAGAGTAAACCTCCCAACTGCTAGACTTATGATCATCTATAGTGGTAGCCAACTAACTCCTCCTATGCTTTAAAATCATGTAGGCAAGTCATATAATTTTGCAAGATAGTTGGGTTGTTATTATTTAGAATGAAACTAAAATCCTTAAACCCACTCCCTAAGATAGTTGGGTATGAGCCATGACTTAGTCTAATACAAATATTTTCAATTTTTATTTAATTTTAGACTCTTCATTTTGACAAAGGCCATAGGATTTTTATATGTCGAAATACATGATTAAATGTGGTTATTGGCTAAATCAGAGAGAAAGAGGTATTTTCCATCATAGAGGAGACCCTCAAAGGTCAAGTCTTCCCCTATCATGCAAGGATGGAAGCACTCTCTTAGCAAGGGTAAAATAATATGGATGCATGATATTAAACATACATCATTCAGCTAAGGGGTTACTAAATATTTTAATTATCTTGATTTAATGCCTAAGCTTTATATGAGTTTATGAGTTTTTTAGAAAATTTAGTTATGAGTTGTAGTTGGGATAGAAAATTTATTTTTTTCTAAGAGCCTAATCGGATCCATTCCACACATTAAACCACCATACAAGTAAGAAACTAAGAAGAAGAATGTTGTTTTTATTATGTAATTTAAACATAACATCAAGAATTTTATAAATCTAATGAAAAAGAATAAAAGGCCAGTGCGGTCGAGTATCATCGTACAAACCGAAAAGAGAAAATGGGTAGTCAAGCTCTACCCTTATACAAATAGGTATATGAAAGAATAATTACAATTTTGCAAATGAATAGATGCTATGGGGGTCTTCTTATCTTCTTTCTTCATATCTCCTTCATTTTTCCATTTGGATGTATTTGCTTCAACGGCATCACAGGGCCTCCCAAGACAAAGCCTTCTAGCTACTTCTCATCCTATTCCCCCATAACACTAATCCTAATTCCTAATGCAAATTACATTAAAAATAGGAAAAAAAATCTAACTACACCTACAAAATAAGTGTTAGCTAAACTTAACATACAACCTAAGCAGTTATATGAATAATTTGGACATAGCACCCTACACATGGGTAACCAAGTCCACTTGTCCTAATTTAGATTGTGCTTAGAAGTTAAGCATCCTACAAAATAGTGCATTTATATTTATTTTAAGCACCCTTTAAGCACAGTCTCTTACAGAAAACATGATTAGGCTAATCATGACCTAACATCTAGTCTATGAAGTATACACCCTAACATCTAGTCTACAATAATACATCATAAAACCAAACATACATCACTCCATTCACTACCCTAACATAAAGCTAAAAGTGGTGACTTAAATCTAAAGTGAGTGTATTAAGGCTTATGGTATACCTTAACTTAGCTTTGTTGTAATTTTCTAAGAATGAAAGGATTTAATTATAAAGGATGGTTTCACTTAAAGTGACTTAATTAACTTGCAAGTTTTACTTAATATTTTCTTTTATTGCATTTAGTTTACACTTAACAACTAAGTGTTATAAAGAGAAGAAAAGAGAGGATCTCTCTCTTTTATCCCTACCTTAAGTCACGTCTAATGCATGTTAATTAATCAATTCTCTTTAATGAATAGCTTATTACAGATTTTAAGTTAATCCTAAGTTTAGGTTCACTTTAAATAAACTCATTCAATAAGAAAGGCACCTTAAGATTAATTAGACTTAATTACTATTACATGACACATATTCATTCATTTCTTCCCATCATGTGTAACATACATATGATCAAATCTTAAGCATAGCTATACATGCATTATGTCTTAGCACACTTAAATGATGGATGTAAATATATGTATATTTTGGAATTTAAATGTTTTATTTGATTGAATTATTTCATCATATTAATTTAAAGCTCTATCTAAATTTTTATAAAAAAAATACATAGGAATGAAATTAAATAGGAACATGTCATTGTTAACCACAGAAGTGAGGTAATCAAATGACCTACTTGGGGCTAGCTAAAGCCTCATGGTCCCGAGTAGTCCAAACTATATACCTATTACATTCAAACATATGTAAATTTGCATACATGAACATAAGAAAGAGAGCTCCAAGTCATATGATTAAATAATTCAACAACTTAATCATTCATGCATGAATGGATTTTTGATAAAAGAGAATGGGTTCTAATTCCATAATTAAATACACACACACATGCTTAAGAGACATAAGCTAGTATATGCCATTATTAACTAGGGAAGTGAGGCAATCAAATGACCTCCTTGGGGCAAACAAAAGCCTCGTATTCCTGGGTTGTTCAGACTAAACATTTGCTTTTCTCAAATATATATGGATGTATACATAAATAAAGGAAAGAAAATCATGCAAAAGTTATATTTTTTTATTGAAACATTTATGCATATGGAGTGAAGTTTTATCCAAATCCAAATATCGAAATACATAAGAATGAAATCGAGTACATGTCATTGTTAAACTAGAAAAGTGAGGTAATCAAATGACCTCCTCGGGGCTAACTAAAGCCTCATATTCCTGGGATGTCCATTCTATATACCCATTAACATTCTTACTTATTTAAATCAACACATGAATGAAACAAAAGAAACTTCACTTCATACACTTAAGCTATAATCACGTACATCTCCTATGTATTTATAACTAGCATTCATAACATAAATATAATTATTCATTTATAAGTTTTGGAAAATAGATTTAGATTTAATAGTGATAATAGCCACACATATATTAATTTAAAACCAATAAATGCAAGCTTGACATAAAGGATATCATTAAACTTAATTAATTTTGGAAAAAGATGAATTCATGAATCAAGTGGCATACAACATTTAATATGATTGGAAAGAAATAAAAGGACATAAGCACATGATTTCATTCAATCCAACTAATTCCTAAAGACAATCATACTAAACAAATTTATTTAAAATAGACCAATGTTTCTTAATGTCATTTTTAATTTCATATTTGATTTAATTTAGGAAATGTGAGAAAGGTTTGCTAATCCTAATTCCATTCCCCATGTGTGAGTTAATTTTATTTAATGAAAAGCAATTAGGTTGATTTTAAGGATTAATTAGGTTAAGGTGAGGTGTGAGTTAAATCAATTAATTAAACCCTTAGCTTTATTATCTTAAGATAATTAATTAAATGATTATCAACTAATGTAATATGTAAATGAACTAAAAAGTAAATAGCAATGCTCCTATGAAATGAAAGGGGCCTAATGCAATTAGCTCACAGTCATTAATTAATTAAGCTTAAGATACTCACTTAATTACTTTTAGTATTTTCTCACACATGTGAGCTAACCATAATTTCATTAATCACTCTCTTTAAGTTATTAAACACCTAGCTCTACCCAAGAATCAATTAATTAAGATTCCATATGATTACATTGATTAGTTAAGCAATTTCATTAATTGATTAAGCTTTGATTAATTTAATTAATGAAAATGAACTTGGGAAATAAATTAGGAAAGAGGCCCTAATCTTATCTCTTGAGTTCACCCACTGTTAAGGAACACTTAACCACTTAATTAATTAATCCATTACTATTCACATGATTAATTAAATATTAATTAAATTAATTGAGTAATTAGGGTTTAATTAATCAATTCTCCTAATTTGGCAAATAATAAATCTTAAGAAAATTAGAGGAGGCAGAGGTCATCCTCTTAAATAATCTCTAAAAATTTGGGATTAATCACATGAATGATTAGAGAGTACTTAAGCTAATTAGGTTTTTAATTAAACCCTGATTAAGCTCTATTTATTATTCAAATCTAATTGAAAATATTTTTATTAAATTCTCCTCTGAAATACCTTTAAAATTAGCCATTGTTTGTATTTTATAAATTCTTTTACAATTAGTTATGAATTATGGAAGTTTCAGCATTAAAATACATTTAACCTTAATAAACCTCCGTACATGGCACGCGATATGACTTTCATGAGGGATTGGTTATTTAAGTTATCACATCTACGTGTTGAGTCAGCCAGTGGTAGATGCAGTATCAATTTCTACCATTCGATCTTGAATCAGATGGAGCACATCAAATTGCAGCATAAAGGGAAGAAGTAAAGGAGATCTAGCATAATTTGATTTGAGCCATCCATTCCAATTACATTAAATGGATAGCCAATGATCCTCCTTCTCACGAGCAATGAATGATAGTGTCCGTCTACCATGGATCGTTTGATCTGAGCTCACCCGAGCTTCGATAAACTTTAAAATCAACCCAAATTTGAACACATCCAATGGTCAAGATCAACTCACAAATTGCCTTCGTAAAGCTCCAACCAAAATTCCCTATTTCTACAGTATTGAGGAATTACCTCACCGGAGCTCAAGACCAATGGTGGGATCAGGAGAGGTAGCTTCGCTAGTAGAGACGAGGCCCTATTGAGTTGCACATAAGCCAATTTTCTTTGGTTCACTTGGTGGACCAAGTTTCATCACTTTGGAGCTTAGTGGTGATTGAAGTCCATCCTTCGGTGGCTTGGGAGCTTGGGAAATGACTTGGGTGGCTTCGACGACATGCGTGAAATGTGTGTGTAAGAGGAATTGAATTTTGGTGGTGAATTGATGGAGCTTAGATCGGGTTTGGAGTTCCTTATTTTAGTTTTGCATAGGGAGGAGCAATGTTGAGAGAGGGAAGCTTGGGATTGCTCTAGGACTTGAGGTTTGATTTGGTGTTAGGAAGCTCGCACGAAGTGAATTGATCAGTTTCCCATTTGAATTGAGGGGGTATACCCCTCGATTTGTTGAGGTGGATGGATGGAATGAATTCTTATTTTTTTGGCTAGCCAACTACCGTCAGAATTCTGAAGGGGTATTAATCGAGTCCACTTGGCTCGTATGGATGAGAGGAACTCGTGGGAGGTGGCTCAAGGCTTGATGTTGGGAGGTCTCCATATTTGGGTCCTTTGGTTGCTCAACTTATATGGGAGGTGAGTTAGCTCACCTCCCTCTAGTCCATGGCAAGCCCTACACCCTCTATAGTAGGCTAGGAGGCTTAGGGATCCATGATTTAGAAGTTGGATGGCTGCCAAGGTGAAAGAAGGGTGGACTTTGCCATATTTGGCTAAATCCCACATGGGGGAGAGGATCCATGGAAGATTTGCATTAGGCTTGGCTCTAAATGGGTTTAGGATGATTTTGGGCTGACCTAGGTTGAGTTTGGGCTAGGTTTGGTCAGCCACCAATGTCCTATGGGTTGATTTTATGGGTTTAGACTTCATTTGGTCAAATGGGTTCTTATGGGTTCATGTTGGGTTGGGTTGACCAATTGGTCAAATTGGGTCAAACCAAGGCTTGGGTTAGGTTCAAATGATGATTTGAAGAGTTTTAGTTTAAGTGGTTTCAATCAATTTGTCTTAGGTTTAATTTTGGCTCACTTGGATTCATATAGGTTAAATGGGCTAGGTTGGCCAATTTGACAAATTTGACCAAATTGGGTTGGGTTAGGTGTTGGTTCATGTTCAATTGGTTAATTAAAAATTATTTTAGGCTTTGGTTTGAATAAATTTGGATTTAATTTAGATTTTTGCCAATTTAAACCTTTAGGTCAATTTGGGCTAGGTTGGGTCAAGTTGACCAATTAGTCAAATAAGGCTTAATTATGGCTTTGGTCAAATTTAGTAATCAATTTGGAATGAATCTGAGCCATTAGTTGCAATCAATTTGGGTTGGATCATGATTTGACCCACTTTGGCCTTTTAGGCCAATTTGGGTCAACTTGGGTCAAATGGCCAATTGGGTTTGGTTTGGCTCAATTGAGGGTCAAGTCATGTTCAATCATTGATCATGAGTTGGATTGAATCAATGGTTTCAATCAATTTGGTGTAGAATGAGTTTTGGCTAGTTTAGGTTTCATTTGGGCTAAGGGTTGACTTGGTCAAATGATTACGTTGACTTGGTTTGACCTAATTTAAGTTGGTTGATCATCCTAGGTTGATTGTTGATCATGATATGAGACTTGGATGGGCTTGGTTCAATCCAATTTGGGTTGGATTAGAACTGGGCTCAAAAAGATCCTTTAGGTCACTTTAGGTCAAGTGGACTTAAATGGGTCAATTGGTTTGGTTTTGGCTTGATTTAAATTTAGTGGAACTTATATATGAGCCTAGGATTGAGGTATAAATTCAACTACAATCAATTTAGAGTCCAATAGATTTTGGTTGATTTAAAGTTTTCAAGCTAAAAGGGCTGACTTGGGCTTGACTTGGGTTGACTTGAGTTTAGTTTGATGATTGCAGGCTTTATTTATATTTGGATAAATGATTGAATGAATGATTAATTCAAGAGAAAATCCATTAGTTTTATCTTAATTTGGATAGGATTTGGCCAGGTCCAAGAAAATGGCTTACAAGCCTTGATTTGGGTTTTGGTTTGATTCTATATTTGGTTTTGGGTATTTGGATTTATATTTCATTTATATTTGGGAATATAAATGAAGATATAAATGATTCATGAGAAATCACTTGAGTTTGGAGTGACTTGGAAGCAAATTTGACCAAGCTTAAGGATGTAGGTCAAAAGGCCAAACGAGAAAATCAATTTAGTTTGATTTGTCATTGGAAGGTGGATTTCATTTATATTTATGAATATAAATGAAGGAGTAATTTATTTATAAAGAAACCAATTGATTTTTGTTTGATTTGGGTTAAGATTTGATTAAGCTTATGGAGGTAGGTCCATATGGCTTAAAAAGGTTCTTGGCTTGGTTTGATTTAGTTTGATTTGATTTTGGTGATTTGAGTATGGGTTTCATTTATATTTATGAATATAAATAAAGGAATAATTGATTTATAATGAAATCAATCATGTTTGGGATAATTTAGGTGGATATTTGGCTAAGTT
Source organism: Cymbidium sinense (assembly GCA_021442155.1). Taxonomy (NCBI): domain Eukaryota; kingdom Viridiplantae; phylum Streptophyta; class Magnoliopsida; order Asparagales; family Orchidaceae; genus Cymbidium; species Cymbidium sinense. The sequence goes on from CM038219.1 coordinate 83,752,792, forward strand.
TATGAGAATGGGTTAGCTTAGGAAGGAAATTTGGAACTTTGGATTTGATTTTTGGATTAAATAATTTGGAATTGGGTTTGAATTGGAATTTGATAGATGATTGACATATTGAATTGATATTTGAGAAAATTGATTAAATTTGGATTGATTTGAATTTGGTTAAGGCTAAGTCCATAATATAAAATCAAAGGGCTTAGAATGGGTTTTGAATTCAATCATAAGGTTCATGGAAAATTTTGAACTTGAATTTGATCATGAGATTGGTTATGCATTTTGGAAATTTGGTTTGGATTTGGTATAAATTTGAGGTTTGGTTTGAGAAGGAAAACATGGATTGGGTTTAGTCTATAGGGCAGATAAGTTTCCCTAAGTCCCTAAGGCATAACCTATCTCTAAGCTAACCCTTCTAAGTCTCTAAGCTTAGTTAAGTGTTCTCCTAATCACTAGAAGTGTCTTAAGACTAAGGAGCTCTAAGTATCTATAAGAGTCCTAGAGCTATGATGAAGAAGTTGAGAACTCACTCCAAAAGTGAGGTCAATAAATAGACCCCCAATAGGTGTGGTGTAACTAACAAGGCACACGGCATATATTAGCATTGACCGAGACGATCAACAACAACTAAAGGATCATAAGTGCTAATGAAAATGATATATCCATAAACCTGAGGTGTAGACAGAATCACGATCTTCATGCAATGTAGCTTAACTTATGCTAAGGGCATAAGTGAGGGAGGGAGAATCTTCTAAGGGATTAAGTATGTGAACCTTCCACTAGGGAAGCAGGTTTAGGTTATCCATAAAGGATAAGGGTTTGAGTTTGATTGTAAATATAATTTGGGAAGAGAAGATCTATTGGGGATTAGGATTTATAACCCATCGGGGATGGGTGTATGAACCTTCCACTAGGGAAGCATGTTAGGATTATCCACTAGGAAAAATAATTTGATTTTCTTTGATTTGTGATTGTGTTCTAGGCTCCACTAGACGGGTAGGGGGAAAATTGATTTGTACCTCATTGGAGAGAAATATGATTTGATTTAGTTGGTGGGCGTCCACTGGGCAGAAGATATGATTGTTTAATTGGAGTTGAGAGTATATCTACCGGAGATATGAGCTCGGATCCGCTGGGGAATAAGGTGGATTTGATTTATGGATTTCTTTGGTTTCCTTGGGGAAATATTCGCCAAGGATGATAGTGGATTAAATACAAGGACCCTATCGATGTGCAATGGATCTACTGAGAAGGGCTATCAGCCTTAACCTATCTCAGATTTATAAATCCAAAGAAAAAGTTTATTAGCCATCAGGTGGGACTATCCAACCTAAGGATGACTACTGAGAGAGTGTTGTTGGGGGCTTATCTTAACTAAAGAGTAGCCATGAATAATTTTTTAATTTAAATGGACCCTATTGGGGTGTGATGGATTCATTAAGAAGGGGCTATATCAGTCTTAACCTATCTTAGATTTACAAATCCAAAGGGATTGTCTATCGGCCACGGGGTAGAGCTAACTAACTTAAGGGGTGCCTTTTGGTGTGCAACGACTGTGCTATGAAGAAAGCACGTAGACTTAGATCTTCCAAAGGGGAGAAACTATTGGGGTGATTGGTTGATAGCACAACAAATTGAACCTGACCTAAGGCTGCCCATCGGTGTATAACGGTCGTGCCGAAAAGAATGTGTAATAGACTTACATCTTTTAAAGTAAGGATGACCATCGGGGTGACCTCTTGGTGGCACAAGAAGTTGAACCTGGCCTAAGGGTGACTACTAAGAGAGTGTCACCTAGGGACTTATCTTTACTCAAGAGTAGTCAGCCGATTCCTATAGCAAGTTTTGCTGACAAAGCTTTAAAGATAAGATGCCTGCTTGGGAAAAGCTACCTCTAGGGGTGTCCTCCTAATCCACAAGTGAAATATGATTTGATTTAGTTGGTGGGCTTCCACTGGGTAGAAGATATGATTTTTTTTAATTGGAGTTGAGGGTATATCTACCAAAGATATGAGCTCAGATCCGATGGAGAATAACGTGGATTTAATTTATGGATTTCTTTGGTTTGCTTGGGGAAATATTCGCTAAGGATGATAGTGGATTAAATAGAAGGACCCTATCAGTGTGCAATGGATCTACTGAGAAGGGGCTATCAGCCATGACCTATCTCATATTTATAAATCCAAAGGGAAAGTCTACCAACCATCAGGTGGGACTATCCAACCTAAGGATGACTACTGAGAGAGTGTTGTTGGGGACTTATCTTAACTCAAAAGTAGCCAAAAATAATATTTTAATTTAAATGGACCCTATTGGGGTGTGATGGATTCATTAAGAAGGGGGTATATTAGCCTTGACCTATCTTAGATTTACAAATCCAAAAGGATTGTCTATCGAGCATGGGGTAGAGCTAACTAACCTAAGGGGTGCCTTTCGGTGTGCAACGATTGTGCTATGAAGAAAGTGCATAGACTTAGATCTTCCAAAGTGGGGAGAAACTAATAGGGTGATTGGTTGATAGCACAATAAATTGAGGCTTCGTTTGGCTAAGCTTTTTCGGATTCCTGAAAAGCTGGTTTAAAAGTATTTCCCGAAAAACTATTTGTCTTTTGCTTTTTTAAAAGGGGCTAAAATGGAGCTTTCAGTGACATGAAGCTAAAATGCAGTTTCAAAAAGCACACTATTCAAACGGGTATCAAAATCAAAAATTCAAGTTTTCAAATGCAAAATGCACTAAAAAAGCCCTCCCAAACAAAGCTTGAATCTGACCTAAGGCTGCCCATCGGTGTACAACGGTCGTGCCAAAAAGAATGCATAATAGACTTACATCTTCCAAAGCAAGGATGGCCAGCATGGTGACCTGTTGGTGGCACAATAAGTCAAACCCAGCTTAAGGGTGACTACTAAGAGAGTTTTTCCTGGGGACTTATCTCAACTCAAGAGTAGTCAGGCAATTCCTATAGGGAGTTTTGTTGACACTGCCCTAAAGATAAGATGCCTGCTTGGGAAAAAGGTACCTCTGGGAGTGTCCTTCTAATCTACAAGTGAAAATATATATTTTGTTTATATGTTTGCGTGGACCCTATTAGTGTGCGAGGGACCACATTGAGAAGAGGCTTATATCAACCTAGTCCTATCTCAGACTTACTGGACCAAGAGAGAATCTACATATCCGCAAGATGGATTATCCAACCATAGGCGTGGCTATTAGGAAATGGGGACTGTCCAATGCAAGAGTAACCTGGGTAGTGTCTAAATGGGGTCGCTAAGGACGTGATCCAAATAGAGTTCCCATAGGAGAGGTGTCGCTGGGGGCTTTATCCAGGACCCTATAAAAGAAATCTTATAGGTATACAGTGGCCAACTCTAGGAGAAAGATTACAGACTTACATCTGTCATGAGTGGTGCATCCGTCGGGTGGATCGCTATCAGCATAGTGAGAACCAACCAACCTAGAGTGCCCATTGATGTGTGATGATCAATCTGAGAAGAAGCCTTGTAGACTTACATCTTCACAGATGGAAATGATCATCGAGATAGTCTGTCGTCAGTGGGGCATATGCTATCCGACCTAGGGTGACTACCAAGTGGGGAGTTCTGTATGAGGACTAGACCCAGACTTGAAGCAGCCAAGAGGAAAGGAGCCACTAGGAGACTTATCCTAAGCCTCAAATATACTTGACCCAGTCAGTTCATGATGGCTAGTTCAAAAGTGTGTAGGCTTACATCATCTTAAATAAAGTCAACATGAGGTAGTTTACCGGTCGTGTAGTAAGACCTACCAAACTAACAAGGCGCTCATCAATTTGCAATAGTCAAGTTAAGAAGAAAGCTTGTAGACTTACATCCTTTAAACAAGGAACCACTGGGGTGACACAGTAGCAGGTCAGCCCGACTTAGAGCAGCTAATGAATGAGTGCCAAAGAGATTTATCCCACATCACAGTAGCCTAAGACAAAAGATATGTGTTTGTTTTATATGTGGTTGTGTGTAGTTTGTGTTGGTGTTGTGTTGATAAAAGACAGGATGTCGCTTGGGTTCCTCACACTAACCCTAAACATATCGTGGCAGATTCGCAAGCAAAGATGTTTCTCAACATAGAAGAGATGGAATTTGAGATGATAAGAAATTTTATTAATAATTAATTGAAATGAGACTTTTGTATAATATTTCTTTAATAGAGCTCATTGATTGGAAGCATTGAGTGCTCTTCCCTATAATTTATAAGCTGATAAGACCCTCCTTGGTAGGCCTTCTCTATGGCTAAAATGCCTTCCAAAGTGGGTTTAAACTTGCTTCTAATATTTTGACGGGAAACATTTTGTCTCCTTAGAACTAAAATAAGCTCTCCTACTTGAAAAGCTCTAGGACAGACCAACTTATTATGAGCTTGAATCATATTGGCTTTGTACAACTCGAGGTTCTGGAATGCCCGAAGGCGTCTCTCCTGTAAACCTTTAAGCTCTTCTAATTGTAACTTGGCATTCTATTCTATTGTGATCTTACTACCCATAGCTATGTTTAATGATGGGAGTTGGACTTTTAATGGTAGAATAGCTTTGGACCCACGCACTAAGGAGAATGGGGTAGATTGAGTTAGAGTTTTGTATGTGGTGCGGTAAGCCCTCAAAGCTTTGAGTAACTGCTCATGCCACTATCACTTGTTGTCATCAAGTGTCTTCTTTAATATTCGGATGAGAGTTTTGTTGAAGGCTTCTACCAAGCCATTTGTCCTTGGGTAGTAGATGGTAGAATATCTCCAATCTATGTTGTGTCTCCGGGTAAAGCTGATGATTTTAGTGCTCTTAAATGCAGTACCATTATCAGATATAATTCATCGAGGCACCCCAAATCTATACACGATATGGTTCTTAAAAAATTGGAGCACATGCTGAGTTATGACCTCTCTGAGTGGGATTGCCTCTGCCCACTTGGAAAGTAGTCAGTGGCAGCAAGAATGATCGATGACCCTTAGAAGAAGGAGGGTCAATCAGACCTATTATGTTGATACCCCAACACTCAAATGGCCATGAGGCCAAGGTTGGGTGTAGAATATTGGGTGGCAGGTGTAAGACCACACTGTATACTTGACATTACTGGCATCTCCTATCTACGTTCATGCAGTCTGTGATCATCAACGGCTAATAGTATCCTAGTCTCTTGATCATGGATTTTATCTTCAGACTAGATTGATACGCTCCACATAAACCTGAGTGTACCTCAATCATGACCTTACGAGCTTTGTGCTTGTCCAAACAATGAAACACCACATGATCAAAGGACCATTAGTACAAGGTGCCATTTATGAGAGAGTATAAAAGGGCTCTCTGCTTCACCTGATGTGCTAGTGACTTCTCTTGAGGTAGTTTACTTTTATTTAGATAATCCATGAATGGTTGCCTCCAATACAACTCCTCATCCTTTTTGGTAATGGCAACCTCCCCTTCAAGAGAGTGTCTCTCAATGAGTTCTGCTTCAATAAGAGATAAAACTAGTCTATTTTGGAACCTTATTAGTATGGACTCATCTTTCAAACATGCTAACTCTTTGGCAAGCTTGGCTAAAGCATCTCCTACTTTATTCTTTCCTCGAGGAATCTTGTAAATGGTAACCTCTAGGATTTGGGCCAACAGCTCTATAGTGTACTTGTGGTAGTGATGGAGCTTAGGCTTTCAAACTTTGTAAGACCCAGCAATTTGGTTGATAACTAACTGAGAATCCCCAAAGATGTTGATACTTTGGATGCATAATTTAATGGATAACTCCATACCAATAATCAGAGCCTCATATTTAGCTTCATTTTTGGTGCATGCATTTAACAGATGATATGAAAATCTCATCACATCACAGTCCAGAGTTAGAAGAACTATTCCTACCCCTGCCTTCCCTAGAAGAGTATATCATATTTCTTCTCTCTTTCAAAAGGAAGCCACTCCATCAAAATACATCTCCCAGTGGTGGATGCTAGGGTCCCCTAAGTTCATGATTTGTTCATCGGGGAGGTCATCAATAAGTGGAGAATCAATAGGAAGTGGGTGTGTTGCCAAGAAATCCGCTAGTGCTTATCCTTTCACTGCACGAAGGGGTACAAAAGTGGTGTCAAACTATGACAAAATCATGGACCAACATGCCAACCGTCCGGATAGTGTCATCCGTGTTATGAGATATTATAGTGGATTGATCCTAGAAATCAAGTTCACCTTATCAGAAAGCATGTATTGTTGTAGATTTTGGGATGCAAAGATTAAAGCTAGGCAATGCTTTTCAATAGGTGGATAATTTGCCTCAGCAGGGATTAGATGATGACTATGATAGTAGAGTGCATTCTCTTTCCCTTTGTCATTGAAATGGGCCAACAAAGTGCCAATGGAGTCATCTAATGTAGTAGTGTAGAGGATGAGCACTTGCCTGGGATAGGGGCTGCTAGAACTAGCGGGTCATCAGGTACTGCTTGATGTCTTCGAATGCATGATGACACTTGTCATCACACTTGAACTTGGCATCCTTTTTTATAAGTGCTTAAAATGGTTGGCATCTTCCTGATAGGTTGGAAATGAAGTGTCTTAGATATGCCAACCACCTTTGAAATGATCTAAGTTGAGTTAGACTTTTAGGGGGTGGCATTTCTAATATTGCCTTGATCTTCTATGGATTGATTTCTATTCCATGGTACTGGACAACAAACCTGAGGAATTTCCCTAAAGCTACTCTGAATGCACACTTCAGGGAATTCATTTGAAGGTTAAATTATCTTAACCATTCAAAAACTACTCTCAAGTTAAAGAGATAGTCTTCATTTTTTTTCTTTTGACTACACGATCATCGATGTAACATTCGACTTGATGATGAATGAGTTTATCGAAGATTCGAGTCATGGCCCACCGGTATGTAGCATCGGCATTTAAGGCCAAAAGGCAAGACCTTATAGTAGAAGATTCTGATCGAGGTTCGAAACGTAGTGTTTCTTTCATCCTTAGTGGCCATCTATATTTGGTTATATCCTAATGAGCCATCCATAAAAGAGAAGACTGTATGAGATGAGGCAATCCCCACCATCAGTTCTGGGATTAGTAGTGGAAATTTATTTTTTGGACATGCCTTATTTAGATCACTAAAATCAATGCATATATGAATTTGTCCATTCTTTTTCTTAACTAGAATGACACTGGCCAACTAGGTAGGATATTTTTTCTTCTCTGATGAAGCCAGCATTGATCAGTTTCTTGACTTTAGAAATGACCTACTATTTAATGTCTAATCACATGCATCTAGAAGCTTGCTTGATAGGGTTAGCACTAGGCTCTATTGCTAGTTTGTGGACTATCATGTTAGGAGATAAATCAGGCATATCTTTGTAACTCCATGCAAAGCAGTCCTTAAACTTAGTCAACAACCTAACTAAGTCATTAGTTTCAGTATTATTCAACAAAAAATAGATGTATGTCGGATGTGGATTTTCTTTAGTTCCTAAGTTGATTTCTTTAAGCTCATCGATGGTTGATCTGATCTCCTCTTCAAACTCTGGTAGTGCATCCTTGACTCCAAATTCATTTGGATCATCTGAAGTTTCTAAAAACACCTCCTCACATGAGTTAGCATGATTTGAAAAGAACCTATCAGATTCAAAAAATTAATGATGACTAGGCAATGATTATCATCATCAACTGGACTAACTATATTGAATCCTAGTCCTAGTCTTGATTGAGGATGTCTACTTTGGTTGTCCCATAACCTTTCAAAGTAGTTCGACCTGTGTTTAGACCAAGTATGTGGGATTAATCCCTTCTTTGCTAGATTAAGAACACAAGGTGAATACTAATCAAAAGGCAATTGTATTAAATTTTTTATGAATCAATCTCAACTTTTACATCAGCTTCTTTACTTGAGGATGATGCTCTGAAAAAGAACCTCTGAGTTTTCCCATCCGTGGATGACTTAGGGGCTTGCTTAACTACCAAACCCTCAACCTTTTGTGAGTATAGTGGGGTTAGAGCTAAAGTTCCCAACTGATGCCTGACTATCTTATATGTAAACTTGGATACACTAATGCTTTGCTTTGGAGATCAGTCTTGACCATTATCATGCTCAAACGTTACCTCGAAAGGGATCTACTACTAAGAAGAGCTGGTTGGTGTGCTAACCAAATAAGACTCATCCTCTAAACTAGATTCTAAGTCTATGTGGACAGCAGGTGTACTCCTGGTGCTTGGGATATACCTCCTATTGGATGACCAATAGGGAGGCTTTTCACCTCGGTGGCTACCTCTAAACTATCCTCTACCTCTGCCTGGAGGAGGTCCAGTCATCCTACCCATATGTTTAAATTGAGTAACAAACTGTGGGTGGAATCTAATGTCAGGCTCTATATCTTCCCCTAAGTTCATGTCTCTCTCTCTTTCAATTTTTTGCTCTCTTTTTTCTTTTCTTTTTGTATTTCTTTTTCTTTTTCTTTTCTTTCTTTTTGTCCCTCATGGGGATCTTGACTAAATTTGAAAGAATGGACTTGTTGGTTTTGGGTAAGAAAATAGGCTGCATCCTCATATATCCCAACCTTATGAACTGTGAAGGGTTTGAGATCTCCTTTGATGTAGTACTCAATTCCACCTCTCATGAACTTCTTGCATTAATGTAGAGAGGTTGGAACTATATTATTTTTATGTATCCATGGTCACCCAAACAAAGCATTGAAAGATGTACCTGAGTCTATGATATGAAACTTGGCTTCAGTCTTCCAATCATCTATCTTTAATGGCAACACTATGGTGCCTAAATCCCTCACCTCATTAATTGAATCCTCTCAACATCATCCTCTCTTTCTGGAGTTTGGAGATGTCAATCCTCAAGTAGGCAAGGGTTCTTAAACTTATAATATTGATTGATGCACCTTAGTCAACCAAAACTCTTGATAACCTGAATCTGCCAACATCCACTTTAATGTAAAGATGGCAGTTGTGCTTGGTCATCCCTAGAAGCAAGTCTTCATCACTAAATGTAACTCCTAAGATATTTTTTGAGCTGTGTGCCTCCTTGTTAGTATCAGTCAGCTGAGCCAAGCATATCTTTGGATCAAGAAGAGCCTTGACTAGATTCCCTCATCTCTTTGGATAAGACAAGGGCGTCATATATGCTTAACTTAGCTGAAAACTTTCTAAGATGTGCTAAGACATTGTAATCAACTCTGACTTTGTCCTCCTCAAGCATATCCATAGGTGGAGCATCATATGGAGGGGTTATCTGCTCACGGGAACCAATTACTTGTTTACCTTTATCCTAAGGTGTACCCTAGGAGGTGGAACTTTACCACTACGTAGGTTGACTTCAGTAACTTCTTAAAATGATAAACTTGTGAAAAGTTCTACCTTCTCATCAGGAATACCTATAGCTTCTCTTATTAGATCCTTGGAGTCAGTTGACTCTAAGTCAATCACAAGAGGTAAACCCAATTGATTCAAAAAAGGAAAGTCTGATTCTAATTTAGAAGAGAGGGGATCAAAATGACTAGAGAAATCATTATTATTTTCTAAACTTAGAGAGTTTTGAAGAGGAATAAAATCTAGAGTATTAGAAGTGGAAAAGATGTAAGTGAAAGCTTTCTTCATTAATTTTTTTTTGGGTGGAGGTACATGATAGAAATCTAATAAAGTAATCAAATTAAGGGGTTTAATTCCCTTGTCCGCTGATACAATGCTCCTGTTGGTAGAAGAGGAGCTAGTGGAGGAAGAAGTAGTAGCTGCAACTATAGATGGAGGGCCAGACTCGGATGGCAGTTATGCTACTAAACTATCCCGGGCAACTAAGGTGGGTGGCTGCTGCTACTACTGGACTGTCACCTTCTTCAAGTTGTCTTTCGCAACTTGCAAATCTTCCTTGATGTTGGAGGTTTAAGCTACCTCAAGAACCTATAAAGAGAGTTTCTTGATTTTAGAAACTACTTTTTTAGAGGTTCGGGATAAGGTAATATCACAACTTTCTTTTATCTTAAGAGGAACGCAAGTATCCCCAAGTATTACTCTGATAGAACTGGATGGTTGTTCCAATAAATATTCCTTGGGGATAACTACAGTGTTTTACTTGTAGCTATGCTCAAGCCAGTCCTTAAAAGTAATATAATTCTCTGAAAAATAATTAATAATGCAGTGGTAGGGGAAATAGTTAGCATCATTACTCTTTCACACTTCCTCTAGCCTCTTGGGCTCTGGTAACTAAAAGTCAACTTTCTTTAAGAGATTCTTAAATATTTTTCTAACTACCTCCCTCTTGAATGAATATGGCTTATTCAATCTATTGGTAAGAGTAAGTGGGTAATAAAGAGTGGATAGAAATACTTTGGGTGTCGGTGAGGTGGTGGAACCAATGGCGATGTAGTTGGGTTCTACTTGAATAAACCCCCTATTTCTTCATTTGCTACTCTACCATAAGCTTGATATCCTTTCATGCATGGAGGTGCCATCTATAACCTTCCTATGCAAGCTAGCAACATCGATCTCTATGGGAGTGCACCTAGGATGATCTAAAGTATGCACTAACTCTGGTCTATCAGCTACCATGGGAAAAGGCTGTGAAACTGCTGAAGTCTATAATGCTTAAACGACTGCCATCAACTCCTCTACTTTCTTCTCCATCTTGTCAATGTGATCAACCCTCTACATGAGCTGATGGAAGAGGTGCTGAGTTGAGTGAAGTGTCACCTTCCTTGAGTATAACACCTTTCTGGCTATGTTGATCCTGCTGTAAGGATCCCTGTGTGTCAACCATGTGGACCTCAGCTATGTCATCCAACATGTCATCCTCAGGATCAAAGCTGACTCTATCCTCTCCTCCAATATGAATGGTCACTCCATAGAATTCGCATTTTCTTGGCAAAGTAGTCCACTAATATGTCATCTATCGATTGGTCTACTATGTATAGCTAGACCGGTATGAATACCTATTGACTGCTAACCATAGGACTGTGCTCCGCTGCCTCTATGGAATGGACACTGCCTACTGTCAAGACTTCCTCACTGGGAGGATCAATTATCATGGGGAATATGTATATGTCCACTCCCCTCTCTTCCTCTATCTATGGTGGCAGTGATTTGATGATGATGCTCTTGGGTCGCAACTCCTTCCTGACCACAATTGAGGTAGAGGGTTGAGCAGGGGAGCTTGATATCGCCTCAATAGGTAGAGTGGATGGAGTGGGATCTATGGGTCGTAGCTGGATCACTAGTGGGGATGGTCTTTCCCTAGATGGGGGCTTCTGAAGTTTGGCTGGAGTGGTAGGTGCTATAAGCTGAACAGGTGATGGTGGATAGTGAGGGTAGCGATGTGATGGCAACACCAACTGCCTCTCAATTGGAGATATCCTTTTGCATCAACCTATGCCAGTAAGAATAATACTATCTGAGTGATCGACCTTGACATGGAGACGATCAGGGAAATTCATCAGGTTGGAAGCTACCGACTGCCTGGCATACCTTCGTCACTCTCTCTTGCTCGCCTGGGCTGACACTCGAGCCTCCATGGATCTCTCTCTCTTTCTATAGTTCTGACCCCAAATGCTCCTAAGGATCATGGATCTCAAATCGAACAAGGTACCTGACTCTAAGCATTCGTACGCTCTGCTGACCTGGCATAGAACAGTCCTAAGTCTGGCATAGAGCCTCCTATGCTCCCTCGTTAGTGTCTCAAAGTATGCTAGTGGTGGAGGCATTGTGGCAATCCTCCTATAGTCTTCCTCTCCATCTAAGGCTGAGAGGGGGTGGAACCTACTGCCACTCAAAAGTGGAGAGTTCTCACGGGGAGAACCCTCCTCAGCTCTATGAGAAGCAGCATCGAGCTCCCTAGCTGCTCACTCGGGGTCCCGCTTGACCTTCTATTTTTGTTGTGGCATTGGGTATGGGTGAGCAAAGTAGAGCAAGAACTGGAAGCTATCTCAAAGGTAGGGGAGACTATCTTAGAGGCTAAGATAACCTTCCCCTTTGAGTGACCAAAGAGGAGGTAGCAACTCTCACTGAACCTATGGCAGGGGCAACTGACTGAACCCATGCTAAAGTAGATGGTACTGACACACTAAATGAGGTGTTGGAACCATAGTATCCTTCCTCTTTAAGGAGGGGAACTCAAAATCAGATGGCATGTCAAAAAGGATAAGCGACTTCTGTCCCGCCACCCTCTCCCTGCTAGTAGTTATGAGGGTTGTACCTTCACAAGTAATCTAGACCCCCTAAAATACGACAAAAGCAAATCAGGTGTGTGGCATCAGTCATGATGAGATTGGACTAATCTAAGGCCAGATCTACACCAGAAGGGAAGGAGAAAACAAATTTGCTAGGAGCCATGATCACTGCACTGACTGAAGGCTGGAAAGACTGACTATACTTAAATCAATGCATTCGTTTGAAATGTAACTGAGTCAGACCCTTGGTTTAGTATTCATCTTCAATCATTGACTTCTAAACTTGATTTGGAATTTGAACCCACACTTAACAAATTTAAGTATGCTAAGTGGGGTTCAATGAATTTTTGGAGAGATTTTTGATAATTGGAGGAGAGACTTTGCCATATGATTTAGATTTAGAACCCATACTCAATAAATTTAAGTATGTTGGGCACAATTCAAATATTTGGATATATTTATATATATATATATATATATATATATATGTTTTATGTTTTGTTTGAAAATTTGATTTGGAAAATCTTGACTTAGTAAATTTAGGTATGGTAAAAAAAAGGTTTTCAAATATGTGTTTGAAAATTTTGTGAAAATATCTTTGCTTTGGATGATTGGCTATGTGTGTGATATATGTTGATTTGATTTGAAAGTGGGGTTTTGCTTAACAAATTTGGTATGTTAAGCGAAAGTCAAGTGTATTATGATTTGAAAATGAGTCTCTTACTTAACAAATTTAGTATGTTAAGTAGGAGTCAAGTGTATTTAATGTGTGTTGATTTGAAAATGAGGATCTTACTTAATAAATTTGGTATGTTAAGTAGGGTCAAGAGTATTTAATGTGTGTTGATTTGAAAATGAGGCTCATACTTAACAAATTTGGTATGTTAAGTAGGAGCCAAGTGTATTGTGATTTGAAAATGAGACTCTTACTTAACAAATTTGGTATGCTAAGTAGGAGTCAAGTGTATTGAACGTGTGTTGATTTGAAAATGAGGCTCTTACTTAACAAATTTGGTAGTTAAGTAGGAGTCAAGTGTATCTATGATTTGAAAATGAGACTCTTACTTAACAAATTTGATATGTTAAGTAGGAGTCAAGTGTGTTGATGATTTGAAAATGAGACTCTTACTTGACAAATTTGGTAAGTAAATTAGGAGTCAAGTGTATTATGATTTGCTCTCTTTCTTTTGGAAAGGGAGGGGAACTCTTTGTTTGACAAATATGGTATGCCAAATAGAGTTCAAAATGTGTTATGATTTTGAAAGAGGGAAATCAATTTAATAAATTTGGGTATGTTAAATAGAGTTCAATTTGTTTTTGTGATTTTTGAAAAAGGGACTCCCATTTGATAGATTTGGGTATGTCAATGGAGTCCAAATGTATTTTGATTTTCAAGATTTTGGAAAAAAGGAATTTTATTTGACAAAAGTAAGTGTGTTAAATAGAATTCAATTTATTTTTATTTTTCAAAAGAAAGGGGAACTCTCATTGACAAATTTGGGCATGTCAAATAGAATTCAAAATATGTCTTGATTTCATTTGTGTGATTTATTTGCTTTGAAAAGAGGGGAAACTCCAATTCTAGCATATATGGAATATGTTAAGTGGAGTTTCAATTTTATGTTATGATCTTATTTGAAAATAGAATCTTCATTCAACAAATTTGGGTATGTTGAATGAAGATGGCCATTTTCAAAAATGTGCTTTTGAAAAAGGAATTTTAAAAGTTTTTTATTTTGATTTTGAATAGAACCTCCATGTAATAATTATAGGAATTGTTAAATGAGGTTTTGCTATATGAGTTTTGTGCTTTTTGAAAATTTCTTGTGAATTTTATGCAAAATCTTTATTATGTGGTGAGTGGTCTTTGTTATCTCCTTTCATTAGTTAATTTTATCTTTTACCTATTGGGGGACCCAATAGAGGTTCCAAGACTTACAAGGAGTGAGGTTCTAAAACCTATAAGATGTTGGCTAGCTTTGCTTAAAAATGAAATAAGCTAAGTGCTAACAAAATGAAAGATAGCCTTAGACTTATATGAAATACAAGTCAACAATCAATGCCTGGAGACAACAATTGTCTACTAGAGATGGAGAGAGGATCCTTCCCCAACAGAGTCGATAGAAAAATCTGTGGTGGTTGTTTTTTATTATGTGTATATGGGGGACACCATGTAGATTTGAGAGTATACTTATTGAGCTGATCAGGTATGACATTAAGGAATGGTGCACAATCTCAAAATATAGAAATCACCATCCTATGATGGATCTAATCACCTAATAAGGACTCCTAAGGCATGATGGGTCTTCGAATATACTAGAGATTTTTCTCCTACTTTACATGGATAAGTAAAGTAGGGTTTATATTAAATTAGGTTCTAATGTTCTCTATGGAGGAAAGCCCTCATAGTTAATTACATTCTTAGCAAGGTGGATTCCTTTGGAATACTCTCAATTAAAGTAGAAAATTCTTGTCTCTAAAGATTTCAATGATAAGACAACCAATAAATTGGTTATATTAGAAAATCAAATTAGATAGATCAAAAGGAGAGAGCCTTATTATCGAAGCCAAAGGAGATGAGTAGGGAATGCTCATGATATTAGGAAACCTAGTGAGCATTCCAATGTATCCTATGGTTGGGCTTTATATGTTTGAAATTAAAGAGAATTATACATTTGAGTTGAAATTTTATTGGAAGGCTAGGACTTATAATCTCACAATACAAGGATATGGAAATGCCAAGAGGTAAGGATTTATGCTTGTAGCCAAAGGAAATAACAAACTCAGATCATAAATCTAGGGAGCTTTAGCGAGGGCCACAACACATCCTTAATCTAAACGAAGATGGGTATATGGTTTACCTCCCAAGAGAGAGTAAATCACCTAACTGCTAGACTTATAACTGCCTGGAGTGGCAGTCAACTAACTCCTCCTATGCTTTAAAGTCATGTAGGTAAGTCATATAATTTTGCAAGATAATTGAGTTATTATTATTTAGAAAGAAACTCAAATCCTTGAACCCACTCCCTAAGAGACTAGAGCATGAGTGGTATGAGCCATGACTTAATCTAATGCAATTCTTTTTAATTTTTATTTGATTTTGGACTCTTTATTTTGACAAAGACCATAGAATTTTTATATGTCTAAATGTATGATAAAATGAGGTTATTGGCTAAATTAGAGAGAAAGAGGTGTTTTCCACCATAGAGGAGACCCTCAAAGGTCAAGTATTCACCTATCGTACAAGGATGAAAACCCTCTTTTAGCAAGAGTGAAACAATATGGATGCATGATATTAAACATACATCTTTCAACTAAGGGGTTCCTAAATCTTTTAATTATCTTGATTTAATGACTAGGCTTTATATGAGGTTATGAGTTTTTTTAGAAAATTTAGTTATGAGTTGTAGTTGGGGTAGAAATTTTATTTTTCCCTAAGAGCCTTATTAGATCCATGCCACACATTAAATCACCATATAACTAAGAAACTAAGTAGAAGGATGATGTTTCTATTGCACAATTTAAACATAACATCAAGCATTTTATAAATCTAATGCAAAAGAGTAAAAGGCCGGTACAGTCGAGTACCTCCGTACAACTCAAAAATAGAAAATTGGTAGCCGATCTCTACCCTTATACAACCGAGTATATGAAAGAATAATTATAATTTTACAAATGAATAGATTCTATAGAAGTCTTCTTATCTTCATTCTTCATGTCTCCTTCATTTCTCTATTTGGATGTATTTGCTTCAAATGCTTCACAAAGCCTCCCAGGATAAAATCTTCTATCCACTGCTCATCCTAATCCCCCATAACACTAATCCTAATTCCTAATGCAAATTACATTAAAAATAGAAAAAGTAAATCTAACTACACCTGCAAACCAAGTGTTAGCAAAACACACCATACAACCCAAGTAGTTATATGAATAATTTGAATTTAGCACCCTGCATAAGGGTAACCAAGTCCACCTGACCTAATTTAAATTGTCCCTAAGAGTTAAGCATCCTGCAAAAGTTAGCATTTATATTTATGTTAAACACCCCTTAAGCACAATCTAATACAAAAAACATGATTAGGCTAATCAAGGCCTAACATCCAGTTTACAAAGCATACACCCTAACATCCAGTCTACAACAATACATCATAAAACTAAACATACATCACTCCATACACTGCCCTAACATAAAGCTATAAGTGGTGACTTAATTCTAAAGTCTCTATATTAAGGCTTATGTGGTATACCTTAATTAGGCTTTATTATAATTTTTGAAGTATGAAAGGATTTAATTATAAAGGATAGTTTCACTTTAAGTGACTTAATTAACTTGCAAGTTTTACTTAATGTTTTCTTTTGTTTCGTTTAGTTGATACTTAACAACTAAGTGTTATAAAGAGAAGAAAAAATAGGATCACTCTCTTTTATCCCTACCTTAAGTCAACTCCAAAGCATGTTAATAAATCAATTCTCTTTAATGAATGGATTATTACATATTTTAAATTAATCCTAAGTTTATGTTCACTTTAAATACACTCATTCAATAAAAAAGGCATCTTAAGATAAATAGGACTTAATTACTATCACATGACAAATATTCATTCATTTCTTCCCATCATGTGTAACATGCATATGATCAAACCTTAAGCATACATATACATGCATTATGTCTTAGCACACTTAAATGATGGATGTAAATATATGTATATTTTGGAAATTAAATGTTTCATTTGATTGAATTATTTCATCATATTAATGTAAAGATCTATCTAAATTCTTATACAAAAAATACATAGGAATAAAATTAATAGGTACATGTCATTGTTAATCAGGGAAGTGAGGTAATAAAATGACCTCCTTGGGGCTAGCTAAAGCATCATGTTCCCGAGATGTCCAAACTATATACCCATTACATTCAACCATATGTGAATTTGCATACATGAACATAAGAAAGAGAGCTCCTTGTCATATGATTAATTAATCCAACAACTTAATCATTCATGAATGCATAGATTTTTGATAAAAGATAATGGGTTCTAATTCCATAATTAAATACACACACACATGTATAAGAGACATAAGCTAGTACATGCCATTGTTAACCAGGGAAGTGAGGTAATCAAATGACCTCCTTAGGGCTAACTAAAGCCTCGTATTCTCAGATGTCCAAACAAAATATTTCCTTTCCTCAAATACATATGGATGTATACATAAATATAAAAAAAAGAAAACCATGAAAAAGTTGTATTTTTATTTGATTGAAACATTTATGCATATGGAGTGAAGTTTTATCCAAATCCCAATATTGAACTACGTAAGAATGAAATCAAATGGAGTATGTGTCATTGTTAAATCAGGGAAGTGAAGTAATCAAATAACCTCCATAGGGCTAACTAATGCCTCGTATTCCAGGATGTCCATGCTATATACCCGTTAACATTCTTACTTTTATAAATCAACACATGAATGAAAGTAGAGAAACTTCACTTCATACACTTAAGCTATAATCACATACATCTCCTATGTTTTTATAACTAGCATTCATAACATATATATAATTATTCATTCATAAGTTTTGGAAAATAGATTTAGATTTAATAGTGATAATAGACACAAATATATTAATTTAAAACCAACACATGCAAGCTTGACATAAAGGAAATCATTTAACTTAATTGATTTTGGAAAAAGATGAATGCATGAATCAAGTGGCATATAACATTTAATATGATTGGAAATAAATAAAAGGACATAAGCACATGATTTCATTCAATCCAACTAATTCCTAAGACAATCGTACTAAACAAATTTATTTAAAATAGACCAATGTTTCATAATGTCATTTTTAATTTCATATTTGATTTAATTTAGGAAATGTGAGAAAGGTTTGCTAATCCTAATTCCATTCCCCATGTGTGAGTTAATTTTATTTAATGTAAAGCAATTAGGTTGATTTTAAGGATTAATTAGGTTAAGGTGTGAGTTAAATCAATTAATCAAACCCTTAACTATGTTATCTTAAGATAATTAATTAAATGATTATGAGCTAATGTAATATGCAAATGAATTGAAAAGTAATTAGCAATGCTCCTATGAAATGAAAGGGCAATCATTAATTAATTAAGCAAAAGAACTCACATATTAACTTTTAGAATTTTCTCACACATGTGAGCTAACCATAATTTCATTAATCACTCTTTATGTTATTAAACACCTAAAGCTCTACCCCAGAATCAATTAATTAAGATTCCATATGATTACATTGATTAGTTCAGCAATTTGATTAATTGATTAAGCTTTGATTAATTTAATTAATGGAAATGAACTGAGGGAAATAGTTTAGGAAAGGGGCCCTAATATTATCTCTTAAGTTCACCCACTGTTAAGGAACACTTAACCACTTAATTAATTAATCCAGTAATATTCACATGATTAATTAAACATTAAATAAATTAAGAGAGTAATTAGGGCTTAATTAATCAATTCTCCTAATTTGGCAAGCAATAAATCTCAAAAAAGTTAGAGGAGGCAGAGGTCATCCTCTTAAACAATTTCAAGAAATTTAGGATCAATCACTTGAATGATAAGAGAGTAATTTAATTAATTAGGTTTTTAATTAAAATCTAATTAAGCTTTGTTTACTATTCAAAACCAATTGAAAATATTTTTATTAAATTCTCCTTTAAAATACCTTTAGAATGGGCCATTGTTTGTATTTTTTTAGAATTTTCTATAATTAGTTATAAATTATGAAAGTTTCAGTCTTAAAAATACATTATTTAACCTTAATTAAACCTATTCCCATTGGCACCTGTGGTGTGCTGACGCAGCGTACTTTCCACATAGCACCGAGGAATTGGTTATTTAAGATGTCACATATCCGGCGATAGATGCGGTATTGATCTCCGCCATCCGATCTCAAATTAGATGGGGCATGTCAAACCTGTGACATAAAGGAATGAAATAAGGAGATTTAGCATGAACTGATCAGAGTCGTCTATTCGAATCATGTGAAATGGATGGCCCATGATCCTCATTCTTGTGAGCAATGAATGATAGCATTTGTCCACTATGGATCAATTGATCCAAGCTCGCCCGAGCTTGGATGAACTTCAAAATCAACCCACACCATCAAGGAAAGAATTTAAACTCATCTAATGGTCAAGATCAACTCACATGCAAATTCCTTCGAAAAGCTCCAACCAAAATTCCCAATTTCTACGATTTTGAGGAATTACCTTGCCAGAGCTCAAGACCGATGGAGGTAGCTTCTCCTAGTAGAGATGAGGCCTATTGAGTCACACACAAGCTAATTTCCTTTGATTCACTTGATGGATCAAGTTTCATCACTTTAGAGATTGGTGGCGATCAAAGTTCATCCTCCGATGGCTTGAGAGCTTGGGAAATGACTTGGGTGGATTTGACGACGTGCATGAAAGGTGTGTGTAAAAGGAATTAAAGTTTAGTAGTGAATTGAGGGAGCTTAGATCGAGATTGGATTGCCCTATTTTAATTTTACGTGAGGAGGAGCAATGCCAAGAGAGGGAAGCTTTGGATTGATTTAGGACTTGTAAGGAGGTTCGATTTGGTGTTAAGAAGCTTGCACGAAGTAAATTGATCAGTTTCCCATTCAAATTGAGGGGGTATACCCCTTAGTTTGCTGAGGTGGACAAATGGGATGGCTTCCCATTTTTTGGTCAGCCAGCCACCGTCAAAGCGCTGGAGGGGTCTCAATCAAGTCCACGTGGCTCGTATGGATTGGAGGAACTAGTGGGAGGTGGCTCAAGGCCTGATATGGGGAGGTCTTTTTACTTGGGTCCTTTGGTTGCTCAGCTTCTATGGGAGGAGAGTTGGCCCACTTCCCTTTGGTCTATGGCAATTCTTACTCCCTCTAAGTTGGGTTAGGAGGCTTATGGATCACTCATTTGCAAGTTAGATGGTTGCCAAGGTGAAAAGAGGGTGGACATTGCCATATTTGGCAAAATCCCACATGAGGGAGGGGATCCATGGAAGATTTGCATTGGGCTTGGCTCCAAATGGGTTTGGGTTGATTTTGGGCTGACCTAGGTTGCGTTTGGGTCAGGTTTGGTCAGCCACCAAAGTCCCATGGTTTGGTTTTATGGGTTTTGGCTTCATTTGGTCAAATGGATTCACATGGGTTCATGTTGGGTTCGGCTGACCAATTTGGTCAAATTGGGTCAAACCAAGGCTTGGGTTAGGTTCAAATGATAATTTGAAGAGTTTTAGTTCAAGTGGTTTCAATCACTTTAGCATAGGTTTAATTTTGGCTCACTTGGATTCATATAGGTAAAATGGGCTAGGTTGACCAAATTTGGTTGGGTTAGGTGTTGGTTCATGTTCAATTGCTCAATTGAAAATGAATGTAGTATTTGGTTTCAATCAATTTAGATTTAATTTGAATTTTGGCTAATTTAAACCTGTAGGATAATTTGGCCTAAGTTGGGTCAAGTTGACCAATTGGTTAAATTTGGCTTAATCATGGCTTTGGTCAAGTTCAATAATCAATTTGGAATGAGCTTGAGCCATTGGTTGCAATCAATTTGGGTTGGATCATGATTTGATCCACCTTGGCCTTTTAGGCCAATTTGGGTCAAATGGCCAATTCGGTTTAGTTTGGCTCAATTAAGGGTCAAGTCATGTTCAATCATTGATCATGAGTTGGTTTGAATCAATGGTTTCAATCAATTCTGTGTAAGATGAGTTTTGCTAGTTTAGGTTCATTTGGGCTAAGGGTTGACTTGGTTTGACCCAATCCAAGGTGGTTGATCATCCTAGGGTGATTGTTGATCATGATATGATGCTTGGATTGGCTTGGTTCAATCCAATTTGGGTTGGATTAAAACTTGGCTCAAAAAGGTCCTTTAGGCCACTTTGGGTCAAGCGATCCTAAATGGGTCAATTGGTTTGGTTTTGGCTTGATTCAAGTTTAGTGGAACTTATATATGAGCCAAGGATTAAAGTATAAATTCAACTGCAATCAATTTGAAGTCCAAAAGATTTTAGTTCATTTAAAGTTTTCAAGCTAAAAGGGCTAACTTGGGCTTGACTTGAGTTTGGTTTGATGATTGTAGGATTTATTTATATTTGGAAAAATGATTGAAGAATGATTTATTCAAGAGAAAATCCATTAGTTTTAGGTTGATTTGGATATGATTAGGCCAAGTCCAAGGAAATGGCTTAAAATGCTTGAATTGGGTTTAGGTTTGATTTTGGATTTGGTTTTGGATATTTGGATTTATATTTCATTTATATTTTAAAATATAAATGAAGATATAAATGATTCATGAGAAAATCACTTGAGCTTGGAGTGGCTTGGAAGCAAATCTAACCAAGCTTAAGGATGTAGGTCAAAAGGGCTAAGGAGAAAATCAATTTAGTTTATTTTATTTTTATCATTGGAATGTGGGTTTCATTTATATTTATGAATATAAATGAAGGAGTAATTGATTTATAAATAAAATAAATGATTTTGGGTTGATTTGGGTTAAGATTTGATTAAGCTTACGGAGGTAGGTCCATATGGCTTAAAAAGGGTCTTGGCTTGATTTGATTTAGTTTGATTTGGTTTTGGTGATTTTAGTATGGGTTTCATTTATATTTATGAATATAAATAAAGGAATAATTGACTTATAAAGAAATCAATCGAGTTTGGGATAATTTAAGTGCTGATTTGGCTAAGTTTATGAGAATGGGTTATATGACTTAGAAAAGAATTTTGGAACTTTGGATTTGATTTTAGCATTAAATCATTTGGAATTGGGTTTGAATTGGAATTTGATAGATGATTGAGAAATATAATTGATATTTGAGAAAATCAATTGAATTGGGATTGGTTTGAATTTAGTTAAGGCTAAGTCCATAAGATGAAATCAAAGGGCTTAGAAAGGGTTTTGAATTCAATCATAAGGTTCATGGAAAATATTGAGCTTAAATTTTATCATGAGATTGTTTATTTTTTTTGGAAATTTGGTTTGGATTTGGTATGAATTTGAGGTTTGGTTTAAGAAGGAAAGCTTAGATTTGGTTTAGGCTATAGGGCAAGCAAGTTTCCCTAAGTCCCTAAGGCATAACCTATCTCTATGGCTAACCCTTCTAAGTCTCTAGGCTTAGGTTAAGTGCTCTCCTACTCACTAGAAGTGTCTTAAGACTAAGGAGCTCTTAGTGTCTATAAGAGTCCTAGAGCTATGATGAGGAAGTTGAGAACGCACTCCAAAAGTGAGGTGAACATCCTTCTTTGGTATTTGGTCAATCTTGAAGTATTTCAATTTAAGTAAGTACTTTTACAATGACTCATCTCTAACCTCATAGTCCCTATTAACTTATCTCTCATGGTGAGTGTATAATGTATTAATTTCATGTGCAGTCACACTTCTTACTGTAGAGAGCTATTGGGCTTGAGTCACATTAGGACAACCATTCTTTCTTGAATACTGGCCTTCTGAAGGTGTGTCTGTGTCCCTGTAGTTGATTCCTATGTTCTTTTACTTTGTCTGCCATGCATGTGATGAGGCTTTAATATATCAGAAGCTTACTTATTTGGGGTATATAGTTATTTATGTTCAAACACAAAGATGATTGACCATTTATATTTCAATTGGATTACATCAACGAAGCATTTTGAGCCCATATCTCTTCTTATTGATAAGACTAGAGAGGGAGTTCAATAAAAACTTGAATTATGGAGGTCAACCTTAGAGTCTGAAGGGTTTCATTTAAATTGATCTAAAATTGAAAATATGGCATGTAATTTTAGTTATAGAAGATTTAATTATGTGGTTGTCACATTGGGTGATCAAGTCATTAAAAAGAGTGAGTGTTTCATATATCTTGGATCAATTGTTCTAAATGATGATGAAATAGATCCCAATATCCATCTCACACTTTTCTTAAGCCTTAGATTTGCATTTTAACCATCCAATCATCAATGTTGTTAGGCTAAAGATGATGTGAGTTGCTAAGCCATTCATAGCATTACAGTCAATATGAGAGCAATTCGTGCCATCCATAAAGACTCTCTAGGACTTTCTAATCTCATACAAACATTAGAAAACCAAGGTAATCATAAATATTTTTTCTAATATTTTTAATTTTTTTTATTGTCTTTGATACTTTATGAAAGAAGATTTAGGGTAAATTTAATCAAACTATTTGATAAGATAATATTAGTTCCCAGATGTTTTTTGGTAAATAAGATTTAGATAAACTTATTGTTATCGCCAAACTCCAAGTTTTCTTTTGGACAGTCATGCCCTTCTATTTCTATGATGGAAATAGATAGATGTAATTTAATCGAGCTGGTCTAAAGCCATTATCTACTCTAGACTTTGTAGAATAATGTTTTGTCATCTAATTTTGATTATGTGGTCTAAATTATCTCTACTTTTCCTTTAGCATAAGCTTAGTTGACCAATTAAATCATTTTATTAGGGTTGCAAATGGACCAAGCATTCAACAAGCTACTAGTGACTCAGCTCAATTAGAGCTCATTCATTATCATTTGATTAAGTGATTAAATGTGCTTGAACACTTTTATAAATACTTGATTACTTAATGAAAAAGCTTAAACAACTTTTCATTCAATTTATTTATGTTCATGAACAATATCATTTAAAGGTTGTGAACAAGCTCGTTAAAGAGCTGTTGACCTCACCTTTCGAGTGAGTTCTCAATCTCCTCATCTTAGACTTACAAGTCTTCTAGATACTAAGAGGTCCTTAGTTTCAAGACACTTCTAGTGATTAGGTGAACACTTAACCTAAACCTAGAGACTTAAAAGGGTTAACCAAAGGATTAGGCTATGTCTTAGGACTTAGGAAAAATCCACCTATCCTATGGCCTAAACCCAACCTATATTTACCTTTCCAAACCAAACCTCAAATTCAATACCAAATCCAAATACAAATTCAAATCCAAATTAAATGATTAAATCCCATGATCGAATCTAAACTTGAAATCCAAACCTAAGTCCATGACCCAACTCCACAAACTTAGCCAAATTTTCCTTCAAACCTCTTTAAGCTTAATTGATTTTCATATAAATCAATTGTACCTTCAATTATCTTCTCAAAAATAAATCAAATCTACCATCAAATAGCCAAAACTAAATCCAAATCAAATCAAAACCCAAATTTGAACCTTTTGACTCAACTTCATGGACTTAGCCAAAATCTCATCTAAATCAAACAAAATTCAATTGATTTTCTCACAAATCAATCATTCAATCAATCACCATTCCAAATATAAATGAAATCTACAATCATCAAGCCAAACCAAAATCAACCCAAGTCAAATCCAACTTAGCCCATTTGACTTAAAATATTCAAATGAATCAAAACTCATTTGATCCCAAATCAATTGCAATTGGATTTATATATCAACCCCAAATCCATATATATACACAACTTAATCAAACTCAACCCAAAATCAAGCCAACTAAATCCAATTGGTTAACTTGACCCAAAGTGGCCAATTTGACCTACATGAACCAAAATCTAATTCAATCCAAATCAAGTGAATTAAGCCAATCCAAACTTCATGTCATGATTGTTGATCACCTTAGGATGATCAATTAATATAAATTGGGTCAAACCAAGTCAACCTACCATGTCGACCAAGTCAACCCTTTAACCTATATGAATCCAAACTAGCCAAATTGCAACCTAAGCCAAATCCATTGAAACAAATGATTCAATTCAACCCAAAATCAACATTTAAACTTGACTTGACCTTCAATTGAGCCAAACCTAGCCCAATTGGTCCTCTTGACCCAAGTTGACCCAAACTAACCTAAATGACCAAAATGGGTCAAATCCAAATCCAATCCAAATTTATTTCAACCAATGGCTCAAGTTATTCCAAATTGATTGTTAAACTTGACCAAGGCCATAATTGAATCCAATTTGGCGATTAAACCCAATTGACCCACTTAGCCCAAATTGACATAAAGGATCAAATTATACTAAACTCAAATTAAATCTAAATTAAATTAAACTAAAGAATACAATTCTCTCCAAATGGTCATATGAACTTCACCTAACCATTGGTTTGACCCAATTTGACCAATTGGTCAACCTAACTCATTTTGATCCAATTTGACCAATCAAATTGAACCAAATGAACTCCAAATGACATAAAATTTGGTCCAACTCCCTTTTGACTCATTTTAAATCTGCCCAAATCAAACTCAATGTCAAATCACTATTCTACCCTTGGGCCAATGGTGTCACATAAGACAAAACACCCATGTAATTTGGTAATTTCTCTTCCTTGGAAACTTGGCACTCATCCATTGGTCCACCTAGGCTCTAAGAACATTGGCCAATCTGACCCAAGTGGTGGTTGGGTCAGCCACAACTCATGGGGAGGTGAATTCACCTCACCTCCCCCAATTGGAACACTTGGCATTAAGGACCTCCACTTTATCTTGCTATGACACCCACTAATCCCTCTTGGCCAACCAAATTAAGCCACATAGGAAGATTCCCTGCTATTCCCAACTACCCCAAGCCATAGGAAACCCACTAGGAGCAAAAAATCACCATGAAAGGTGATTTTTGGTCACCTTTATGGACAAGAGAAGAGAGGTTGGAGAACTTCTCATTATGCTCTCATTTCACTCTCTAAGAGCTCCCCAAGTAACCAACATTCATCCCCCTACTTCCTTTGAGCTAAAGCCACTAAAAAGCAAGCAAATTCTGGTGAGGAAGCAGTGACTCTTGGTGGATACATCATTCCAAAGGGAAGCAAGAGCCTAGGTCCATCCCAAAGCTTCTTCTTGCATCCAGAAGCATGCTCGAATCAACACCACCACCGAAAATCATCCCCAGTGAGATAATTTTCAAGAACCATAGCCAGCCTTATGAGCTTTTGTTTGCTTCAATGTGTGCTCAATTTTAGGATTTTCCCATAGATTTCCCTTGCATTCTTCATTTTATGTGATTGCCATGAGTTTTGGGGTGTTTTTTGGCGAAGATCACAAGAAAATCAAGGCCAAAACTCTTTTTTTAGTCAATTTTACTATTTTTCCAGCTCTAGTTCACCAAGTTTGGAGTTGAAGACTAGCAGCCATCCAATCCCCTATTAATAGAGATGAACAACTATGATTTCATGCTAGATTCACCCAGTTTTAGCCCTTGGATCGTGCAGATCAATCTAGATCGTCTGATCTGTGATCGGACCATCTGATCTGATCTGAGCAAAGAAATAATTTCTCACTCATTTTGGCCACACGAAACCACGGATCCAATCGGTAGTGGCATGTGTCGGTCAAGCCGCGGTAATCGATTAGGTTAAGTAGGAAAATCCAGATTTTCAGCTTTTAAAAATTAATAAATTCACTTGAAACTTAAAAAATTCATAAAAAATAAAATACTTTACAAAAAAATTGCAAATAATGGCTCGTTGGATTCATTGTTCCGTGAGGAATCCAACAAACCCAAAATCCCAAAATGCTATTGAATATTTTGATCTTAATTTGAGTTTTTAGTAAAAGTCAAATTTCATCAATTACTCTAAAAATATAAATCAGATTGAGTTGAAATTGATCTTAAAATCTACCACCATAAAAAAGTCAAGTCAAAAGGACCTCTGGATTAGAAGATATTAAATTTTAAAGTTCAAAATGTCTATTTTAGTAAAATAAATTAAATAAATTTATAAAAATTATAAAATATTGATAACGATGATTCTAAAACATTTCAATTAACATCAAAGAACAAAGAGAAAAAAATGGGAACCATTCCTTAATCTTTTCCCTAAGTCTATTTCATTTGGGTAATAAACTAATTAATTTAAGAAATTAATTGAATGATTAATCAATTAATAACTTCATTAACCAAGTTAAAATCTAAATCATCAGATCTTACTTAATTAATTGAGGGGTAGATCATTAGATGTTCAATAGCCTAAAGTCATTTAAGGAAATTATGGTCAGTTCACATGTGTGGAAAAATCATAATTGTACTTAATTAAATCTCTTAATTGAACTAATCATTAATTATGAGCCAAATTAAATTAGGCACTTTTATTTCTTTGGATCATTGCAATTTAATTTTATGCATTTCATTTTGGCTCATAATTTTTTGATTAGTTATGTTAAGGTGATATAGGTAAGGGTTAATTAATGTACTTAAAGCATAGAGATGACTTAATTAACTTATAAAATTCTCCTAATTACCTTTTCATTAAACTAAATTAAATCACGAACATGAGAATGGATTATGATCAGCAAACTTCCTCTCATACTCCTTAAATCAAATCAAATATGATATTAAAAGTGACATTTAAGAAGATTTGGTTTACTTTAAATGATTTTATTTGATATGATTGTCCTTAGGAATTAGTTTGATTGAATGAAATATGTGTTTTATGTCTTATTATTCCTTTCCAATCATATTAAATGATGTGTATCATGTGGTTTCATGCATTCATGTTTCAAAATATTTAAATTTAAATGAATTTCCTTTAAGTCAATCTTACATGTGTTGATTAACCTATGAATGTGTGGCTATTATCACATTAAATCAAAGTTATTTTCAAAAGTTTATAAGTCAACTATAATTTTTGGAGTGATAATAGTTATAATTATCTATAAGCTTGCATGTGTTATGGCTTAGAACATGTGATATGGAGTTCTCTTTCTTTAATCTATATAGATTTACATAATGTTTGAACGTTAACAAGTGTATAGCCCATTTGAAAAGGACACAACATTTGTTTGAATTCATTCAAATGTATTTCTATGTTATAATTTAGATTAAACTTTAGCTCACATGTATAAATAATTCAATTGAAAAAAAATACAACTTTTGCATGATTTTTCCATTCTTGTAGTCATTTGTACACTCACGTGCATTCAAGAATAGTGGGTATATCTAGCATGAACATTCCAGGGATGTGAGGCTTTAAGTAGCCCTAAGAGGTCTTTACCTCACTCCCTTGGTTTAACAATGGTGAAGTATTTGCTTTAAATGTTTATACACTTGTATGTGCATTTAGCTAATGAATGAAAATCTCCTTTTCAACTTTAGCTCACATGTATAAATAATTCAATTGAAAGAAATACAAATTTTGCATGATTTTCCATTCTTGTAGTCATTTGTACATTCATGTGTATTCAAGAATAGTGGGTATATCTAGTATGGACATTCCAGGGATGCGAAGCTTTAAATAGCCCCAAGGAGGTCTTTATCTCACTCCCCTAGTTAACAATGGTAAAGTACTTGCTTAAAACTTTTATACACTTGAATGTGAATTTAGCTAATGAGTTAAAATCCCATTTTCTACAAAATACACATATGCATCTTTCATTTAAAGTGTGCTAAAAGAAATATATTATATGTGTAGGTATACTTAGGATGTAATATCATATGCATGTTATATGTGATGGAAAGGAATGATTGAACATATGTCATGTGATATTAATTCAATTAAATTAATCTTAAGATGCCTTTCATATTGAATGGAATCATCTAAAGTGAATCTAAACTTAGGATTAAATTAAAATGTGTAATAAGCCATTCACTAAAAAGAAATAAATTAAATTAATATGCTTTAGAAGTGGCTTAAGGTAGGGATGAAAGAGAGAAACCTTTTTTCTTCTCTTTACAACACTTAGTTGCTAAATATAAGTTATATGTAATAAAAAAAAATTAAAATTCCCAAATTAGTTAAATCACTTTAAATGACTTCAACCTCTTATAATTAAACATTCTTTCGACACTTATAAAATCATAACCTTAATACCTAGTTAAGACATACCACATAAGCTTTAATGCACACACATTAGAATTAAGTCACCATTTCTAGTTTTATGTTAGGATAGTGCATGGTGTGATATATATTTTATTCTGTGATGTATTATTTTAGAATGGATGTTAGGTGTATGCTTCGTAGACTAGATATTAGCCTAATCATATTTTTTGTAGGGAATTATGCTTAAGGGGTACCTTAAAAATAAATATAAATGTCCTCTTTGCATATTTCTTAAGCCCCCAAGCATAATTTAAGTTAGGATAGGTGGGCTTGGTTACCCATGTGCAGGGTGCTAAATCCAAATTCTAAATATAACTACTTAGGTGGTATGTATGTTTTGCTAACACTTATTTTGGAGGTGTAGTTAGATTTAATTTTCCTATTTTTAATGTAATTTTGCATTAGGAATTAGGATTAGTATTATGGGGGAATAAGGATGAACATTGGCCAGAAGGCTTAGTCTTGGGGTTCCATGTGATGCCTTGAAGCCTGCCAAATCAAAGGAGTAAAGATATGAAGAAATGAAGGAGGCATGAAGACTTGAAGATTTGAAGACCGCCCATAGCATTTATCATTTGTAAATTATAATTATTATTTCATTTGCCAGGTTGCATAATAGTAGAGCTCAGCTATCCATTTCTTTTTTTGAGTTGTACACTGGTACCAACCCGCACCGCCCTTTTATTCTTTTGTGATAGATCTATAAAATGGATTGATGTTTTATTTAAATTGAGCAATAGAAACGGCATGCCTTTTCATAGTTTCTTTATGAATGATGATTTAATGTGTGGCTTGGATTGATTAGGCTCTTAGGAAAAAGTGAATCTTTCACCCAATTATAACTCGTAACTAAAGTTTTAAATAATTCATAATCTCGCATAAAGCTTAGGCATTAAATCAAGATAATTAAAGGATTTAGCAACCCTTTAGCTGAATGTTGTATGTTTAACATCATGCATTAATATTGTCTCACTCTTGTTAAGAGAGGATTTCCATCCTTGCACGATAGGGGAAGACTTGACCTTTGAGGGTCTCCTCTATGGTGGAAAATGCCTCTTTCTCTCTAATTTAGCCCATAATCTCATTTCAATATGCATTTAGGTATAAGAAATCCTAAAGCCTTTGTCAAAATAAAGAGTCAAAAATCATATAAAATTAAAAGAAATTCTCATTAGACTAAGTCATTGTTCATACCATGCTCTAGTCTCTTATAGAGTGAGTTTAAGGACTTTAGTCTTTTTCTAAATAAATAATAGCCTAACTAATCTTACAAAATCATATGACTTGACCACATGGATTTAAAACATAGGAGGAGTTAGTTGGCAGCCACTCTGGCGATTGTAAGCCCGTCAATCAGGTGGTTTATGCAAACCTTATTACCATCTTCGCATTGATTTAGGTTGTGCTTTAACTCTCGTTAAAGCTCCTTAGATTTAAGATTTGAGGTAGCTGATTTTTTTAGGCTACAAGCATAAATCCTCACCTCTTAGGCATTTTCACAACCTTATGTTGTGGGATTATAAGTCTTAGCTTTCTAATAAGTTGTCAACTTCAACTAAGTTGATCTTCTCAACTTTAAACATATAAAGCCCAACTATAGGATATATTGGAATGCTCATTAGGTCTCCTAGTATCATGAGCACTTCCTACTCATTCTCTTTGGCTTCGATAATAAGTCTTCTCCTTGAACAATCCTATTTGATTTTCAGAACATAACTAATTTATTGATAGTCTAGCCTTAAAATATTTAAAGACTTTAATTTCTACTTTAATCGAGAGTATTCCTAAAGAACTCACCTTTTTTAGTATGTAATTAGCAATGGAGGTTTGCCTCCATAGGGAACTTAATGAACCTAACTTAAAATAAACCTTGCTTTACTTTTTCATGTAAAGTAAAGGAAATATCTCTGGTATATTCGAAGGCCCATCATTACTTAGGAGTCCTTATTTGTGATTAGGTCCATTATAAGATGGTGATTTTCATCTCTTGAGATAGTACATCATTCTTTAATGTCATACCTGATCACTTCAATAAGTATCTCCTAAGATCTATGTGTTGTCCCACATTCCAAAAATAAACACCATAGATTTTTTTGGTGACTCCACTGGTGATACTTTCTCTTTCCATCTCTAGTAGACATTATTATCTCCAAGCATCGATAGTGGGCTTATCAAGACTAACTTTCTTTCTATTTGCACTTAGCTTATTTCTTCCTTAAGCAAAGCTATCAAACATTCTTTAGGTTTTTGGATGTTACTCCGTGTAGGTCTTAAAACCCCTATTGGGTCCCCAAATGGGTAAGAATAAATCAACTAAACTAAAGGAGATGACTAAAATTTTTTAGAACCTCTTTACCATCCTCTTGGTGAGGCAAGGTTCATCCAATAATAAATACTTTGCAAAAATATTATTTTCAAAATAGTACTTTTCAAATCAATTGAAAGTCACATGAAAAAAGATTTGCATAAAGTTTTCAAAAAAAAAAAGATTTAAAGATAACCAAACCCCATTTAACAATATCTACAATTGTTACATGGAGGTTGTTTCAAAATCAAAATCAAATAATTTTAAAATCCCTTTTTCAAAAGCACATTTTTGAAAATAGCTATCCATTTCAACAGACCTAGGTTTGTTGGATGAAAATCCTATTTTCAAAAGAAATCATGATAAAATTGAAATTCCATTTAGCACATTCCACATGTGTTAAGTTGGAGTTTACCTTTTCAAAAAAAAGCAATATCACGCATAAGAATTCTATTTTAAAAATCAATGAATATAATTGAATTCCATTTGATGCACCCAAATTTGTCAAATAAGAATTCCCTTTTTAAAAAATCAAAATAAATTAGACTCTATTTAGCATACCCACATTTGCTAAATAGAGTTCCCTTCTTCAAAATCATAAAAATCAAAACACATTTGGACTACATTTGACATGCCCAAATTTGTCAAATGAGAGTTCCTTCTTTCTAAAATCAAAACAAATTGGACTCTACTTAACATACGCACATTTGCTAAGTAGAATCCCCTTTTTCAAAAATTATAAAAAAATCAAAGAACATTTGAACTCCATTTGACATACCCAAATTTGTCAAATGAGAGTTTCATTTTCCAAAATTCAAAACAAATTGAACTTTATTTAACATACCCACATTTGTTAAATAGAAGTTCCACTCTTTCAAAATAAAACAAAACAAATATATCAAACACATTTGAGCTTTGCTTAGCATACATAAATTTGTTAAGTAAGGATCCCACTTTCAAATCAAAACAAACAAATCAAATCCAAAACAAAGTCAAATGACCCTCCATTTAACATACCCAAATTTGTTAAATGAGGGTCCCAAACATAAAAATCAAATTCAAACATGAGCCAATGGAAGGATTAAGAGCCTCTCCAAAACATTTGAACCACATACCAAAATTTGTTGAATATGGGTTCTAAATTTAAATCAAATTCAAAGTCTCTCCTCCAAAAATATTCAAAGTCTTTCCAATATTTGAACCCTATTTAGCATACCTAAATTTGTTAAATT
Source organism: Cymbidium sinense (assembly GCA_021442155.1). Lineage (NCBI taxonomy): Eukaryota > Viridiplantae > Streptophyta > Magnoliopsida > Asparagales > Orchidaceae > Cymbidium > Cymbidium sinense. The sequence continues at coordinate 83,785,253 of CM038219.1, forward strand.
AGGGTTCCAATTCAACAATCAAATCAAGTTAATAATTCAAGTCAACAACATTTAAGCGAAGGTCTGATATGGTTCTCTTTCTAGTAATGTAGAGATTCCAGCCCTCAGGACCATCAGTAGAGGGGAGGTGGCAAGCAAGAAGCCACTTCTTCAGTTTGACCTACAGTATGATTTTGAGTTTCCCTAACCAAAGGAGAAAAGCCATAAAAGTTTCTTTAAGAGCCAAGAATTAGATCAGTAAGGATTTTTAAGTATGTCTTATCCATTCTAGATAAGTATGACTCAAATGATTTGAATCCTAATTCCCGAAAGATGACAACTCTTAAAATGAAAATCATAATAATGATCGTGATCCATAAAATAGTAGTACTGATGGACTTGATGTCTTTATTGATTCCAACTCGGGTAGAGATGCCTCCATCCTAAGCTTTCTTGGTGTCACTATAGATAAAGAGTTAGAATTATTAGATTTTAAAGGACTAATTGGAGAAACTTTATGCACCAAAAAGAGTAGGTAGGCATCAATTCTACCTCACTTTCAGAAGATATCACAAAAGCCAATTATTACAGTGGCAGAGTCCTACCACTTTGATCAACACCATTGGAAGAAGCAAACCAATCATTGAAAATAATCAAATTCTAAATCCTTCTTAAGATATACCTCACAATTCAATATAAGGGCATCAAACTATTCTGAAGGTTAATTTTAAGGCCCCAAACTATCTTGGAAGGTTGCCCATTAATCTAAATAATAAGTGTACTCTCACCTTCTCTAAAGAGATAGAAAAGTGTTTGATTGGAACTTAACCTGATTCTTCTTTGCTTAGTTTGTCGCAACCTCCTTAAGTCATACTTAACATAGAATATCCTATGGAAAAGAAAGACAAGCAATCTCCTCTGGAGAACACAATATAAACAAAGACTCAAAAAAAATGAGAGAAAGAAAAAATGAATGAAAAAAAGAAGAAGAGAAAGAAAAGAAGAAAAAAAGAAACGTAAAGCACCAATAATACACATTGATTTGGATTCCAAAGGATGAATCATGTGTACGAGGTGTAAATTCAAAAAAAAAAAAGGGAAAAGAATATACAAAATAAATTTAGAGTCAAATTTTGACAAGTCTCTAGAGTTAGATAGTAATAAAAAAAACTAAAAGGATGATTCGTGTATGATATGACTAGAAACTTAGTAGGTATGCTAGCTCATTGACTCTAATTCTACTATCTCATGATATTATTATAGGATTGAAGTTAAGAGTTGCTCCTAATCTCTAACAAAAAAATATATACATATATTATGAGATATCAAATTTTCACTTCATATCACTTTCCTTAAGCTCAAAGGAAGATTCAATGCTCGTAGATAAACCTTCTAATAAAGTAATAAAATTACCTTTTCCCTAGTCTACCTACTTTGCTCAAAGAATTTTGAAGACTTTCAAGTAGAAGAGCACTCTCTAAAGTTGAGGAGAAAATTAAATCATTTAACTGATAAGTTTCAAGAAGTTAACCTCATAACATAAATAGAGTCCACCCGCCCTCCCAACATCTATATATGATAAGTCAGAAAGAAAATTCCAATGACTTGGTTATGTTACTTTTATAGTTTAAAGATTGCTTTACCTACGACCATAATAAAGTGCCCAATACATCTCCAAAGCTAGCAGTCTGTAAACTCAAAATTGAACCTATTGCTATTCCTATTTTACAAACTTTTGACGAGAACATTTTCCCCAAGAAGAGGATCAAAGTTTGAAGTCAACCTTATTGAAGAAGAAAGTTGCTAATATGATTACCCAACATTATGCCTAGTCAAAAAGAAGAACATTCAAATTAGTACATACGTCAATTTTGAAGATCTTAGTTAGGCATGTCTTGAAGACGAGTTCACATTATCTATATCAAATTTAATAGTGGACATAGCCTCTTTACATGCAGTCCCCTCATTCAAGGATGGGTCGAATGATGCCAGAGAATGAGAAGTTGTTTGCACTTATAATTTCCATTGGAATTTACTACTATAAGGTCATGCCTTTCTCTAGTCATCGGGATCAAATAAAAAGGTAGACCAGCTTTACGATCTAAGTAGTTGTCTTCGATTAGTTATGATGCTACAGCCAAAAGTTGAATCCCCTAAAGTATATAATTAGAATGACTTTAGGGGAGTTTATAAGGCTTGTGGTAAAGCATCATGAGTTAATAAGGATTGATCTAAAAGAGATTAAAGTGATATTAAATATGCAACCTCCAAGATTTTACTTAAAAGGAGAGATACCTCAAGCAACATTGAATATAGTTGGTTTAAACTCTTTCAAAGTTAGTCTATCTCAAAACTTTTCAAATCAAGATTCTACTTCTAATCATTAAAAGGCCTACTTTAGTGCTTTGAAGGATAGAAAGTAATTTAAACCACTATGATGGGTGAGCACCGATGCTTCCAATCAATGGGCTTTACTTAAAGAAATATTATCCTTGAAATCATGTTTGAAAATAATTATCATTAATAACATTTAATTTTAAATTCAGTACCTTCAACTAATAACATTTCCCTTGCGAATCATCCATGACGTGTGTTTAGGGTAGTGTAAGAAAACCAAGCAGCATCTTATCCCTTCTTCAATACAACTACACACATGAATGCATATATTTTCTCTCAGGATACTTTGAGTTGAGATGACACCCCCCACGATGCTCACTCATTAGCTGCACTTGGTCGAGCTGATGTGCTACCCTGCTAGTGCGTCACCCCAGTGGTCTTCTTACTCTGGAGGATGTAAGTCTGCTATGCTTTTCTTCTTTACTTGGCCATTGCACACCGATGAGCACCATGTTAGTGTGGTAGGCCTTACTACACAGTCGATAAGCCATTCTCATGTTGGCCTTATTTAAGAGGATGTAAGTGTGTTATGCCTTCTTCTTAAATAGCCATCATGAACTGACTTGGTCGAGTATATCCGACAAACACATATCAAATAAATACACATATTTTGCCTCGAGCTACTTTGATATGGGATAACACCCCCTGTGGCACTTACTCATTAGTTGCTCTAGGTCGGGCTGATGTGTTACCTTGCTAGTGCATCACCCTAGTGGTCCCTCATTCAAGAAGATGTAAGTCTACTACACTTTCATTCCTGATTTGGCCCTGCACAATGACGAGCACATTGTCAACATGGTAGACTTTACTATGTGGTCGGTAAGCTACCATAATGTTGGCTTCATTTAAGAGGATGTAAGTCTGCTGCACTTTCTTCATAAACTAGCCATCGTGAACTGACTTGGTCAAGTAGTGGATTAGGGTAAGTCCCCCAGCGGATCTTTTCTTTTTGACTGCTTCAAGTTTAGGTCCAGTCCTTCTTTATGACTCCCTACTTAGTAGTCACCCTTAGGTCAGGTTGATCTATTGCTGATCAATGGATCGCCCCAGCAATTGATCCCTACTTTAGAAAATGTAAGTCTACTATGCCTTCTTCCTAAGTACAGCCATTACACACCGACAAGAAGCCCTAGGTCGGATATCACTTATCGAGCTGACATTAGACTATCCCGGTAGTCATTTCTACTTTAGAGAGATGTAAGTCTACACATCTTCTTTCTAGACTGATTATCGCACATCATCGAGCACCTTAGGTTGGTTGGGGTTTGCTATGCTGATAGTGACCCACCCAGTGGATACACTACACTTGGCAGATGTAAGACTGTTATACTTTCTCCTTGAATTGACCACCATATGCCTACAAGCATTACTTTCTTCAGGGATCAGGATAACGCCCCTAGTGGCATCTCCCCTATGGGCACTCTACTTGGATTACATCTTTTGTGACCCCATTTAGACACTACCTAGGTTGCTCTTAGATTAGATAGTGCCCCTTTCCTTGTAACCACCCCTATAGTTGGAGATTATATTCTATAAATGTACAAATTCTCTTGGTCTAGTAAATATGAGATAAGTGAAGGCTGATGTAGCCCCTTCTCAGTGTGGCCCCTCACACACCAATAAGGTCCATGATAACAAACAAACAAAATATATATTCACTTGTGGATTAGGAGAATGCCCCCAGTGGCACCTTCCCCAAGCAGACATCCTATCTTTATGGCAGTGTCACCAAAACTCCATATAAGAATCACCTAACTACTTTTGAGTTGAGTTAAGTCCCCAACGACACTCTCTCAGTAGTCTCCCTTAGGTTGGGTTTGACTTGTTGTGCCACCAATAGGTCACCCCGGTGGTTGTTCTTTGCTTTGGAAGATGTAAGTCTGCTAAGCATTCTTTCCAGCATAATTGCTGCACATCGACGGGCAGCCCTAGGTCAGGTTCGATCTATCATACATCAATGGGTCACCCCAATAGCTGGTCCTAGCTCAAGAAGATGTAGTCTGCTACACTTTCTTCCTAGCATGGCCATTGCACATCAAAAGGCACCCCTTAGGTCAGATAGTCCTACCTTGCAGCCGGTAGACTACCTCTTTGGTTGGTAAATCTGAGATAGACCAAGGCAGACATAGCCCCTTCTCAGTGCGATCCATCGCACACCGATAGGGTCCATCAAACTTAAAATGATATTTATCTTGACTACTCTTGAGCTGATATAAGTCCCTAATGACATTCACTTAGTAGTCATCCTAGGTTGAGTTTGATTTGTTGCTGCATCAATAGGTCACCCTAGCGGCTGTTCTCTGCTTTGGAAGATGTAAGTCTACTACACTTTCTCCCTAGCACAGTCTTTGCACATCGAAAGGCACCCATTTGGTTGGATAGTCCTATCTTGTGGCTTGTAGACTACCACTTTGGACTTGTAAATCTGAGATAGGTTAAGGCCGACATAGCCCCTTCTCAGTGGGTCCATCGCACGTCGACAGGGTCCACAACATAACACAGCAAACAAAATTAAATCAAATCATAACAAACTAAATAAAATTAAATTGAAATTAATTTTGACTACTCTTGAGTTGAGGTAAGATCCCCAGCGACACTCTCTCAGTAGTCACCCTAGGTCGGGTTTGATTTATTACACATCCAACAGATCACCCCATTATCTGTTCCCTGCTTTTAAAGATGTAAGTCTGCTATACTTTCTCTCTAGAACAACCATGGCACACCGAAGGGCAACCCTTAGATTAGATAGCCCTACCCTTTGGCAGGTGGACTACCCCTTTGGACTTGTAAATCGAAGATAGGCCAAGGCCCTTATGGCTCCTTCTTAGTGGGTCCATCACACATCGACAGGCTCCGTAACAAATCAAATCCAAAACCAACCTCCCTAGTGGAGTCAAATCAAATATATCAAGTAAATCAAACTTCTCCCTAGTGAGGCTCAAATCAAATTAGCCTACCTAGTGGAACTAAACAAATCTAATCGAGTGTACATCCCTAGCGGATATGCCCTCAACCCAGAACTATTCTCCCTTATGGAGCCATAACAAATTAGACCAACCTACCCAGTGGAGTTTAAATCAAAGAAAATCCAATCAAACTTTTATTCCCAGTGGATACACCCCCAAATAAATCATATTTAAAATCAAATTCTTATCCCCAGTGGATAACCCCAACCTCCTTCCCTAGTGGAAGGTTCACATACCCAATCCCTGGCGGATTCGAGCCCATATACCTAGAGGATATGCCTCCACATCAATTAAAATAAAAAAAATTAAAATTAATTCAATTTTGATGCCTGGTGGATTATAGATTCTTATCCATAATGGATCTTCTTTCCATAAATCATATTCATAATCAAACTCAAATTCTTATCCCTTAACAGATAGCTTGAACCTACTTCCCTAATGAAAGGTTCACATACTTAATCCTTAATAGATTCCTTCTAACTCTCTTATGCCCTTAGCATAAAGAGAGCTGCATCGCACTGAGATTTTGATTCTATCTACCTTTCAAGTTTAGGATTAGATCATTTTCATTAGCACTTGCAATCTTTTGGACTTTGTTGATCCTCTCGGTCAACGCCAATACGTGCGGTGTGCTTTATCATTTAAACCACACATATTGAGGATCTTTTTCTTGACCTCACTTTTGGAGTGATTTCTCAATCTTCTCATCTTAGACTTAAGAGTCTTCTAGACACTAAGAGCTCCTTAGTCTTAATACACTTCTAGTGATTAGGTGAACACCTAACTTAAGCCTAAAAACTTAGAAAGGTTAACTCTAGGATTAGGCTATGCCTTAAGACTTAGGGAAAATCCACCTATACTATGGCCTAAACCCAACCTATGTTTACCTTCTCAAACCAAACTTCAAATTCAATACCAAATCCAAATCCAAATTCAAATCTAAATTAAATGATTAAAGCCCATGATCGAATCCAAACTTGAAATCCAAACCTAAGCAACATGACCTAACTCCATGGACTTAGCCAAATTTTCCTTCAAACCCCTTCAAAATCAATTGATTTTGTTATAAATCAATTGTACTTTCAATTATCTTCCCAAATATAAATCAAATTCATAGTCAAATTGCCAAAACTAAATCCAAATCAAATCAAAACCCAAATTTGAACCCTTTGACCTAACTCCACAGACACAGCCAAAATCCCATCGAAATCAAACCAAATTCAATTGATTTTACCACAAATCAATCATTCCATCAATCACCATTCTAAACATAAATGAAATCTACAATCATCAAGCCAAACCAAAATCAACCCAAGTTAAACCCAACTTAGCCCATTTGACTTGAAATATTCAAATGAACCAGAATTCATTTGAATCCAAATCAATTGCAATTGGATTTATACATCAATCCCAAATCCATATATAAACTCAAATAAATCAAACTCAACCAAAAATCAAGCCAACTAAATCCAATTGGTTCACTTGACCCAAAGTGGCCAAATTGACCTACATGAACCAATCTAATTCAATCCAAATCAAAGTGAATTAAGCCAATCCAAACTTCATGTCATGATTGTTGATCACCTTAGGATGATTAATTAATATAAATTGGGTCAAACCAAGTCAACCTAGCATGTTGACCAAGTTAACCCTTTAACCTATATGAATCTAAACTAGTCAAATTGCAACCTAAGCCAAATCCATTAAAACCAATGATTCAAATCAATCCAAAATCAATATTTAAACTTGACTTGACTTGAGCCAAACCTAGCCCAATTGGTCCTCTTGACCCAAGTTGACCCAAATTAACCTAAATGGCCAAAATGGGTCAAATCCAAATCCAATCCAAATTTATTGCAACCAATGGCTCAAGTTCATTCCAAATTGATTGATAAACTTGACTAGGCCACAATTGAATCCAATTTGGCCGATTGAACCCAATTGACCCACTTAGCCCAAATTGACATAAAGAGTCAAATTAGACTAAACCCAAATTAAATCAAACCAAAGCATGCAATCCTCTCCAAATGGTCATATGAACTTGACCCAACCCTTTGTTTGACCCAATTTGACCAATTGGTCAACCTAACCCATTTTGACCCAATTTGATCCAACCAAATTGAACCAAATAAACTCAAAATGACATGAAATTTGGCCCAGCTCACTTTTGACTCATTTCAAATTTACTCAAATCAAATCCAATACCAAATGACTATTCTACCCTTAGGCTAAGGGTGTCACATAAAACAAAACACCCATGTAAATGGTCATTTCTCTTCCTTGGCTACTTGGCACTCATCTATTGGTTCACCTAGGCTTCAACGACACTGACCAACCTGACCCAACAGGTGGTCATTTTCTCATTTTCCTTAATTAAAAATTATAAAAAATGCCAAAAATTTAAAAATCATAATAAATAAAATATAAATATAAAAAAAAAACAAATAAGGGCTCTATGTATCATCTCAGTGAGTAGAATCCATTAGGCCCAAGATTACAAATTAATTTTAGTTAATTTTTGATTAATTTGGCTTTAAATGAAATTAATCAAACTCAAATTAATCATAAACCATTAATCCTATTGAAATGAAACTTTGGAGAAATGAAATTAAGATTAAAATGCACATTAGCAAAAAGTTTCATGATTTATCTCAAAGTAAATCAAAAGATATTAAATTTTAAACTCCAAACTTCAATTTTAATGAAATAAATTAATATTAAATAAAATAAATCATGAAAATTAATAAAACCACTTTAAATTACCACAACAAACCGTAATGAATTTTAACACATCATTCAAACCCACTAAAACTTAATAAATTATAAAATGGCCTAATTGTTAATTAATTGAATTAGTTAACTTGAATTCCAAAAAATCATAATAAATTAACCAAGTTTTCAAAAATTATGAAAAAAAATACTTTATGGAAGCATCTTTTAGAGAGGAATTTAAGAAAAATAAAATTCCTAATTAATTCCTCTGAAATTAAGCTTAATTTAAGTTTTAGTAAAGTAATTATAATCTTAATTACACCCTGATCATGCATCCGATTGAAATAAAACTTTAGGAAAATCAAATTAATAAGGAATACCACTCACCATAAAAATTTCAAACTCAATTGACCTTCGGCTTGGTAATTATTGAATTTCCATATCTCTAAGTCAATATAAATTAAATAATAAATTAAAAAAATCACAACATCATAAAATTTGTAGAAGTAAGTTAAAACACCTTCACCAACACCAGAATACTTAAGGATAATTTTCCAACATTCTAATGTCAAAGAATTTGATTAATTACAATCTTAGGGTTTAATGGAAATCATTAAGGATGCAAAACCGAATTAAATCTTAAAGTAAAAAAAAATTCATTAAATTCAAAATCAACCAATTAAAAAAAATCTTAATTCATAATCAATGTAAATTGAGATTAGATTAAACATTAACCTAAGTGTTATAGGTTAATATAATCTACCAAATGAATTCAATGAACATAAACGTTAATGAAACAAATAATTAAACCAATCCAAATTAAATAATTCAAATTAAATTGAAGATATAGAAGATTTAATCAAATCAAAGAAATGAAATGAAGAATTAAATTACAAAGGCAAACTAAAAACATTAATTCAAATTGAACTCAAACCCAAATCATCTAAATGAATCTAAAAGGAGCTAATTATGTTACTTAAGGATCTTAGTTAGGCCTTTGGAATGAACCTTCATCTTATGGTGAAGGCTTCATTCTATTAGGATTTTAGGCTGTTGGATAGAATGGGTTCCACCCAAAAGTGAAATCTATTTATTTTTCATTCTTGAAAACCTAAACTTCACTTTAACATAAAAATAAATTTAAAAATAAAAATAAATTCCTAAATCATTAAATAATTTGAATTGAAATCATCCGAAGGTAAATCAAACAAACATCAAAACTTAAACTAAAACTTGAATCCAAAATGTTCTAGCAAAGTCTTTGCACACAAACCTATTTCCTTCACATAATAGACCATTAGGTCACATACCTAGACTTAGGTTAGGTTGATTTGTGATATTCTATGTTGTGATGTGATGTATTATTTTAGATTATATGTCTAGGATTTTTTACCCATTAGACTGGATGTAAGATGTTATTCTTAGAACTAATGTTATCTTTTACAGAGGGTTGTGCTAAAATGGACTACTTTCAAAACAAACTATAAATGATGTTTTCTTGTAGGTATACTTAAGTCCTCAAGCATTGCTCGATAGGATAGTTATTATTTGTATTTTTCTTACATCTATTTTATAGGAAATGAGATTTATTTATTTTTAATTTGAAAAGTAAATTTGAATTTAGAATTAGATTAGAATCTTTGGGCTTTAGGATTAGTAAAGCTAACCCTACTAGCAGATGGGTGCAGAGGTCCTTATGCCCAATGGAGGTTCTTAAAGAAGGAGACGATCTTAGAAAGAGGACCCATAGATCTAAAATTTAGTTCTTGGTTCGGATGTATAAGGGAAAAGCTCAACTGCCCATTTTTTCTTTCTTCCAGGGTGTATAGTAGTACCCAGCCGCATTGGCCTTTCTTTAATTTAAAATTAGTCTGATTTATTTTGGGTGAGGATAAATTTTCTAGGTTTCTTCCTGTGCTATGTTTCATGTGATGAATGCCAAGATGATTTGACACTTAGGAAAACTAAATTTTCAACCCATTTAAATCTAATCAACTTAAGCATAAAAATAAACAAACTCAAAGCTTCATATGAATTATTGCCGTATGGAAAACTTAAAATTAATCAGAAATAATTTGCTCTTACAAATTATGCTGGCATATTGCTCTAAACTCTTGAATTGGGCAATTCACTCATTACACATAAGGGGCATCTAACCTTTAAGAATGACCACCTTCATGAGGAAATCTACCTTCTCTTATTGATTCAACCCATAACCATTTCTAATTGCATGTCATTTAGGCATAAAAATGCATACCCAAGACCATAAATGAATCATGAGTCAAAACACTTAAAAGCTAAAAAATGTGAATTAGTTAGGTACATTTCATACCTTATATGATCCTAGAGATTAGGGAGTGAGTCTAGATTCTTAGATTCTTTACTAAAATGCAACATCCTATCCATCTTGCATACATGAAACTTGATATTATGGGTTTAAAATGTGCTTAGTTGGTGTTAGCTAGTAGACCTTCCATGCGGGTTATAAGTCCAAAAGAGTAAAAAATTAGTTTGTTTCCTTAAATGAGAAGAATAACCAATAATTCTTGAAAATGGAACTAGGTCGAGCATCTGACTTGTGTCAGAAGCACTTATAGACTTAAATTTTGAAGCATCCTCCTAGGAGTAAGTCTTCAGCCCTAAGCATATCTACAATCTTGTGCTATTAGAATCTAAATCCTAGATTTTTAAGAAAAAATCAACTCAAAATCTAAATTAAACTCCCAATTTTAAAGCTAGATGATAAGATAGTTGAAATGCATACTAGACATCCCATTATCAGTAGGCATTTCCTATTTTATCCATTCGGCTTTCAAAAATAAGTCTTTCCACTTTGGATCATTCCCAATTGAAAGTCCAAAACATCATTCCTTTGGAAACCAGCTTAGAAGTCTATAGAAATAATAGCTTATTTCTTTAATGAGAGTATTCTTAGGAAGAGGTTCTCCATTCCTAAGATGTAATTAACTATAAGGGATTGCCCTTATAAAGAACCATGAACCCAGTTTAAAATAAACCTTTGCTTTACTTCCATGTAGTTTAGAGGAAAACTCTCTTATACATGAATGGCCCATTAGCCTTAGGAGTTTTTAATTAAATGATCGAAGCCATTACAAGATATTATGTTTATTCTTTCATGACACATTTGATCATCCAAATAAAGAATTCCTAAAAATCGATGTGGTGTCATAAATTTTCCCAAAGATATTTTCTGACTCCACTTGGGAATGGTTCCCCTCTCCATCTGTAGAGATAAGCTTTTATTTCTACATATTGGCAGTGTACTTGTTCCACTCAAGGGTTAAGACTACCTTTCTTTTTGTTGGATACCTATCCATTTCATTCTTGATAAAGCTCCTCCAACATCCTTAATTGTAGTTCTAGAACTCTTTGTTTGTCATAATTAAATGATTGTTGTACTTCGTTCCAGTTACGTATTGCTAAAAAATAAATACAAAAGTCATTTCTATTAGACTTGAGTCTGGTCAAAATGGATTTGATATCATTCCATTGTGGAAAAGAAATATTATATTCGAAAATCTTGAAAAGTAAACCTCAAAGTTAAATCTATCTTTGATTTTTATTTTTGCTTTGTACTAAAGCTAAAAATAATCAAGACAATGTCCTAAATTGATAGCCTTTGTTCTAATATATTCAAAGATAACAAATAGCTAAGGATGTATATTGAAATGGAGTTCTTTAAAATTTTAAGAAAATCCAAGAGATCAAAGGAAGTGGGCAAAGTCTTATCTATTGCCCCTTGCCACCATGATTGAAGCTTAAATTGCATTCTAATAAAAAGAAGAAGAATCAACTCAAAAGAAAATTATAAAAGATATATATATATATATATATATATATATATATATATATATATATATATATATGAAAATAATCTAAAAAGAATGCCTTATTGACCATAGGCAGAGGTCTATTACAAAATTAAATGAGATCCATCTATCCTTATACTAGGAAATTTTTATAAATGCAAATCAACTTTAATATTAATCACATTAAAACTCATCTCCATACATCCATAAGAACTTTGGAAAATCAATTGTTTGAGTTGATTGGCCAATTATAGGGTGGCACTTGGAGGTAATCCTCTTTTAGACCCTCCACGAATCCTAAATCATTAAGAGTTTAGGAGAGAGAGTCAAAAGAGGAAGATGACATGATATTGTAAAAAAATGACATGATAAATTCTCACTTTTGCTCCTAATCAATAAAAGAAAAGAGAGGGCAACAAAAGAGAATTCTGATTCTTCTGATAAAGTTAAAATGAATAAATTTAAACTTAATAAATCTAAATCAACTTCTTTAATGGGAGTCTTTTCCCATTGAATGATTGTTATTCCATAGATGGCCTTAATTAATTCTAAAGAAAAAAATCAATGAAAACTTCAATCCTTCTAGAAAATCATGACCTTAAGATTGGGACCTAATGGTGATATTTCTATCTCTTAGAGTGAAAGTATAAAAATTCTATCTATGGAAGATTGATAGATGAATCACTTGGGGCTTTATTAGTCCAAACTAATGAAGAAAGCCATAGTTTTCTCAACTCAAAAACTAAGGCATTATATGCTTTCATACAAAGTGAATATAATTTCAAAGGTGAATCCATTGCAATATCTTGTGACTTGCCTAACGTTGTCTTGATGTCTAGCATGTTGGCCAAAGATTATATTACAATTTGAGGTTACCTCTATCCTTTCTCGTGCTATAAAGGTCAAGTTGTAACTGAGTTTTTAGCAATACATCTTCTACTCCATGGTTCTCGTTTAAATGATGATCTTCTAGATGAGTAGATCATGACATTAGAAGGTCAACCTAATGCAACCTAGGAATTATATTTTGATGATACAGCATCATCAAAGAGAAATAAAGAATGAATCCTTCTATTCCAGGGAAGGCAGGGATTGGATTAATTTTCATAACCTAAAAAAAAGAGAATGATAAGGTACTCTTATCATTTGTTTGAACCTTTTTCCTTATACCCTTTTAAGAGTTGGGTATTCACATCATGAGGTCTTTTGACCTATTGAAGATAGAGTTGGACCTACCCTCCCTTCATATCAAAAGAAAAATTATTGGAATTAAATTCAAAATGGTAGAGTTATACCACCTCAAATAACATTAAAAAGAAATAACAAATAAGTCATCTTAAAAGAAAATAAAAGATAATAAAAAAATTTATTCACTTCAAAATTTTAAATATGGTATCTGGCCATCTTACCAAAGTTGCTTGTAAAATTGAGTATCATAATGCTCTATAAAAAAAAGAAAATGTAATGAAAAGAAAAGAAAAAGAATTGACCATTAATCAAGGCACTGCATATTTCTATGATTTGCCTTCTTTAATTATAAGCAACTTCCTGATGTGGCATTTCTCTATAAAGAGTTCTAGGGTTATCTTCCATGATGAAGATATACTATGAAGAACTCATCAACATCTTAGTTAATGTGGAAAATTCAAAAAGAAAGTCTTTAAAATGGTTGTTGATCCATGTGCATCGATCAACATTGTTTGCATTGAAAAAAGTGCAAATAATAAATTATTTGGTGATAGAGTGCCGAGCACTATGAGCATGGCGTTGTAGTGCTAAAATTGTCTGTCCAGAAGGATAACTTTTAGTTCTGTTGATGAGCTGATGGCTTGGAATTAAGGCATTGCTATGACAGTGCCGAGGTACTACCTCCATGATCTGTAGCTTAAAGAAGCAAGAAAAAATTGTTGTTCCCTCTCCATGACAGCCAACTACCTAGGGGAGTAGAGGGAATGGTTATGGAGAGGAAAATTGCCCCACTAGTGGAAATAACTCTATAAAAAGGGGGAAAAATTGCTCCCCCCTTCTCTTTGATTTCTCCTCAAATGATTCTCTCAAAGTTTTTTGGCAGTTCTTGCTTCCAAGAATTAGTGCTCACCGCAAGATCGACTCTCACTCTTACAAAAGCCATCTCCCGCATTCTAAAGTTGAAAGATTCGCTGTAATAAGGCTTCTTGTAATTTTTTTACTTAACTTTTCTCTCTTTGCATGAGTCTGTTATAAAAAAAACCTCCGCTACTGAACTTAGTTCCAGTGCGAGAAGAAAAGAAACCTCCCCCGTTGATCTTAGATCCAAAATAAGAGAGATGACATTGAAACACGAGAACTTAGCATTGTTAAAATGTTACTCTATCAAAATTTTTATAAAACTTGCTAGATTTCACAAGAATTTCTCTCCAAACTGTACATTCCCAAGTTGTAACACCGCAGTGCCACGCTCTCAGGAATATATAGTCAGATGGATCTAACTTATGATGTCATAGTGTTGACTATGAGATATTGAGGCGCCATTCTCTTAGGTCTTTTGCACTTGATGTAGAGCCGCATCACCATTCCTTCAACATTGAAGCACTAAGACTTACAACATGTTCCATTATTAAACTTAGTTCTGACATTAAATAAAAACTTCCCTCCATTAATCTTAGATACAGAATAGTGGAGAAGAGTATCTTGCACTGTACATGTAAAAAATCTAGCAATACTATGTCATTATGCAACCAAAATTTTCAATATTAGGCATTAACTGAACAGCACCTCGTTGTTATACTCTGAGTGTCGAGATGATATACTCTTGGGTTTAGCCTATGTAAAGATTATTATCAACACCTTGATGTTGTATATCTAGCATCACGGGAAACTTCTATGAAACATGGGACATCCAACTTAGAAAATATATACCTTAGTTTTTTTTGGTCAGCACCGCGATGCTAAATGACGGACGCCGAGGTGCTGCCCTCTCGGGATATAAGCCTAAGTCCTACTGCATAATAGCAATGAGGCGCTGGAATTATAGTGCTGAGGAATAAAAATATACAAGAAATAAAGTGGTGAGGTGCTTACATAGTCATCCTCCTCCTCCTCTTGTTCCTCCTCTGGCTCTGGTGAGGTGCTTACATAAGGCTATGTTTACCTCATTTTTAGGATGAGCTCTCAACCCCTCCATCTTAGACATAGGACTTCTCTTAGATTTAAAGGGATCCTTAGTCTTAAAACATATCTAGTGATTAGGTGGACACTCAACCTAGCCCTAGAGACTTAGAAGAGTTAGCCATAGGAATAAGTCATGCCTTAGGGGTGTTAGAAAAATCTACCTACCCTATAGCTTGAACCACATTCCTCACTTCCTTCAAGTCAAACTCTGAATCAAATAAACTTCAAACTTAAATCAATTCTAGCCTAATTGATTTTCTCCAAACTCAAATCAATGCCACATGATTGAAACCCATGATTGAAATCTAAAATTTAAATTCCAAATCAAAATTCCTAATTCAAAATCCTTCTTAAGTCCTTAATTCCCTCCTAAGGACTTAGCCTAAATCACCTTCAAATCAATTCAAACTCATAAAATTTTCTCATAACGCATTTATATTCTCATTTATATTCACATATATAAATAAAATATAAATTCAAATCAATCAAACTAAACCCAAAAATCAAACTCAAATTCAATCAAAATTCAACCTAAGCCTTTCAAGCCAAATTCTTGAACTTAGCCAAATCAACTTCAAATCAAGCCAAACTCTTGATTTTTAATCATGATTCAATCAATCCTACAATCATGAATCCAAATATAAATACAAACCTCAATCACCAATTCAAAACTAAATTCAAAAATTAATCCAAAATCCATTTCATGTTCACCCTTTGAACTTGAAATTGTCAAATGAATCAAAACACATTTGACTTCAAATCTCTTGTAAATGGATTTATATTTCAATCATAAGTCCATATGTGAGTTCAATCAAACTCAAATTAAGCTTTGAACAAGCCATTTAACCCACTTAGGCTCACTTGACCCAAAGTGACCTAAAGTACCCTTATGAGGCAAATTCTAATCCTAACCAAATCGGATCGAATCAAACTCACCTAAGCCTCTCATCATGATCAACAATCATCATGAGATGATCAATCAATAAAATTGGGTCAAACCATGTCAAACCTAAGGGTTGACCAAGTCAACACTTAGCCAAAATGAAACCCAACATAGCCAAAATCCACCATAGGCCAAATTGATTAAAACCAATGATCTAGGTTTATTCATGATCAATGTTTGAACTTGACCAAGTTAATATTTGAGACTAACCTAGGCAAATTGGCTACTTGACCCAAGTTGACCCAAGTTGACCCAACTTGACCTAAAAAGTCAAAATGTGTCAAAACTTGATCTAAGCCAAATTAATTGAAACTAATGGGTCAAGCTCATTCTAAAATGATTATTGAACTTGACCAAAGCCCCAATTGGCTAACTAGATCCAACCTAGCCCAATTGACCTTGAACCCAACTTGACCTAAAGGGTCATATTGAGCCAAGTTCAAATTTAACCAAAATTGATTGGAAACAAAGATACCAATCCCTTTCATATGACCAACCAAACCTAAACCTACCCATGACCTAGCTCAAATAGGTCAAATGGGTCAAATTTATCAACTTGACCTATTTGATCTAAATGAAATCATATAAACCAAATTGAATCAAACCAAAGCCACTAAAATATTTCAAATGGTCATATGAACTTGTCTTAACCCTTGGTTTGACCCAATTTGACCATTTGGTTAACTAAACCCAAGTTGACCCATTTTGACCTAAATGGGTCAACATGAACCAAATCACATCAAACCAACTCCAAATTCAATGAAACTTGGCCAAACCTATTTCTCATCATATCAAAAATACTCAAACTGAAATCATGGTCAAATGACCATTTTACCCTTAGGCCATAGGGTAAATTTTGGCTAAATCCATTTGGAATTTGGTCAAATCCTCTCCATAACAACTTGGCACCCTCTTAGTGGTTCAAGTAAACACTTGGGAGTGTGGTGCACCCAACCCAATGGGTTTGGGTCAGCCCAACCCAGCCTAATTGCCAAACCAACCACATGCCTTGAAATGGAGCACATGGAATCCTCCTTACACTCAATTCAAGCACATGGAAAGTTCGCCATTCCACTCCATGACCAAAATAGAATTTAAGGACACCCTAAATTACCTAACAAACTGATTCAATGAGCTCAATTGGATCAAAATGGCATAATCCTTCTCGATTGTCCGATTGCTCAAGGGGAAGATATACTGCCCCTAATTCAATTCAATCTTCACTCTCGCTCAGTCGATTGAAGCATAGGAACTCAGAGCAAGCCTTAGAGAGTCTTCCTAAGCTTCCTAGAGAGGATTTGAAATCTCCATTTTTTATTTTCATCACTTGAAAATAGGGGAGCTTGACTGAAATTTGAACTCACTCCACACTCAACATCAACCCAATTCCTTCTTCAAGCTCCATCAGAGGACCGAGTCAAAGTTGCCCAAGCTTTTTCTCAAGCTTCAAAGGCAAGGGAGAATCCAATTCTATCAAGACTGAGCTCAAGGAAAGAAGGAGTTGACCCATAGAAACATCCACTCAATCTCAAGAGCTCAAACTCTCATCAAAGCTTCATCTCAACTAGACAAAGCTTCTCTAAAGGATTCGAGCATTGACAATCACCTCCGGTGAGGTATGCCATTTTTTCAAGCTTAAGTTCAATGTATGTTGGTCCTTTATGATGTGAACTTCAATCCTAAGTTGATCTAGCCATTAGATGTTCTTATATGCATGTTTGGATGGTGTGGGTTAATTTTCATCCCAATCTGATCTCAATCAAGTTCGGATCATGGATTCAAACATGGATAGCCTCCATGACTCATAGAGAGCGGCAGGGATGAATCTCTGGTAGTCCATCCATGCATTTTGGACTGACTACCGAGATTAAAATGCATAATATCCATAATTTCCTCCCTCAAATCTATGACTTTAATCTCAGCCGTTCGATCCTTGATTGGGCAGCTAAGGAGAAAGAGGGTAGCACCACCACCATGTGGCACTACGATGTGATGAGTTAAGTACCCAATCCCATCACACCACGTGAAAAGCGCATGTCGCATCAGCGACACACATGGTGCCAACTAGATTAATAATATAATTAGAGATTATTTAATTTCTAATTAATTACTAAATCTTCTAAAATTCATATCTAAATGTAGAAAACTGAAAAAGATATATGAGATAAATTGCATATGAAAGATAATTGAACATAGAATATTTTAAAATTGATTTTAATTGATTTTGTATAGTTCTTTTCTTTGAATTTTGGTTTTATTAGGAATGTTAATTTGCTAATTACCTTTTAATTACTCCTAATTAATCCCAAACTTTTTAAGTTTAATTAGTTGGATGACTTCTGCCTCCCTTAATTTTCCTGGGATTTATTGGTGGCTTAATTATGAGAATTGCTAGTTCATTTCTTAATTACTCTCTTAATATAATTAAGCTTAATTAAGGTAATAATTAGTTATTTAACCCTATGATTTAGTCAATTAAGTTTTGATTAAGTGAATGTGAGGTTTATGGAATAATTTTGGATACTTTCCTTGAGATATTCCCTAAACCCCTTTTTCTTCCTTAATCCATTTTTAATTAAGGGTTAATTCACTAATTACCCCCTTAACTAATTTCATAAAATTCTAAAACTTTCCAGAACTTAATTAATGTATCTTGGATAGATTCTTAGGTGTTCAAGAGCCTAAGTACATTAAGGAAATCAAAACCCAACTCACATGTGTGAGAGGGTTATGAAATTACTTAAGTTAAAACCCCTTAGTTTAATTAATCACTAATCATGAGCCAAATTACATTAGGCCTTTCCTTACTAGGTGCATTACAAATTTAAATTCCTTTTGAGGTTTTATGTCATCTCAATGGCTCATAATTATTTGATTAAATATGCTACGGTGGTATAGGTAAGGTGTAATTAATGCACTTAATTCATATCTTAACATAATCAAAATATAAAATGTAATCATCTAAAAATTGAACTTAAATATTATACACATGTGGGAATGGGTTAAGAATAGAAAACTCACCTCGTACTTCTCAAATTAAATCAAACTCAAAACAAAACCAAACCTTCTTTAAAAATAATTTGATTTGCTTTAAGCTTTTCGTATTTCATAAGATTGTCTTTAGGAATTAATTAGGGTGAATGTGTTTACATGCTTTCATCATTTTATTTCTTTCCCAATATGCTAAATGTGTATGTCATATAAATTTCATGCATTCATTCTTTTTAAAAATAAAAAATGTAAGTGAAATGTTTCTTTTATGTCAAATTGCATGTTTTGGCTAAAATATGAATATGAGTGGCTATTATCAAATATTAAATCCAAATTATTTTCAAAATATATGAATCAATTATCAAAACTGAAAGCGTGTTACTTATATTTTATTTATAAGCTTGCATGTCAGTAAAATATAAGGATGTTCTTAGTGTAGTTTTCCTTTTCCCCTCTTTTAGTATGGTTTTGAATACGATTTGGCAACGTGTGTAGTTCATGTGAAAAGAACACAACACTTGACTAATCTCATTCCTATTCATTCCTGTGTTATTACCCAAGAAGGACATCTACCCTTATACATATAAATTGCATAAACAAAAATAAATCAACCAACACAACTTTTGCATCCTTTTTATTCTATTCATTTCTTTTGTACATATGCTTGTATTTATGGAAAGTGGTATATTAGTCAAGACAACCCTAGGATTACGAGGCTTTAAGTAGCCCTAAGTAGGTCTTTTACCTTACACCCCTGGTTAACAATGGCATCGTACTCACTTATGCCTTTCATACATTCACGTGTGCATGTGAAAATTGGATAAGAAACCCCTTTTCTACTTAATGAAAATCATGCATCATAAGCATTCAAATTTTCTTAAAAACCATTTAGCATTCATCATAAAGTGTGCTAAATATCATTTGTATGTATAGATATGCTTAGATTCATTCATATGCATGTTATACATGTTGGGAAAGAAATGAAGTGATGTATTTTGTGAATTTAATTCACTTTACTTAATCTTAAAATGTCTTTTTTGAATAGGTTGTTGTTTAGAGTTATCTAAACTTAGGATTAATTAAAACACATAATAAAACATTCACTAAAAAAACTAAACATGAATCCACTTTAGAAATTACTTATAGGGAAAGAGAAGTTCTCTTCTCTTTCCTCTCTTTAAACTTAGTAATTATAAGATTTATTCAAACCAAATAAAAATACAAAATAAAATCAACCCAAATCAATAAAAATAACTTAAATGAAACCATCCTCTAAGTTGAACACTTTCACATTTAGAAAATACAAACCCTAAAGCCATAGTTAAGCATACCACACAAACCTTCTAAAGCACACATTAGACTAAGTCACCACTTCTAGCTTTAGGTTAGGGTGGTGCATGGTTTGATGTTTGCTTATGATATATTTTAGTGATGTTAAATGTGCATAGAATGAATGATGATTTAGTAATCATTATTTTCTCAGGGATTGTGCTTAAGGGCGTAATAAATAAAATATAAATGCTTTGTGTGATTATACCTCTAAGCATAATTCAATATGCTAGGTGGACTTAGTCACCCATGTGTGGGGTGGTAAGTCCAATATATATGCTGGGAGTTGTATGGTTTGGTTAGCTAATCTCTATTTTTTGCAAGTGTTTGTTAGATTTACTTTTCCTTTTCATGTAGTTTTTGCAAATAGGATTTTGGAATGATTGTTATGGGGGATTAGGATGAGCATTGGTCATAAGATTACATCTTATGTACCATGTGAAGCCATTGGATCAACCACCTTCCAACCATCCAAAAGAAGAAAAGAAGAAGAAAGAAGAAAAGAAAAATGAAGAAATGAAGATTGAAGACCCCAATAACAATGAATGCCTTTCTTAATTATACTTAATTCATTTGTAATCTAAGTTGTATAAGAGTAAAGCTCAGCTACCCAATTTTTTTTTTAGGTTTGTGCGATGGTGCCCAACCATAAATGGCCTCTTATTCTTTTATGTTAGCTTTATAAATTGATTGATAATTTATTTAGCTTGTGCATTCAGATGACATCCTTTCCCTAATTTTTTCCTTGCTTGATGTATTGGATGTGGATTAGGCTCTTTGAGAAAATAAATCTTCTATCAAATTTAACAATTCAAAAATAAAATAAAGAACTCATAACCTCACCTAAAGGTTAGGCTTAAAATTAAGATAAAAGAATTACCAACCTTTAGCTGGATGAGTATTTCTTTTATAATATCATGCACAAATGCATATTATTTTCACTCTTGATTGGAGGGCCTCCACCTTCGCCAAAGAAACTCAGCTTGACTTTTGAGAGCCATGGTAGAAACACACCTCCTCCATTCTCGTTGATTTCGGCCAATAATCTTAGTTCTCATGCATTAGGCATATGAATCTTATAAGCATGAGTAAAATGATTATCCAAAAATGAAAATAACATGTAATATAATTTGCATTATATTTAGGTCATTTGAAGCATGCCCTTACATGATCTAGTCTCTTTAGGGAGTGAGTTTAAGGACTTAGTCTTTTTCTAAATAAACAACAACCTAGCTATCTTGCATAAATCATATGATTCACCTACATAAATTTAAAATCATAGGAGGAGTTGGCAGCCACCCCCATATGGTTGTAAGTCTATGTGGTTGGTGGTTTGTCCTCTCTTGTGGAGGCAAACCAAATACCCATTTTTTGCCTTAGATTTAGGTCGTGCTTTTGGCCCTCACTAAAGCTCCCTAGATTTAGGTTCTAAAGTTGCTTCTCCCTTCTATGGGCTATAAGCATAAATCCTCACCTCTTAGGAATTTCCATAACCTTATGTCATGGAATCATAAGCCCTAAACTTCTAATAAAAAGTAAACTCAAATGAACAATTCAACTTCAAAAAATGTAAAGCCTAACCATAGGATAGTTTGAGATGCTTACTAGGTTTCCTAGCATCGTGAGCATCTCCTACTTATCTTCCTTTAGCTTTGATAATAACTCCCTCTCTTTGATCAATCCCATTTGATCTTCCAAAATAAACTAATTATTTGATAGTCCTACCTATTGAAATCTTTGGAGACAACAATCATTTACCTTAATCAAGAGTATTCTTAAGGGATCTCATTTCTTAGGATGTAATTAACTATGGGGGCTTGCCTCTGTAGGGAACATAACGAACCTAGTTTAAAATAAATCTAACTTTACTTTTTTGTGTAAAGTAGGGGAAGACTCTTTGGTACATATGCAGACCCATTGTCCTTAGGAGTCCTTGTTAAGGTGATTAGGTCCATTGTAGGGTGGTGACTTCTATCTTTTGAGGTAGTACACCTCTCCTTAATGTTGTACCCGATCACCCTCAATAAGAATATATGCAGATCTACGTGGTATCAAAAATGCATAAAAAGAAGATGTATATTTCCATCTTCATCCTGTATATAGTGAAGATGGAGGTATATATTTTATTCTTTAGAAATTTTTATTAAAATTTCACCACTAATTTGTCTAGCAACTCCACTAGGGACAGTTCCTCTCTCCATCTTTGGTAAATGATCGTTGTGTCCAAGTATCGATAGTGAGTTTGTACTTTGGTATGAATCCAAGACTATCTTTCATTCTATTGGCACTTAGCTTATTTCAATCTTAAGTTAAGCTACCCACCATCTTTAGGTTTTAGGACCTCACCTAGTGTTGGTCTTAAAACCCCCGTTAGGTTCTCCAATGGATAAAAATAAAAAGATCTAATAAAAAGAAAACATTTAAAGACTTCCTCCTTATCATTTTTATGGTAAGGAAAGGTTCATTCTAAAATAATAAAGACAAAATAAATCCTTATCAAAAATCATGCTTTTCAAAAAGCACTCTTTCAAAATGCACATAATAAAATAGTTTGCACAAAAATTTTCCTAAATCAACTTAATCTAACAATCTTTATGATTGTTATATGTAAGATCGCCTTTACAAAAATAAGATTCCAACAATTACATTTTCAAAAAAATACAAATGAGTTTCTAATTCATTTTGGTGAAGACCTCATTTTCAAAAATAAAAATTTCAACAATCACATTTTCAAAAGCATAAAATATGAAGATGGGCCTTTCCATTCAATACATCCAAATGTGTTGAATGGATATTACCCCTTCAAGCAAAATCCTAACTTTGAACTTCCACCTAATACATTCCATGTGTTAGGTTGGGATTTTCATGTTTTCAAAAATCACATGTGAAACCTCTCCATTCAATATACCCACACTTATTGGGTGGAGGTCTCATTTTTAAACAAAATCAAAAATAAAATTTCAAAACGCACATATGAACCTTTCCATTCAATATACCCATACTTATTGAATGGAAGTTTCATTTTCAAACAAAACTAAATTTTTCAAAAGCACATGTGCATATCTTCATTCAATATACCCAAATTTATTGAATGAAAATTTCATTTCAAAATAAAATGACATTACTTTGAAATCCCACTTAACATATTCCACATATGATTAGGTTGGGATTTCCTCTTTCAAAAAAAGCAATAATCACACACTAAATATACACCTTTGAAAAATGAAACATAATTGATTTCCATCTTACATACCCAAATTTGTTAAATGGAAATCTCCCTTTTCAAAAATCAACAAAAACAAAATTTTCAAAATACATTTGAAACTTCATTCTAGCATATCCCATTTGTTAAAATGAAGTCTCCATTTTCCAAAAATAAAATTTGAAACACACTTTTGAAAATTTCATTTAGCATACTCAAATTTGTTAAGTGAAATATCCATTCCACAAAAAATTTCAAAACATATTTGGAACTTCATTCTAGTATGCCCCATTTACTAAAGTGAACTCTCCTTTTTCAAAAAAAAAAATTTGAAACACCTTTGGAATTTCTTTTAACATACTCAAATTTGCTAAGTGAAATTTCCACTTCACAAAATATCCAAAAAAAAAACACTTTTGGAACTTCTTTCTTTAGCATACCATATTTGCAAAAGTGAAGTCCCCATTTTCAAATTAAAATCAAAACACAATAATTTTGAATACATCTTTTGGAATTCCATTTAGCATACTCAAATTTGCTAAGTGGAATTTCCATTTCACAAGATTAAATGAAACTTCATTTTAGCATACCATATTTGCTAAAGTGAAGTCTCCACTTTTCAAAAACAAATCAAAATTAAAAAGAAACACATTAGGATTTCCTTAGCATACTCAAATTTGCTAAGGATCCAACTTTTCAAAAATCAAAATATCCAAAAACAAATGAAAAACTTTAGGATTTTCTTAGCATACTCAAATTTGCTAAGAATCCTATTTTCAAAAATCTTCAAAAAAAATACACTTGGGTTCTTCACTTAGCATACCCAAAATTGCTAAATGGGAATTCCAATTTTCAAAATCACCAATAATTCACAAGATAAAGCAAACAAAGAAAAAGAAACAATTATTTTGAAACACCTCACTTAGCATACTCAAAATTGCTAAGTGAGTGGATTCCAAAATTCCAAATCAAAAATAAAACCAATTTACTTTAAAATACTCAAATTTGTTAAAGGAAATGGTCCTTAAATCAAAATCTAATTTCAAACATGAACCTATGGAAGCATCTTTCTAAAAATATTAGAACCCATTTTCAACATACTCGAATTTGTTGAAATTGGATTCATATTCAAAAATTTCTCTTTCTAATCAAATCTCTAAATCTTCTCTAAATTCATTTGAACCCCACTTAACACTTCCAAGATGTTGGATGTGGGTCCAAATTTTAAAATTCAAATTCAGAAATCAACAAAATAAAAATCTGATCTAAGATTATTTCCAACATTGTAGATTCTTAGCATCAGTTGCATTTACAGCTATAGTTCACTTTTCAATTTTCAGTTGATTATAATGGCAGTTTCACAGAAGTTTGTGTTTACTTCACCTAAGGCATGGACTTGGCCTTGGATTAGGTCAATCTCCCTCGAGCTTATCACACCCATCTCATCCATTTCGGTAGAGATTTTGAGGGGGTGAGGATCACCTGTGAGGGCACTCCCCTCACATCTATTTGCAGGACCGTAGTGGCCGGGCAGAAGCCAGTAATTCAGATTGATTTGCCATCAGATTCTAACATCCCCTCACTAAAGAGGAAGGCAGTGGTAGTTCCATCGCCAACAAGACAAGGTGCACTGCACCCTGTGGTTTCGCTCTGAAGGCCTAACACCCACTCATTGGCACCCTCTAAGGGTAAGGCTCCTAATCCAGAGATTGCCTCCCATCTTTTTGGGGCTCTTACTCCACTCACCCTACTAAGACTCAGAGGAGGACTAGAAACCACATGATTAAGAAGTATCATACACGTATTTCTAGGGAGATGGAGGCCGCTACATGATCAGTTATGGAGGAGGCGCCCACTCTGATTTCCTCATTGGTTATAATGAACCTGTTTCATCCTCTCTCGACAGAGAGGTTCTTGAGGATCCACTTCACCTCCACCGGGGTTCGACCACCTCGCAGCTAAAAGTAGAAGGTTGTATGCCGGCATTCGATCAGTTCTACGCCAGGTTGGCGGAGCTTACAAACATTCTGAGTCCATAGCTCAATTTGATTTGATATTTGTTATCCCCCATAGCGTGGGGAAACATCTACAACAGGAGAGGGCCACAGAGACCCCCACTTCAGTACAAATCATGGGTCGAGAGAGGCGGATGTTTGGTCGGCAGTCAGTGGCCTCCGAACTCATTAATTTCCCTGATTGTCGCACTACTTGCGTCGATCACATAGATATTATTTTGCTTACAAGAACATAGGAAGAGGGTCCCTGTCCCAAGAGAGTTGGTGGCATCTCCACTACCCCGCTCTACTCCTCGTCCATAGTCACCCGTTCACTTGGCTGCATCTCCGCCAAGGCCATGAAGGCCACCGGAAGAAGAGAACCCGTTGGTGATCCATGGTGAGGATCCCATTCCATCTACACCACCTACTGTGGCAAGGCCGAGCTCTCCTACTCAACCTTCTACCCTAGTTATGGTGTGGAAGGAATGGCAACCTCGAAGAATAGTGGTCATCCCTTCACCAACACCATCAGTTCAGCAGGACACAGAGATGGTTATAGCAGTTACAGAGGGAGGAGATGATAACCCAATTGCACCCATGATAGTAGAGCCTCCTAGAAGTGTCACCCATTTCATAGTCTGTGACAGCCAAGAGTGCATCTCTTTTAGCTAGCACATTCCTCACAAGATTGATTCTCCAGCAGCGAGGAGATCCGGTGCCTCACAGTTCATGATGTGGATCCCATCATCGATCAGCCGAAAGCATTTGTACCAATTTTGATAGATCAGTCTTTAGATGACATAGTAGCTCACTATTTCATCAAAAAAAGGAGATCCTAGGATATGACTGGCCTGATGAGGAGAAGATCAGCTTTGATCCCAATAAAGATGATTTGTTGGGAGACTCAGTCGGGGTTTGCATGGTAGATACCAGGGGATCCCTCCTCAGAGTGCAGTAAGCTATGGAAGGTGATGAGGTTGAGTAGGAAGACACAATCCAATCAGCCAAACACCTCTGATATCAGTTAAAGCAGAAAGGAATAAATAGATAAGATGGTGAGGTAGCTTGAGGACTTGTTAGTAGCCAAGATTTCAAAAATAAGCCCCAGAAGTCATTCTACTATAGTGAGACACTAGAAGTGGTGCATGTCTTGGACCCAGCCAAGACCTTACCTCCCATTGAGCAAGGTAGCACTAGCATGTATAGGAAGGTAGTGGAAAGTACCTCCATACAAGAGAAAGACATCAGATCTTTGGTTGAGCAGTAGGTGAAGGAAGCATTGGCTCAAGCCCAAGGAGGATCATCAGCTCCAAAGGGTAGACCCTACACGAAAGAATTTGATGCCTCAAATATCCCAAAGGTTTCATGCCACCTTCCTTCAAGAGTTTTAATGGAAGTGAAAACCTGAGGCAGCATATTGCACACTTGTGCAGGCTAATGCGGGTGGAATGCTTTACTATTCTCCTCTTCATCGAGCCTAACAGGATAGCTTTTCGATTGGTATGTCTTCCCAACAGTTCAAAGAAAGACATTTGTTGAGTTGGAGGAACTCTTTGTCAAGAGGTTTGCTGGAGCTCAGCAGAGGGTTACAGTTGATGATCTCATTGTAGCACAATAACACCTAAGTGAGTCCCTTGTTGACTATATTTTTAGATGGCATAACCTAAGTATGAAATGCGAGTCATAATTATCTGAGCAGCATACCATTGAGATTCTTATAAAGAATATCCATGGCCCAGTCGCCTTCATGTTTAAGGGCTTCACCATCAAAACTTTTGAGAAGCTAATCAACAAGGTGGCTAGTCTACAAGGAGAGGCCAAACAGTTGCATTTTCAAGACCAGTTGCCCAAAGGAAAGCCATAGAAGGTCTATGAGAAGAAGCCCGGGCCAGTGATAGTAGTGGATAAGGGGAAGCAACTACCTAGAGATCAGTCTAAGAGGCCACAACCTTAGCTTCCTTCACTTTCACCTCCTCTACCACCACCAAGGCTTCCTTACCGACATCCACAGCCTCCACAGCCAACACCACTACCTCCTCAGCCATATCATCAGCAGCAGTGACACACATACCCACTACCAGGTAGCTATGGTCCACCAACTCTTTTGGATAAACTTAATAAACCTTATTCATTTAAGAGAGGTAATCAGGAAGATCTTTAAGAATCACTTAAAGAAGCCTGATTTTTATCTACTCAAGCGTAAGAGATCGAAGGAAGTGGGCAAAATCCATGATTTTAACTTTTTCCCCTACCACCATATGCAAGGTCATGTTTTGGAGGATTGCTTCATATTTCAGGACCGGTGCTGTAGCTATCCCAAAGGAATACCTTATGGAACAACCATCCAGTTCCATTAGGGTAATCCTTGGGGATACTTGTGATCCTTCCAAAACCAAAGAAGTTTGGGATATCTCTTTATCCAAAACCTCTAAAAAGATCATTTAAAAGATGAAGAAACTTTCCTTGCAGATGCCTGAGTCATCTCAAACCTCCAACATCAAGGGAGGTTTGCAAGTTGCCAATGCCAACACGGGGAAAGGAGGAGCTCGATAGTAGCAGCATGTGTCAGCTCGGGATAGCCTAGTAGCATAACCACCGATCAAGTCTAGCCTCCAATCTACCGTTGCAGCTACCATATCGGTGACTTCCTCTACTTCGACTAGTTCTTCTTCTTCTACAAGTAGAACTCTTGTATCGGTGGATAAAGGCATCAAATCCCTTACCCCACTTACTTTACTTGATTTTTACTTTGTACCTCCTATCAAATCCAAGAAATTGAAGAATAAAGCTAGCTTGAATTACAACTGTGTCACTTCTAATGGGCTTTCTACTTCTATTCTTAATGATAACTCTTCAAGTCAAAATAACTATAATAATTCTGATCTTCCTCTTTCTGATTCAGAGTTGGACTTTCTTACTCTGAATACTACAAGTTCACCTCTTGAGATAGACTTAGAGTCATTTGATTCTGAGGATCCCATCGGAGAAGCTGTAGGTGAGCCGAATGTGTAGGTAGAACCTTCTATTACCCTACCACAAGAGATCACCGAAGTCAACCTCTATAGTGGCAAGGTTCTACCTCCTAGGGTAGCGCCTCAAGATAGAGGGAAATAAGTCATTGGTATAGAGGATCTAGAAGCCCCTCCACAGGATGCTCCACCCTTGGATATGCTTGTGGACAATCAACCCAAAGTGGACTACAATGTCCTCTCTCATCTAAGAAAGTTGCCATATAAGCTAAGCATATATGATGCCCTTGTGTTATCTAAAGAGATGAGGGAATCATTAATCAAGGCTCTCCTTGATCCAAAGATATGCTTAGCTCAATTGATCGCTATAGGTGAAGAAGCACATTACATAAAAAAAGCCCAGGGGATCACTTTCATAGATGAAGACCTTCTTTTGGGGGACTTGGAGCACAACTATCTCCTCCACATCATAGTTGACATGGGCAGATTCAGACTTATCAAAGTTCTCATTGTTCTAGGTGCATCAATCAACATTATGAGTCTAAAGACCCTTGCCTATTTTAGGATCAACATTTCCACACTCCAAGGAGATCTCATGATGTTGAGAGGATTCAATGAACAAAGTGAGAGGGCTTTAGGTTTCATAGTGTTACATTTGGAGATAGGTGACTGGAAGACTGAAGCCAAGTTTTACATCATTGATTTGAATGCTTCACTCACTGCTTTGCTCAGTAGGCCTTGGATACATCAGAATAAGATAATTCCATCCTCTTTCCATCAGCACATCAAGTTTAGAAAGGATGGGATTGAATACTGTGTCAATAGAGATGAAAAGTCATTTTCAGTTTGAGAGATTGAGATTTATGAGAATGCAACCTATTATCTTCCTCAAAGCACCCTTTCTTGTGAACTTGGACAAAACTAAAAATTAAAATAAAAAGAAAATGAAGAAAAATAAAAGGTAAAAGAAAAAGAAAAGAAAAATGAAAATCTAAGTGAACATGAAAAATGAATTGAAGAAGAAATAGATCCGCATATCACAATCCACACACAGTTCATTCCATCATATGGACACGTGGGTAGGATGACTCAACCTCCACCAGACAGAGGCAGAGGCAGAAATAGAGGCAATTCCAGAGGTGGAAAACCCCTTGGTTGGCCATCAGCCAATAGAGGTCATGTTCTAGTTCATAGGAGTACCCTTACTATTCACATAGACTTGGAATCCAGTTTGGAGGACGAGTCTAATGTGATTAGTATACAAGCCAACCTTCCTCAGTGGGTTCTATTGGAGGTGACTTTAAATCCAGACAGAGATGAAGATCGGGCCTCCAGACAAAGCAAAGTATTTGAATCAGGTTTATGTGAGACTATTAGGCAGCAGCTAGGAACCTTAGCTCTAACCTCACATTCATCTCAAAATGTTGAAGGTTTAGTAGTTAAGGAAGCCCCTAAGTCTTCGAGTGATATGAAGCTGAAGAGATTCTTTTTGGGATCATCATCCTCAAGTCCTGAAGTTGAAGTAGAACTTTAGGAGGATACATTTAAAGAATTAATGGAATTACCATTTAACTTTTACTCACCTTGTGTTCATAATCTTATACAGAAAGGTTTGGTTCCTCACGCATGGTCTAGACATAGGTTAGAGTATTTTGAAAAGTTATGGAACAATACAGGTAGGGAAGCACAATCAAGAGCAAGGCTAGGATTCGGTACAGTGGGTCCAGTCGATGACGATAATTACTGCTTAGTTGTTACCAATCATTTGGAGTCTGATATGTTCTTTTCACACAGCGCCGGCTCTTATGAGAATGAGTGTTTAGAAATCCCAGATGATCCAAATGATCTCCAAATCAAAGATGAACTGCCAGAATTTGAAGAGGAGATTCATTCAACAACAGACAAGCTTAAAAAAATCAACCTCGGGATAGAAGAAAATCCACTCCTGACGTACATCATTTCATTGCTGAATGAAGAAGAAACTAATGACTTAGTTAGGCTATTGATTGAGTTTAAGGACTTCTTTACATGGAGTTATGAAGAGATGTCTGGATTATCTCCTGGCATAGTAGTCCACAAGCTAGCAATAGATCCTAATGCTAACCCTATCAAGCAAGCTACTGGATGCATGCGATTAAAAATTGAACAACAGGTCATTTCTAAATTCAAGAAACTAATCGATGTTAGTTTTATCAGGGAAAAAAATATCCTACTTGGTTAGCTAGTGTCATCCCAGTTAAAAAAAAGAATGGTCAAATTTGCATATGTGTCAATTTCAGGGACTTAAACAAGGCATGTCCTAAGGATGAGTTTTCTCTTCCTATACTAGAATTAATGGTGGACATTGCCTCATCTCATGCAGTGTTCTCTTTCATGGATGGGTCATCTAGCAACAACCAAATCAAGATGTCTCTTGAAGATGAAAGAAATATTACTTTTAGAACCCCGATCAAAATCTTCTGTTATAGGGTCATGCCTTTCATCCTTAACAATGTTGGTGCTACATACAAATGGGCCATGACTCAGATCTTCTACGAACTCATCCATCATCAAGTTGAGTGTTACGTTGATGATCTAGTAGTCAAGAGTAGAAAAAAGGAAGACCATCTCTTAGACTTGAGAGTAGTTTTCAAACGGTTAAGATAATATAACCTTAAAATGAATCTCCTGAAGTGTGCATTCGGAGTAGCTTTAGAAAATTCCTTGGGTTTATTGTCTGACACCAATGAATAGAAATAGATCTAAAAAAGATTAAAGCTATCTTAGAAATGCCACCTCCTAAGAGTTTAACTCAACTCAAATCCTTCTAAGGATAGCTAGCATATCTAAGACACTTTATTTCCAACCCATTAGGGAGATGCAAGCCATTCTCAGCATTTATCAAAAAGGATGCCAAGCTCAAGTGGGATGACAAGTGTCAGCATACCTTCGAAGACATCAAGAATGATTTGAAGTCGCCTAGCAGTTCTATCTCTGTGGCCACTCATCCTCTACACTGCTGCATTAGATGACTCTCTCGGCACTTTGTTGGCCCAAGCCAACAACGAAGGGAAGGAGAACACTCTCTACTACCTCATCCATCATCTTATTCCTGCTGAAGCAAACTATCCACCTATTGAGAAATATTGCTTAGCTTTGATCTTTGCTTCCCAAAAGCTATGACATTATATGCTCTCTCATAAGGTGAACTTGATCTCCAGAACCAATCCGCGGTAGTAACTCATGACATGGCCAATGTTATTTGGATGTTTGGCACCATGGTCCATGATTCTCTTGCAATTCGATATCATATTCGTACCCCTCCATGCGATAAAAGGTTAAGCACTAGCTAATTTCTTAACAACACACCCACTTCCTACTGATTCTTCGCTTAGTGATGATCTCCCTGATGAACAAATCATGAACTTAGGGGAGGTTGAAAACTGCCGATGGGAGATGTATTTTAATGGGGCAGCTTCTTTTCATAAAGGGGAAGCACCACAACCTACTCTTCCAGGAAAGGTAGGGGTAGGAATTATTCTATTAACTCTAGACTGTGATGTGATGAGATTCTCATACTATCTTTCTAACCCCTGCACTAATAATGAAGTTGAGTATGAGGCTTTGATTGTCAGTCTAGAGTTAGCCATCACTATCAGTGTCAAGAGCATTAACATCTTTGGGGATTCTCAGTTGGTCATCAACCAGATTGTTATGTTCTACAAGATTCTCAAACCCAAGATTCATCATTACCACAAGTATACCATGAAGCTGTTGGCCCAAATTCTTGAAGTCACCATCTACAAGGTTCCCCGAGCAGAGAACATAGTAGCAGATGCTTTGTCCAAACTTGCCAAAGAATTGGCATGTCTGGAAGATGAGTCCATTTCAATATGGGTCCAAAATAGACAAGTCCTATCCCCTATTAATGTTGAACTCATTGAGAGACTTTCTCTTGAAGAGGAGGTTGTCGTTGCTTATAAGGATAAGGAGATGGATTGGAGAAAACCATTCATAGAATATTTGAACACCGATAAATTACCTCAACAAAAGTCACAAACCCATCTGGTGAAACAAAGAGCTCTCTCATATGCTCTCATTGATGGCACCCTATAACGGTCCTTTCACCAAATGTGGTTACATTATTTAGGAAAACACAAAGCTTGTGGCATTGTAACTGAGGTACATTCAGGTCTATGCAGAGCAGATCAATCCAGTCTGAAGATGAAGACAAAGATCAAAAAGACTATGATACTACTGACCTTCGATGATTACAGACTGCTTGGATGTAGCTAGGAGATGCCACTAGTGTCAGATACACGGTGTGGTCCTCCACCAACCACCCAACATTCTACACCCTACATTCACTACATGGCCATTCGAGTGTTGGGGTACTGACATTGTGGGTCCGATCGATCCTCCTTCTTCTATGGGTCATCGATCCATCTTAGCTACCACTGACTACTTTTCCAAGTGGGCGGAGGCAATCCCAATCAGAGAGGTCACAACTCAGCATGTACTTCAGTTTTTTAGGAACCATATCGTATATAGGTTCGGGGAGCCTCGATGAATTACATCTGATAATGGTACTGCATTCAAAGGCACCAAGATCAACAACTTTGCCAGAAGACATGGTATAGATTAGAGATACTCCACCATCTACTACCCCAGAGCAAATGGTTTAGCAGAAGCATTCAATAAAACTCTCATCTAGATACTAAAGAAGACTCTTGATGATAATAAGCAGCAGTGGAATGAGCAATTAGTTGAAGCCTTGTGGGCCTACCGCACCACATACCGAACTCTAACTCAATCTACCCCACTTTCCTTAGTGTATGGGTCCGAAGTCATTCTACATTTAGAAGTTCAACTCCCATCACTAAGAGTTGTATTGGGTAGCAAGATCACTACAAAGTAGAATGCAAAGTTACGATTAAAAGAGCTCAAAGGTTTGGAGGAGAGTCACCTATGGGCATGCCAGAACCTCGAGTTGTACAAGGCCAAAATGATTCAAGCTCACAACAAGCTGGTTCGCCATAGGTCTTTCCGAGTAGGAGAACTTTTGTTAGTCCTAAGGAGACTAATTGTTGCCCATCGAAAGATGGGAGGAAAGTTTAAACCCACTTAGGAAGGCCCCTATATCATAGAGAAGGCCTACCAAGGAGGATCTCACTAATTTATTGATTGTAAAGGGGAACACCCGATGCTTCCAATTAATGGGCTCTATCTAAAGAAATATTACCCATGAAATAAATCATGTTTGAAAATAATTATTAATAAAAAACAAAATCAGATTCCATTCATCAAAATCTTCTCTTCTTTTGAAGCGTTGTTTGCTTGTCATACGAATCTTCCATGGTGTGTTTAGGGTAGGTGTATGAGTCTCCCAGTGGCATCCTATCCCTCTTTCACAACACAAACACCGTGACACTACTAGAATAGGTGTAAGAGAACCCAGAGGCATCCTATTTTGATTAGCATAATTAAGTTAGGTGTAAGAGAACCCAAGTAGCATCCTTTCTTAGTGGGAATTCCCGGTTGCCATCCGTAGCACTGTCCCATCAAAATCCCTAAGCGTGTTTAAGGTAGGTGTAAGAGTCCCGAGAGGCATCCTATTCTCTTTTAACACATGCACAAAAATAAACACATATCTTCTGACTCAAGTTATTTTGATGTGGGAGCAAGCCCCCTGTGGCAATCACTCATTAGCTGCTCTAGGTCGAGTCTACATGCTACCTCGCTAGTATGTCACCTCAGTGGTCACTTGTTTGGAGGATGTGAGTCCCCGTGCTTTCTTACTAACTTGACCATTGCAAACCAACGAGCACCTTGTTAGTATGGTAGTCTCCACTGCCCATCTTGTAAGCTACCTCATGTTGATTTTGTTTAAGAAGATGTGAGTCCATGTCCTTTCTTATTGAACTAATCATCATGATCTAACTAGGTCGAGTATATTTGAGGCTTAGAATAAGTCCCCTCAAAGGCTCCTTTACTCTTGACTACATTTGAGTTGAAATAAGTTCCCCAGGGGCATTCACTCAGTAGTCGGCCTAGGTCGGATAGCACCTATCAAGCGAAAGATAGACTATCCCAGCAATCTGTTATGTTATAGGAGGATGTGAGTCCGTGAGCTTTCTTCCTAGGCTGATTGTTGCAAACCTACAGACACATTAGTTTGGTTGATGTTCGCTATGCTAACAGCAACTCACCTGGTGGATACACCACTATTGGCAGATGTGACTCCCCACGCTTTCTCCTTGAGTTGGCCACCGAATACCTATTTGATATATGACTAACCATGTCATTTTCTCTAGGATTTTGGATTAAGCACTTAGCGGCCCCATCCCCTACGGGAACTCTATTTGGATCACATTCTTTGAGACCCCATTTAGACATTACCCGGGTTACTCTTGGATTAGACAGTCTCCCTTTCCTAGTAGCCACCCTTGTGGTTGGAGAATTTGTTCAGCGGATGCATAGATTCTCCCTTCATTTAGTAAATCTGAGATAGGTCTAGGCTGATATAAGCTCCTTCTCAGTTTAATCCCTCATAAACTAATAGGGTCCATGATAAATGAATAAATAAACAAATTAATTAATTCACTTGTGGATTAGAATTCAAGCCCCCAAAGAGCCCCTTTTTCTAAGCAAGCATCCTATCTTTAGGGTAGTGTCAGCAAAACTCTCTATAGGAATTATCTAATTACCTGAGTTGAGATAAATCCCTGAGTCGGTACTAACTCCGTACTCACCCTTAGGTTGGGTTCAATTTGTTTTGTTACAAGTAGGTTACCCTGATAGTCATTCTACTTTGGAAGATGTAAGATTATGACACATTCTTTCTAGCATGACTATCGTAAACTGATGGGCAGCCCGAGGTTGGGTTTAATTTGTTACCCAAAGTAACTGATCACCCCAGTTATCTTTTGTAGTGGACAAATGGTCATAGTAACTTGACCCAACCCTTGGTTTGACCCAATTTGACCATTTGTTCAACTTGACCCAAGTTGACCCATTTTGACCTAAATGGGTCAACATGAGCCAAATCACATCAAACCAACTCCAAATTCAATGAAACTTGTCCAAGCTTATTTTCTCATCATATAAAACATACCCAAACTAAAATCATGGTCAAATGACTATTTTACCCCTAGACCATAGGGTAAATTTTTTCCAAATCCATTTAAAATTTGGTCAAATCCTCTCCAAAACAACTTGGCACCATCTTAGTGGATCAAGTGAACACTAGGGAGTGTGGTGCACCCAAACCAATGATTTTGGGTCATTCCAACCTAGCCCAATGGCCAAACCGACCACATGCCTTGAAGTGGAGCAAATGGAATCCTCTTACACTCAATTCAAGCACATGGGAAGTTCACCATTCCACTCCTTGGCCAAAATAAAATTCAAGGAACTGATTCAACGAGCTCAATTGGATCAAAATGGCACAATCCTTCTCAACCGTTTGATTGCTCAAGGGGGAGATATACTCCACCTAATTCAATTTAATCTTCACTCTCCCTGAGTCGATTGAAGCATAGGAACTCAGAGCAAGCCTTAGGGAATCTTCCTAAGCTTCCAAGAGAGGATTTGAAAACTCCATTCTCAATTTTCATCACTTAAAAATAGGAGAGCTTGACTGAAATTTGAATTCACTCCACACTCAACATCAACCCAATTCCTTCTTCAAGCTCCATCAGAAGACCAAGTCGAAGTTTCCCAAGCTCTTTCCCAAGCTCCAAAGGCAAGGGAGAATCCAATTCGATCAAGGTCAAGCTCAAGGCAAGGATGAGTTGACCCATAGAAGCATCCACTCAATCTCAAGAGCTCAAACTTTTAGCAAAGCTTTGTCACAACCAGATGAAGCTTCTCCAAGAAATTTGAGCACTGACGATCACCTCTGGCGAGGTACGCCATTTTTTTAAGCTTAAGTTCAATGTATGTTGGTCCTTTATGATGTGAACTTCAATCTAGGTTGATCTAACCATTAGATGTTCTTGTATGCATGCTTAGATGGTGTGGGTTGATTTTCATCCCAATCTGAGCTCAATCGAGCTCGGATCATGGCCTTAAACATGGACGATCTCCATGGCTCACAAAGAGCAACAGAGAATGGCCTTCCATCCACATATTTTGGATGGACGACTGAGATTAAAATGCGTAATATCCATAATTTCCTCCCTCATATCTATGGATTTAATCTTAGCCGTCTGATCCTTGATCGGACAGCTGAGGAGAAAGCGTAGCTCCGCCGCCACACGGCACTATGATGTGAGGGTTAAGCACCCAATCTCATTGCACTATGTGTAAAATGCATGTCGTCTTAGTGACACACGTGGCACCGATGAGATTAATAATATAATTAGGGATTATTTAATTTATAATTAATTACCAAATCTTCTAAAATTCATATCTAACTGTAGAAAAATTAGAAAAAATATGAAATAAATTGCATATGAAAGATAATTGAACATAGAATATTTTAAAATTAATTTTAATTGATTTTGAATAGTTATTTTCTCTGAATCTAAGTTTCATTAGGAATGTTAATTTGTTAATTACCTTTTAATTACCCCATTGATTAATCTCAAACTTTTTGTTTTTAATTAATGGGATGACCCTTGCCTCTACTAATTTTCTTGGGATTTATTGGTGGCTTAATTAGAAATATTATTTCATTCCTTAATTAGTTTGTTAATGTAATTAAGCTTAATTAAGGGAATAATTAGTGGTTTAACCCTCTGATTGAGTCAATTAAGTTTTTATTAAGTGAATCTAAGGTTTAGGAAATAATTTTGGTACACTTTCCTTAAGATATTCCCTAAATCCCCTTTTTCTTCCTTAATCCATCCATAATTAATGGTTAATTTACTAATTACCCCCTCAACTAATTTCATAAAATTCTAAAACTTTCCAGAACTTAATTAATCTATCTTGGATATATGCTTAGGTGTTCAAGAGCCTAAATACATTAAGAAATTCAAAACCCAACTCACATGTTTGATAGGGGTTATGAAATTACTTAAGTTAAAACCCCTTAGTTTAATTAATCACTAATCATGAGCCAAATTTCATTAGGCCTTTTCTTCCTAGGTGCATTGCAAATTTAAATTCCTTGTGAGATTTTATGTCATCTCATTGGCTCATAATTATTTGATTAAATATGCTAAGGTGGTATAGGTAAGCTGTAATTAATGCTCTTAATTCATACCTTAACCTAATCAAAATATAAAATGGATCTAGTCATCTAAAAATTAAACTTCAATATCATACACATGTGGGAATGGGTTAAGAATAGGAAACTCACCTCACACTTCTCATATTTTATCAAACTAAAAACAAAACCAAACCTTCTTTAAGATCAATTTGATTTGCTTTAAGCTTTTCTTATTTCATAATATTGTCTTTAGGAATTAATTAAGGTGAATGTGTTTACATGCTTTCATCATTTTAGTTCTTTCCCAATATGCTAAATGTCTGTGTCATATGAATTTCATGCATTCATTCTTTTCAAAAATCAAAAATGAATGTGAAATATTTCTTTTATGTCAAATTGCATGTTTTGCTTAAAATAGGAATATGAGTGGTTATTATCAATATTAAATCCAAATTATTTTCAAAATATATGAATCAATTATCAAAACAGAAAGTGTGTTACTTATATTTTATTTATAAGCTTGCATATGAGTGAAATGTAAGGATGTGCTTAGTGTAGTTTTCCTTCTCCCCTCTTTTAGTATGGTTTTGAATAGGATTTGGCAAAGTCTGTAGTTCATGTGAAAAGAAGACAACACTTGCCTAATCTCATTCCTATTTATTTCTATGCTATTACCCAAGAAGGACATCTACCCTTATACATATAAATTGCTTAAACAAAAATAAATTAACCAACACAAACTTTTGCATCATTTCTTTTCCATTCATTTTTGTTGTACATATGCTTGTATTTAAGGAAAGGGGTATATTAGTCTGGACAACCCTGGGGTTGCAAGGCTTTAAGTAGCCCTAAGTAGGTCTTATACCTTACACCCCTGGTTAACAATGACATCGTACTCACTTATGCCTTTCATACATTCATGTGTGCATGTGAAAATTGGATAAGAAAACCCCTTTTCTACTTAATGAAAATCATGCATCATAAGCATTCAAATTTAATCAAGTAAACCACTTAACATTCATCATAAAGTATGCTAAACATTTCCATTTGTATGTATAGATATGCTTAGGGTTCATTCATATGCATGTTATACATGTTGGGAAAGAAATGAAGTGATGTGTATTTTGTGATTTTAATTCAATTTACGTAATCTTAAAATGCCTTTCTTTTTGAATAGGTTTCTTTAGAGTTCATCTAAACTTAGGATTAATTAAAACACATAATAAAACATTCACTAAATAAAACTAAACATGAATCCACTTTAGAAATTACTTAAGGTAGGGGAGGAAAGAGAAGTTGTCTTCTCTTTTCCCTCTCTTTAAAATTTAGTAATTGATTGTAGGATTTATTCAAACCAAATAAAAATACAAAATATAATCAACCCAAATAAATAAAAATAACTTAAATTAAGCCATCCTCAAAGTTGAACACTTTCACATTTAGAAAATACAAACCTTAAAGCCATAGTTAAGCATACCACACAAACCTTCTAAAGCACACACATTTAGACTAAGTCACAACTTCTAGCTTTAGGTTAGGGCAGTGCAAGGTTTGATGTTTGCTTTTGTCTTATGATATATGTTTTAGTCTCGATGTTAGGGTGAATGTGCATAGAATGAATGGTAGGACGATTTAATCTAATCATTATTTTCTGCAAGGGATTGTGCTTAAGGGGCACTGTAATAAATAAAAATATAAATGCTTTTGTTGTGTAGGTGCTCATAATCCAATAGGCTAGGTGGACTTAGTCACTCATGTGCGGGGTGATAAGTCCAATATATATGCTTGGGAGTTGTATGGTTTTTTTTAACTAATCTCTATTTTTGTAAGTTTGTAAGTGTTAGTTAGATTTACTTTTCCTTTCCATGTAGTTTTTACAATTAGAGTTTTGGAATGATTGTTACTGGGGATTAGGATGAACATTGATCATAAGATTACATCTTATGTACCAAGTGAAGCCTTTAGAGCAACCACTTTCCAACCATCCAAAAGAAGAAAAGATGAAGAAAGAAGAAATGAAGAATGAAGAAATGAAGCTTGAAGACCCCTATAATAATGAATTCCTTGCTTAATTGTACTTAATTCATGTGTAATCTGGGTTTTGTAAGGGTAGAGCTTGGCAACCCAATTTGTTTTCGGGTTTATGTGGTGGTTCCCGACCATAAATGGCCTCTTATTCTTTTACATTAGCTTTATAAATTGATTGATTATTTGTTTAGCTTGTGCA
Source organism: Cymbidium sinense (assembly GCA_021442155.1). Classification (NCBI taxonomy): domain Eukaryota; kingdom Viridiplantae; phylum Streptophyta; class Magnoliopsida; order Asparagales; family Orchidaceae; genus Cymbidium; species Cymbidium sinense. The sequence goes on from CM038219.1 coordinate 83,825,081, forward strand.
TTAAGATGGCACCCTTTTCCCAGTTTCTTCCTTTCTTAATGCATGGCTTGGATGTGGATTAGGCTCTTAGGAAAAATGAAATATTCTACCAAATTTAACAATTCAAATTTAAAATAAAGAACTCATAACCTTACCTAAAACTTAGGGTAAAAATCAAGATAAAAGAATTAGCAACCCCAAAGTTGGATGAGTATTTCTTTTATAATATCATGCACAAATGCATATTATTTTCACTCTTGATTGGAGGCTTCCACCATTTTCAGAGAAACTTTGGTTGACCTTTGAGAGCCATGTTGGAAACACACCTCCTCCCTTATCGCTAATTTTGGCCAATAATCTTACTTCTCATGCATTAGGCATATGAATCCTATAAAGCTGAGTCAAATGATTATCCAAAAATGAAAATAATAAGTAATATAATTGGTATTAGATTTAGGTCATTTGAAGCATGCCCTTACATGATTTAGTCTCATTAGGGAATGAGTTTAAGGACTTAGTCTCTTTCTAAATAAACAACAGTCTAGCTATCTTGCATAAAGCATATGACTTTTCTACGTGAATTTAAAATCGTAGGAGGAGTTAGTTGGCAACCACCCCCAGGCGGTTGTAAATCCAAGTAATCGGGTTGTTTGCACTCTCTTATGGAGGAAAACCAAATACCTATTTTTCTCCTTAGATTTAGGTCATGCTTTTGGCCCTTGCTAAAGCTCTTTAGATTTAGGTTTTGAGATTACTTCTCCCTTCTATGGGCCATATGCATAAATTCACCTCTTAGGCAGTTCCATAACCTTGTGTTGTGGAATCATAAGCCCTAAACTTCTAATAAAAAACCAACTCAAATGAATAATTCAACTTCAAAAATGTAAAGCCTAACCATAGGATAATTTGAGCTGCTCGCTAGATTTCCTTGCATCATGAGCATCTCCCACTTATCTTCTTTTGGCTTTGATAATAACTCCTTCTCTTCGATCAATCCCATTTGATCTTCCAAAATAAACTAATCGATTGATAGTCCTACTTATTAAAATCTTTGGAGACAATGATCATTTATCTTAATCGAGAGTATTCTTAAGGGATCCCATTCCTTAGGATGTAATTAAATATGGGGAATTGCCTTTGTAGGGAACTTAACGAACCCGGTTTAAAATAAAACTTACTTTACTTTTTCGTGCAAAGTAGAGGAAGAATCTTTGGTACATATGCAGACCCATTATCCTTAGGGGTCCTTGTTGAGGTGATTAGGTCCATTGTAAGGGGGTGACTTCTATCTTTCGAGATAGTACACCTCTCCTTACTATCTTACCAGATCACCCTCAATAAGAATATCTGTGGATCTACGTGGTGCCAAAAATACATAAAAAGAAGAAGATGTATATTTTCATATTCATCCTGCATAGAGTAAAGATGGACGTATATATTTTATTCTTTAGGAATTCTTATAAAAATTTCACCACAGGCTAATAATGAGGCATCAAAAAAAAGAAACTACCATAGGACCCTCATTAAAACCATAATTTTCAAACATGTGCACAAGCGAGGTGTTAAACTCGAACATGTATGAAAATTTTTACTGCTACTGATCCATGTGATGGTGAAATTTCCTCTCCAGTTCCAGCTAGCTCCAACTAGTCTCATTAACCTTTTTTCCTTAGGCTAAGACTTGTCCTCCAATTTCTTAGAGTTGCTTATTTAATGTTTTGGAGGATTTGGCCCTAGATCGAGGGGCATGTGAGCTTTCCCCCACCTTGGTCCTAGAACTAAACACTTCAATAACCTTTTTGCTTATGGGATCTTTTTGTATAAAAAATTCCTCATCAGAATCCCTTGCCATGCCCACTTCAACTCATAAAGCATAAATAAGAGAAGGATGACCAAAAACTATTATAGTACTACCCTCAAGCATATTATAGATATAATTATAAATAATCTTCCCTACATCCATAATAAATCCTTTTTGAATTACAAAATTCAAAATGGCCCTATCCTTAGTTACCTCACTGATATTCTCAGTGGGCATCAGCTTTGTAAAAAAAGTAATGTCAAGCTTTAGCCTTAGTAGTGAGGTCAGACAAAGGAAAATTAATAATTTTCTACTCCTACCTTTTCCATAGGGTATTAAAATTTTTGATAGTGAGAAAATGAAGAATTTCATCAAAATCTAGATGATCATTATATTAGAAAACATATTGATCATAATCTACATTCGGTAGACGATAAAATGCATTAATGGTAGTACTAGCAAAACTTACTAGTTTTCTTGAGATGAATACTTAATTATTTTGGTGCTCCTTCACATTGGTAAAGAACTCCTGTGCCATGGGGATGACACCATATTTATTATCATAGGCTAATTTTTCCTAATCTAACTCCAGAATGATACTCTCCACATGCCTACCTACATTGTAGAGGCTCCTCCCTAATATTAGATGCTTGTTTTTGAGGGTGTGGTGGTACCTCTCCTCAACCTCCAGACTAATAAACCTATTAGTGTTGCTAACGACTATCCTATTCTTACATATACTAACATATTTTACCAGCATGGTGTATAAGAAAGTATAAATTAGAAGAAAGAGAGAGAGAGAGAGAGAGAGGAAAAACTCTAAAGAAAAGCTTTAAAGAGAATGCAGAAAGAAAATTTTGGCTGCCCAAGGGGCCTATTTACAAGCTGGGTCTAATACTGCGGCATCACAAAGGTAGTGTCGAGGTGCTATCCTCTTAGTTTCTAACACAACGGCCCAATGTTGCGGCTCTGGTTAGATGCTCGAGGCAGTTACTGTGTCAATAAAAAAGGGACATTAATTATCATAAATTCTTATATGGAAAATGATGCATCATAATGATGTCACATCATGGTGCTCTGACATGGCATAAGATAAAAAGTTTGTCCATAGCCTAAACGACTGCCAGTTATCCTGAACCAACTTTTGTCCAGCATTGCAGTGTTACAATATCAGTACCGAGGTGCTGGTAAGGTGATAAACAGGGTAAATGACATTAGTGCCATGACACTAGAGTGCTGAGGCATCATGTTTACACTATCGAGGCACTATGCCTGATATATGTATGAATAACACACATGTACCATGAAAAAATCAAAAAAATTCTAACTCTAGTGTTTGAGGATGCTGCACGGGATATTTCCCCAGTTGGGTCCTATGACAAGATCTAGTTACCAAAACCTAATCTTTTCCTCGATGATGGTCATGCCAATTATAATATTCATTCGTAGGAGATATGTTTAAATTAAATGAAGTTCATCATTCAATATAACTTAAGGAAAATAATCATCTATCCATCATCATTATTTATTAGGGATAATAAAAAAATCTTTGCTCAAAAAAGAGCCTATGTTAAATCAATATATTTATGCTTATACTTAAATAATCTCATACAAGTAAGGATGTGACATGTGTCATTTGTCTAAGTGGTTATGCCATCAAATGTCACCAAGGAAATCTGAATATGACCAGAACTCTCTGACCAAGTGGCTTGGAATTTAAATAGCTCCACTATAATTTGGTCATGCCAATAGCCCATATGTTCCGCAATAGTTTCGCTTCTTGAGCTATGAATCATGGAATATTTTTATTAGAAAAAAATTCTTATGTTAGCTATGATTGACTTAAATTTGTCTCCTTAGATAAATATCACCCTAGGTCTAAAGAAAACTTTGGACGAAGCAACCCATGGCTGCTGACAAGAACTCTTCAGTTAGGAATAATTTCTTTGACTAAGTAGATGAGGGATCACGATAGTCCGGGATGACAGAACTATAGAATCTTGATCAGGCCTGTCATCATTCCCCCCAATATATGCTTTAAGCTACATAATGTCTTCACTTATTATTCACAATATGATATGCATTAAATGCTTATACTTCTTATTATGTGAATATTTTAATTATATCTTTTTATTCCAAAGGGATTCAACCCCAATCTCTTTATTCACTATCTGAATCATACATGACAATCATCTATGCTACACGCACGTCTAAGACACCATCACATATCACTAAGATATGTTTATTTCCAACCTTAATCCATATTGCTCTCTTGCTATGGAAAGAGGGGTAATTAGCTATGGAGGATTACGTCCATAAAAAGTAGAACCTAGATCTAAACAAATCCTAACATAATGTTAGAGGAAATTTGGTTGAATATAAACCAATATGCCTCACAAAAGAACATGCTCCTACCCCATTCCCAACCAAGATGGCAGAGCGCATTCTCTACAGTGTTCTTTCAGAGCAATAAGATATCTAGCAACTCCGCTAGGGATTACTTCTCTTTCCCTCATTAGTTGAAAATATTTGGTGTTTCCACAGACTTAAATGAAGTATTATACACTTTTAAAATTTTAAGATCTACGACCAAGTTTCTTTAATGGCAAACATAAAGAACTTGATGACTATAAAGCTTGGTGAGGGATCCACAGTAAGATTCCCTCAAACAATAACTAATGTTGGCTCCGCTAGAGCTACTCTCCAATTCATAATGATCTCAGAGGTTGTCTAGTTCCTATTAGCTAGACCTGTCACTAGGCCTGCAGCCAAGAGCACTATAATGCCAAAGGAATTCACTAAGGGGAAGCAGCCAAATGTGGTCATTCCACATGCGCACAACCCCAATGCCTTAAACTTTGAAAATGGTTTCTATCATTAAGAGGTTATAAAAGGCAACGCCAACCACCCCAAGGGGCCTATTTACAAGCTGGGTCTAATACTGCGACATCACAAAGGTAGTGTCGAGGCGCTATCCTCTTAGTTTCTAACACAATGGCCCAACGCTGTGGCTCTGGTTAGATGCTCAAGGCAGTTACTGTGTCAATAAAAAAGGGACATTAATTATCATAAATTCTTATATGGAAAATGATGCATCACATTGATGTCACATCGTGGTGCTCTGACATGGCATAAGATAAAAAGTTTGTCCATAGCCTAAATGACTGCCAGTTATCCTGAACCAACTTTTGACTAGCATTGCAATGCTACACTCGATCGCAGAGGTCTTTGGTAAGGTGATGAACAGGGTAAATGACATTAGTGCCATGACACTAGAGTGCTGAGGCATCATGTTTACACGGTCGAGGAACTATGCCTGATATATGTATGAATAACACACATGTACCATGAAAAAATCAAAAAAATTCTAACTCTAGTGTTTGAGGATGCTGCACGAGGTATTTCCCCAGTTGGGTCCTATGACAAGATCTAGGTTACCAAAACCTAATCTTTTCCTCGATTATGGTCATGCCAATTATAATATTCATTCGTAGGGGATATGTTTAAATTAAATGAAGTTCATCATTCAATATAACTTAAAGAAAATAATCATCTATCCATCATCATTATTTATTAGGGATAATAAAAAAATCTTTGCTCAAAAAAGAGCCTATGTTAAATCAATATATTTATGCTTATACTTAAATAATCTCATACAAGTAAGGATGTGACATGTGTCATCTGTCTAAGTGGTTATGCCATCAAATGTCACCAAAGGAAATCTGAATATGTCCAGAACTCTCTGACCAAGTGGCTTGGAATTTAAATAGCTCCACTATAATTTGGTCATGTCAATAGGCCATATGTTCCGTAATAGTTTCGCTTCTTGAGCTATGAATCATGGAATATTTTTATTAGAAAAAAATTCTTATGTTAGCTATGATTGACTTAAATTTGTCTCCTTAGATAAATATCACCCTAGGTCTAAAGAAAACTTTGGACGAAGCAACCCATGGCTGCTGACAAGAACTCTTCAGTTAGGAATAATTTCTTTGACTAAGTAGACGAGGGATCACGATAGTCCGGGATGAGAACTATAGAATCTTGATCAGGCCTGTCATCATTCCCCCCAATATATGCTTTAAGCTACATAATGTCTTCACTTATTATTCACAATATGATATGCATTAAATGCTTATACTTCTTATTATGTGAATATTTTAATTATATCTTTTTATTCCAAAGGGATTCAACCCCAATCTCTTTATTCACTATGTGAATCATACATGACAATCATCTATGCTACACGCACGTCTAAGACACCATCACATATCACTAAGATATGTTTATTTTACCTTAATCCATATTGCTCTCTTGCTATGGAAAGAGGGGTAATTAGCTATGGAGGATTACGTCCATAAAAAGTAGAACCTAGATCTAAACAAATCCTAACATAATGTTAGAGGAAATTTGGTTGAATATAAACCAATATGCCTCACGAAAGAACATGCTCCTACCCCATTCCCAACCAAGATGGCAGAGCGCATTCTCTACAGTGTTCTTTCAGAGCAATAAGATATCTAGCAACTCCGCTAGGGATTACTTCTCTTTCCCTCATTAGTTGAAAATATTTGGTGTTGCCACAGACTTAAATGAAGTATTATACACTTTTAAAATTTTAAGATCTACGACCAAGTTTCTTTAATGACAAACATAAAGAACTTGATGACTATAAAGCTTGGTGAGGGATCCACAGTAAGATTCCCTCAAACAATAACTAATGTTGGCTCCGCTAGAGCTACTCTCCAATTCATAATGATCTCAGAGGTTGTCTAGTTCCTACTAGCTAGACCTGTCACTAGGCCTGCAGCCAAGAGCACTATAATGCCAAAGGAATTCACTAAGGGGAAGCAGCCAAATGTGGTCATTCCACATGCGCACAACCCCAATGCCTTAAACTTGAAAATGGTTTCTATCATTAAGAGGTTAAAAAAGGCAGAGCAATCCATCATTGTCAACCCACTTAGCAATGCGTTAGGGTAACATACTACCCTTCATGATGCTACCATTGTCCCAAGCACGTATGACTATGAAGCATCTACCTCAGGCACTAAAACATCCAAAGGGCTCATAGAGCTATTAGATTGGCCATACGTGTTAAATGACAATCCAACCCTCTGGTGGAAGTGATAGTTCCCACTAGCAACAACTTTGATCCACTCAGATGAGTCAAAAGAAATAGCTCTAGAGGAGCTATGAAGAAATCATTCTTAGACAAGCATATACACCCCATTCCACAAAACCAATCATGCAAGGAGGATTCCATTTCCTCTAGAATTTCCAAGGTCCTTAAGGTAGTGAAAAATAATTGGTGAGTCAGGTTACAAACCCTATAAACTCCTATCTCAAAAAAATTGGGAATATTCAGAAGTAGAGCACTCATTTATAATAGGACTCCAAGTCCACATGCACCATAGTTGATGAACACCAACAACAAGCCCTCAGACACAAAGACACTGAGTGGCTAGTTGTTGGAAGGTCTTGAAGACTACAACCTACATACGGTGAGCACCAGGGTGTGACACATGGGATACGATCCTAGAGATCCACTGGTGGAAGGTCCTAACAATTACATACATCCCATGAACACCATTATGTGACATATACGACATATACCTAGAGATCTTCCCATGGGAGGTTCCAATCGATTTGGGTACTAAAGAATCCCAAATCATCAATTGCAAACTCACTCCTCTAGTTGACAAAGGAGTAGATTCTTCCACCATCAACTACAAATGCCAGTCTGACAAAAGTCAACTATCAGATGATGAAGAAGACAATCAACTCTTTTGGAAAGATGAAGATTTCCCAACTAATGAAGAGTAATCATTCCCAGACCTCTGTAGTAACAGCGATATCAATCACATGGGGTAAAAACTATTTTCATGTTCAACACATGTTTGCAAATTTGAAGCGTGGTGCTCGAACAAGATGAAGGAGGACACCAAGATTGAAGTAACAGAAGAGCTGGCTGATGTTTAAACAATATTACAACAACAAATGGGCTCTCAACTATAGCAAAGGGATCAAGAGATCAGTCAGCTCAATGCCTACCTTAATGAGATAAATAGGCTAGTGAAAAGAGCTATTCAGTCAGCTTCATTTAATTGTGACTGCAACGCAGCACATGCCTGTAAGGGATCCTCCAAAAATGAGCAACCCTATAGATGAAACTAGGGGTATACAAAATATTACATCCAACTTGCCAATATTCCCAACATAAAGGCAAGAGGCCTTAAGAGAGGCTATAATAAATATCCATTAAGAAGTGGATATTTTTCAAGTTGGATGGTTGAAATAGATGGAGATGTTATTAATAGAATTCAAGTTGGATGGTTGAAGTGGAGGAATGCATCTGGCCTATTGTGTGATATAAAAGTACTGCTTAAACTTAAGGAAAAATTTAATAAGATGGTGGTAAGACCTGCAATGATTTATGGTGGAGAATGTTGGCCAATAAAAGAGAAGCATAAGACTAAGTTAAGCATTGTAGAGATGAGGATGCTCAGGTGGATAAGTGGCTTTTCTTTAGTGATAAAATATGAAAGGAGTATGTTCAAGAAAAAGTTGGAGTAGCTCCAATGGTAGATAAGATTAGAGAGAGTCGCCTTAGATGGTTTGGCCACATAAAGCGCAGTCATCCGATGACCCGGTTAGAAGTGTAGATGCATTAGGTTTGCCTTATGTTAAGAAAGGTAGAGGTAGACCTAAAAAGACTTCGTTATGATGAAAAAATGACCTTTAAACACTTGAATTAAATGAGAATTTGACACATAATAGGACACAATGGAGATGAAGAATTCATGTAGGCGACCCCACTTAGTGGGATTAAGGCTTGTTATTATTATTTTTTTCTCTCTCTTATTATTTATTGTCCCCTCCTATCAATAATATCTTTTAAATTTTGGTTGACCAAATTTTTATGGATTTTTAAAAAATCTTATGAGATTTATTCAAATTAATCTCATATTATTCTTCATCATTTATTGAATTTAAAAATTCATATTTGTTTACAATTTGAATTAAGTATTTTTGAAATTCAAATTGCATTTTTTTTTCCATAATTTATTTTCAAATGACTTTTATCTACTTATGACATGAGGTGGTCGACCCATAATATACTTTTATTCATCATTTTTAAATTTTATTAACTAAATATAGGTTGATTTAAATTTAAATATAATTAGATTTTGAATTAAGTGCATTTTCCAAAATTATTTTTTCATTTAAAAAATTTTTTGGCTACCCCATATTTATTTAATTTTGATTGATTTAAATTATGTAAATGTTTGAAAACACTTAATAAATTGATTTCTCATGATTGCATGTAATTGATTTCATTAGTTAGAGCATGATCATATTTTGGAATGTCTTGGTGGAAATCGTCTTGTTATTTTCTTTGATTTATTTTATTGGATTTTAATTTTGAATCTTGTCATCTTCATTTAAATCAATTTAGTTAAATTGATATCTCATATTACTTGCATTGATCTTAATTGAATCCATTTTTGGAATGTGCTTTGTTGCTCCATGCTTTTAATCAAATTGAATTCAATTTATTTTTGAATTATTTCAAATTCCCTCCATGCTAGATTATTTGCTTATTGGAGTTAATTCATTTATGCTAATTTCTTAATCTTCTTCCCTCTTTTTAGCCTTGGACAACCATATCAAATCAAATTTGATGCAATTCAAATTTGATGTCATGTGCTTTATTATTTGAAATTAAATATTTTATCTTAATTTATTTTCCTCTCTTTGCTAAGAGCCTTAAGTGAAATTTGAATGATCTTAATTATCTTGAGATTACTTAATTAACCTATGTGATTTCTCCCTCTCTTTTCTCTCTTGATTGGCCGACCCTATGCATTCAAATTTATATTATTTCAAATTATTTTCATGTGTCTAATTGTCCAAAGTCAAATTCTTTTTTATTTCCTTTCGCTCCTATTTTTTTTTATGTTTTGGTTAAACCTCTCTTGTATCTTGTCTATATATAAAGAGGTTGAATCTTACCTTTTTTCTTCTTGCTTTTCTACAACTAGGTTGACCATTTGCTAGTTGATTTCCTAGATTACTTCTTGAGTTCAAGTGCTAAGGCCTTTCTTTTCTCCTTTGCTTTCTTCTTGGCCAAGACCTTGCCTAATATTTTGGTTGATTCAAGCTACCAAATCTCACATCTTTTCGTTGATCTCACCTTGGCTAAAACATTCTTAAGGTCTTTCTTGAAGCATAGTGCCCCTACTCCTTCAATGCTACCACAAAGTGATAATGCTTGTGATCATCTCCTTCCCTTACATCTTCAACATCATTCAAGTGGAGATTCTCTCCAACTCCTTTAGGCCTTTTTCAAGCTTTCAAAAGTTCACATCTAGTTATTACTTTCATTGCTTTCTTTCATCTTACATACAGGGAGTTGAGTAAGAATTTTAATTTCATTTCAATCTATTAAATTAGGGATTTTATTTCCTTGCTTTTGGATAAAATAGATTCATGTTCTTTAAAATATAAGATCATTTCAAATATATTTTCATTCACATTCAAGTAGATTTAAAGGTTTATCTATTTGATTTAATTGATTTGAACTCTTCTCTTTAAAGTTTTATTTTTATTGTTCTTCATAGTTTTCATCTCCAAAATCTTTATTTTCTACTTTGTGCAAGTGGCTTAAGAAAGCTACTTTCAAGATCTTTGTTCTTTCATCATATACAAACTTTCACAAAATCAATTTAAGTATTGCATTGAATTTAAGTTGAATTATTCTTTGCATATTTTCAAATTCATCAAACATATAACATAAGCATTGAGCTCTTATCTCTTTAAATTTCTTATCATTATGTAGATTTGGTTGAGTGCAAATTATTTTAAATTTGAGAGATAGATATACAAATTATATTTTTTTTTCTTTTTGTTATTCTAACTGTAAAGTCTTGGGCTTGTACTTTGCCATCGTAAGAAAGTATGGAGTTGAGGTTACACTTCTCTAGTGTAGGAAAGTATGAGAGATTTTCTATAGTATTATTTTGATTTGTGAATTTCTATTCAAGGTGACTAGGCATGGACATAGTCCAGATTTTGGGTTTGGACGAACCACGTGAATACTTTTGTGCCTCCTGTATTTACTTTTCTAGACTTTCTTGGTTGCTTGCTATATATTTATAATTTATTTTATCCATCTTTGCAACTAAGCTTTCTACAAAGTTCAAAATTAAGTTTTATTTTCAAGAATATTTTATATACCCAATTCACCCCATCCCCCATCTTGGGTGTCATAGATTCTTAACATAAGAATTAGAGATTTGACTTAGTTAGTAGCTTAAAATTCTTGAGATGATCACAATGACACAAGCATTTCCTAAAGGTGCACTACCTAACAAAGAATCTATACATAAACCTCCTTTAATTAATAAAGTTCCATTTGATTATTGGGAAATTCATATAATTACTTTTATTTGAGGTCAAGATTCTCATATATTGCATATATTGACACACCAATACCACAAACCCACTATTGAAACAAATTGCCTATGAGAGGGAGTTAGATGAACTTAATGCAAAAGCCAGTAATATTTTATATTATGCTTTACTTTTGATGATTCATGAGACTTTTCATGATTAGTACTGCTTAAAAAAATCTTAGATAAGTTTATTATTACATATGAAGGTGCTAATGAAGTAAAATAAGAATATATAAATAGCTTAGTTGATGAATATAAATTATTTCACATGTTACCTAATGAAACCATTTTTGATATATAAAGCTATTTTATGAAAATAATAAGTATATTGCTTACTCTTGGAAGAAAATACAATAACCAAGATTTTATTTACAAAATCTTAAGATTCCATCCAAAAGAATGGGATGCTAAGGTAACTTCAATAAGTGAAGCTAATGATTTAGCTACATATACACTTGATCAGCTTGTTGGCTCTTTGATAGCTCATGAATAAGTCTTAGCATAAAGAGATCTAATTGACTCTTTCTAAAAGAAAGATAAAAGAAAAATAATTGCTTTGTAGGTGGAGGACACTTGTGAGGAGAAGACTTCAAGCTCCAAAGTAGACAGTAATGAGATTGTCATGATTTCAAAGAAATTGGAAAATATGTTCAAAAAGATAAAAACAATGGTATGGTAAATCCTAAATGCATAAACTACCTGTTAAAAAGACTAATGCAAGTGAAGGAATAGTTGCTATAATTTCAAAAAGCTTGGACCTGAAAAAGGAGATTGCCCAAAAATTGCTGAGAAAGAAAAGCAAGCTGAAATAAAAAAAAATTTGGAAAAATAAAAAGTCATAGAAGAAAAAAAAAGGACCATTGTGGATAAACTCAGATTCAAAAGAATCAAGTGATAACACTACTGAGGAAAAAAGTCAACCTATGTCTCATAGTGGATGTTGACACTTCTAGTTAGGTATGTAAAGAAGTTTAGTATGAAGAGTTGGATGATGTATTTAATAAATTATAATTAGTACATTAATACAAAAAAATTAAAATAAAATTTAACATTTTAGAAAAAGAGAATATAATGTTGGAAATGCATTCTTTATCATTAAAAGATGAATGTAGTGAGTTGAAAATCAAATAGTGCATTAGTAGATCAATCATTTCTTATAGAAAAATTAAAAAGGAAAAACATTTTATTGCATGCAAGATTGAATAATTGTTATAGTTCACACTCTCATGCTTCTTCTAGTATGGATAAAAGTAGATTATTTATTTTATTTAAATCAACAAGATATAAACCTTATGTCAATACATTAGTGTAACTTTTTCAATACCAAATGTCATGTTTCGTTTAATTTCCATGCATGTAGATCACAATCATTCTATAAATTAAATTTTTTTGGTTACCAAAGTATAGAAATGAAACAACACACACTACATTGCATGGATTTTCTTTAGGATGTGGACCCAATCATTTTTGGGTCCAAAAGTTAAACCTCAATTTTTCTCTTGAAAGCATGTGGCACTTGGACAGTGGATGTTCAAGGTATATGATAGGTGACAAATCTATTTTTTTTCATTCAGAATCTTGTGAAGAAGTATATGTTATTTATGGTGACAATGCTAAAGAAAAATTATTGGAATTAGTTCTATTTCAAAAAAAATTAATTACTTTAGACAAAGTGTTTCTTGTTGATTTAACATCAATTAGCCAATTATGTGACAAAGGTCTAAATGTTGAATTTCATACTTGTTTTTGTGCTATTAGAAATAAAGAAAATATTTTACTTGTAGGTCATACACATAAAAAATATATATTTAATTAATTTTGAGATTTCATGTATGGTAGTTTAAATTTGATTTGGTTCAAAAGTACAAATGATGATGTTTGTTGGTGACACAAATATTTATTTCATATTAACATACATTCTTTAAATAAAATTACAAAACTTCATTCAGTAGATGGTTTTCCAAAAATAAATAAATTTCATTATGATTATGTTTATGATACATGCATACATGGAAAACATTCAAAAATTTCTTTCAAAAATAAAAAAAATATTATTTCTATTTATAGACCTTTAGAACTTCTGCATTTCTGTTTGGCTGGGTTTCTGCCATCCAGGGTAAGCTCCCTTCCCCTTCTACCCGCTAATCCCTTTATACCTTTGGTGACTTGTTCCTCTATTTTTTTTATATTTTGTGTGCTCCCAAGAGAGATAACTCCCACTACCCTCGAGCGTAGCCCTGAAGTGCTCTAACTCTTTAAGAAGGCAAGTGCAAGATCATCGAGTGAGTGGCCGGTGATGAGGAACCGACCTCTCTTAAGGTTGCTAAGCAGAAAGAAGAGGGAGAACCAAGTGTGGCTCCTACCAAGGTCACCGATGAGGTTGTGCTAAATATCGCTCTCAGAAATTTTAAAAGAGAGTGGAGAGCTTAGTTCCTCGCAGTCACCAAGAGAGCAGTGAGTCTGTTGAAAAGGAAAAGGAGAAGGAAGGCTTTGAGGACAACTTCTCCCTAAACTTGCACAATCCAACTCATGAAGCCTACGAGTGGGATCCTCCATCTACTCTTATAATCTCAACAAGCTCTCGGGCAACCTCTCGAATGTTAACCTACCACTTTCTGGAATGACTCCTCAAGAAATAGCATGGAAGTTAAATTGGGAGGTGTGCTACAAGTTTCTCGGGAAGAGAAAGGAGGGTTTCATGAGTAGGGCCCAACTTGTGCGAACAAAGAGGAAATTGATAACTCTTGAGGCACAACACAAGAATATTAAGGCTGAGGTAGCTTGCTAGGAAAAAAGAGAAAGAGAGTGGGACCATGGACCTTACTCATCTCGTGGAGTCAAAGAGAGAATAGGGGAGGAGCTCTCTCATTAGACTGAAGAGTTTCGGAAGAGAAAAGCTAAGTACATCGGGTTTCTCAATTCTAATGAGTATCAAGAAATCCTATTGTGGAAGTTCAAGAATGGCGCCAAATTTGTTGTTGCCAAATTACTGACTTATGATCATCTTGATGCTAAATTTTTGGACTTCTCAAATATGCTTTCAGACTCAGACACAAATGATGAGAGCAGTTCAAGCTAAAACATTCTTTCTTCCTCCATTTCTATAATAATTATTTTATTTTTAGGTGAGTAGGATGCCTATATCCTACTCGCTTAACTATAAATTATATTATGAATGAAAATTACAAATGCATCTCCAATCATGTATACTTATCTAAATAGAAACTTAATTCATTTGTTTGTAGGGCATTTCTAAATGAATGAGAAGATACTCACCAATTAATGTGGGAATGGCTCTATTTATTACTTAGAATATTTGGATCACTAATCAATAGACTCATCTCTAGGTAGTCACTTCAGTATAGCATGTTTGTGTATACTAATTAGATTAACACACGTTCATCAATATACTAGTAGCTCTAATTATGATGCCACTATTGGTCAGAATCATAACTATCCTGTGTAGACTCGTTAATGGGATGACAATTTATTTGAATTAATTAATCAATGACTTAAAATATTTTGATCCATTAACTTATAGAAAGGACTTCCTAGAATGGTCACTTTAATATCACAAGTTTATGTACACTTTGTTAGATTGAATCTCATTTAAAAATGCAGACATAACTTTGCTTGACTCAAGATGCTATATGTAGTTGCATTCTACATTAATCATCACTTTTTAAGGGTTAGCCTTGACTTATTGATTAAGGAAATTGGTCTTTTCTTCATCACGACCTCACGGGGTGTCGGTTTGACATGATAGTCTCCAACTGCACATAGTGTTGGTCTTTTTAATTTCCAACAAGGAAGTTGGACTTTTGAGTTTAATTGCCTACCTCACGGGGTGCTAGTCTTACATTATAGTTGGTAATAACATAGAGTGTTGGTGTTTTTTAGTTTAGTTGTTGACCTTACAGGGTGTCAGCCTTACATTATAGTCACCAACCGCATAGTGTCTTGGTCTTTTTCAATTCCATTATCAACCTCACAAGATTTATCAACTCCATGAGGTATCATTCTTATACTAAGTCTCGAGGATAAATTATTAGACTGGTCATATTGGGCAAGGAATGGCATACTAAGTATTTGAGTCCCCTACTTGGGATTTTGCTACTCACCGATTAGGTCTATTCCTTAGGCCAAAAATGGTGCACCGAGTATCTGAAGTCATCACATAGCTCCCAGACTATTATGAGTTTGCTTTGTTTAACTTCAATTTTTCTTAGGTCAAAGTGGCACTCCAAGTACTGGATCTCCTACTCATGCTTTCATCGCTCATCGAATGAGGCTTTTTCTTAAATTAAAAATGGCACACTAAGTATCTTGAATAATCGTGCAACTCCCCAAGCATTAAAGGTTTTCTTTGCTTGACTTTAGTTTTTCTCAGGCTAAAGTAGTATGCCAAGTACTCAGATCTCCTACTCAAGCTTTCACCGCTTGCTGAGTGGGACCTTTTCTTAGGCCACAAATGGCACACTAAGTATCCTGAGTCATCACGCAGCTCCCCGAGTATAAGTTTCACTTTTTATCATTCAAGTAAGCACCTTTGGAACTATTATTATCCTGCCATTGAACTCATTTAAGGAGAGAAATATATAAAACTTTATTATTAAACATGAGAAGACATATGATACTTGAAATTAATAAAAAGAATACAAATGATAGAAATTTTTCTTAAGGATAAAACTTCTTCAGATTTCTAGTGTTTTATGTCCTCAATATGTCTTCACTTGAATGAGATTGTAATTGGTATGCATCGGGACAGACTTGCTCTTTTATTATGAATGGACTATCTCAATTATGGGCAATTTTACCCAGAACATTTTGCCAAGTAGCGACAACTACATTTTTCAACACGAGATCACTACTTTTGAAATTTTTCTCTTTCACATAGCAATGGTCATCTATCTGTTCATTTCCTCTTACCTTAATGATGCCTAAATTTGAGTTCTTTGAGCATGTCAAGTGTGTCTTCCATAGCCTTTGAGTTTTCTTGTATCCACTTACCTTCTTCATCTCGCATTCCTTTCATCATTATGTCTCTATAACTTTGGATTTCTTACTCAACTAATAGATTAGCTTCTATGCCATGCAACAAAATAAAGCATGAGTGTCCAGTGGTAGTAGTTGGAGTTGTCCTGAGTGCTAAAAGTACTATAGGTAGTGTGTCTACCCAATTAGCCTTTACGCTTTTGAGTATACACATGATACAGGTAGACTAAGTATTTTCTTGTTAGTTGCTTCCATTTATCCATTGCTCTATGGACGATGTTCTGATGTAAATTTTAGTTTGATTCCTTGAGATTTGCAAAATTCGTTTAGGTCATTCTCCATAAATTGAGGCCCATTATCAGTGATGATTGCTAGTAATAAACTATACTTGTAGACCAAATAAAGTTTCTTATTATATGAGAGGTGATTTTTGCAAGTGACTTAGCTTCATTCCACTTACTAAAATAGTCAATCATGGCTAGGATGAACTTCCTTTGTCTACTAGCTATTAGTAATAGACCTATTAAATATATTCCTCAAATAATGAATGGCCAAGGGCTAGTGATGGGCTACAAAGGTTGTGGTGGCTGATATTGGAGTTTTGCAAATTTCTAGCATTGTATGCACCATCTTATGAATTCTTCAGCATTCTTTCTTAGTGCTGGCTAGAGGTACCTTCAATCAAAATTCTATTAGTGAGTGTCCTTCCTCCTGAGTGATTACCACACTCACTAAAATGGATTTCATCTAGAACTTTCTTTTGTTTTGACTCTATCACTCATCTAAGATTGAGCGAGGTCATTGACCCTTGGAATAATTTTCCTCCTATCAATTGATATTGGGCTACTTTGATCTTAAACTTCCTCAAGTCATTCACCTTTCTCTAATTTCCCTAATATGTAAGTAGTTCTTGATGGGGTTGACCTAGCTTGGTGAGTATTCATGATCTATCTACATTTGTTCTTCTTCTTTGGTACTTGGATGGGTGAGTTGTATGACTTTGTGCTCCCTTAGTTTGCTAGCTCTGGATAATAGGCAGAGAGTTAGTTCTCTTCACTAGAAATTACTTGCCTAATAAATATTTCATCAAAGACTCATCTAAAACTTTATATATTCCATTCACTTGTCTTACCATGAGCTACATATCTGAGTAGGCTATCACATGTGCAGCTCCAAGTCTTATAAAATCTCAACCTGATGAGTAAAAATTCATAAAATTCATAAGATTTATATTTGGCTTGATTGTTTGTCACTTTGAAGTCAAATTTAGCTAATTGTGTGATGGTGGTTCCTACTAGACTCTTCAATATAATACCTACATCCATAGTTTATTTGCTAGAAAAGCCATCAACATATAGTCATCATAAGGGCTCTAGATTGATAAGCCTGCAAGTTGTTAAATTCCACAAGGAAATTCATGAGTGCTTGAGCTTTGATTGTGGTTTGAGGAGATTTGGATATGTTCAACTTGCTTAGTTCTATGAACCACTTGAGCAATCTTCTCAAATTATTAAGCATAGCGAGCATAGACTTAAGTAGATTACTTGTGATGACTTGTATAGAGTGTGCATGGAAATAAAGTCATAGTTTCCCAATCGATGAAATTAATGTGAGTGCTAATTTCTCCATGAGCGAGTAGTTCAACTTGGCACCTTGTAGAGATTTGTTGACATAATAGATGGGCCATTGTTTCTCACCTTCTTCTCTAATTAAGACTAACTTGATTGAGTCTTCTCCCACTCTTAAGTATAGTAATAATATTTCTCCTCCTTCAGGATCTACAATAAAAGAGGAGATGCAAGTAGAGTCTTCAAATCATTAATGGCTTTTTCATATTCTAGGGTTCTCTAAAACTTCTATGCTCCCCTAAGAACTTTGAAAATAGTGAACATCATTCCCCACATTTTGTGATGAACCTATTTAATTATGTTACTAATCTAGTAAGCGTTGCACCTATTTTACATTTTTAGGTGAGGGCATGTTGAGTATAGCCATCACTTTATCTAGGTTCACCTTTATTCCTTTAGGGGTAATAAGGAATAAAACTTTCCTACACGTTCACCAAAGAAACACTTGAAAGGGTTAAGGTGCATGGTGTACCTTTTAAGTGTGACAAATGCCTCTTAAAGGTCTCAAATGTGTTGCATTGATGACTTGCTTTTGACTAGCAGATTGTCAACATAGACTTCTACATCTCTCTCCTTCTGGTCTTTGAACACTCAGTCTATATGTCTTTGGTGAGTTGACCCTACATTTTGAGCCTAAATGGCATGACTCTATAGCTGTATAGTCCTTCAACAATAATGAAAGCCATTTTCTCAAATTCTACATGGTGCATTTGAATTTGATTATATCTTGAAAAGGCATCTAGGAAACTCATCACAAGGAATCCAACCACTAAGTCGATAAGTTCATCTACTTGTGGGAGTGGAAACCCATAAATTGGACAAATCGAGTTTAAGTTAGTGAAGTCAATGCACATCATTCACGCACTACCTGACTTCTATACCATTATTATGTTGGACACCACCTCAAGGTATTAAATTTCTCTAATAAAATTATCTTTAAGCAATTTAGTGACCTCTTCCTTTATATGCTCTATGAGTGCGGCTATCATTTTCCTCATTTTTTGCTTGTTAGGTTGCAAGTATGTGTGAACATTCAATCAATGGCAAGCTACATTGGCATCAATTCCTAGCATCTCTATAGCTATCCAAGTGAACACTTTTATATTATTTGCACTATATCCAATTGTAGCACTTCATCTTCTTTACCCGACTAGCCAGCAACCTTCAAGTAACATTCATAAGATTAGTTAAGGTTCCCTCTGACACTAATCTCTTTTACTATAGTAGGGAATTTGACATCTACATGATACATCGACACCACTGTTATCAATGTAGTGAGTAGAGGCTAGGACAAGATAACATTTTAGATAGAGGGGGCCTCCACTATAATGAAATCAACCATGATTGTGAAGGGCTTCTAGCCTTCTACCCAAGTGATGGGGAGAGGTGAACATTCCCAGTTTTTCTATGATCTTTTGAGAAACCATACAATGGTCCTCCAATGGGCTCGAGTTTAGAGTTTTCTAGGAAGTTTATCAAAGATTGATTTTAAAATGATATTAATTGAGCTCCCTATTTGAATCAAAATGATCCCAAACTGATAGTTGGTGATCATGGTTGTCATTATAATAACATCATTGTTGGAATTCCCAAAAGTGAGTCTCCCTTTTTGAAAAACTTACTAGCACAACTGTAGTAGTGGGTGCTTGCATCATGGCTACTAAGTTCACTTCTTATGATCGTAGCCTTTTCATGGTCACTTTCTTAGAGGATTCACCATCACTACCAAAGATAGTAGGTACAGCTCCTATAATATGGACAATGTGTGTGAGTATAAGCTCATTACCAACTTCAATGACCTCTTTGTCTTTCCTCCTAATGAACACCTTAAGCTTTCCTAATTTTATTAACTCATCCACTAGACTCTTCAAATGGTGTCACTCTTCAGTGTCATGGTCATGATCATTATGATAATAATACCTTGACCAATTATGAACTCCATCAGCCTTCACGGGTGGCAGTCGCATGAAATAGTCTTTATCCAAGATTTTCTCTACAAGCTCTGCCATGGACACTCTCAAAGAAGTCACTAGAGCAAGCTATGCATAGTCGACACCTAGATAGAGAGTAGTTGGATTTCTAAAGCCTCACCTGAGTACTTCTAGTCACTTCCTTTTATATGTTCTCTGCCTTTGATATCCTTCCTAGAAAGCCACTCTGAAGGCCTCTTCAATGAGTCCTTTTCCCTAGTTAGTGATGATGGCTAGACCACTTCATTATATTCTTCAGCATTGACATGATTGTTCACTAACTCAGCATTGACATGATTGTTCGCTAACACACTAGTTTGGTGAGTGTTTTAGGTTGTTGGATCCCAAAGGCATACCTAAAGAGCCCCTCTTTTAAACCCTAAGTGAGTGATGATTGATCAACTATAGGCGCCAAATCTTTGACTTTCAGTATTTTTTGCTAAGAACGAGTGATGAACTTCCTCATTGTCTCCCTCATCTGCAAGAGTGCTTGAAAACTCTTTAGTAGATTTTTAGCAATGTTAAATAAGGTGGTGAACATCCTCTTAAAGTCAATGAATGATGTAATGACTCTTAGAGGAAGGCTGCGAACCACTTGAGAAACTTAGGAAAAAATGAAAGACATTTTATACAAAGGAATAAAATTAGGAGAAAATGAAATTGTATCCCTTCCTAAAAAATGCAATGCAATAATTGTGAAGGAAATTACCTAAAAAAACATAAAGATCAAGGGAGTTTTACTATTCCTTGCACTATAGAGGATAAATATATTGGAAAAGCACTAAATAAAGCTACCTAAAAAGATCATTTTTCATTGCCTTTCATTGATCAAATATTAGATAAGTTAGCAGACCATTTGTACTATTGTTTTATATGGGTATTCAAAATATATTCAAATTTCCATAGCACCTAAGGATCAAGAGAAAATAATATTTAATTGTCCTTATGGTGCCTATGCTTTAAGAAGAATTCCCTTTGGTTTATTTAACACACTTGCTACATTTCAGCATTGAATGATGGCAATATTTGTTGACTTAATTGAAAACTACATCAAAGTGTTTATGAATGATTTTTTTTTTTAATTTTGGTCTAACATTTGAGCATTGCTTAGAAAAGCTAAAAAATCATTCTTAAGAGATGTGAAGAGAAAAACTTAGTACTTAGCTAGGGGAAATAGGAATAGAAGTAAAAGAGCAAATTATGGTTAGAGAATGAATAGTTTAAGGTCATAAAATTTTGAAAAGAAGAGTAGACGTAGATATCCAAAAGTGCAAATTATAGAAAAAATTCCAGCACTAACTAATGTTAAAAGGGTTAGAAGTTTTGTAGGACATGCTGCATTTTATAGAAGATTTATTAAAAAATTTCAAAAATATCAAAACCATTGTGCAATTTATTCTAAAAGGATATGCCCTTTGTTTTTATGAGGGAATATTAAGAAGCTTTTTATCTATTGAAAGTCAAATTAAGTTCAGCTCTGATTATTATAACACTTGATTGGAATTTACCTTTTTAATTGATGCAAACAATTTTGTAATAGGGGGTAGTCTTTGGACAAAGAAAAGATAAAAATTTTCATATGATATACTATGCTAGTAAAACTCAAAGGGTCTATTTGGTTAGAATGGAAAGAAAAGTAAAGTAAAGTAAAGTAAAGTAAAGTAAATGTAGTGGTTTCAACTTTTTTTGCATTTGGCATGATGCTAAGTAAAATTTTAAAGTGATGGAATGTATTTGGAATTCATCAAAAGGTTAAATTTTAATGTATTTGGAATTCACCAAAATCTGGGAGAATTCCAAAAACACTGGCCAATGTAAAGTGATGTGATTTGCTGTCGTCACACCGCCACGCCATATCATCATCAGTCGGCCCACCGCATCATGCCACCTCATACCAATCGCCACCCAAAACCTTCAAAATATGTTGCATTATATTTATTTTACTAAACATAAAAAAACAAACTCATGTATTTGTATACTTTTTAATTAAATAACATAAAGTAATCTAAATGCACTGCATTGCTTTTACATTGTATTCCTTTTACACTACATTCCTTTTTCAGACAAACAAATAGCCCTTAAATGAAAATGAATTAAACTATTTAGCAACTAAAAAAGAGTTAGTAGTTATTATCTTTGCCTTTAATAATTTTAAATCCTACCTACTTGGAATAAAAGTTATAGTATATATTGATCATGTAGTAATTAAATATCTATTAAAAAAGAAAGAGGGTAAGCTTAGATTAATTAGATGTGTATTATTATTGGAAGAGTTTTATCTAGAAATTAAAGATAAAAAAGGATTTGAAAATCAATTAGCTGATAATTTATTAAATTTAACAGCTAAGGAAGCGTTGAGAGTTAGTGGAGATTTTAAGGAAGAATTTTCAAATGAATAATTATTTACATTCAATCATAAAGTTATTCCATAGTATGCAAATATTGTGAATTATCTTTATGAACCTTATGTCTATAAGAAGTGTCTAGATGAAATTTTAAGAATATGCATTTCTAATAACAAAATTTTAGAAATTATAAGATCATGTCATTGCTCTGAGTATGAAGGATATTTTTGAAGTAATAAAATAGCTATTAAAATATTACAAAGTGGACTTTATTGGCCAACTTCATTTAGAGATGTGCATGAATATGTGAAAAATTATGAAAAATGCTAAAGAATGAGAAATATCTCTAAGTGTCAAGAAATGCCCTTAAATTATATCTTAGAGGTAGAAATCTTTGATGTGTGGAGAATAATTTTTATGGGACCATTTGTTTCTTCATATGGGAATGAATATATCTTATCATGGTAGGTGTTGATTATGTGTCCAAATCGATAGAAATAATAGCTACACCAAAAAATTATTCTAAGGTAACTATTAAATTTATAAAGAAAAATATTTTTACAAAATTTAGAACACCTAGAATCATTATTAGTGATGAAGGTACTCATTTTTATAATTAAAATATAAAATAAGTTTTAAGAAAATATTAAGTAAAACATAGAATAGCTCTTCCTATCATCCCATAATAAGTGGCCAAGATGAAATTTCAAATATTGAAATAAAAGGAATTTAAGAAAAAAAATGTAGGTTCGACTAGAAAAAATTAGTATTAGATGATCATTATGGGCTTGCAGGACTGAAAATAGAACCTCTATTAGAATGTATCCATATAGATTAGTATTTGAAAGGCTTGTCATTTACCATTGGAATTAGAACACAAAGTATTATGGGCAATTAAGAAATTAAATTTTAATATGAAAATAAGTGTAGAAAAGTGACTCATAAATTTGAATGAATTAGAAGAAATAAGATTGGGTGCATACGAATATTTGAGGATATAAAAGGATCAAATAAAATATGGCATGATAAGAAGGTAATTAAGAAATAGTTTAAACTTGAACAATAAGAATTATTATTTAATTCTAATTTGAAATTATTTTCATGAAAACTAAGCTCAAGATGGTTAGGCACTTTCTTAGTTGTTAAGGTTTATGTAAATAGGGCATTGCATATCTAAGATCTAAAGATGAATGAGTAAAAGTGAATGGTCAATGACTTAAGACATACTATAAAGGAAATTGAACTCAATTTAAAGAGTCCATTAATTTAGTCGAAGAACTTATAAATTAGAAATCGTATGTCAGGTTGGGAACATTAAACTAAGCACTTGTTGAGAATTGACTCTATATATATATATATATATATATATATATATATATATATATATATATATATATATATATATATATATATATATATATATGTTTAAATTTTATCAGTATTATGTTTATTATTATTACAAAGGATTAATTGTTGAAGATCCATTAGAAAGAGATTGCATTATTGGGAGGTAGGAGAAAGTTCACACACTACTTAATCTAGATCACAGTCCTCCAAATATTTAAGAGCAACTCTAAGAAATTAGAGGAGAAGTCTCTTATTTATAATAAAAAAAAGGTTCGACATATGGGTGAGTTGAACTCAACACTTGTTCACTTGTTCGAAACCTATAACTTTAATATTATCCCAAACCAAATTCTTTTTTTAATAGCACCACATTATCAACCCTATGTCATCTATCAGCTAGAGCAAGAAGAAGAAGAAGAAGAAGAAGAAGAAGAAGAAGAAGAAAATTATTAGGATAGTTTTATATTTTTGTAAATTTTGGTATATTTTTTTGTATTTTTTTTATTTTATTGTAGTTCTAAAATTTGTGTATTTGTATCTATTTTAAGTAAAATCAATGTTTAATGTTTATTTCTTAGATGTGTTTATTTAAATGTAATGTTTATATAAATGCTAGTTAGCAACCCCAAACTTTAATTATTATACCTCTTGAAATTTATATACCTGCAATTTAACATTTATAGTTAGTGTGAAAAAAATATTATAAACTATTGGAAGCTAAAATTATTTAAATAAATATTCAACGCAAAAATAACAAAATACATTTAAGGTTTATTTAATCATTGAATTACTTTTGAACTAATAATAAACTAAAATCTTAGAAAAACTTATAATTTATGTTAAGTTAATAGCTTTCCTAAGCACAGAAATCACACATAGGAGATTCTTAATTAATATAATGAATTGATATTAAAATAAATAAAAATACATATAATAAGAAATAACATAATTTAAAATATTATTAATTGAAACTTATGAAAATTTGTTATGCAAATGAGATAATATTGAGTTGATTCAAGACTATAGCATACTTGTATATTAAATTGCTATTTCGTACTTCTAAACTATCTAGCATATTAATGATTATTTAGTACATTCCTTTTCCTTTTACTTAATTATGAATTCTAAAAATAATAATATATTTAATAGCTATTTAGTACACCTGATTTTTACTTTGCAATTGGCTAGATCAGAAGTAATTGAAGGATGTTTAAAAGTCAAATATCATATTCATTAAAGCATGAATAATTTTTCTATATTAATCCACAAAATATAGTATAATACAATACAAACATTTAAAAGCTCACATAAATTCAAATTAGTTTATAGATTAGTGCTTCATAGTAGAAAAAAAAAAATCTCATTTAACATTTTAAAATATGACATAAGATAAATAGAGAAGAAAGGAAAGAGCACAATGAGTAATCCTTCTAAGTCCACCTTTTGTGACCCTCTACCTCTTCCTCATGAAAATATCCAACATCCCCCTCTAAAAATTCTTGATTGTTGATCTCCTTTTCCACCACTTGCTTAAGAAACATTCTTTCACACTACCCTCTCAACACTCTAACAGCATTTGGATGTCACTCTACAAGTGCTTCATAAAATACGCACACACACTCACTAAGAAATCTAAAAAAGTCTTTTTTTTTCCTTAGAAATGCCCCTTATATATAGCCTAGAAATAGCCTTGGTCTATTTCCCTGATGCTCCTGCCAAAACTACCTTAAAAATTGCTTGAAACTATGGCTTAACCATCATGAATATATTCTTTCAGGTCATAGCACTATAGCACTATTGATGTAGCACTACAGTGCTAGAAGTGGCAGTGTGGCACTATTGGGCTATAGAGCTGTGTTTATTACCTCTAGTTCATATTTTCCCTCTAATACAGTCCTACATATAGCATTGATTATACAGCACTTAGGCATTGAGCTTGCTATAAAATTATCCCAAAATGAATCTAATACAACACCATAATGCTGCTGATATAGTGCAGTGCCATGGCAATGTTAATACAGTGACTTGGCACTAGCCTTACTATAAAATTGCCTTAATTTATGCCATTTTTAATATTTTGGTGTTGGTTTTATAGCACCTAGGCATTAGGCCGAAACTTCTTCTTTTTCATTTTTTTTTTAAATTTTCTCTATTACAACACAAAATATATTTAAAATTAACATATTTTAACATATAAAACTATGGTAAATGCATTATAATTACATAAAATTATCACAATTTTAACACTTATCACTTTTAAATGGTTGGAAGTGACCAATTTCGAAATAATAAACATAATTGAAATATAAAGTTGTTAATTCATTTTAACTTAAAGAAAACTTATTTTATCTTGGATAAGAAAACCATGCAAAAAGTATGTATATTATTATCACAAAACTCAATAAAAGAAGGAAGATTAGCTCTCAATTTGGAAAAATAATTAGCTTAAGCATTGCCTTCATAAAAAATATGAGACAATTTATACTAGAAATGAGAAAGAAGTTTTTTGGTGTTATTTAGTTGATTAAGAATAATTGTGTTGCCTTTCTAGTTAGAGTTGATTAGTGGTATAAGTATTAGAGTGTCCATTTTAATTTACATAGATGTGATTATCATTAAAAACACATAAATTTAATGCATATTTAAACCAAATGTTCAGCATATAGCATCGAATACTGGGTAAGTGGCCAAACAAAAGCTAAAATCATATTATCCTTGTGATTTCTAATAATACCCCATAACTACATTTAGGGTTGGTCACACAACCATACATATTAATTTTTAAGAAATCAACTATTTATTTTTTTCCAATATACAATAATGTACATTTTTCTTATATAAGAGGATGTTAAAATAAAAAGCAATAATTTGCTATGTCTATTTTTTTTGTACCAAGCATTTAGACATTATATAAGTCTTTAATTTCCTTTAATTCTAGCAATATTATTAATGTGATTCATAGGAATGCCATTGTGTTTAGCATAATATCTTTCTAGCCATATAAACCAAAGTATAGTTAGAGCATCAACTACTTTTATATGACCACTATTTGTGTTGAAACAACAAATTAAAAGTTTATATATTGAGATGTTAACATTAAAAATATGATTTCATAAAAATATTATCAAACCAAAACCAGAGACTAACTATAATAAGGCCATTAATAAAGACATGACTAATAGTTTCCACATAAAATAATACAAAAATTTTGAAGGTAAATGAAAACCATTAGACAGTAGGGTGAGTAGAGAGAAGGATTTTAATTAGAGTATTCTATTTCATAATGATTTAGCATCAATTAAAAATTAGTTTTTTAATGATTATCAACCGAAGAATAGATAAGGATGTTAAAGTATTCCAATTTCATATTTTATTAAAAATTGGAAAAGGTTCATATTAATATCTAATATAAGTCCACATATCCTTGAAAACAAAATCACTAGATAAGGAAAGCTACAAATGAGATAATATTAGATCTTGGAATGCCTTAGGAAATACTGACAATCTTATCAATAATAAATGATGGTAATAATTCATATACTTTTTTGCAATCCCATATATTATTACATATGAAACTTTGACTTTGATTGAGTTAGCAAAGTGAGCATAGAGAAAAGAATCATAAGACCCATCACTTATCCAAACATCTTCATAAAAGGAAGATCCATAACATTTTCCTCTTTGATGAGTTGATCAACTTTTCATTTCATAGAACATAGTCCATTTCAAGTAGGAGAGTCATATCTTTTATAATGACAATTGAGAGGGTACTTCGCTTGATAATATTTGGCTTTGATGGATTTAAACTACAAATTACTCCCTTTTCTATTCACCATAATTTGAATGAGATAGCATGAAATAAATCTTATATTGATTTGCATGCTAAAGTTATTTTAGCCAATACAACACTACAGTTGGATCATAAAGACCAATGTATGTGTTTTTTAAGAGTCAGATGATTGCCAAAAATGTTTTTTTGAGTAGCCTTTCAAGTCTATTAGAAATAAAAATAGTAGGCTTTATATTATGAAGGTAATAAATAGGTAGGGAACAAAGATCACTTTAATAAGAGTTTATTTGTCACCAAAAAATTGAAATTAAATTCACAAGAAAATAATTTTTCAACATAGTTTATATAAGATCATCAAATAAATGGGAGCATATTTTTCCTTTATAAAGAGGGATACCTAAATATTTTTAAGGAAGTGATTTAGGTTTAAAACTAATTAAGTTATTAATTTGATTGATTTACTAAATGAAGATTAGTAAGGGTAATAAAATACCTTTTATTATAATTTATGTTTAAACCACTCTCATCTTCAAAATTTTTTAATAATTCTATTATGTTCTTAATATATAAACTAGAAGCATTAGAAAATATAATGAAGTCATTAGCAAAACTTAAGTGATATATCGGGAAAACACCCTTAGTGTGAAATTCCACATTCAAAAAGTTTCGCGTGAAATTATCCAGTCCTCTTGAAAAATATTCAATAGCAATGATGAAAGGATAAGAGAGAGTGGATCACTCTGCCAAACACATTGAGATGAAGAGAAGAACCCATGAGATTTTACCATTAATTAAAATACAATACCAAAAAATTTCAATGCAATTTTTAACAAATTTAATGACTTTCTCATTAAAGCTAAATAATTTCAAATATCATAAAGTATTTTCCAAGTCAACAATGCTTCAAATATATCTAACTTGAATATAAGAATACCTCATTTTAATTTTTTGGCTTAAAACATGAATAAGTTCTTGATCTAATAGGACATTTTGAGAAATAGCCCCTTCTTTAACAAAATTAGTTTGATTAGGTGAAATAGTAGTAGGTAGAATAATACTATATGTTAGCAATTATTTTACAAAATAACTTGTTATAGAAATTATAAAGCCAAATAGGCTAAAAATTATGCCATGTATTAGGATTTTCCTCTTCAAGAAAAAGAACTATTGATATAGTGGTAAAGTATTTGAAAAAGGGATTACCAATGAAACAAAATCAAACACAGCTTCATTAATATCTTCTTTGATAATGTTCCATCTTTCTTGGAAGGACAAAATATAATATCTATAAGGACCAACCATAGCATTCATAGAAATGACTACTTCAATTATTTCAAATTTTAGAGGAACTATAACTAACATGCAATTATCTGCCATATTAATAATAGATGGGATGATATATTGATATGATATTAGATTGGGGGAAAGTGTTATTAAGAACATTAGAAAATAATAAATATATAATGCTAGATGTCATTGTTATTTCACACCCAAAGCCATCATGCAACTTGATTTTGTGGATATAGTTAATAGCCCTTTTTTTCCAACTAAAAGCATGGAAGAACTTAATATTTATAACCTCTTTTATGAAATGTTTGTCAACTAGTTTTTATCTCTAGTATATTTCTTCCATTTCCTAAAGCTGAATTATGTGGTTTTTTGAGTCACTAAAAAATTTAAAGTTATCCTTAGAAGGGTTAGAGATAACAAGATCCTCTAAAAAGTATACTTTTTATTGATTCTCTTTTATATTATTATTAAAGGCATGTGTGAAACAAATTTATTCCACCAATTGTAGGTTTATTGAAGCCTTGTAAGCTTAAATTATAACCTTTTCATTTCAATAATAGTATTATTAGTAAGGTCAGGTATTTTTTAATTGTCCCCAATAAGTTCATAAAATCTATCATCGTTAAGTCACTTGTTTTGAAATCTAAAGTCTTATAGGTTCTACTATGGTTAATTTTAACAATAATGAAGAAAGAAGCATGGTCAGATAAAGTTCTACTTAATCATTTAACATAAGTAATAAGAAATTGATCAATCCAAGATTGGTTGAAAAGTATACAATCCAGCCTTTATTGTATTGTATAATTGTTCCAAGTGTAACTTGAGCCAATAAAACTAATATTCATTAAATTACAGTCAATAATCAAATTACAGAAGTCTTATATATAATGAATGTTAGGTTTATTACCTCTTATACTATTATAAGAAGAAGTAATGGTGTTGAAATTGCCATAATAATATAAGGTCCTTGAAGAGCAGAAGTGAAATCCTATATTATTCCATAATAAAATCTAATCATAATGATTACAAGCTGTATAAACAAATGAACCATCAACCAACTATATATGAAACTAAATATAAAAATTAATGACTTCATGATGATTCTAATTGATTAAGACTTAAAGATCATTATACTAAAAAAAATCCAAATTTTATTACTTAAATAAGAAAGAAATTACTAAAATATAACATTCAAATAATATAGTTGATTTTATTTGCATCTATCATAGGATCTAAAATCACAAGTAATTTGATATTGTACACATGACACTTATTACAAATCTAAATCTTGATGAACTAGAATCAATCTCTTTAATTTTCCAAATAAGATGATTTATCATTTGAGTGATTATAATATAGGGTTGGACCTAGTGACCCTAGAAGTAATAAGAAAGAAATTATTTTAGTTTTCATTTTCTTATAATAAATTGTTATAAATATATAGCCATTATGAGATTGATCCTCATCTGATAAAGATCTAAAAATTTTATCAAACTAGAGATTGAAAAGAGCATTATTAGACTAGTTATAACTTTACCTTCTTCTAAAACTCTTCAATTATTTTTTTATTGCATTAACTTGAAAACAACAATTTGATGCTTAGAAGGAATAGGAATGGGTTGCTTCAATTAGCATTATTATTGTGAAGTGTTTGATTATGATACCAACTATTAAGAATGATCCTTTCCATTATAATCATCATGGAATAATGGGAATAAGCTAGGGATACCACTATTATTATAAATAAAGCCTACCTAGATTAAGATCAATGTAAAGGGACTTAGTATAAAATAGTCTCACCATTGTGGTTCAACAAGAAATCAGTGAGCTCCTCATCAATATAAATGAGTACCATATCAGGATTATCTCCCATCTTATTTATACCATCAATAGGATTAACATGCAAAATAGTATCATCTTGAGATGGTAAAGCCAATAGATCCAGTACAGGAGAATCTTCTTTAGCATATAGAGGGGAAAATTTACTTAGGAGAGGTATGTTAGAAAGTATATTTTTATCTAAATTTTGGATAGGTTTTCCTTTATTTTTTAATAAGATGAGGATGAGCTATAAAGTAGTCAATAACTAAGTGACCATGAATTTTATAATGATTGCAAAAAATAGAAAAAAATTAATTCTTTTTTTATAGATCCCTTATTTTCTTCATCTAATCCATATTTCCTTGCGATACTTTTTAGTGACATCAACCCATAGAACCCTTTCCACAAATGGCCTTGTTTTAGATATAATCACATGATCAGTTTGCAATAATCTACAAAATATGCAACCAACTGCTTACAATTTTGATGGCTAATCATATGAATGCACATATTTGAGAGAGATAATACAAAAGGAGCAATGGATGACTATTCTTTAACTTTAAAACATGGAGTCCATACGAGAAGTATCATTTGATAGTTGAGGTTATAGTAAGAGTAGTGGGAGAAAACATGTCTATTGTTTAGATCATTTGAAAGTAGAATGACTACATGATGAGTGTAAACCCATAAGATTGCACATGGATTTAATGAGTACCCATAAACATAGGAGCACCAGCAATGAAGCAAAATTAAGATAAGTAACTTACTCACCCATAATGATTCACTCTAAGACCAACCCATTCAAGTGATGAGCATCAACAACTCACCTTATGTATGGAGACTCACTCACATACAAGCAACTATTTATAGCCAGACACTCAAATCACATAAATCACCCAACAACATTGACAACCACACTCGAGGACACATTACTCAACAAACATCTCTTGCTTACTCTTCAGACTATGAGCAAGTCACTTCCTATGTTACTTACATAGTTGATGTATACTTTCCTTATGTATCTACCTCTAGATCCTATTAAAAGAAGATTCTTAAGAAGGTGGGGATCTTTTTTAGCTTTTTATTAATTCTAAGATAGGGTGAGAGATTCTTGTACTTTAACTACCTACGTGTACATTGATTTCCTAACATAGTGGAATTTTTGGCTTCTCCTTATACTCTTTAGTTTACTTTCCTATTTATTTTGTCCAACCTAATGTAGCACTACCTCTCGTGCCTATAAGAAGGTCCTTCATGTACAAATTTTGATTCAACATATTTTTAGGTGTGGCGATAATGGAAGATGACAAGGATAAGAGTCAAGCACCCAATGATGTTAGCTGGGGATAACGTGGTAGCCATAGGGTCGAATACACTATAGTTCATCACATAGTAAGATTTGAAGGATATAGAAGATAGTATCACTCACATAGTTCGGGAGGCTATGGAGAAAGTGAAGAATAAATGCACAAGGCCTAAAGAGTATGAAGGGAATTATCCAAGACAGTCAACATTGATGACTAGTATGATCATGCGAGCGAAGAGGGCCATTAAAGAAGACTAGATGAATACTACTCCAACTAATTCCTTTTTTAAGAAGAACATGGAGGCTCACCACTCACTGAAGTTTAAGATTCCACACATAGAATCCTATGATAGTTGCACAGATCCTGTCAAACATGTAGCTTATTTTGAATTCACTACATCGTTGCTGGACCTAGATGATGCAAAGAAGTGCTAACTATTCTTTATCACTTTCAAGTAGTTAGCTCTCAAATGGTTTTTATGTACACCAATAGGAATCTTACTTTCATTTACAAAATTTAGGAAAATGTTTTTGGCATAATTTTCTAGAGCCTAAAAGCTTCTAATGACTTCACATGCTCTTCTATAGGTGAGATAACAAAGGGAGAAGTTTATCAAAAAAAAATTATTACTCAATTTTGAAGGGAAAGGCTAGAAGTCATTGATTTGGAGCCTTTAGCCACACAAGGCACACTTTCCCAAGGGCTCAAAGAATATCCATTTAAATATGTTATTAGGCTTCAGTAGCCTAAATTTTCAAAACAAGGATTACTTCAAGTGACCACAACCTATGAAGGCTGATGGCATTTATAATAAATTTTGGTATTGCACCTATCATCATGAGCATGAGCATAAAACTAAGGAATGTTGGAACCTAAAAAGCTTGGTGGAGAAGCTCATAAAAGTAGAAAATGCTGAAATATTTTATTAGGAAAATGGAAAAAGAAGTCACTAAGCTAAAGAATGAATCCACTCTAGCTCATGCAATTCATATTGCGAGAGTGGTACCCACCATATTCAGTGGAGATGAGGAATATTCAAGTGAGTAAGTCTCAAGAAACTGCAATCAAATGAAGTTAACTCAATGAACATGGAATGAGTGTTGATTACAGAGGTTATCTCTTTCACTTTCTTAGAGAAAGACCAACCAATAGTCAGCAACCTTATAATGAAGTGGCAGTCATGATGATGTTAACTACCAATTATCAAATAGGGTGTATTCTAATAGATATGAGGAACTCAATTAATATAATCCTTAAGACCATGTTTGACAATGAATATAGAAAGTTCAAAGCATGCATTAATAAGAGGCCCCCTCTATGACTTTTTTGGAGAAAGGAGAGAGATATAAGAAATTAACACTATCTAAATAACTTAAGGAAAAGGAGAAAAATAATTTACAACTATAGCTAACTTTCTTATTTTGGAGGAATTTGCCATGTACAATGCTATTTTTGGTAGACCACTGCTCAACATATTCAAAGCTATAATATCAACTTACCATATGGTGATCAAGTTCTTAATAGTAAGAGAAGAAATCATAGTAAAGGGAAATTAGAATCAATCTAAATGAGTGGAAGAAGTATCACATTTGAAAGTCACACAAGGCTTTCTACTTAGCAGTCAGTGACTCGCAATGAGTAGAACAAGTATCACATTTCAATGTCCTATGACTGAAGTGGAGAACACCGAAGAATTAGAGGAAGTAACCATAGAAGATTGGGAGTGAGCACCAAGGTCAACTTGACCTTTATCAACAAACATAAAAGAAGCACATATTCAAACCCTCCAAAATGACATAAGAGTATTCATCTAGATGGTAATCAAGATGTTGGGTATTGGAATCAACATTACTTGTCATAAGGTCAACATCAGAAAGGATGCTTGGCTAATAAAGCTGAAGATGAGAAAAATAGTGGCTTTGCTTATCGAGCCATTCAAAGAAAAAGTTGTCAAACTACTTGAAGCTAGCTTTATAAAAGAAGTTTAGTACCATAGTAGTTATCCAAAGTAATAATGGCACAAAAGCCAAATGGCAAGTGGAGAATGTATGTGGACTTCACTAATTTTAACTTGGCATATCCTAAGGATGGGTACAAACTACCTAGAATAGTCACACTAGTCAACTCAGTGTCAGGTTATTTAGTGATGAGTTTTTTAAACCCAAGGTACCATTAAATCCAAGTGTCACACCAACTTTGAGAAAACTGCTTTCATTATTGGAGAAGGGTTGTATTGCTATAAGGTGATGCCATTTGGGTTAAAAACTATAGGAGGCACCTATAAAAGAATGATAGACTGAATTTTTTCAGAATAAAAAGGGTGAAATGTAGAAGTCTGTGTAGATGACTTGTTAGTTAGAAGGAAGTCACACAAATAGCAAATCAAATATTTGAAAGATACATTTGCTACTTCTCAAAAGTATAATATGAGCCTCAACCCATCAAAAATGCACATTCAACACTCAGTCAGGCAAGTTCAAAGTATTCCTACTCACTCTTGAAGCCATAAAAATAAATCCTAATAAGGTTAAAGCTATACTCGACATGCTATTCCCAAGAAAAACCAAAGAGATGCAATGACTTACTAGGCGAGTCATGTGGTTGAATAAATTCATTCTAAAGCAAATGAATGTTACTCGCTAATCTTCAAAAAGTGTTGAGGGGTGTGAAGAAGTTTGAGTGGATAATAGATTTATGAAATATTTTAAAGACCTCAAAAGCCTACTCACCTCACCATCATTACTAGTAAGTCCAAAGAGAGCCAAGACACTACAATTATACTTGGGAGTTGGTGAAGACTCCTTAAACTCAATTTTAATAAGAGAAGAAAAGAAAATTAATGGCCAATTTACTATGTGAGCAATTTATTGAGGGGTGTCGAGTTGCATTACCCAATCTTCGAAAAACTCACACTTGATCTTATTTTATTTGCATGGTGACTTTGACCATATTTCTAGGCACATTCAATTCAAATCATTGTTGATCACCCACTCAAGTCAGTACTCACCAAGATGGATCATTTGAGAAGATTATTTAAATTTCCAATAAAGTTATGAGAATTTGATATATCTATTTACCATAAATGATGATCAAGGCACAAGCAATAGTTGATTTTCTTCTATATTTAAATAACTAGGATATAGTTCTCATTAACCCTGAACTTTTTGTGTCACTTATATGTGGATGGTTCTTTAGGAGAGCAAGGAATGGGAGTAAACATTTTAATAAAAAACCCAATCAGAATCACTATGGCTCAAACAGTAAAATTTCAATTTCAAATAACTAATAATCAATCTAAGTATGAAGCATTACTCACTGGATTGCAATTCACATAAGGGCAAGGTGCCAAACATATCATAGCTCATTTAGATTTGCAACTATTGGAAAATCAAATCAAAGAAGAGTATTAAGTAAGAGACAAGTCACTATAGAAGTACCAACTCAAGATAAATGCAAAAATTAAGAGGCTAGAATTTTACAAGAATGAGCAAGTGTTAAGAGATAAGAACCAACTAATTGACCTATTATCAATAGCAAATGGACTCGAGAAGCAGCTTATGTCTAACTCACCTAGTTGAGCTTGTAAGAAGGCAAGTCCATGTAAATTGATGGAGAAAACTGACTTAGCTGGGTTGATTCCATTAAGAGGTACTTATAAATTAGGGAGGTTGAAGAAAGAACTAAAGACCCAAAGACATTCAAAATTAAAGCTACTCAATATCAACTAATCGACATTGAATTACTTTGAAGGTCAACTAGTTCAATAAATATAATGTATAAACAAAGTAAAGTACTTAGTGAAATACATTTGGGCGCATACAAATGTCATTCAAGTGGAAGAACACCTGCACGCTGAATTCTATGATAAGGCTACATTGGAATGTTGAGAAAGCATGCCAAAGACTTTTCTAAAAGATGCAAACAATGTATAAATATTGCTCCTTTATATCAACAACCACCACAACCTCTGTATCCCATTACAACTTGTGGCC
Source organism: Cymbidium sinense (assembly GCA_021442155.1). Classification (NCBI taxonomy): domain Eukaryota; kingdom Viridiplantae; phylum Streptophyta; class Magnoliopsida; order Asparagales; family Orchidaceae; genus Cymbidium; species Cymbidium sinense. The sequence goes on from CM038219.1 coordinate 83,860,804, forward strand.
CATCATAGTATGGGGGATGGACCTGATAGGTAACCTCTTAGTCACCAGTGAACAAAAGATATTTATACTTGTAATGATTGACTACTTTATAAAGCGGATTGAAGCCCAGCCACTTGCTAGGTTAACTACCCAAGTAATTTAAAATTTTATTTGGACTAAAATTATTTTATAGTATGGGCTAACCATGCTGATAATTATGGATAATGATCCATAATTTGTGAACAAGTGTCAAAAAAAATTCTGTGAATCATAAAAAATTCACCTTAAGTATGCTTTAGTAAATCACCCACAAACTAATGGCATGTGGAAGTAGTGAATAAGCAAATCCTTAATTTGCTAAAGAGAAGAAAATAAGAGAAGCACTAGAGCTAAGTAGGTGGATGCCCTACCCACCATACTATAGGTTGTAAGAACAACTAACTCATTAGTTATTGGGAAAATGCCATTCACCTTATTACATGGAACATAAGTCATGATATTAGTCAAGTATGATTACATAGCTAGATGGTTATGACAACTATCAAATTAAATCATAAAATTATTAAATAGGAAAGGTCCAATATAGACTCGACCTACATGAAGAATTATAGACTGAAGCATCACTCAAAGCAATATGAAACTAAGAGGCAAATGGCCATATACACCCACCCCAAAAAATTAAATTAACTAAACATGCATTCCAGTTGCCTTTATGAGCCTCATGTTGATTCCTATTAATTTTGATGATAACAAATGTTTGCTTGGATGTTCTAATGTATGTTTTATATGATCCAGATATATTGATTGCTAATTACATATCCAATACATCTCATAATATGTTTATTGAAATTGCAAGTATGGAAGAATGAAAGATATATTAAAATGGATACCGTGAAACTCAAGATATACTATTTTAGGTTATATGTATTTATAACTAGCTTAGAAGTTCATATGAGTTCATTAACATAAATTAATTTGCTCACAACTTCACATATTATTTTTATTTATTTAAAATAATGATAAATAGGTTAATTTCTATAAATCTGTTTCTAATTAACGTTCAATTATATGCTTCATACATAACATTTAAATTATCAAAATAATAAATGATAATTAATTATGACTATTGAGTGTAACTAGTTTATATACTTAATATAATTAAATATTTCAATTTAATTTAAAAGTTATAAGATAACCAACATATGTATGATTGCATCATAATTTTTAAATGTCATATTTCAAAATTAACAAAAACATATGAAATTTAGTATTTTATCCAAAGTCATTTTATAATCAAAAATTTTAGCTCTTATTTCATCTCCAACAGATTCCTTGGATTTTTTTTCTTTAATTTGATAGATTACATGACCCAATATTGACCTCACTTTTGGAGTGAGTTCTCAACTTCCTCATCATAGATCTAGGGCTCTTATAGTCACTAAGAGCTCCTTAGTCTTAAGAAACTTCTAGTGATTAGGTGAACACTTAACCTAAGCCTAGAGACTTAGAAGGGTTAGCCATAGGAATAGGTTATGCCTTAGGGACTTAGGTAGACTTGCCTACCCTATAGCTAAACCCAATCCATGCTTTTCTTCTCAAACCAAATCTTAAATTCAGACCAAATCCAAACCAAATTTCCAAACTCATAATCAATCTCATGATCAAATTCAACCTCAAAATTTTCCATAAAACCTTATGATTGAATTCAAAACCCTTTCAAAGTCATTTGATTTTATCTTTTGGACTTATCCTTAACCAAATCCAATTCAATTCCAATTAAATTAATTTTTTTAAAGATCAACTCAATCTCTTAATGATCTATCAAATCCAAATCCAAACTTAATTCCAAATGATTCAATCCCAAAATCAAATCCAAGTTCCAAAATTCCTTCCTAAGCCATATAACCCATTCTCATAAACTTAGCCAAATCTCCACCTAAATTATCCCAAACTTGATTGATTTCTTTATAAATTAATTATTCCTTCATGTATATTCACAAATATAAATGAAATACATACTCAAATGACCAAAACTAAATCAAACCAAGCCAAATCCCTTCTTAAGCCATATGGACCAACCTCCATAAGCTTAATCAAATCTTAACCTAAATCAACCCAAAATCAATTGGTTTCTTTATAAATCAATTACTCTTTCATTTATAATCATAAATATAAATGAAACCCACATTCCAATAAACAAAATTAATCAAACTAAATTGATTTCCTCCTTTGCCCTTTTAACCTACATCCATAAGCTTGGTCAAATTTGCTTCCAAATCACTCCAAACTCAAGTGATTTTCTCATGAATCATTTATATTTTCATTTATATTCATAAATATAAATGAAATATAAATCCAAATGGCCAAAACCAAATCCAAAATCAAACCAAAACCCAATTCAAGCCTTTTAAGCTAATTTCTTGGACTTAACTAAAATCCACCTAAACCATGACAAAATTAGTGGATTTTCTCTTGAATCAATCATTCCTTCAATCATCTATCCAAATATAAATGAAACCTACAATTATCAAACCAAACTCAAGTCAACCCAAGTCAAGCCCAAGTTAGCCCTCTAACTTGAAAACATCAAATGAGCCAAAATTCATTGGACTCCAAATTGATTGCAGTTGGATTTATATTTCAATCCTAGGCTCATATATAAGTTCAACTAAACTTGAATCAATCCAAAATAAAACCAATTGATCCATTTAGGTCCACTTGACTGAAAGTGGCCTGAAAGATCTTTTTGAGCTAAGTTCTAATCCAACCCAAATTGGATTGAAACAAGCCCATCCAAATCTTATATCATGATCAACAATCACCCTAGGATGATCAACCACCGTGAATTGGGTCAAGCCAAGTCAACTTGGTCCTTTGACCAAGTTAACCTTTAGCCCAAATGAAATCTAAACTAGCAAAAACTCATCCCACACCAATTTGATTGAAACCATTAATTAAAACCAACCCATAATCAAGGATTGAACATGACTTGACCCTTAATTGATCCAAACCAAGTCCAATTGACCATTTGACCCAAGTTGACCCAAATTGGCCTAAAAGGCCAAAATGAGTCAAATCATAATCTAACCCAAATTGATTGCAACCCATAGCTCAAGTTCATTCCAAATTGATTATTGAACTTGACCAAAGCCATGATTGAGCCCAATTTAACCAATTGGTCAACTTGACCCAGCCTAGCCCAAATTGATCTAAGGGGTCAAGTTGGCCAAAATCTAAATTAAATCCAAACTGATTCAAATCAAAACCTACAATCATTTTCAATTGACCAATTGAACTTGAACCAACACCTAACCCAACCCAATTTGGCCAATTTGGTCAAATTGGTCAACTTAACTTTGACCTATATGAATCCAAGTGAGCCAAAATTAAACCTATGTCAAATTGATTGAAACCACTTGAACTAGAACTCTTAAAATCATCATTTGGACCTAACCCAAGCCTTGGTTTGACCTAATTTGACCAATTGGTCAACCTAACCCAACATAACCTAATGTGAACCCATTTGACCAAATGAAGCCAAAAACCTATAAAACCAACCCATAGGACTTTGGTGGCTGACTAAACCCAACCCAAACTCAACCTAGGTCAGCCCAAAATCAACCCAAACCCATTTGGAGCCATGTCCAATGCAAATCTTCCATGAATCCTCTCCCCCATGTGGGATTTTTCCAGAAATTGCAAAGTCCTCCCTTTTTTCTCCTTGGCATCCCTCACTCACACAAATGAGGGATCCCTAAGCCTTCTAGCCCACTCTACAAGATGTTAGGACTTGCCATGGACTAAAGGGAGGTGAGCCAACTCACCTCCCATAAGCCAAACACCCAAGGATCAAGGAAACCCAATCTTCCCAAATCCAGCTTGGAGCCTCCTCCCATGGCTTTCCCCAATCCATACAAGCCAAGTGGACTCAATTGAGACCCCTCAAGCACTCTAATGGTGGCTGGCTAGCCAAAAAATGGGAAGCCATCTCATCCATTTTCCTCAACAAATTGAGGGGTATACCCCCTCAATTCGAATGGAAAATACATCAGTTCAATTCGTGAGAGCTTCCTAACATGATTTTGAGTCTCTCTGTAATTCCCAGAGCCATCCCAAGCTCTCCCCTTGTGGTATTTCCTCTTTCTATGTGAAACAAAAATAGGGGAGGCTAATCCCGATCCAAGCTCGCTCATTCTTCAACCAAAACCAAATTACTTTTTCACACACCTTCCACACATATCGTCAAAGCCATCCAAGTCTTCTCCCAAGCTTCCAAGCCATCGGAGGAGGGACTTCGATCACCATCGAGCTCCATAGTGAAGGAAATTGATTCACCTAGTGAACCAAGGGGAATTGGCTTGATTGCTTCTCAATAGGGGCTCATCTTTACTATATGAAGCTACCTCCATCGATCCCATCACCAGTCTTGAGCTCTAGTGAGGTAATTCCCAAAAATCATAGAAATAGTAAAATTTGGTTGGTCCTTTGTAAAGAAAATTTACATGTGAGTTGATCTTGACCGTTGGATGTGTTTGAATTCCTTCCCTAATGGTGTGGGTTGATTTTGAAGTTCATCCAAGCTCGAGTGAGCTCGAATCTAACGAACCATGGCAGACAGACACTATCGTTTATCACTCATGAGAAGAAGGATCATGGGTCATCCATTTTGTCTGATTAGAATGGACGGCTCTAATCAAATTATGTTAGATCCACCTATTTTTCTCCACTTATGCTATAGGTTTAATCTACACCATTGATCCAAGATCGGATGATACAGATCAATAACACATTCGCATCTGGCTGACTTAGTGAGCTGATGTGATAACTTAAGTAGCCAATCCTGCGATACCACGTGGAAAGCGTGCCACATGGCGTTGATAGGATTAGGCTTAATTAAGGTTATTTAATGTGTTTTATGGCTGAAACTTCCATAATTCATAAGTAATTGTAACAAAATCCAAAAATATAAATAATGGCTCATTTTAAAGGTATTTCAGAGGGGAATACACTAAAATTATTTATAATTAATTTTGAATAGTAATTTTGATTTAATTAAGATTTAATTAAAACTTTAATTAGCCTAATTACTTCTTAATTATTTAACCAATCAATTTGAAACTTTTTGAGAATGTTTAGGAGGATGACCTCTGCCTCCCCTAATTTTCTTGGAATTTATTGGTTGATTAATTGAGGGAATTGATTATTTAAGCCTTAATTACTCTTTTAACTTAATTAAGTGATAATTAAGCATTTGAACAGTAATTAATCAACCAATTGGACCCCTCAATCACTGTTGAATAGCGGGGAGATTTAGGGAATTGTATTAGAACCACCCTTCTAATCTTATCCCTAAGTTTCCTTCTTTTTTTCAATAAAAGTGCTAATTAATGGATTAATTAATTAATTAATTAGTGTCCTAATTGGTTAATTTGAAATTTAAATCACTTGAAATCAAGTTTAATTAAATGAGAGGGCTTATGGAAGTAGGTTAGGATCTCTTTTCCAACCTTTTCCCCTTAAGCCCATTTCATTTTAAGGGATAATTAATTAAATTTAGTAATTAGAAAAGAGAACTGAATTAATAACTTGATAACCTAATTTAATGGGTAATTACTTCTGATTTCTCTTAATTGATCATTGGGTAGATCTTTAAGTGTTTAATAACTTAAAGAGAGTTAATGAAATTATGGTTGGCTCACATGTGTGAGAAAACCATAAAAGTAATTAAGTGAGTTTTCTAAGCCTAATTAATAATGATTATGAGCTAATTATATTAGGCCCTCTTTCATTTCATAAGAGCATTGATATTTACTTTTCAATTCATTTGCATATTACATTAGCTCATAATCATTTAATTAATTATCTTATGGTAACATTGGTAAGGGTTTAATTCAAACCTTAACCTAATTAATCCATAAAATCAACCTTACTTTTCATTAAATCAAATTAACTCACACATGGGGATGGGATTAGGTTTAGCAAACCTTTCTCACATTTTCTAAATCAAATCAAATATGAAATTAAAAATGACATTAAGAAATTTTGGTTTGTTTTAAATGAGTTTATTTAGTATGATTGTCCTTAAGAATTAGTTGGATTGAATGAAATCATGCGCTTATGTCCCTTTATTTCTTTCCAATCATATTAAATGTTATTTGCCACTTGATTCATGCATTCATCTTTTTCCAAAAATTAATTAAATCAAATAATCTTTGTTATGTCAAGCTTGTATGTGTTGATTTAAATTAATATATGTTTGTCTGTTATCATTATTAAATCCAAATCTATTTTCCCAAACTTATAAATGAATGATTATATGTGTTATGAATGCTAGTTACAAATACATAGGAGATGTATGTGATTATAGGTTAAGTATATGAAGTGAAGTTCCTTTTCTTTCATTCATGTATTGATTTATATAAGTAAGAATGTTCATGGGTATATAACATGGACATCCCGGGAATACGAGGATTTAGTTAGCCCCAATGAGGTCATTTGATTACCTCACCTCCATGGTTTAACAATGGCATGTACTCCATTTGATTTCATTCTTATATATTTCAATATTAAAGTTTGGATAAGATGTTACTTCATATGCATAAATATTTCAATCAAATAAAAGTATAGCTTTTGCATGGTTTTTCTTTCCTTTATTTATGTATACATCCATATGTATTTGAGAAAAACAAATATTTAGTCTGGACATCCCAAGAATACGAGGCTTTAAGTAGCCCCAAGGAGGTCATTTGATTATCTCACTTCCCTGGTTAACAACGGCATGTACTAGCTTATATCTCTTATACATGTGTGTGTGTATTTAATTATGGAATTAGAACCCATTTTCTTTTATCAAAAATACATGCATTTGCAACTATTCAAATTATTGAATTAATTAATCATATGATTTGGAGTCCTCTTTTTTATGTTCATGTATGCAAATTTACATATGCTTGAATGTGATGGGTATATAGTTTGGACATGTCAGGAACACATGGCTTTAGATAGCCCCTAGGAGGTTATTTGATTACCTCACTTCTCTGATTAACAATGACACGTACCTATTTAATTTCATTCCTATGTATTTTTGTATAAGAATTTAGATAGAACTTTAAATTAATATTCATATACATCATCTAAGTGTGCTAAATAATCTTGCATGCATAGGTATGCTTAAGGTTTAATCATGTGCATGTTACATATGATGGGAGGAGATGAATGAATATATGTCATGTGATAGTAATTAATTCCAATTAATCATAAGATGCCTTTCTTATTGAATGTGGTCATTTAAAGTGCTAATTTAAAACATATAATAAGCTATTCACTAAAGAGAATTGATTAATTAATTTACTTTAGATGTGACTTAAGCTAGGGATAAAAGAGAGTGATCCTCTCTTTATAGCACGTAGTTGTTAAGTGTAAAACCAAATGAAACAAAAGAAAACATTAAGTAAAACTTACAAATCAATTAAGTCACTTAAACTGAAACCATCCCTTATAATTAAATCCTTTCATATTTAGAAAATCATAACAAAGCCTAGTTAAGGCATACCACATAAGCCTTAATACACACACTTTAGAATTAAGTCATCATTTCTAGCTTTATGTTAGGGCGGTGCATGGAGTCGTGTATGTTTAGTTTTATGATGTATTATTATAGACTGGATGTTAGGATGTATGTTTCATAGATGGGATGTTAGGCCGTGATTAGTCTAATAATATTTTTAGCAGGAGATTATGCTTAAGGGGTACTTAAAATAAATATAGATTCTCTCTTTTGTAGGTTGCTTAACCCCTAAGCATAAGCTAAATTAGGACAGGTGGGCTTAGTTACCCATGTGTAGCATGCTAAGTCCAAATTATTCATATAAATACTTGGGTTATGTGGTGTGTTTGTTAACACTTATTTTGCAAGTGTAGTTAGATTATTTTTCCTATTTTTAATATAATTTTGTATTAGGAATTAGGATTAGTGTTATGGGAGATTAGAATGAGTAGTGGCTAGAAGGCTTTGTCCTAGGAGGCCTTGTGATTCCTTTGAAGTAAGCAACCCCAAATGAAGAAATGAAGGAGATATGAAGAATGAATATAAGAAGACCCTCATAGCATTTACTCATTTATAAAATTATAATTATTCTTTCATATACTGGATTGTATAAGGGTAGAGCTGGGCTACCCATTTTCTCTTTTTGGGTTATACGGTGGTACCCGATCACACCAGGTTTTTATTCTTTTACATTGGATTTATAAAATGCTTGATGTTATGTTTAAATTGCATAATAGAAATGGCATGCCTCTTTCTAGTTTCTTTATGCATGGTGATTTGATGAGTGACCTGGATTCGATTAGGCTCTTAGGAAAATAAATAATTTTTTTACCCAACTACAACTCATATCTAAATTTTCTAAATAATTCATAACCTCATATAAAGCCTAGGCATTAAATCAAGATAATTAAAAGATTTAGCAACCCCTTAGCTGAATGGTTATATATATAATATCATGCATTCATATTGCTTCGCTCTTATAAAGAGAGGGTTTCCATCCTTGCACGATAGGGGAAGACTTGACCTTTGAGGGTCTCCTCTACGGTGAAAAACACCTCTTTCTTTCTGATTTAATCAATAACCTCATTTCATCATGCATTTAGACTTTTAAAAATCCTATGGCCTTTATCAAAATAAAGAGTCCAAAATTAAATAAAATTTGAAAATATTTGTATTAGACTAAGTCATTGCTCATACCACTCATGTTCTAGTCTCTTAGGGAGTGGGTTTAAGGATCTTAGTCTCTTTCTAAATAATAACAACCAAACTATCTTGTAAAATCATATGAATTTCCTACATGGTTTTAAAGCATAGGAAGAGTTAGCTGGCTACCACTCCAGATAGTTATAAGTTTAGTAGTCAGGTGGTTTACTCTCTCTTATGGAGGTCAACCATATGCCCACTTTCACTTAAATTTAGGTTGTGCTTTGGCACTTGATAAAGCTCCTTAGATTTAGGATCTGAAGTTACTATTTCCTTTGGGCTACAAACATATATCCTCACTTCTTAGGCATATCCACAATCTTGTATTGTTGGATTATAAGCCTTAACAATCTAATAAAAATTCAACTCAAATAAATAATTCTCCTCAATTTCAAACATACAAAGCCCAACTATAAGGTAGATTGGAATGCTCACTAGGTTTCCTAGTATAATGAGCATTCCCTACTCATCTCCTTTGGCTTCAATAATAAGTCTCTCCTTCTGATCTATTTCACTTGATTTTCTAATATAACTAATTTATTGATAGTCCTATCGTTGAAATCTTTGGAGATAATAATTGTCCACTTTAATCAAGAGTATTCCTAAGGAATTCACCTTCCTTATGATATAATTAACTATGGGGGCTTATCCCCATAGAGAACTTTAGAACCCAGTTTAATATAAACCCTACTTTATTCATCCATATAAAGTAAAGGAAAAATCTTTGGTATTTTCGATGACCCATCATGCCTTAAGAGTCCTTATTAGGTGATTAAGTCCATTATAGCATGGTGATTTCTATCTTTCGAGATAGTGCACCATTCTTTGATGCCATACCCGATCACCTCAATAAGTACACCCTCAGATCTGTGTGGTGTCTCTCATACATATATCAAAAATAAACACCACACCCATGTTTTATTAAAATTAAATTTATTATATTTTTTCAAACATTAGCTAATTTTAACAATGAATGCATGATACGTGCTTTGAATATATATATATATATATATATATAGAGAGAGAGAGAGAGAGAGAGAGAGAGAGAGAGAGCCATATTTGATTAATTTTGACTTGCCCATGTGACGAGCTAATTTTTTATTATTTGAATTTAATATTAATTTAGTATAAATAATATTTTTAATGAATATTATATTACTATATGATAAAATGATGTTAAAATAATATATTTCCTTGAAATAATTCAAAATGACCTTCTTACTTATAATAGCCTTCATTCTCTTCGTGAAAGTGTTTCCCTTTCAAATTCAAAATCTCTCTAGGAAATCTAAGAAAAACATTTTAGATTTCCCTTCTAAGTGTTCTCCAAATATTGCAAGATTAACTCCTTGGTTTGGAAGCTTCAACATCTTCAACTAAGCAAGCCTTCTCAAATTACTTGAGTCTATTTTTCTTGATCTTAATCTCTTTTAGTTGTTCATACTATTTTCACCATGTATTTATTCTTTTACTTTTGTACTTTTGGGTGGATTAGTCTTTGGACCTCAAAGTTTAAGTTTTTCACATCAAAGGTTCTTCAATATTTTTTTTGGGTGGAAAACTCTTGTGAAAGTTTGAAGGATTTATTTTATCTTGCAAATATTTTTATCTTCCTACAAATTTCGTTTAATTTCTTGAAATATTTCATTATTAGTCTTATTTGAAAGATCATTTATTCTTATATCTATTTTAGTAGTATATTTTAAGCATTTAAAATTAATTTATTATGCTGTAAATATTTTTATATTTGTTAGATCTCCCTTTTTAATTAAAAGCTTACTAATTTACTTAGATCTATCATATGCTAATTTATTTAAGTATTTTTTTGATCTTTTTCATTAATTCAAAGTATCATTTTTGTCAAAATAAAATAAATTATTGCTGGAATTTTAGAGTATATGCTAGATTTATTATACACCAAGCTTTTTTATCAAAATAAATTTTATAAAAAGTTAAATTGTTTTATTTTTCACTTATCATTTTATTCCAACTAATATCCTTTATTTTAATAATTTTATCTTCCTGAAATTTAGTAAATCTTATTGTTCTTATTGTTTAATAATTAATAAAAAAGGAAGTTTAGTGGTGAGTTAATCATTTTTATACTATTATATACATATTAGTTATAATTTCTCTTAAACTTAAAATTATTCCTTAGTGAAATTTATTTTATTGTGCAAATAGATAATTGTGAGTTTATTTTGAATCATTTTTATATTAGTCTATAATTTATAATAACATAAACATCTTAGTAACATCACTTTAAGATATTTATTTTATTATTTCATATCAAAATTAAGTGAGCATTCTATCTTGTCAAAATTGTAAGTTGTGAAGTGATCATTTATAAGTTGTGAGATCACTTTTTGAATTGGATAGCTTGGTATATTTGTGAGAAATATATTTTCTCAAAATTTATCATTTTATATTTTTTTATCCTATAAAATCTTTATTGGGGTTGTACTCGCCCCTTTGTAGAAGAGTACATATTGTAGGAGTTGTACTCACCCTGCTATAGGAGAGTACGATTTGTAAGCTATTTGCATTTAGTGGATTACTAACCAGGGGTGGCTAGGAATGGATGTAGGCTGATTTTGGGGTTTATTCAAACCCCATAAAAATTGTGTGCCTATTGTCTCTCTACTTTATCAGACTTTTTCGCATTGAGAATTTTTTTCATTATAAAATCAAAAATTAATTCTACTAAAAGTTAAAATTTAAGATTTAACTTCTAAACTCTTGGGTGCTATAATGACTCACAATTAGCATTAGAGCCTAGGCTCCTTTATTGGCTTAACATCTAAGAGTAGATCTTTTCACTATGGCATAAAGTTTCCCAAAGGGTTCACTACCAAAGGGACAATCCACTCATAGCTTTTAGATAGTGTACCATTTGATTATTGGAAGAATAGAATTAGTACATTTTTTTAAGATGTCAAGATGCATGCATGTGGTATATGTTGACACATCAGTATCATACACCTACTGTAGAAGTAAATGGTATTAAAGTAGAAAATCTTCTGAGGTATGGATTGTAGCTAAAAGAGAACTTGATGAACTAAATGCTAGGGCTTGTAATACTTTGCATTGTGCTTTATTACCTTATGATTACATGAAAATTTCTATGTTAAGTATAATAAAGAAATATGGGATAAACTCATTATAACTTATGAAGGAACTAGTGAAGTTAGAGATGCTCACATAAATAGACTTGTTCATGAATATGAGTTATTTCATATGTCTCCTTCTGAATCTATTTTTGATATGTATACTAGATTCATGAAAATAATTAACACATTGCATTCTCTTGGAAAAATATATAGGAATCAAGACTTAGTCTATAAGATTCTTAGATGTCTTCCAAAAGAATGGGATGCTAAAGTAACAGTTATTAGTGAAGCTAAGGATTTATCTACTTATTCACTAGATTATATTTTGGGTTCTTTGATAGCACATGAGCAGGCTATTGCTCAAAGGGATAAGATGGGTAACTCAGCAAAAAGGGAGAAGGAGAAAGGAAAAGTCATTGTATTATAAGTTAATGATAGTAAGAAGCATAGCACCTCAAGCTCAAATGGTGATAGTGAAGAGGTGGTCATGCTATCCAAAAGGCTTGGGAACTTGCTAAGGATAAAGAATCAAAGGTATAAAAAAAATCTAAAAACTATAAATTTCAAACTAAGAAATTTTGTGCAAGTGAAGGGATCATTTGCTACAATTGTAAAAAGCTTGGACATGTCAGGGGTGATTGCCCAGAACTTTTTGATTCAAAGAAAAAAGAGATTGATGTGGAGAGAAGAAAAAATATGAAGGAGAAAAAGTACCATAAGAAGAAGAAGGCTTTATGAGCTAATCTAAATTTGGATGAATCAAGTACATCGGTGAAGAGGTCAACATATGTCTATGAAAAATGGAGAATCTGACTTAGATTCTCAAGAGGTATGTAATGATATATCTTAAGGATGAATTAGATGATGCTTTTAATGATTTAGTTATTTAATATAAAAAATTAAAAATAAAATACAAAACTTTAGAAAAAGAACATAAAATTTTATATATGGATTTTTGTGAATTAAAAAATGAATGTGATAATTTAAAAACTAAATAATTCTTTATTAGATTGTTCATTGTATGTAAAGTTGAAAGAGAGAATATCTTGTTAAAAGAAAGATTAGAATTATGTTTGAAATCACAAGTTCATTATAATGCTTCATCAAGTAAAACATTTAATAAAATTTATTTGCATCATACACATCTCACTCATATATTTTATAATTATCATGCTAAGCCATATGCAAACACTAATGTTTGGTGCAACTATTGTGGTAGAAAAGGACATATTTCATTGATATGCAATAGATTATACTAACCAACAATCAATCAATATGTACTAACCAAAAAGTTACAAAAACCACACACATGCTACATATTATGCTTCAAATTTAGAATGTGGACCCAAACATGTTTGGGTTTTGAAAGTTAACATGTGATTTTCTTTTATAGGAATGCCTTCAAACCAAAATCAAAGAAGGCATGTGGTACTTGGACAGTGGATGTTTAAGATGTATGATGGGAGATAAGAATAAATTCACAACTTTAGAATCAAGTGATGGAGGATATGCTACATATGGAGATAATGTAAAAAGAAAGATCATTGGCATTGATTCTATTTATAAGAATTCTATCACTTTAGATAAAGTTTTTCTAATAAAAGAATTAAAATATAATTTAATTTCTATTAGTTAATTATGTGATAAAGGTTTGAATGTAGTATTTCATGCATCATATTGTATTATCAAAAAAAATGAAAATGTTTTATTAGTAGGACAAAGACATAAAAATATTTATATCATTGATTTAGATAGGTTTCTTGATGTGAATTTGAATTTATTATGTTTTAAAAGCACTCATGATGATATATGGTTGTGACATAGAAGACTATGCCATATTAACCTGCACACACTCAATAAAATTGCTAAACTAGATTTAGTAGTTGGATTGCCTAAATTAAATTAACATTCAAACTATGTTTATGATGCATGTATTCATGGTAAGCATTCTAGAATTTTATTTAAAAGTAAAAATATTATTTCTACTTCTAGACCTCTAGAGTTATTGCACATAGATTTATTTGGTCCACTTAGCACGACTAGCTTAGGTGGTAAAAATTATAGTTTTGTGATTGTTGATGATTTCTCTATATATACTTGGATTTTGTTTGTAGCTAACAAGAATGTGAGCATAGAAAATTTTCTAAATATATTCAAAGAGAACAAGGCCTTTTGATTAATAGGGTTCAAACTGATCATGGTGATGAATTTGAAAATAAATTATTTGAGGATTATTGTGATGAATATGAAATTAGACATAATTTTTTTTGCGACTAGAACTCCCCAATAAAATGGAGTAGTAGAGAGAAAAAATAGAATATTAATTGAATTAAGTAGATCAATGCTTGATGAGTATAAATTGCTAAAATATTTTTATCAGAAGCTATAAATATTGCATGTTATATGATGAATAAGATCTATTTTAGACTAATTTTGAAAAAGACCACCTATGAATTATTTATTGGAAAGAAGCCTAAGATTGAACACTTTCATGTATTTGGATGTAAATTTTTTATTTTGAATAATAGAAAAGAGCCCTTAAGTAAGTTTGATTGCAAATCAGATGATGATATTTTCTTAGGATACTCTCTTTCTAGTAGAGCTTATAAAGTTTTCAATAAGAAATATATAATTATAGAAAAAAGAATAAATTTTATTTTTGATGAAAATTTAATTGATCTTGTTAGAAATGAAGTGATTGATAAAGAGATTGATAATTTTAAGAAAATATCTTTATAATATAATGTGGATGATTCATTGCCTAAAAAATGGAAATATAATAAAAATCATTCAAAGGAACTAATTATAGGAGATCCTTCAAAAGGAGTTATAACTAGAAAATATAGTAGAGAGGTTGTAGATAATTTAGTATTTTTATCTGAGGTTAAACATAAAAATTTAGAAGAAGTATTAAAAGATAATTTTTAGATTATTATTATGGAAGAGGAGTTGAATCAATTAATAAGAAATGATGTTTGGGAATTAGTCCCAAGACCCCAAGATCAAAATGTCATTGAAAATAAATGTGTCTTTAGGAATAAGATAGATGATTCACGTTGTATTATTAGAAATAAAGCTAGGTTAGTTGCACAAGGTTACACGCAAGTTGAAGGGATAGATTTTAAATAATCTTTTGCACCCGTAGCAAGACTAGAGGTTATTAGGTCACTCCTTGCTTATGCTTATTTTAGGGATTTTAAACTTTTTTAGATGGATGTCAAGGGTGAATTTTTTAATAAATTTATTGACCAAGATGTCTTTGTAGAGCAACCACCTAGATTTGAGAGCCTTGATTGTCCAAATCATGTGTATAAATTAAAGAAAGCTTTATATGGTTTAAAATAGGCTCCTCGTGCTTGGTATGGTATGTTAAGTAAGTTTTTGATAGATCATGGATTTATAATGGGTAAAGTAGATATCACCTTATTCCTTAAGAGCATAGATGAAGATTTGATTGTGGTACAATGTAGATGATATATTATTTGGATATCACCTTATTCCTTAAGATCATAGATGAAGATTTGATTATGGTACAAGTGTATGTAGATAATATATTATTTGGAAGTACAAATGAATCTCTGTGCAATGAGTTCTCATCTTTGATGTCTAAAGAGTTTGAAATGAGTATGATTAGGTCTTCAAGTGAAGCAATATAAAAATGGCACATTTAGTTATCAAACCAAGTATATAAATGAATTACTTGAAATTTTTGACATGACAAGATTTAAATATAGTAAAACTCCTATGAGCCCATCTAAAAAATTGGATTTAGATGAATCAAGAAAATTTGTTGATCAAAAACTTTATAGGAGTATGATAGGTTCACTTTTTATACCTTGTTGCTAATAGGCCTGATATTATGTTTGTTGTTTGTTTGTGTGCTCATTTTCAGAAAAACTCGAAAGAAACTCATTTAATAGCAGTGAAGTGTATCTTTTGGTATTTGATAGGACTTCTAAGTTAGATTTATGATATTCTAAAAATTCTTTGTCATGTGATTTGGTTGCTTATTCTGATGTTGATTTTGCTGGATGCAAAGTAGATAGAAAAAGCACATCAAGCACATGTCAATTTTTAGGATCATCCCTTGTGTCTTAGTCATCTAGGAAATAAAATTATGTAGCATTATCCACTGCTGAGGCTGAGTACATAGCTGCAGGAAGTTGTGTTGTTCAGGTCCTCTAGTTAAAATAATAATTAGAAGATTTTGGTATTAAGCAAGATCACACTCTAGTTTAGTGTGACAATACTAGTGCTATTAGTTTGACTAAAAATCATATCCATGACTCACAAACCAAATATATATAAATTAGACATCATTTTATTAGGGATCATGTTTTGAAAGGTGATGTTAATATTAATTTTATTAGCACTGATTTACAAATTGCAGATATTTTTATAAAACTATTACCAAAAGAATATTTTTGTACTTTAAGATGCATGCATGGAATGTTAGATCCTAATATTTAAAATTAGATGTTGTTTGTTCTCTTTTTTTTGTGGTGTCAAAAGGGGGAGGAGTAAAATGTTTATTAAGTTTATTTATATTTTAACATCATTATTCATCTCTTGTGCATAAATTTTATTTAATAGAAGAGAAATTAAAAAAAATTTATAATGAAAGGTCAATTTTCACCTTCATCAAAATCAATACCCAACATTAGTTTGCCATCATCAAAAAGGGTGAGATTGTTAGCTTTATGAGCCTCATGTTCAATCATATTAATTTTGATGATAACAAACATATGCTTGGATGTTCTAATGTATATTTTATGTGTTCGAGATATATTGATTGCTAATTGCATATCCAATACATCTCACAATATTGTGAGACACTATAGCACACAAGAGGGGGGTGAATTGGGTAATATTAAAATTTTCAAAACTTAAATTTTAATTTTTAAATAGAAAATTAGATTTTGATTTTATAATGATAAGATATAATTCTAAATGGCAAAAATAAAAATACAATAAATAAAGTAAATAGAGACAAGAGGCACAATTTTATGTGATTCGCCAAACCCCAAAACGGCCTCACCACGCTACCCCCCAGGAAATCCACTAAATGAAAAATGGTTTACAAAAGTACTCCTATAACTATGAGTACAACCCCTTCAATAATATGTACTCTCCTACAAAGGGTCGAGTACAACCCCAAAATAAATTTTATAACACAAAAAAATATAAAATAATAAATTTTGATAAAGTAAATCTCTCACAAATATACCAAGCAATCAAATTCAAAAGTGATCTCACAACTTATAAATGATCACTTTACAACTTAAAAATTTGAAGGCAAAAAATGCTCAATTAAGAAAATAAATATCTTAAAGTGATCTTGGATGTTTATGTTATTATAATTTGTAGAATAATACAAAATTATTTTAAAAATAAATTCACAATATTTTTTTTCATAATAAAATAAATTTCAGCAAGGAGTAATTTATTTTAACCAAAAATATTCTTTCAATTAATGCTAATGATCACAAAATAAAAAAAAATAAGTATATGATAGATCTGGCTAGTAAGCTTTAATTAAAAAGAGAGATCTAGCAAATATGAAAATAATTTCAGCACAATAATTTATTTTAAAATGCTTAAAATATACTTCTAAAATAGATCTAAGAACAAATGATCTTTCAAAATAACCAAAGAAGAAATATTTCAAGAAACCAAAAGAAATTTGTAGGAAGCTAAAAATTTCAGCAAGTTGAAATAGATCCTACAAATTATCACAAGAGTTTTTCACCAAAAAATGATTGAGAAACTTTGATGTGAAAACCAATGTTCAAAGACTAATCCAAAAAGTATAAATTAGAAAGAAGAAATAGATGGTGAAAATAGCATGAACAACTAAGAAGTATTAAGATCAAGAAAACAAACTCAAGTAATTAAAAGGCTTGGTTTTGAAGATGTTGAAGCTTCCAAACCAATTTGATCTTGCAATATTTGGAGAACACTTGGAAGGAACATTTAAGAGATTTTCTCTTAGATTTGAGAGATTTTGAATTTTGAATGAGGGATGCTTTCATGAAGAGAATGAGGGCTAGGCAAGAAGGTCATTTAAAAAATTATTTCAAAGAAATATATTATACAAACCTCATGTTATCATGTGATAATTTAATATTCAATAAAAATATAATTTATATTAAATATTAATATTAAAGCAAAAATGGCTATTCACATGGGAAAGTCAAAAGTAATCAAATTTTAATATATTCAAAGCATGTAGCATGCATCCATTATTAAAATTAGTAATGTTTAAAAATCATAATAAATTCAATTTTAATGCAAAGTGGGTCATGTAACCACTTACAAAGGAAAAATCCAAGGAATCCGATGGAGATAAAATCATATATGAATTCTTTGATTAAACAATGACTTTGGCTAAAATACAAAATTTTATATATTTTTGTTAATTTTGATATGTGACATTTAAAAATTATGATATAATTTATATATAATCATAAATATGTTAGTTATCATATAACCAGCAAATTAAATTAAAATACCTAATTATATTAAGTAAAAAATAATTATACTTAATAGATGATTTATTTATTACTGACAATTTTATTGCTAGAAAAAACATATAATTGAATGTTAATTAAATAAAGATTTATACAAATTAACCTCATTAAAATAGTATGTTAGGTTGTGAGCAAATTGATTCATGCCAAAGAACTCATATGAATAGTCATATAACCTAAAATCATGAGCTTCACATTATCCCTTTCATTCTTTTATTCTTGCAATTTCTTCTAACAATTTGTGAGATGTATTGGATATGTAATTAGCAATTGATATATCTAAACACATAAAAATATTCATTAGAACATCCAAGCATTTGTTTGTTATCATCAAAATCAATCAAATTGAACATGAGGCTAATTAAGCCAACAATCTCCTTTTGATGATGACAAACTAATGTTGGGTATTGATTTTGATGAAGGTGCAAATTGACCTTTCATCATAGTTTTGAAAGAAAAAAAAAAATTTATGCATATGAGATGAATAATGTTGCTCCCCCTAAATGTATGCATTAAATAGACTTAATATTAACCAACATTTTACTCTTCTCCCCCTTTTGACAACATCAAAAATTGAGAACAAACTACATACAATTTTAAATATTAGGATCTAACATTCCAAGCATGCATCTTAAAGTACAAAACGTTCTTCGGTAAGGGTTTTGTAAAAATATCTACAATTTGTAAATCTAATATTAATATTAACATCACCTTTCAAAACATGATCCCTAATAAAATGATGTCTAATTTCTATATGCTTGGTTCACGGTCTGATAGGATTTTTTAGTCAAACTAATAGCACTAGTATTGTCACTTGAACTAGAATGTTATCTTGCTTAATACCAAAATCTTTTGCTTTAACCAAAGGAACAAAATGTACAGAGCTATGTACTCGTGGATAAAGTTTTGTTTCCTAGATGACCAAGACACAAGTGATGATCCTAAAAATGACATGTGCTTTTTTTTCTATCTACTTTGCATCCTACAAAATCGAATAAGCAACCAAATCACATGATAAAGAATTTTAATATACCATAAACCTAACCTAGTAGTGCCTATCAAATACCGAAAGAGCTTGACCGCTATTAAATGAGATTTTTTCGTTTTTGAAAATGAGCACAAAACAACAAAGAAAACATAATATCTTACTATAAAGGTATAAAAGTGAACCTATCATAAGTTTTGATCAACGATTTTCCTAATTCATCTAAATCCAATTTTATAGATGGGCTCATGGGAGTTTTACTAGATTTAAATCTTTTCATGTCAAACCTCTCAAGAAATTCATTTATATACTTAGTTTGACAGATGAATGTGCCATTTTCTTGTTGCTTCACTTGAAGACCTAAGAAAAATTAAGTTCTCCCATCATACTCATTTCAAACTCTTTAGACATCAAAGATGAGAACTCATGGCATAAAGATTCATTTGTACTTCCAAATAATATATCATCTACATACACTTGTAACACAATCAAATCATCATCTATGCTCTTAAGGAATAAGGTGGTATCTATTCTGCCCTTTCTAAATCCCTGATCTATCAAAAAGTTACTTAACCTATCATACCAAGCACGAGGAGCCTGTTTTAAACCATATAAGACTTTCTTTAATTTATACATGATTTGGACAATCAATGCTCCTAAATCTAGGTGGTTGCTCTGCAAATACATCTTGGTCAATAAATCCATTCAAAAATGCACTCTTGACATCCATTTTAAAAAGTTTAAAATTCCTAAAACTAGCATAAGCAAGGAGTAACGATAGCTTCTAGTCTTGCTACTGAAAAGATTCTTCAAAATCTATACCTTCAACTTGTGTATTTGTGCAACTAACCTAGCTTTATTTCTAACAATACAACTGAATCATCTAGCTTATTCCTAAAGATCCATTTTGTTCCAATGACATTTTGATCTTGGTGTTGGGACTAATTCCCAAACATCATTTCTTACAAATTGATTCAACTCCTCTTCCATAGCAATAATCCAAAATTATCATTTAATGCTTCTTCTAAATTTTAGGTTCAACCTCGATAAAAATGTGAATGATCTACAACTTCTCTACTATGTCTTCTAGTCATAACTCTTTTGAAGGATCTCCTATAATTAGTTCCTTTGGATGATTTTATTATATTTCCATTCTTTAGGCAATGAATCATCCATATTATCTTCTAAAAATATTTTCTTAAAGTTATCAATCTCTTCATCAATCACTTCATTTCTAATATGATCAATCAAATTTTCATCAAAATAACATGTATTGATTCTTCTACAATCATTTTTCTTTTATTGTAAACTATAAGCAAAGAGTATCCTAAGAAAATACCATCATCGATTTGCAATCAAACTTACCTAAATGATCTTTTCCATTATTCAAAATAAAGCATTTACATCCAAATACATGAAAGTGTTCAATCTTAGGCTTCTTTCCAAAAAACAATTCATAGGGTGTCTTCTTCAAAATTGGTCTAAAATAGATCCTATTCATTACATAACATGAGATATTTCGCCCAAAATATTTTGGCAATTTATACTCATCAAGCATAGATCTACTTAATTCAATTAATATTCTATTTTTCTCTCTACTACATTTTGTTGGGGAGTTCTAGGTGCAAAAAATTATGTCTAATCCCATGTTCATCACAATAATTAAATAATTTATTTTCAAATTCCACCATGATCGCTTTGAACCCTATTAATCAAAAGGCCTTGTTCTCTTTGAATATATTTAAAAACTTTCTAAACTCACCAAAACATCATCCTTGTAAGTTACAAATAAAACCCAAGTATATCTAGAGAAATCATCAACAATCACAAAACCATAATTTTTTCCACCTAAGCTAGGTGCTAATAGGACCAAAATCCATGTGCAATAATTCTAGAGGTCTAGAAGTAGAAATAATATTTTTACTTTTAAATGAGCTTCTAGAATGTTTACCATGAATACATGCATCACAAACATAGTTTGAATGAAAATTTAATTTAGAAAACCAACTACTAAATCAAGTTTAGCAATTTTATTAAGTGTGTGCATGTTAATATGACATAGTCTATGCCATAACCATATATCATCATGAGTTCTTTTAAAACAAAGTAAGTTTAAATTTACATCATGAAAGCTATCTAAATCAATGACATAAATATTTTTGTATCTTTTCCCTACTAGCAAAACATTTTCATTATTTTTATAATGCAATATGATGCATGGAATACTACATTCAAACCTTTATCACATAATTGACTAATAGAAATTAAATTATGTTTTAATCCTTCTACTAGAAAAACTTTATCTAAAGTGATAGAATTCTTACAAATAGAACCAATGCCAATGATTTTTCCCTTCGCATTATCTCCATATGTAACAAATCCTCCATCACTTGGTTCTAAAGTTGTGAATTTATCTTTATCTCCCATCATATGTCTTGAACATCCACTGTCCAAGTACCACATGCCTTCTTTGATTTTGCTTTAGGCATTCCTACAAAATAAACTCACATGTTAACTTTTGGAACCCAAACATGTTTGGGTCCACATTCTAAATTTGAAGTAAGATATTTAGCATGCATGGTTTGTGTAGTTTGTACCTTTTGGTACCCATACATAAGATGATTAGTATTTTGTATTTTACGCATAGCAATCAAATGAAATATGCCCTTTTATTGCAATAGTTGCACCAAACATTAGTGTTTGCATATGATTTAGAATGATAATTATAAGGTATATGAGTGGGATGTGTATGATGCAAATAATTTTATTAAATGTTTTTCTTGATGAAGTATTATAATGAACTTGTGATTTTAAACATAATTCTAATCTTGCTTTTAATAAGATATTCTCTCTTTCAAGTTTACATTACAACTAAGGAACAATTTAATAAAGAAGTATTTTTACTTTTAAATTATCACATTCATTTTAAATCACAAAAATTCATATCTAAATTTTTATGTTCTTTTCTAAGGTTTTGTATTTTCTTTTAATTTTTATATTCAATAACTAAATCATTAAAAGCATCATCTAATTTATCATAAGATATATCATTACATACCTCTTGAGAATCTAAGTCGATTCTCCATTTGCCATAAGACATATGTTGACCTCTTCATCGATGAGCTAGTACTTGATTCATTTGAATTGGCCCATAAAGTTATCTTCTTCTTATGGTACTTTTCTCCTTCATATTTTTCTTTTGTTTACATCAATTTCTTTTTTCTTTGATTCAACAAGTTCGGACAATCACCTCTTATGTGTCCGTGCTTTTACAATGATAGCAAATGATCCCTTCACCAGGAAATTTCTTAGCTTGAAATTTATAATTTTTAGATTTTTTATACCTTTGATTCTTCTTCCTTAGCAAGTTCCCAAGCCTTTTGGAAAGCATGACCACCTCATCACAATCACCATCCAAGCTTGAGGTGTTATGCTCATCACTATCATCAATTTGTAGTGCAATGGCTTTTCCTTTCTCCTTCTTCTTTGAGTTATCCATCTTATCCCTTTGAGCAATAACCTATTCATGTGCTATCAAAGAACCCAAAAGCTGATCAAGTGGATAAGTAGAATTTTTAGCTTTACTAATAGTTACTTTAGCTTCCCATTCTTTTGGAAGACATCTAAGAATCTTATAAACTAAGTCTTGATTCATATATGTTTTCCAAGAGAATGTAATGTTAATTATTTTCATAAATCTAGTATACATATCGAAAT
Source organism: Cymbidium sinense (assembly GCA_021442155.1). Lineage (NCBI taxonomy): Eukaryota > Viridiplantae > Streptophyta > Magnoliopsida > Asparagales > Orchidaceae > Cymbidium > Cymbidium sinense. Next base: position 83,883,874 of record CM038219.1, read on the forward strand.
AGATTGAAGGAGACATATGAAATAACTCATAATCATGAACAAGTCTATTTATGTGAGCATCTCTAACTTCACTAGTTCCTTCATAAGTTATAATAAGTTTATCCCATATTTCTTCTGTACTTAACATAGAAATTTTCATGTAATCATCAAGTAATAAAGCAATGTAAAGTATATTACAAGCCCTAGCATTTAATTCATCAAGTTCTCTTCAACCATTCCTCAAAAGGTTTTTCTACTTTAATGCCATTTACTTTACGGTGGGTGTATGATATTGATGTGTCAACATATACCACATGCATCTTGATCTCTTAAGAATGTACTAATTCTATTTTTCCAATAATCAAATGGTACACTATCTAAAAGTGGAGGTCTATGAGTGGATTGTCCCTAATGAACCCTTTGTGAAACCTTGTGCCATAGTGAAAAGATTTACTCTTGGATGTTAAGAAAAAAGAGAGCTCGATACCAGTGGAGACAATTAAAGCACAAGAGAATTGAATTGGGTAATACTAAAATTTTCAAAACTTAAATTTTAATTTTTTAAATAGAAAATTAGATTTTGATTTTATAATGATAAGATATAATTCTAAATGCAAAAAAATACAATAAAGTAAATAGAGATAAGAGACAATTTTTTGGTTCTACAAACCCCAAAAGGCCACTTTAGCCAGGCTAGGAATCCACTAAATGAAAAATGGTTTACAAAAAGTACTATAAGCAGTACAACCCTAAACAATACTCTCCTAAGTACAACCCCAAAATAAATTTTACAACAAAAAAAATACAAAATAATAAATTTTGATAAAGTAAATCTCTCAAATATACCAAGAATCATTCAAAAGTGATCTCACAACTTATAAATGATCACTTTACAACAAAAAAAATGCTCACTTAAGAAATAAATAATTCAAAGTGATAATTGTGATGTTTTATGTTATTATAATTGTAGAATAATACAAAATGATTTCAAAATAAATTCACAATATTCTTTTTCATAATAAAATAAATTTCAGCAAGGAGTAATTTATTTTAACCAAAAATATTCTTTCAATTAATGCTAATGATCACAAAATAAAAAAATAAGTATATGATAGATCTAAGTTGGCTAGTAAGCTTTCAATTAAAAAGAGAGATCTAGCAAATATGAAAATAATTTCAGCACAATAATTTATTTTAAAATGCTTAAAATATACTTCTAAAATCTAAGAATAAATGATCTTTCAAAATAAGACCAAAGAAGAAATATTTCAAAGAAATTTTTGTAAAATTTCAGCAAGTTGAAATAGATCCTACAAATTATCACAAGAGTTTTTCACCAAAAAATGATTGAGAAACTTTGATGTGAAAACCAATGTTCAAAGACTAATCCACCAAAAGTATATTAGAAAGAAGAAATAGATGGTGAAAATAGCATGAACAACTAAGAAGTATTAAGATCAAGAAAACAAACTCAAGTAATTTAAAAGGTTTGCTTCAGTTGAAGATGTTGAAGCTTCCAAACCAAGGATTTGATCTTGCAATATTTGGAGAATACGAAGGAACATTTAAGAGATTTTCTCTTAGATTTGCTGGAGAGATTTTGAATTTTGAATGAGGGATGCTTTCATGAAGAGAATGAGGGCTATTTATAGGCAAGAAGGTCATTTAAAAAATTATTTCAAAGAAATATATTATACAAACCTCATGCTATCATGTGATAATTTAATATTCAATAAAATATAATTTATATTAAACAAATATTAAATTTAAAGCAAAAATCTATTCACATGGGAAAGTCAAAAGTAATCAAATGTAGCTTAATATTCAATATGTAGCATGCATCCATTATTAAAATGTAATGTTTAAAAATCATAATAAATTCAATTTTAATGCAAAGTGGGTCATGTAACCACTTATTTTAAAGGAAAAATCCAAGGAACTGATAGAGATAAAATGATATGAATTTTGATTAAACTTTGGCTAAAATACAAAATTTTATATATTTTTGTTAATTTTGACATGTGACATTTAAAAATTATGATATAATTTATATATAATCATAAATATGTTAGTTATCATATAACCAGAAATTAACTTAAAATACCTAATTATATTAAGTAAATAAAATAATTATACTTAATAGTTATGATCATTTATTACTTTGACAATTTTATTGCTATGTAAAAAAACATGTAATTGAATGTTAATTAAATAAAGATTTATATAAATTAACCTCATTAAAATAGTATGTTAGTTGTGAGCAAATTGATTCATGCCAAAGAACTCATATGAATAGTCATATAACCTAAAATCATGAGCTTCACATTATCCCTTTCATTCTTTTATTCTTGCAATTTCTTCTAACAATTTGTGAGATGTATTGGATATGTACTTAGCAATTGATATATAAAACACATAAAAATATTCATTAGAACATCCAAGCATTTGTTTGTTATCATCAAAATTAATCAAATTGAACATGAGGCTAATTAAGCCAACAAATATGTTTGAAGAAATTGCAAGTATCAAAGAATGAAAGATAGATCAAAATGGATACCGTGAAGCTCAAAATATAATATTTAAGGTTATATGTATTTATAATTATCTTAGAAGTTCATATGAGCTCATTGCCATGAATTAATTTGCTCACAACTTAACATATTATTTTTATTTATTATAAATAATGATAATATGGTTAATTTGTATAAATTTGTATCTAATTAACAATCAATTATATGCTTCATACATAGCATTTAAATTGTGAAAATAATAAATGATAATTAATTATGACTATTAAGTGTAACTAATTTATATACTTAAAATAATTAAATATTTTAGTTTAATTTAAAATTTATATGATAACTAACTTATGTATGATTATATTATAAATTTTAAATGTCATATTTTAAAATTAACAAAAATATATGAAATTTAGTATTTCAGCCAAAGTCATTTTATAATCAAGGAATTTATATATAATTTCATCTCCAATGGATTCTTCTATTTTTTTTCCTTTAATTAGATAGGTTATATGACCCACGTTTGATTAAAATTGAATTATTAGAATTTTTCAAACATTATCTAGTTTTAATAATGAATGCATGACACATGCTTTGAATATAGTAAGAGTCATATTTGATTAATTTTGACTTTCCCATGCGACTAGATGCTTTTTGTCTATTAGAATTTAATATTAATTTAATATAAATCATATTTTTATTGAATATTATATTATTATATAATAAAATTATGTTAAAATAATATATCTCTTTGAAATAAATTATAATGGCATTCTTGCTTATAAACTGCCCTCATTCTCTTCTTGATAGTGTTACTCATTCAAATTCAAAATCTCTCCAGCAAATTTAATAGAAAACTTCATAGATTTTTCTTCTAAATGTTCTCCAAATATTGCAAGATCAAATCCTTGATTTGGAAGCTTTAATATCTTCAACTAAACAAGCTTTCTCAAATTACTTGAGTTTGATTTTCTTGATCTTAATCTCTTTTAGTTGTTTATACTATTTTCACCATCTATTAGTTCCTTAAAATTTTAACTTTTTGGTGGTTTTGTCCTTGGACATCAAATTTAAGGTTTTCACATCAAAGTAGGGGTGTGCGTTTGGTTGATTTGGATGGATTGGATAATAAATTTTTAAAACCAATTGGTTTTGGATTCCTAAAAATATTGAACCAAATCAACCAAATAAAATGTAAAACCAAACAAACCGAATAACAATTTGGTTCGATTATTTTGGTTTGGTTTTGGATAAACCGAAGTTCACTACATTTAAAAATTATTTCCATAATATTTTATTGTATAATGAATAAGAAATAGTAGTTTATGTTTATAATTCTTACTATAAGCTTGTAATATATAAATTAATAGTACCGTATATCATATAATTACTTTGGTTTATTTGGTTCCATCTAAGATTTTATTTAACAAACCGATCCAAAAACCAAAAACCAAAGTCTTTATTAATTAAAACCAAAATCCAAATTATTAAGTTCAAAATCAAACCAAATTACTTAAAAACTTTGGTTCGATTTGATTTTTTGGTTAAAACCAAATAATGCACACCCCTACATCAAAGTTTTTTCAATCTTTTTTTTTTGTGTGAAAAACTCTTTTGATAGTTTGTAGGATTTATTTCATCTTGCTAAAATTTTTATCTTCATACAAATTTCTTTTAGTTTCTTGAAATATTTCTTCATTAGTCTTATTTGAAATATCATTTATTCTTAGATCTATTTTAGAAGTATATTTTAAGCATTTAAAATTAATTTATTATGCTAAAATTATTTTCATATTTGTTAGATCTCTCTTTTTAATTAAAAGCTTACTAATTTATTTAGATCTATCATATACTAATTTTAATTAAGTATTTTGTGATCATTTGCATTAATTCAAAGTATCATTTTAATTAAAATAAAATAAATTATTGATAGCATTTTAGAGTATATGCTAGATCTATTATATAGCAAGCTTTTTTATCAAAATAAATTTTATGAAAAGTTAAATTATTTTATCTGTCACTTATCATTTTATTCCAACTAATATCCATTATTTCAAAAATTTTATCTTGCTAAAATTTAGTAAATATTATTATTTTATTACTTAATAATTAATAAAAAATAAGAAGTTTAGTGGTGAGTTAATCATTTTTATATTATTATATACATAGTAGTTATAGTTTCTCTTAAACTTAAAATTATTTCATACTGAAATTTGTTTTATTGTGCAAATAGACTATTGTGAATTTATTTTAAAATTATTTTTATATTAGTCTATAATTTATAATAACATAAACATCTTAATAAGATCACTTTAAGATATTTATTTTATTATTTCTTATCAAAATTAAGTAAGCATTCTATCTTGTCAAATTGTAAGTTATTAAGTGATCATTTATAAGTTGTAAGATCACTTTTTGAATTGGAGAGCTTGGTATATTTGTGAGAGATATATTTTATCAAAATTTATTATTTTATATTTTTTTATGTTGTAAAATTTTCATTGGGGTTGTACTCACCCTTTTATAGGAGAGTACATGTTGTAGGGGTTGTACTCACTCCGTTATAGGAGAGTGCGATTTGTAAGCTATTTGTATTTAGTAAATTCCTAGCCAAGGGTGGTTAGGCATGGACATAAGTCGATTTTGAGATTTAGTCGAACCACATAAAAATTATGTGCTTATTATCTCTCTTTACTTTACTGTACTTTTTTTGCTGCATTGAGAATTGTATCTTGCCATTATAAAATCAAAATTAATTTTCTACTAAAAGTTAAAATTTAAAATTTAACTTTTAAAATTATTAACCAACCTATAGTTCCTTACAATTTCTTCCACAAAGTTCAATGTTATTCTTGTATATTTTGACATACTACTAATCTAATCAATACATACATCATTCACACGCAAACCTACCATATGCAAGGATTCCAAAAACTTCTAACATTTTTCAAAGCTCTCTATTTCTAAATATATAAAAAACATGTCAAACCACAAATGTACATCTATTTTGCATATATGACTTAGCTCAGGGAATGGTGGATGCATGTGGTACTTTGATAGTGGGTGCTCGAGACATGTGACAGGAGATAAAAGAAAATTCATTTCATTGAAACTTGAAGCAAAGGAGAAGTCACTCTTGGAGATAACACTACTTGTAAAGTAATAGAGACTAGTACCATTGGTATAAAAATTCTCTATTTATAGATAAGGTCCTTGTTATTACTGGTCTGAAACATAATTTCCCTAGCATTAGTTAGAAGAGTTTGAAGGTAAAGTTTCTTAATGATAAAATTGTTATTGAAGGTGATAGAATTAACAATATATATTTGATTGATCTTGATAACTTAGGTTGTTCTTTGATTGTTCTTTGATTGTTTATCATAAATCCAAACTTAAAGAGTCCTAGTTGGGGCATAGAAGACTGTGTGATGCCATCATGCACGCACATATGAATATTACATAGGCTAACTTGATTCGCTATGTAAACTAGATTTCACTAATGATCATTTGGATGATGCATGTCAACACAATAAACAAACTAAATCTTCTTTTAAGTCTACATTAGGAAAGTCATTTCATGGCCTTTATAAATTCTTCATATGAATTTATTTGGACTTATAAGAACCACTAATTTGAGGGAGAGTTATAGGGATTTATTATGATTGATGATTTTACTAGATTTACTTGGGAGAGATTTTTGAGACACCAAAATGAATTCTTTTTTGAATTTAAGACCTTTGTTATTTGGATTACCAAGAAAACTGGTTGTAACATTGCATCTATTCACAATGATCATGGTGAAGAATTAATAATGATAAATCTTAATTTTTATATAATGAAATAGAGATAAAACACAATTTTTCAGCCCTAGGATTCTACAGTAGAATGAAGTAGATGAATGAATGAATGAATAGAATAGTTATAAAAGTCTATGCTTAGTGTGTAAAACTATGATGCACGAACATGTACATGACACAACACTGATATGGGAAACATCTATTTTTAAAAGCATATGACATAGACATGTGCTAGACATGACATTCAAATTTGTACATCTTAATAATTATAAATAATATATCTAATATAAATAAGATAAACAAAAATACTTTTTATAGCAAATTCAAAGAGGAATTTTGGCATAGGTTAAAGTTGGAAGAATCTCATAGGAACATTAGTAAAGGGGAAAGTAACACCAAAATTACAATGATAAAAATAGGAGAAAAATTTTATTACAAAAGAATTAGGGATCATAAACTAATCAGGTCAGATGGGGCATTGGTGAATGTTGAAATGGAAAGAGCATCGAGTGAGACCATCGGGATAAATGGCGATAGTGAAGGTGATAGAAGCATAGGCAGAGGTAGTGGCGATAATCAATTATGCTCCAAGATTACATGAGAATACATAGGCACACATTATGAAATAAATAGATCAAAGAAATATATGAGATAGGTAGGAATGTCTACGGGGCACAAGTATTAGTTAAGAAATATGCTATAAATTTATAACTTATATTTAGAATAATTTTTAAATTTTAATTTTAATTTAATGCGCATGTGTTAGATGCGCATGTGTTAGATGCGCATGTTAGATTTTTTTTTTAAATTATTATTTTATTTGGACACTCCAAAACATGCTCGACATGTGTTAGAGGCGTATTAGGCTAGTGTACGTGTCCGATACAAGTCAAACACTACACGCCGAGTGTAGGTGCCTCATTGGTGTGTAAGCTTCTTAATTATTTTTGGGTTATGCCATTTACACAACCATTTATGTTCTAAATTGAGTAAAAATTAGATCTAAGCCAAAAAAATCCCTAATGAGCTTGATGATTATGTTGGTTTAATTAACCATTAAAAATAGATTTAGCTTTAATGGGCATAAATCTTAAATTGGTCAATTGTGCTTAAACCATATGCCAATTAGACTAAATAATGCTTAAAACATATTTATAACACTCAAAGGAGTTCAATGTCCAATTTCTTCAATTAATTTGAAGGTTAAGTTTAATTTTGTTAAAATGGCCCATTTGGGTAAATTTCAGTCAATTGGGTTGATTTGACTGTAATTAGCCTAATTGATGGATTTGATGTTTACATTATAAAGTATTTATAATGTGGGCACATTCATTGACCAACTTGGAGTGGCCAATGAGAAGTCCATGGAGTCCAAGTTCAATTTGAGTCTAAGGTGAACCTTAACTAGGCTAAGTATATCTTTTTTTAGTTTTTGGTCAACCAAGCATGTAACTTAGGGTTATAGAAGTCATTTGATTCATTCCATACTATAAACATCCCAATACTAATTATTTAGGGACATTAACCAATTGAGTTGAATAGTATAATAATCTTTTTAAGGATTTAAATAAGATCGAGCAGATGGGGTGCATTTGACTCAACTATGTGCCAATTTCCCCATATTAATTTTGAGGGTCAAGCCAACCCTTAGAGTCTCATCAATAATTGTATTAATAATTAAGTCAAAGAGAGGGATTGATTGCTTAAAATTAACACTTACATCTTCTAAGAGATGGGTGAACTTAAGCTATGAAAGAAGTCTACTCTAGGGATTGCAATAGTTAAACTAATAAAGTTTAAAACTTTTGCAAGTGACATGGGTTCCCCCTAAGATTTTACTAAGCCAATATAATGGGATAGGTTGTGTTAGGGGTTTAGTGCTTGAAGAGGATATGAGGTTATGTCTTTGATGTGGTGCGAGGTGAACTATGCATATAAGAGTACATGATCATATTAAGTAATAAAGCATGAGTAGAGTATCATTTCCATAATGATTGAATATCAAGTACAAAAATTAGGTTGATTTATTATTTGGACAATAAAATAAAGTGTTGAGGTAAAAACTATGAACTACTTATAATGCTACTTAAAAGGATAGTAAAATAATAAGGATTAGAATTCATATGGGTCATCTCAATAAGAATAAACCGAATTGGCTTTCACCAGTGTTGATTTATAAAGTTAAGTTTATTAAGAAAGAATGAGTTATTTTATTGATGTCTAGTCAAGGTATGCTATCTTTCTCTTAAAAGCTTAGGGTCCTCATTTATATCACACAACCGATCTACCTCTTAGCGATAAATTTAATGAAAAAAATTCATGAAAGCTTTTATGATCTAAGTAGGGCCACACATCTTCATCATATATATATATATATATATATATATATATATATATATATATATATATATATATATATATATATATATCTTCAATATATATATATATATCATCATGATATTTTCTTCATAAAGGCTCCATTTTTTCATCTCTCAGTTCCAATCGGAATTCCAAATAATAGTCAGTCAATTTAACTATCAGTAAGGCATAAAACAAAATGTGTGATAATGAAAATATACAAAACTCTAAACTTTTATTAAAACAAAAAAACACAAATATAACATGATTACAACCAACAGTTAATTGGCATCATGCTCTCTGGTTTGCATTAATTGAAAGGTTTGTTGTCTAGGCACCAGGCTCTCTGTCTTGAGCTACATCTAAGATTTGGATTTGGGGGCTAAGCACTGTGTTTTTTATCTTGAACTACACTTGGCTCAATTTTTAGCACCTAGACACCAATAGTTAGCACCTATGTGTTGCCTTCTTTGTCTTGTTCTTGTATAATCGGGCTTGGGTGCTTTTTGTCTTTTGCTAGGTCTCAATTTGTGCACCTAGGTGACTAACTAAGCTCCAAGCATAATTTGATCCATAGATCGCATCGTTTGATCTCAAATTTGCTCTAAATGTTTGTTCATGTGATGATAATTGATGCATTTTACCTTCTTCATTAAGTTCCTACAAAAATTCACAATTCAAAGGATAAATGTTGTGAAATTATTAAAAGTATAAATTACACATGGTAAAAGCACTATTAAAGGTGATAAAAATTATGTAAATTTCACACATATTAGCCCTATTAACATTTCTTTATGTCAGCATGTGTGATTCCGTTACTATGAATCCTATTTAGTGCATGGGGATAAAGTGCATTCTAATTTACATCATTTTATTAGAGGTAATGTATTAAGAGGAGATGTTTGTATTAATTTGGCATAATTATTATATAAATTATTGAATTTTGTTTTTCAAAATATTTAAATGTTGAATGATTTCATGAATTAATTAGAAAACTAGTTAGGATAGATCCTCATATTTGATTTGATTATTAGTACTAAGATATTTTGTGACTCTTTTTTATTTGTTATTTCTTTTTCATACTATAAAAAAAGAAGAGAGATAGGCATATTACATTCTATAAAACTATTTTTTTATATAAGTTGGGGAAAGCACATAAATCATTTTAATATAATAATTTCATTGTATAATTAATTATCTTGTTATAAGAAGAGGTCATTTTGCATCAAAATTCATGTGATTAGCCAACATAAGCATACTAGAGTTTGGGCATATTGTTTAGCCAATTTGCAAATAGAATATCTGAGGTAATTTATATCATAACAAAAATATGAATGGTGATATTAATTGTTTAAACAAAGTTATGATATGATTTAAAGAATGATGGAGTTCAATGGCAAAATTGATTAAATCGGAAGCAATGTTCCAAATGACCACAATGTCTTCGTACGACAAATAAAAAGCTCAAGAGCAAAATTGAAATCTTTTTATTAAATAATATTGTTATTATATTTTCCATTTAATTTTTTTAAAAATTATGTATTAAAAAGAAGAGGGATTTATATACATACCACAAAATTCTTATGTATTTACATATCTATCTAAATTTTAATTTTTAAATATATATATAATATTCTAATCTTTAATATCATATCAAAAGTATCATCATTATTCATTTTTAAAAGTGAAATGTATCTTTTTAAGTATAGAAAAATATTAAATAGATAAATATTTAATTTTAAGTGTTAGAAATCTAAATAGATAAGAATTGTCTGATATCTCGAAAGAATGGGCGTTATCATTTAGTGGCATTGAATGCTTTATCCATAATCTTTTTCGTTCATCGCTGTGTGGAAAGGGCTTCAAGATTGAAAAAACATAATAAATGGAAAAAAAAAAAAAAAACCATTGTTTGATGTTTCAGAAATTTCAAGCTATTATATAGAACTTGCGGGGCTTCTCATGGAGGCAACATACCTTTACTGAAACGCTACTGATAAGATAAAAGATGGGATATCTTGAACTTATCTTTGGAGCTCTAACGGTGGTTTTCACCACAACGTTGTGGTACTTTCTGGTTTCATTTGCGTGGAGACCATACTTGAAAGCCAAAAGGCTGAGGGAACAAGGCGTGAGGGGTCCTAAAGGCAGCTTCTGGTCCGGATGTGTGGAGGAGATCAGCCACATGAAAGGCTGCTAGCAGAGATATGATTTTGGACATCAACTCACATGATTATCTTTGCAAAATTCTACCTTACTATGTTAAGTGAACTTCTCTCTATGGTCAGCTCCGAAATTCCTTTTTTTATTAGGTTCTTTTTACTGAAAATTTGGAATAAAATTGAAAAAAATTATTATGGTAATCTGAAGCATCAGACATATCCTGTAATTTCATTCTGAAAGATGCTCTTCTTTGTTGTTATTTTGATGTTTTTTCTCAGAACTTTCTACCCAAAATTCCGCAGGTCCTAACTTTCGATGGTTTAATTATGTGCTAAAGGAGGAATATTCATGTATACCGTTGGACGGAAACCAAGGCTTTGCATTTCAGATCCAGAGCTTGTAAAACAAGTACTATCCAACAAATTTGGTTTCTACATGAAGATAGAAGTTGGTCCAGGTATCACGTCTCTTCTTGGAAAAGGATTAGTTCTAGTTGAAGGAGAGCAGTGGGCAAGAGTGCAAGACACAGGAGAGTTGTCAGCCCTGCATTCACAATGAGCAAGATTAAGGTAACAACACTATTGCTTGCTTCAATAACCTGTAGCATTTTGTCTTTCTCTTATAAAACAATGGAGGAAAGGACACCAGTTATAACCATGTCAACTTGGCTTAGTCATGTTGATTAAGCATGAATGTCTGTATTCCACTTGGCTGGTTCAAACAAGACAATCTTCTCATAATCGAATATAATAGTATGGCTTGCTAAATAGGTGTATTTTGTTTTTATTGGATAATATATATCATTCATATTTTCAAACAATATTAAAATGAAATTCTTGTTGAATAATTCATACCACTTGAACAGTATAGCTATAATTTTTCCTTTTTAGGTGTGAACATTCTCAAGGTTATGTAAAAGACAACATAGTGGCGAATTCTAATGATTTACTTTTTTTGGAAAGTCTTCTTTCATAAAAAAAATGCATATTAAATTGCATTTTAATGACAATTATCATGTATATCAATGGAGTTTTTCATTTGTATTTATTTTGAATAATGTATTTGACTCATCAATACTTATAGTTCAATCTTTTTTTCCATTTAGAAGTTTAAAATTTGAGAATTACTTTCCTTTTCTAGGTTAAAAATATGAACACCCATCTTAATTTTTTGCCCTTTGACCTTTGATCTCTAAATGTTTGATGAATTAAAAATGTTGTTTTATTTTTTTTTATTATTGGAATTTTGTGATGATGAAAATTGGATTGAAAAACTCAACTCAAACTTTATGATTATAGATTATTTTTTATATATTTTTTTTATTTGACAATTTGAATGTCCTCCCATATGCACTTTCACATATCCTTATTAAATCCATCGAAAATTATTTAACAGTAATTTATCATCTTTTTTCGATCTCAGTTATTCATTTTTTTTTTCAAAATAACACTTCTTACATATTTAAATATGAACATATTATTAAACATATATTTGTGGCATGACTTGCAGACAATGACAAGAACAATGACTGTGCAATATCCATACTTGATAAGTGGCATGACAAAAGAGAAATAGAAATTGGCAACTATTTAAAGGAACTTACTGCTGATGTCATCTCACATACAACCTTTGGAAGTAGCTATTATGCTGGAAAGGAAGTCTTTTTGGCACAAAATGAGCTTCTAATGATCGTTCTAGCTTCCTTACTGAAACAAGAACTTCCCTTAAACAAGTAACTCAAAACTTTTCCGCTCAAAGAAAAGCTTAAATTTCTCTCTTTAAAGTGCCATATGTAACTCTTTTTATTTGTTTCAGGTATCTTCCTACTGAAACTAGCAAGCGCAGATGGAAGCTTGACAAAAAGTTGAGAGAAACCCTTATAAGCATCATAGAGAAGAGATTAGCTTCCAAGAAAGAAGGTTATGGCAATGATCTGCTTGGGCTTATGATGGAGGCTTGCATGGCTGGAAAACAAGAAGCAACGATGAGCATGGATGAGATTACAGACGAGTGCAAGACATTCTTCTTTGCAGGGCATGAGAGCACCTCCCATTTACTAACCCGGACTATGTTCCTGTTGAGCACACACCAAGAATGGCAGGAGAGGCTTAGAGAAGAAGTGCTTTGTGAATGCGGAAAGGAAATTCCTAATCCAGATAAAATAAGCAAATTAAAATTGGTAAAAGATCTTTCCTAAACGTCCTTCTTCCACGTTTCAAACAGTATAAGTATATTCTTTCGTATATTAATTGTACTCGTTCAACTGACAGTAGTACAAACAAACCTTGAGTTCATAGCGCATAATATACTCTTGTAATTCATATGTATAAATATATGTGTGTGTGTGATTTTTTACAGTTCCATTTTGAAAATTAGAGATTAATTTTTAATTAAATTACATTTTTTTTCTTGTCCTACATTTACGAATATGGTTCCTTATTTTGCACTATTTTAAGATGACAATTAACACGAGTTTCGCTACATAAATAATTTGGAGTTGTGATTGTTGCAGATGACAATGGTTGTCTTTGAAGTCTTGAGGCTCTATAGTCCAGTGTCTGTGATTGCAAGAACAGCTCGCAGGATATAAAGCTGGGTTACCTGATAATACCAAAAGGCATTGACATAACAATTCCAATAGCAATTATTCATCACAGCAAAGAGTTATGGGGTCCTGATGCAAATGAATTCAATCCTCTAAGATTTCAGAATGGAGTCACAAAGGCTGCAAAGCATCCAAATGCAATGATGGCATTCTCCTTTGGACCAAGAGCTTGTGTTGGTCAGAGCTTTGCATTAATGGAAGCAAAGACAATGCTTTCTGTGATACTGCAGAGGTTCTCATTCACAATTTCTCCGGATTACAAGCACATGCCTGCAGATATGATTACTTTGCAACCTCAGAAGGGGATCCCCATTGTTCTCAAGCACTTGGAGACATGAAGAGAATCACTTCTGAAAAAATCTGGCCTTCGAAACAGTGGAATAATTAAACTACCGGACTATGATGTCAGATTGTAAGTAGTTTTGTGTGATGAAGGTTTGTGCAGAACAACTCTACTAGTTGTATAATGGAAAATATCTTTCTATACTCTGCTGGCCATTCTTGTTAAAATACATCATATCTCTGAATTAGCATTTATAAAATTAAGTTCTCACTGATACTCATAAAAACGATTTAACCAAGGCACCAAACTCCCGTGATTAATGATGGGTCTTCAGCGTGTTGATGCAGGCATCCTTATTCTTTTATTTTACAAAGAAATTTACTTAAATCTGAGGCCTCCTAAATACATTAGAGGCAACTCACTATGTTTTAAGCTTGCCCTCTAGTATTTTTTTTTGGTGCTGAACAATGGCTCCAGTCCAGCAAATCAATTTTAGATCTCATGCACGCATTTTCATTGGCTAGACCGTATGACCTAAATGATATGAGCATGTTAAGCATTTACATCAGCATGTTTGGAAGATGCAGTGAATGATAAACATTCATCACTAGTTTGATTAAAACTATCGTATACCTTTTATCATGTACAACAAAACTAAAGAACAAAAAATTTAATAAAATCTTCTAATAATATCTAATTAAAATTCAATGGCTGTAAACTTCAGATAAAATTCATATATTAAATCATGAACTTCTGTAATGTTTTTTTTTTTCCTTTTTATTTAGTGTTTTCAGAGCAAAAGACTGAACTTACTATAAGCGAAGTGTATCTTCTTACTATTATTCTTCGGACCACAACGCTTGTTTTTCTTGTGCTGATTGCTCCACTTCTTAGATCACCACACATTTAGCTGCCTTCATGTGCTTTCTTCTACTAACAAATGTCTGGCATCAATCTCCCCTGCAGTGAATGTTTCAATCTTGAATCATGCTCACTAGCAATGGTGAAAGGATATTTCCTCATGCAAGAAAATTGATGTATCAAGTTAAAACAATCACATGGGTGAATGTCAAGTGGCAATAGCAAGTTATATGCTTTGGGGCAAATTTGAGCTATAATTTTTAGTGGACCTAATTTTCAAGCAACTAAATTTTTGTAATTATGAGATGGACCAATGATCCGTTCTTAACATAGTCCACCCAAGCAAATTCTCCAACATTTAATTTGATGCCAAACCTTGTATTTGGCAGCAGATGCTTTCAAAATTTTTAAGGTATATTTAACAAAGAATGAAGTGGATTGTTCTGGAAAAATGAACCACACCTTGAAAAATGATTTATTCCCTTTTTTTGAGTATATGGCTAACCGAGCACAAAGTCCATATTAATGTTATTCCGAGGTGAGCTTAGAAATAATAATGGAATGATGATGAGCTCAATCAAGGCCTCATGGTTCTATCATCCTGAGTTGTTTTGGTCCTTAGTCTATTTAGTTAGAGGATATAGTTGACCCAACATGAATAAATGATTTTTGTGAGTAGCCTTATTGTAGAACATAATTTATGTTTATCTAAGGAGATAGTTTTAAGTCCACCAAAGCTAACATGGAGCTTTTTGTCCTCTCAAATGCACCCTATGATTCACAACTCATGGGATAGAGTCATTAAACATACGCCAATATAATATAATGTACATGAGTGAGCTGCCACTTAGTTAGAGGACTCTAATCTAATTGCATCATATATGGAGCTTACTAGCCAAACTATGTGGATAGAAAATACAGACCACATTCTTATAATATGAGATTACTTGAGAGTGAACATATTTGTATACTTAACTTGACATTGACTCTTTTGTAAGATCAAGTTTTCTTCATTAGTCACCTTTGATAAATAGTTGTGGAAGGTGGGCTACTTAATGTTGAATTTCATTTGAATATTTAGTGCATAGTAATTTATTATATTTTATATTTGGGTTTATACTTGATTTAGGTTATTTTGATTTGAAATTATAAACATATTTTGATGGTGATATCTCCTCCTATTAAAATCTTCATTCAATATAATCATCATCAAGGTGTTTATATCTCCTCCTATTGAAATTTTCATTCAATATAACCATCATCAAGGTGTTAAAACATGTTTGATCATTTAGTTTATCATCCTAAATAATATCAACTTCTTTAATCTAATAACAGATGATCAAATCTAGACTTACATCTTAAGAACTTGGATTTAAGATGACAAAACACTAATTTTTTAAATATGTTGATAATGATGCCCCGTTTGATTGATATTCTCAATAAATATAGTCTTCATTAGGGACTTAATGATTTAAGAATTCACACTATAATTTGATAATTTTATTCTAAGATTCAAACCCTCTAACTGAAAATTTTAATCAACATAGTCATCATTGGGGTAGACTTTACCAACTCTACGTGTTTTATTGCAAAGAATCAGGTTTACGATTTATATCTAAGAACTTGGATTTAAGATGTCTTAGCATTACTATTTTTGATATTTAATAATAAGAATCCTTTGGATTGAAATGTACCATCAATATGGCCATCATTGCGATATAGACCTTGTCGACTTTGCTTGCTTCATAGTAAAGGATTAAATTTATAACTAAAACCTTTAACCATCTTTACAAACTTGATGGATGTTAGGAGCTTGCATTTGAATATGAAATATCTTTCTTAAGGCTTTTGATGGTCATATGCAAATGTAAAATCAAAAATCTTTATATAAAGAGTGAATGCCTAATTTACAACCAGTTTTGTCAACTACTATTCTCATGAGAAGGAGGATCGAACTAGTTAAGTAACATATGATGTCATCATATAGGTGAAGCAACCCATTAGAAGGGTACACATGCATTAGTCTTTAATAATTATATTTATGAAAGAGATGTATATTTTGAAATTGTTTCTTTGTAAAGTATTTACACACTTTTGAGTATACTCAACTTTAAACCACACAACATTCTCAAACACTAGACTTATGCTTTTAGTATTATGTAAGGCCTATGCAAGTTAATTCTAGATTTGTTGCGCACTTTTTGAGATATTATGTTTGAGTATGATGTTTCCTTGAAGTAGATGCAAAGTTATATTCATTAAATCTTTTTATATGCATTTCAATGCAATGAAGTTGAATATGAAGCTATTCCAAAATACACATAAACATTTTGCTCATTTTCTTAAAAGCTTAAATAAGTTTTGAAATAATTGAATGACACATGAGCTTGTTTCAAAAACTGTGCAATGAAATAATTTAATCCAAACATATACAAAATTAAACATGTTAAAGTTAAGGGAATGATTGCTTTAAAATGCATGAATATTATAGATTCTTAGGCTACTTGCACACATTCTAAGGCGATGAATTTTAAGAATCAAGTTATTTCAAGTTGTGTGGAAGTCTTTCTTTAGGTGATTTGCGAGTATCTTCAAATGCTCAGGTGTTTTGTAAGCCCTCTTATATACTTTATTTGAGTTTCATTCTAACTTGAAGACAAGCATTCAACACACCATTCAAGTATTCATTGAAAGATCACATTATACTCATTTGCAAGTCATTTTGTTCTACTTTTGCTTGTAAGAGGGCCACTAAGCTCTAATATGAGCTTTACTTTAATACACCATTCACCCTCTTATATATTTCTTGTGGGTGATGATGGTAAACATTTTATTGTAAGCTCATTCCAATTTGGTTTGTGCAAATTCTTTGTAGTTTGAATGTTTTTATACTTATGATTTTGAATTTAGTTTTGGTTCAATATTTAATTAAAGTTTTATTTGAGGTCAATCTTTTGAGTTATACCTTCATTTAGGAATGTTCTATTTAGTCTTAGTTCGAGTACCACATATGTCTAAATTTTGGCATAATTTTGGTAGCCTATCGGTGTCGTCCCCACGTATAAGGGTGTTGTAGCATGAGTGCAGGGATTTCCCACCACACTTGTGGGAAGCATGATAGGAATCTTTCAACACCATAGCCAAGAGGTTTTCATATATACCACACTTATGGTAAGTGATGCATAGGCCTTCA